>CM052540.1:24019118-24117434 GCA_028533065.1 Trachops cirrhosus
AATATAGAGGACACATGGACAAAACTAGGGGGGTTGGAAAGGGGAGGGAGGGGGGGAGGAATGGGTGGGTGGGCTGGAATGGGAATAAAGGATAGAAACTGTACTGAATAAACTAAAATAAAAATTAAAAAGAAAAAGAATATGTTGCTTTTGTACAAAATAACTTTAAAAGAAAAAAGGTGGAGCCTCTAAATCCAGTATGTGTTTTGTTCATATTTTTTTTCCCAATCAACTTCGAAACAGCTGTATTTTGGGGAGTCGCTACTTCACTTCCCTCACCCTGTGCAGACATCATGTGGATACACAGCGGGTTTACAATGACGCCCCTCCGCTCAGCACATCTATGGTTTCCATCACAGCGCTGGTAGGTGTGTGTCGTGTGGGCAGCCATGGAGGAGCAATGCGCAGCTCATCAACACTGACACAGAGTCAAACAGGGGATAAAAGACTAAGTTGAGAGAAAAGATCATTTGTAGCAGGTACATCCAGAATTTCAGCTTTCATGTGGAGAATAAAATGAGGGAAACATTGGAATTGCATTTACTGTCCATGTGTTAGAACAAAGAGAACCTGTCTCCTTACGAACTCCCTCCCAACTCCATAGAGTCTGTACTACCATTTCACACATTCGCTGCTCATACAGGTAATAAAACGGGTGTGCTGTTCCTGGTTCTGTTTCCTCTCTACATCAGTAACATAATTTTAGCCCTGGCTACTGGCCCCATTTGACCAGGGCCTGGAACCACAGGCTTCCCTTAAAACTCGAGCTGAAAGCACAATTCGTTAGGATGTTTCCCTCTTCTGAAGTCAGTTACTCTGCAGGGAAAGGAGTGACTTGCTCCTAGCTCCCAGTTACTCTTTAGTCCTCCACAGCACCACAGCATGTTGGAGCTAGAAGATGTCTTAGATAATAGCAGCTACCACTTACGAGGGAGCACTTGTAATAGGCACCTAAGAGCCGTGTGTCTATATTAACACATTTAATCCTTACAGTTCTGAGGTAGCGTCTATCCTCATGACAAAGAAGAGGGAACGGAGGCACAAAGATATGAGGTGAAATTGTCCAATGCCACATGAGAGGGATTCCAACATTGGATGGGAGTTTGTCTGGCACCAGAGTCCCCTTCACCTTCACGCTCTGCCTCTCTGATGTCATCTGTAATCCAGTGCCGCCCTTACAGAACACCAGTACCATTCCCGGGGCAGATAAGTCAGAAAACACAGGTTGCAAACGAGTACATTGCTCATGCATCTGTCTTTTATTTTCATTTATTGTGTTTCTGACAGAGAGAACATTCTCCTCTTTATTTATCAAATCTCTCCATCCTATATTTTATGGTGTCTGCCTTTGGCGATACTTTTTTGCACATCCATATATATATAGTCACCTATGTTTACCTCAGTTTTTCTACATTTATTTACTTATTCCATGTTCTATTTCCTTCAGTTCTTTTTAAACATTTGTATTTCTAATTTGGGTGGGATTTACTTTGATGTGGTATGAAGCAACTTTTTCCCAAATTGTTTAGTCTGCTGCCTAGTCTGATACATTTACCCTTTCCCACTGATTTTAAACGTAGCCTTTATCATATGAGCCGGTTTCAGGACTCTTCCTTGTAGTCTGTCAGTATGTCTCTCAGCACTCTTTTTTATCTATATTTTGATTTTTAACACATTTTAATATATTTTTATCCTCACCTGAGGATTTGTTTATTGATTTTGTTTTTAGAGTGAAAGGAAAGGAGAGCGAGAGAGAGAAGCATTGATGTGAGAGAGTAACACCGATCAGCCACCTCCTACACACGCCTTGACTGGGGATTGAACCCACAACCTAGGTGTGTGCCCTGATGGGGATCAAATCTGCAGACTTTTGGTGTATGGGCCAACACTCCATGCAACTGAGCCACTTGGCCACAACTACACATTTTAATATGTTATGGGAAAACATCCTTCTAAATTATGTCTTTTTTACAAAGTGTTTCTCAATACTTTGAAAATAATTGATATCAGTTGATACAACTTATTTTTCTTTCATTTAACAATTTGTTGATCAATACTTGTGTGGCTTTCTTTTTAGATCTTACATCATGTCTGAAATACTAGAGCCCCCATTTTATCTGTATAAAAAGACATGTTTTGCCCTGGCCGGTGTGACTCAGTTGGCTGGAGTGTTGTCCCATAACCTGAAAAGCCACTGGTTCGATTACTGGTCGGACACGTCCCTAGGCTGCAGGTTTGGTCCCCAGGTCAGGGTCAGGGTCAGGGTCAGGGTCAGGGTGTGTGCGAGAGGCAACCAAGCAACCAGTAGCTGTTTCTCTCTGGCATGGATGTTTCTCTCCCTCTCTTCCCCCTCCCTCCCCTGTCTCTGGGGTCAACGAGCGTGTCCTCGGTGAGGATAAAAAAAGACATGTTTTTAACCCGGGAATATTTTCCTCAATTATAACTTTGATCATTATTTCTGTTATATATGTTTATATTTCCTATCAGGAATACTTTTAATTCCTAGGTGTGCTCATCTACCTCTGTTTTCCACATCTTTTATCTACCTATGGTTTCTTTCATCCCTTCCCCTTTTTCTCTATATTCTGTGAGTATTCCTAGGTTTGTCTTATCATAACTGTTTTGGTTTCAGTAATGTCACTTCCACTCATACTGCCTCCAAGGCCAAAGGGCACACTACTTCAGAGCACTCCCTATGGACCACCTGGCTCCAAAATCTGGGTGTTTCTCCTAACGAACTCAGTGACCTTAGGTGAATTTCTGCTCCCCTCTGTACCTTAGTTTTCTCATCTGTAAAATGGAGATTATAATAGTTACTATGTCACACAGCTGAATACAATGAGTTAATACATACAAAGCACATAGTTGACACTCAAAAACTCTTAGCTGTTGCTATTGATTCTGCTATTGCATGTCCCCAAGTTTAAAAATACACCATGCATTAGTTTGAGGTTAATTAGGAGAATGAGTTTTGTCATAAGGCCAAACACCTCCTCTGACCTCAGGGAATGATCATTCAGAGCATGTCATTCAAGGTGACAGAGAAGAGCTAGGGTCACTCAGGTTTTTTTTCAGAACTTCATTTATATGGCCTTTTAATAATTTTCTACTTGAATTAAGGAATTTGAAGAAAAAAATAACTAGTATCCATGTTCAGCATTCTTTTCATGTGCGACTATGTTCCCAGATATTTTTCCTAGAGAAAACATTAATTCAATACAAAAGAATGCTGAGAGAGCAGGATACGACTGGGTTATAAATTAACAGCTCATATTATTCAACGATGAGGATCACTCATTAATGAGCTAAATACAATGGACCAAAAAAATATATTTTCCTTCTTCCAAGTCATTTGGTGAAATATTAGAGCTTAATTAATCATAGCCTGAGAAAGAACATGTTCTAAAAATATTTTGACTTGATTCTTCAATAACGGAATCACACAATTTAGCTTCCAGGGGTCATAAAAATCTGTCCTTTAAGCTCCTGCTATTAACAATTTTGTACTTGCAACTGTGAGTTACTAAATATATAAATAAATATTACAGGAATTAGCACGGGGTTACAACGGACACTCAGAGCTGAAATCCTATGCCCAGAAACTGCTGTCGGTTTTGAAATCATCCATCGTCGCTGAGTCAGTGGTTCACGTGCATGTCTGCTGGGGAGCAGTGATTATTTGGTGCCAAATTTGGCAGGTGTTGTCCTCATATTCCAGAGTGGGGCAGAAGCTCTCTAAAAATATCTCCCTTCCTTATTCACACTGGCACCGTATTATTCTAGGAACGATTGCATTACTCCCAACAATAGGATGGGTGTGTATTCATTTATCTTTTACACTATTCCTTGTTAAAAAAAGAAAAAGAAGAAAAGATTTGTGTTTATGTCATATTTTAGGATGGAGCACCTGACCTGATGCCTGGAACTTAGTACTTAGCAGATGCTGGTGAATGAATGATTCAGCAAAGCCACTCAGAATCTCATTCCTAGGAATTATATTGTAAAATACTAAAAGCCCAAAGAAATTGGCTTTTTTTGTGTCTAAGTACCAGTGCATTTCTTATGCATTTCTATTTATTTTTGCAATGCTCATCCTTATCTAGGTATACAACAGTAGTTTATGGAAATGCAGGTTTCATTGCCAACATAGCTCTTGGCTCTGTCTGTCTGAGCTTTCTCCTGTATGTATCTCCCTCAGATCCTTCTCAATATCTTTGATCAAGCTAATACCTGCTCCTCCAATGATCTCCTTATCATTTACAACAATCTGAACCATTTAAGTCCCAGCTCAAAATTCACCTCTTGTGAGAATCTTTCCCCAGAAGCCAGCCATCCTTCCCCAGCTTCACAACCCAGCACAGCCACACTATGCCTCTGCTGATTACCCTCGTACTTCTAGTCTCCCTTCTTTAAAGCTTTTTCAAACTACTTATTGTGCACAGCACTTTTGTCATTTCTTAATGATGAATGCCTTTCAGGAAAGTACCTGTTCTGTCTTTTAGACACACACTCCCTTCCACTGCCCCATAGGATTGATTTCCCTACATTGCATACAGTAAGAATTCAATGAATGCTTCACTGTTCAAAGATCACACTCTGAGAGGTATCAGCCAAAGCTCAAAGCAGTTTTTTGTTCTTGGTCCTTTGGGCAATCCATTCAGCCCTCTGATCCGGAGCCTTTGCCCCTGGCACTTCCTACAAACTTCCTGGCACTTTATACACACACTTTCCTACAAACATTTCGGTGATATACTCTAACTGATCTTCTATAATAGACCTTCCTAACAGGACCTGACAAGTAAATGTACATCAAGAAAATGTGTGCATGTGTTTCTCTTTCTATATCTAGAGCTGCTTTCTGCTTGTTCAATGTAACGGTAGACTCTTCAAAAGGTGCCATCACTGCATAGAACCACCCTTACTCTGGGAGCAAAACAAAACTTCGTATTTTATTACCCTACAGAGTAGAAAACAGACCACTGTCCTGTTCCAAGTTCTCCAATGATAATGCTAAAAGAACTCAGTGGGAGCTCTGTAAGGCAGGCTAGAATGTTCAGCTTTACTTCTAGTGCATGAGAAGCCACTGGAGTATGTAGGGCTTTCTTAAAGATCACTGGGAATAGTTGGGAATAGTTTGTGGGGACAGAGGATAATCGCAGGAGGAGGCTAGAGAGCAGGCCCAATGAGGCTGGCTTGGACCATAGCAATCTTACCCAAGATCAGATTGGAAAATAGCTGTAAAGAAAAATTGGTGGATAATTACAAATAAGAAATCAAATGCATCTTCTTGCAATGCAGCCTTGGGGGAAAAAAAAATAGAAGGTGAGTCAATAAACGCAGAAAACTGGAGCATTCCTGGATTGCTTGTGAGAAAGCTGGGAGACGTGCAGATGCGTCACACAGAGCAGGTAAGATTTTCTGACTGCGCCCTGATGCTTGCCTTCTGTCACTGCCTTGCATGGGGTTCAGCAGAGTGCCCCACGTATTGGAGAAGTTGAGAAGTGCTCCTGGTGGTGTGTCAAGATTTCTCTCTGTGCTGTACCAAGCTGAGAAGGCTAATTAGAGTCCGCCTAAGATATGTGCATCTCAAGCACCTGTTTACTGTCCTTCCTCAAATCACAAGAGCTGAGCATCTACAAGGACCAGTTCACCTGTGGCCATGAAGCCCTGCTCTCAGCATTCTTCAACCATGCAAGCTAACTATCCATGATTTCACTCAATAGGCACAGGTAAAATATTTTATAAGGGTGAGGGAATGGGAAATAATATTTATTAACCTCCTCTGTATCAAATTGTGCTAGTTATTTTATATTCATTGTCTCATTTATTTCTTCCATCAAGCCGGCAGGGTAGTTAGGACCATCCCCAATTTATAGAAAAGTGAACTGAAGCCCAGAGAAACCAGGGACATATGGCCAAGGAGTAGCAAGGCCCGTGTTTGATTTCAAAGCCCATATTTTTTAAGGGAGCCACATACATAATATGACTTTGCTTTCTCTAAACGTTGATGTCTTAAAAAGTGAACATTTGTGCCTTAAGATAAAATAGCTGTATTTTTGGTTTTGTTAAATAAATATATGTTCAATGTAAAAGGTTCAAATAATCCAACAGATGTTCACTCCCACTTCCTGCCAAGGCTCAACTCAGACTCATCCATGCTTCCTTCTCTCTCTGGTAAATTCAGAGCCTCCTACGATTCTTAGTCCAAATTTCTTTCAAAGCCTCCCTTGCATTCTCCATGTTGGTCCCCGTCTCCCCCTAACCGGACAGAACCACTCCATCCCCCACCTCCTACAGATCTAGGCTTACGTCTCTTGCCTCTGAAAGCACCTCCGTAATGTGCTGTTTATGTCTCTCCGTCCTCCACTAAACTTCAGGCTCCCGGAAGGAGGAGCCAAATCTTATTCACCTTTATGCCATGAGCAGAAATGCCATGGCACCATTTGCAGCACAACCTGGCTGTAAGGGGAAATACACAGTCTCTACTGTTACGTGGAAAGACAGCATCATGTGGCAGTTAGCAGCACGAACTCGGAGCCAGGCTGCCTGGGTTCCAAACTTGGCTCGGCCCTTACTAGCTATAACGCTGGACAAGTTAATTAACCTCTCCACCCTTCAGTTTTCTCATCTGTAAAATGGGGATGATACTAGCACTCACTCACAGCAAAGACCATGAGAATTCATGAGGCAGTATTTGCCTAGAGCTTAGAAAAGTACCTGACACTATGTGAATGTTTGTTTTAACATATTTCTTTAAAAATAAATATTATTCAAGCCCTATTCCTATGCTGCAACATTCAAGAGAGAAGAAAATACAGCTCCAATTTGAACTCTTAAGCCCGCTTTTCTCCCCCAGTTGTTTTCACGAAGCATTTGTGCACACGGAGAGTTAGCATCATTCCCTCTCCTGAAAAGAGGGATTTGGTAGGTGGAACTGATTTCAGAGATCACTGACTTCGAGCTTCTCATTTTACAGGTGAGGAAACCAAGGAGAAGTGGCTTTCAGAGGGCACAAGGCACATTCCTGACACTACTTCATTTGCCAACCCAGCGCTCTTTCCACAGTCTCAGGTAATACCGGAAACCTTAGGTGCTATTAAAATTATTTAAAGAAAAGAAATTCAGCAAAACTTGTGTGAGCACAAGGCCAATACTGATTAAATCACTGTTCTTACTCAAAATAGACTCTTATTTTCCGACCATAGTTGGATACTACCCCTTCTGGTGAGCTATTGTGCCCTTCTCCTTAGATAAAATTACCGTCAGTTTTGGAAAATGCCTCTAATTGCTTGATGAGTGGCAGAAGGAGTTACAGAATGTTAAATTGCCTTGGTGTCATGTGGGGAGAGTCTCTGCCATTGTGTGCCTCTGGTAGGAGAGTGCACAGATGACTGTTACCCTTACAATGTGGGGAGATCATGGGAGACAATGCAAAATGTGCACACTTGTTTTTTAAGGGTTAAAGCAACATGGCAAAGAAATTCCTCATGTGTGAGAAGGATGCTTCAGGCTACACCTCCAACCCCTGGAGATCAAGTTCACTCTCTGCTCCCCTCATGGGTACTTCCATAAGATGTTTTGCGATGCAGTGAAACAAGTAAAGTCAAGGATATGAACCACTCGGTGGGTTCACATTCAAAATCCTCCCACGTGAAGTCTGGTCCTAAAGACATAAGCAAAATCAAAACCAGCGGGGTCTGTTGGAGAGACGATTCCTGGTTTTTTGCCTGCTTCTCTCTGACAAACATGATGTGCAGCTGGGAAAGAGCATTTTCATAAATGTTTCATGCTCCCTCCTCCAGGCATAGCATCGCTAGAGCATGAATTACGGCCGCTCAGCTGACAAGCATCTTTCCGCCAGCACATCCTTTCTCATTTGCCGTCGTGGTACTGCCTGCAGTGGAATTGACTGGGTGAAAAGGGCTCGGCGTCGGAAACACTCGCGGCATCGGCGACTGCTGACCCATCCCCTGACTGAGAGTTTACCAGGCTGTTGATTTACGTGTTTTGTTTTGTTTTGTTTTTTCCTTAAAGCCAAGATGAACGGGGCTTTCTTTCCCTGCTGCTAGGTTGCAGAGAGAGATTCTGCTGCTGCTGACTTCTCCCTCTTACGATCCCCCTTTCAAGCACTATTTCTGTTGTGTCAAGTTGAACAATAAATTATTGTTGATCTTTTTTTAATGGGGAACAACTTCCATGGCTGCTGAGTGATAATGCTCATAACTGACACCCATCAGGAGAATCTGTCCTCGGGTATTTTGCCTTTGCAGCTGTAACCACAGCGCTGTAGGGGACAAGCAAGGAGGAAAGAACATGATGTAGCCAACCCCAAACACAAACCCTCTGACAGCCTTGTTCGTCTCTGGAATTCCTCTCCCTTTCACATCCCTACTATTACACAAAACCACCCACAGAATCCACTTAACTTATTGAAAGGCCCTCATGAAATACTTTCATAATACCTGGAGAAGTAGAAGCCACTGAAGTGGAAAAATGGAGTCATCTTTAAAAGGAAACCCTCACTGAGAGGTACAGCAAAAGGCATTCACTCTGAGAGTATTATACTTTTGAGGACTCTGCTCCTCTTGGGTCTCCAGCGCACTGGTGGCCACCTTGGCCCACACAGCCATCCAGCTCAAAGTGCCTCTTCCCTCTACCTCACCCCCAACGCAGTCAACTTCCACCTCTGAAATATTTCTTAAATGTGTCCCCTCATCCCTAACCTCACTGTCGCAGCCTTGATTCAAATCCTCATTTCTCTACAACAGGCCTTGAGGTTCTCAAAGTGGGGCTCTCATACCAGCAACATCAGCATCACCTGAGAACTTTTCGGAAGTGCAAACTCTCGGCCCCACCTTGGACTCACTGCATCAGGTACTCTGGGGTGGGCTCCAGCAGACTGTGTTGTAATGAACTCTCTGGGAGGTTCTGATCCCTACTATTGGAGAACTACTATTGCACTTTAATTGCAATAGCATCTGAACTTATCTCCCTGCCTCCTGTCTTGCCTCCTTTCCTATTACAGCACAGTGCTCCCCCTAATCTGCAGGTTCAGTTACCCTTAATAAACTAGGGTAGTTTATTTAGTAGTAGGATGAACTCTTGCACCATCCTGCTCTGCCCCTCCTTGGTAGGGAATCATCCCTTTGTCCAGTGTCTCCACACTGTGTACACTTCCTGCCTGTCAGTCACTTAGTAGCCATCTCAGTTATCAGAGAGAGACATAGACAGAGAGCCACATTCATATCACATTTATTACAGTATGTTGCTATAATTGTTCTAGTTTATCATTACTTATTTTTGTTAATTTCTTACTGTGCTTCATAAAGGAAACTTTCTCATAGGTGTGCATATATAGGAAAAACATAGTATAGATAGGGTCCCATAATATCTGTGATTTCAGTCATCCACTAAGGATCTTGGAATATACCCCTCATGGTTAAGGCGGGACTACTGTGTCTTCCCATAATGACCTTCCTAAATGCAAATATGCTTAATGTAAGTCCCCCTGCTTAAAACCCCCTTGTCCTATCCTGACTTCCTAGAACAGCATGCAAGACCCTCCCTAACCAATAAGCTCATGTCAACAATATACTCCAGCTTGTGCAGCAGGAGGCCTGGCACCAATGGCTCTATTCAGGCTGTGGCTTTCATCCACAGGCAACTGTTAGAGATCTTCACATGACAGTAAGAAAGCAAAGATAAGATATATATTTTGGAAGAGCTCTTGAGTGACTTAGGAACCACTGCACTGAGTGGTCATTTTTCAGGAGATTTATTAAAAGGCAATTGAGGCTGAGAAACAGGAGGCAAAGCAGGATTAATGGCTTGTCAACGTGAGACATGGCTGGTTGTAAGACCTTGGGTAATGAGTAACCTCTCTGTGCTTCAGTTTTCTCACTGTACAATGGAGATAGTAACTGTACCTACCTTACAGAATTGCAGTGGATAGAAAACGAGATTTTTGAAAGTAAGTTACTTAGCATAGCTTGGTACATAGTAAGCACTTAAAAAAATATAAGCATTATTATCACCACCAGTATTGCAATTCTTGACATTTTAACAGCCAGTCAATGCCACAAAGTATTATTTGGAAAGAAAGTATATATGGGGCAGAACGTGTTCTGGAAATCAGGAAAGCATAAGATTCAAACCGCTTATGTCTATTAAGTCTTTGCACTTGTCCTCCTCCAATTCCTTCTAAACGGAAGGTCCACTGGAGGTCCTCCTCGGTGAAGTTAACCAAGTCTCAAATCATTTGTTCCAAGAATTTGAAAATATCATGGGCAGAGCTTTCCTCCAGACTTTATACAACTTACCCAAGAATCCAACTGTTGAGATGGAGACAAGAGCGGGAATATTACCTAACGATATCTAACTCACAAAATGAAACTGCATACATAGAGTTATCTCAATAGCTTGGTTTCCTTTTGACCAATCAGTATTACTCATCAGTTATTTTTATTTTATTGCTTGATTTTCAAGACAGAGAAAATGGGGGAGGGAGAGAAAAAGAGAGAGAACGTCATTGATGTGTTGTTCCACTCATTTATGTATTTGTTGGTTCCTTCTTGTATGTGCCCTGACTGGGGATTGAACCCACTACCGTGGCATATTGGGAGGACACTCTAGTCAACTGAGCTACCCAGCCAGGGCCACTCATCAGTTTTTTATTATATTTTTGTAGGCTAAGCTATCAGTCGCAGACAAAACTGGGAGGTGCTTCAACAAGAAAGATTTTGTTCTCCCTCTTACATTCTGTCCAAGTTCCTCTAATGCTTGGCCTAGGTGCCTAGTTTGATTAGGTGTTAATGAAACAATCAAAATCAAAGAATATCACTCCTCTGCTGTTCTAACTGTGGATTTTAGGAATAAGTCCTAGTAGCAATTAGTCACAGTGTTTCTCCCAAACTTTCTAAGTTTACTCCATTCATTTTAGAATGCAAGTTTCAAATTTTAGAATCTATAATTTTGTGATTGAGAGACCTAGGTAATGGAAACTGAACTAAACTGAACTGAACCCACTAACTCACATAAATGAGGCTATTAACAAGAGAACTCATGATTGTTTTTAGTCATATTTTAGGACTTAAAATGAAAGTAATGACCTACAGGCAATTTTGTCCCCATCACCTTAGTAACTGCTTCAGGGTCTTCGAATGATTAGCAAATGTTTATCATGAATTTCCTCCTAGCCCTAATTGGCTCGGACAGCACATTTAGCTTCTCAGCCAGATTTGGGTTGCCATAAACAAAACAAACAAAAGTTACTGAGTTATAGCTAAAGGAGCCTGGCTTTGAAATAAAGGGTTTCTAAGAGGCTTACGCATTTTCTCTATGTCCATGGTAACAACTAACATTTTTGGAATGCCAAATCTGTCCTGAATACCATATTAAATACTTCTGTGGATCCGCTCTTTTAATCTCTACAATAAACCTACAAGGAGGCTACTATTCACATCAGCACTTAATACATGAGGAAAGTAATGTTTAGAGTGTTTTAACGTCCCCAAGTGTGAGAGCTGGTCAGTGTGGGACAGCGCCAGTCAGAGCAGGCAGAAGGACCGACTGATGGGCCCGTGCTCTGAATCACGGGGCTCTGCTGCCCCGTCTTCAGTCTGAAAGCCTGTGTTTCTGAGCAGATCCTGGCTTATCACAGTTCTTTTTCCGTCTTTTCACTCACCGACTTTCTCTCCTTTCTTTAGTTGCTAAGGAAGTCAGGACCAATTTTCAGCACTTCCTGGGGAACAGCCAGTTAACACACGGGAGAGTGGCTTAGTTCTGATTAATCGGATGCAGGCCCATATCCCAACTCTGCCACTCCCGCCGTGTGAACACGGGCCAGCGGTCTCACCCCGGGGAGCTCCGTTTCCTCATCTAGAAAACAGCAACATAGTGCTTGCTTAGGGTTATTGTAAGGAAACAGGAAAATTCATGTATGTTGTCTGTCAGGAAACCGGTGGCAATGTGTTTGGTCACAGGTGTCAGCCTCACAGAGCAAGTGTAAGCACTGTTTCATAAATGTCTGGTGCTGAGTGCTTATGCACATGTACTGTGTCACCATGGGAAAGGTGTTTGAGGTGGGGCCGAAGCCCCAAAGCCACTGCTCTAACCCCTTCTCCCTCCCACCCTCTTTCTCTGAGAGCTCTGGGGTCTCTTTCCACCCTCATTTTGTTTCTCTTGCAGTGAGAAGTGGAATCCCCTTTTCCTCAGGGGATTCCTGAGCTTCCTGGCAGAGATGTTAGAAATATACACGTATGCACCACAAGAAAAGAAACTCTTCTTTACAGGCCTTTTCTAATCTGGGGCAAAGAAACCAAGAACGTTTTCAGTGTCCTCCAAGAACGTTTCAGTGTCCTAAGTGGCGGAAATGTGTCTGATTCTCAAATGCTGTCGACATTATCTCTGCACATAGAAGAAACCCCAGCACGGTTCTCGCACCACGTGGCTTGCTAATAATGCTAAGTATCCAAAAAATTTCCCAGGTGAGTGTGTGATGATTGGGACCAAGTACCTCATCCCAATTCTTCTGGTTTTGCTGTGTTTATCCTGTTCTCCCAACCTCTCTTGCTCATTCTTTTACCTCCTTAATGCTTCTATCTATTCTTCCTTCTGGCCAAGTAACTTACTGGAATGCAAAATTCTTCATCATGTATTCTTAATGACAACTACACAAAAATCAACATCTTTTAGTCCATTTGAATTACCACACCCCTTCAGTAAGTGGGTCCTCAGAACAGATCTGGGGGTAAGTTTGAGGGTGGGAGACAGGGTTGAATGGGGCGAGGCAGGGGTTGTGGTGGAGGGAAAATGGAGACAACTGTACTTGAACAACAATAAAAAAAGAAAAAAAGTACAGATCAGTAGTATTGATAACAATTGTTGCCACTTTCAACATGCCATTAATCCATCATCAGGTACATTAAGTTTGCATTGAACTTCCAAATTCAAGCAGCACCTCTACAAAGTGACTTATGAAGCTGCCCTTTGATTTGCTAATTATGCAGGCTTATAGTAGAACTGCCCCACATTCAGAAGGCCTCTTCGAGGAAGCAAACAGCTCTATTAACAACCTGAAACACTGGCACAGTTATTCCAAGCCAGTAGTATCATTACATACACAAAACAAGATGAATGGCACAGTTTATGAGGCCAACCGAAACCCCTTCCAATTCAGGATTTAAAAATAAAACATCTGATATACGGCGAATGCAAGAGACAATCGTCGGCCTGTGATATATAGTCACTTTTCCTTACTGCAGACTATGAGGAAATGTTTCAATCATGTTATCTGGTGTTTTTACTTTTACCACAATAATTACTATTGACAGATTCATTTGGGGTAAGAAATGGTCTTTCAGAAAAACACTGGGGGATTACAGCAGAGCCCAGGCTATGGGAGCAGATGTGCATTATAAAGCAATATGTGGCATAATGAGAAAAGGCATTCTTCCCTATCCTATTAATTGTTGGCACTACCTGGTAATCAAGAATTACTGACCCTCTCACCCTCCAGCTAGCAGATATTTGTATACTGTGATGCACCATGGTCCAAACACAAGCTCAGCTCGGTGCAATATTGACAGCCAGTGTCTCGGTAATATTAACCTGAGCTCTACCTGCTCCCTCTGTGTTGCTATATCACGACTTGTGGATAATACATAAATTCCTTCCAATAGGTGAAGAGTTTAGTAAATGGTACAATGTAATTGATGCACTACTGCAAAGAAATTTTCATTGTTAATTACATAGATGATTTTAAAATATGGAAAATGCTTCAGACATGGGGTTAAATATAAAAGGAGAATGCAAAACCGTCAGAATACTAAGATTACAGATACGTAAAAATGCAGTTGGATGTAGAAAATCAGGAAAAGGCAAGCTGTTGCATTAACAGGATGACAAGAAATTTCTTTTTTTCTTTTGAAAATACCCTTTAATCTTCATATATATTGTTATCATGAAAGTTATTTTAAAGCTAAAACTCACGTCTTACCAAAAAAGTTAGTACTCCTTACCATAAAATGCATAAAATAAAACCTGCATGTAATAAATGCTGAAACTTTTTTTTCAGGTTCAAAAATAGTGTTGGAATCTGCCAAGGAACTGGCTCACATTATTCAATGTCAGACACATTTACACTCAAATGTATTAGTAATTCCTTCAGTTGACTTTTCCTTGCCATTGCTATGGCAACCGTTTCCACTGCCATTAGTACCTCTCCGGGCCCAGCTTCATATACATATTTTTAGGCTGTTTCTCTCTAACAAAGCAATTAATACTTGTGGTATATCTGTGTCGGAAGCCCTGGTGGCCTGTTCTGACTCAGAACTGCTGAGCGTTCAGTTTCTTCTTCTCTGCTTTTCTAGGTGCTTCTGTTCCTCTCTGTGGTACATTTCTTCCCTAACTCTTCCAATCCTGTTTCTAATTATAGCCTGTTTGGGTTATTTACTGTTTCTAATTATATCCTATTTGGATTATTTAAAGGTTCTTTGTTTCACACATATTTCATGTTTCCCTATCAAATGACCCTCTATCCATCATTGACAAAATAGCAGATTTTCATTAAGGGTAACTTTGGACCACTGCCTTAGAAGAGAATCAAAGTGCTGTTGGAGTAATTGAGACTTCGGAGCGATTCTGGACTGACAATCACAGGACTATGCGATCTGGACTTCCATGACTCCAGTCACATGGAGTTCACAACAGCCCAAGACATCCCCTTGCATTTTCTGACACCTGGAGTCTTTCTGATAAAGACTAAGAGTATTAGCTTCCTCTTGTCATGTCAGATTAATTTTTCATAGTAACGACCAATGTGGCCAGGTTGCCATAAGATGGACTTATACTGCGGAACAGAGAATCCACAGTGCACTCTTCGTTAAGCCATAATCACTACAAAAAAGTCTTCTCAATGTTTACTCTCTTTGGCTCTAATTTCTCGCAGGAACCTTTTCTAAGAAAATAGTCTAAAAGGTAGAAAACTGGGTATACAATTTGTTGCAAAGTTGCTTATAATCACAAAAATGTTGGGAGCCATCTAAATGTCTAATAGTAGAAAAATATGTAATATATACCAAGTAAAATGTTATGCAAATGATACATCTATAATAGTACAGCAAGTGCAAGTGAGGTAATCGTAATTTAAAATATTAACTTAAAAAACAGGACGGGCATATGTGATAACTTTGTAAAAAGAATAAATGAAAGCACAAGCCTCATAAGGACAGGACTCATGTTTGTCTCATCTATCTTGTATCCACATGACATGTAATATATATAAATATTTTGTATAGGTGAGTGAATGAATGGGCGGATGACTATATGTACCAAAAAAATGGAAAGTAATACACTAATTTTTTAAGTGATTGTCGTTGGTGTTTTGTAAATTGTTCTTTACTTAATTGTGTTTTCCACCTCACTAACTTTTAAAGGCTGTTTTGGAGGAGTTGAATTAATCTTCTTAGGTATATACCTTTCCTAGGAATCAATACAGAATAAATCTATACCTTTTTTATATAGAACCATTCAAATAGTGGAGACCAGTTGCAGTGATTTCAAACAGACTTTGTGTGATACAAATTCCCAAACTCACATGAGGTTTATCTATTTCATTCTACAGGAGTAAACATTTTTAAAGTAGATAGAAAAGCTATGCAAACTCTATAACTCTGTACACATATGAGAATTCTATATACTAAAATTACTTTTATTATTTTTTAAATGTTCTTCCTAATGCATGAATCAGATATTTTACAGCTTCAAAATTTTTTTTTGCCTAATGAATAAAATTCAACTTATTAATTGGCATTCAAGGCCTTCCAAAACCTGGTCTCAAAGTGTATCTCTAATTTCAGGTCCCATCACATTACCCAAACCCTACACACCAGCCCAGATTATTTTCCATTTTCTGTGTATACAATACAATGCCTTACCTTCTTGCCAGTTAAGGGCTCACACTGTGCCCTTAACTTGAATTGTTCTTTATCCTTCCCTCTTGTCAAAATCTTTCAACATCACCTCAAATATACTGTGGAATGCTTAACATTAAATCCCTTTTACATTTCCAAATACTCATGCATTTCAGTTTTTGCTATCAAATCAAAAACAAAGCATCAATTTCTCATTGTCCTTCTAATTAGGATCTACTGTGATGAGCTTTATTAATGATAAATATCCATTTCACCTGGCGGAGGTTCACATAACTCCATCCTGACCAGACATTGTGTGTGTGTGTGTGTGTGTGTGTGCGCGCGCATGTGTGTGTGTGAGAGAGAGAGAGAGAAGGAGGTTTAGATGGAGGGTTAATGTAACCAGCACTCAGCAGCATGTGTTAAATATGTGTTTTGGATGATGGAGAATAGCACACAGGAAGAATTTCCAGGACTATAGAACCACTGGATAACTTTTTTAAAATTTTATTTATTTATTTTTACAGAGAGGGGAAGGGAAGGAGAGAGGAGGAGATAAACATCACTATGCGAAAGATACATTGATTGGTTGCCTCTCCCACCCCCAAATGGGGACCTGGCCCACAACCCAGGCATGTGCCCTGATTAGGAATCGAACCTGTAACCATTCCATTTGCAGGCCAGCACTCAATCCACTGAGCCACACCAGCCAGGACAGATAACTTTTTTAACAGTTCCAAAACTAAAGCGTGGATCACAGTGGGTGAGGCAAGAAAAAGAGAGTAGTCATTTTCTAGCCTGGTAGATGGGCCAAGAATAGCATGTGAAGGAAAAAAATAAATAAATTTCAAAGGACATTTGTTTCTACCTTTTAAGGCATACTTGGAAAAATTCACCAAAAGATGACATTTTTAAATGTTTCTCTTTTGCAATGGTTGCCCAATACTAGCCTTCACCCTGCCAATGAGCACACACGGGAGATAAAACCACCAACCCAGAAAAACACCAACTGTCAGAAGAGACTGACACATGGCAACCTGGGTTAATTCGGGCACAGACATGCCTTCACAGAAGCGCCAAGCTCTCCCGCCCCTCCTCCTGCAGGGGACACCTCCACAGAGCCAAGCCATTGCCTTGGAACCATCTTCCTGCAGTCTTTCAAGGAATTTATTACATTTCCACTTTTTATAAATGTTCACATTTTCATCTTACTCATTAAAGGCCATATTTATGACTTCCCCCTCCGACTTGTATAAAAATTCACTCAAGCGGTTCATCCCCCACAAACGGAATACACTGCTCCTCACTGTGTACGTCCCTAAGTCCCTCAATAAGCTCTAACAGAATTACAGTGATATTTCATCTCCCAATGCCTTTTCCCACTAACTCACTGGAGGATTGCTAGTTCAAACTATTTCCAGGGTCCAGATAATTGATTGATGCTGACTGTTATTACTCCATCTCTCCAGAAGACCGAACAAAAAGAAATGGAATTAAATCACCGCTAAGGGGAAATCCTGAGACAGAAGGAAAAAGCTTCTTGAGCATATAAATTAAATATTACAAGAGTTTCTCTGACAGTTTTAGAACACCAATCATCAAAGTTTTTTACAAAGAAGTCTATTTTTAAAGCCCCAGTCTCCTTGGAAGATGTGATCTTGAATGAAAGACTTCTTGATGCCTTGTCCTTCACACATGCAAAAAAAAAAAAAACACCTATGATTAGAGCAGCAGACACTGCTAAATAAATGCCCACCCAAACATTCCTTCTTTCCTCTTCCTGGCCAAGAGACAACCCTCAGGCCACTAGAGATGGGCACGTAATGTGGCCAATGAGATGTAAACAGAAGTGATTGGGAGGAGCTTCTGAGGAAGCTCTTGAGAAAGAAATCTGAAATCAGAGTCAGCTGGCATGCTCCTTTGTCCTTTGCCCTTTGCTGTTTACCTTTTCCCTTGCTTCCCACTGAAAGGCAAACTTAAAGCCTAGAAATGCAGCCACCACCTCAGAAGCGTGATAAAGGAAGCCATGTGTTGAACATAAGAGAGGAAAACAGGCCCCTTGCACTAGCACTCCAGCCAGGGATGGCCTCTTCCAGACTGATTGTTATAAGACAAAAATAAACCCCTTCTTTGTGTAAACCGCTGTAAGAGGGTTTTCTGTTGTCTGAAGCTAAACCCAAAGCTAACTGAGACCATTATATTCCCTCTCTCTTAAAACTGGTTTTGGCTTCTGTGACACATTTTCCTGGTTTTCCTCTTCTCTCACTATCCCTTCACCCTTCTTCTCCTTGGCTGGGTATTCTCTGTTCAGCCTCCTAGGGGCACTCCAGGGATTAGTCCTGGGTCCTTTAATAGGCAAAATAATGACCCCGAAGTTGTTCACTTCCTAATCCCCAGAACATATGGATATTTTAGCTAACACAGCAAAGGGACTTTGCAGATTAAGGATGGGACTGGATTATCCACATGGGCCCAATGAAATCACAAGGATTTTTATAAGGGAAAGGGAGGGGCAGGAGAGTCAGAGTCAGAAAAAGTTGTAACAATGAAAACAAGTTGAAATTGTGTGCTTTAAACATGGAGGAAGGAGCCACAAGCTAATGAAAGCAGGTAGCCTCTAGAAACTAGAAAAGATGAGTGAAGAGATTCTGCCCTGGACTCTCCAAAGAGGGCTCAGCCCTGCCAACACCTCGATTCCATCCCGGTGAGAGACACAGTTTTGACTCCTGACCCCCAGAACTATAAAAAGAATAATTTGTGCTGTTTTAAGCTACCAAATTTGTGATAACTTGTTACAGCTGCAATAGGACATCACTATAGGCTCCAGTCCTTGGTCTATCTACACGTTCTCCCTAAGGGACCTCAAGGCATCCTGTGGCTTTAAACCCATCTATATCCCTAGACCAGCAAATCTTTCTCAGCAAATCGGACCTCTCCTCAGGATTCTAGATTCATATATCCAAATTACTTCTTGTGGGGGAAAAGAAGTGGCAGCCACCTTACAAAATGCAGACTTACCTAAGTTTATTTTTGTCTGAATGTGTGGTTACCTGTTGAACCAGTCTGTCTCCCTCTGTGCTCCCCACGTGGAGAGGCAGCGTTTGAGGGGAGTGAGGATGCAGTGACAGAGCAGGCCACCAGCTCCTTCACACATTCATTCTTTCCCCCAAACACGGTGACTGGCCCCATCTAACATGTGCCTGTTGCCATGGCAGCTCCCCAAAGTGGAAAGGTCAAGTTCTGTCTTATGTGACTAAGGTGTCTCAAACTCCACACAGCCATTTTGAAACCCCTGGTTTTTCTACCTCATCCCACACCAGCATCTTTCCCTCCCCCTGCACTCCCTCGAAAAAAAATGTACTCCCTCTGCTCCCTTCCCAGGCTTCTGCATCTCATTAAACTGCACGATCATCCACCCAGTTGCATACTCCAAAAACCTAACAGTCTACCTTCCATTCATTCCTCTTTTCCTCACGACACACTTTCAGCCTATAGGCAAATCCTGCCAACTCTGTGTTCAAAACACACCCCCAGTCCGTGTACATCTCTCCCTCTCTACTGCTTCCTCTGCATCCAGGGCTCCACCTCTATCCCATGGAATGCTGTGACCACCTCAATGACTTCGTCCCCACCCACGCAGCAGCCAGAAGTGGTACATTTTCTCACGAAAGTTAGGCAACATCACTCCCCTTCTTAAAACCACCTATGACATCTCAGTGCACTTACAGTGAGAATCCACCTCCTCTGCACAGGCTTTCAGAGACGTCCCTGCCTGGTCCTAACTCTGCATCTTTGTCCCACACCTGACCTGCTCTGTGCCAGCCATGTTGCCTCCTTTAGAACATGCCAATCTTCACATTGCATTAGGTCCTTTCCACTAGCTTTTCTCTCTGCCTCAAACGCTCTTCCCTAATTTTCTTTCTCAACCTTTAGATCACCTTCTCAGTGTGTCTTTCCTGACTACCCTATATATAATAGCCTGTTATTTCCAAAACATCTCCCTATTTTAATTCTCCCTATCTAATATTTTTCCTATTAGTTCACTCTGTTTCCGCCCAGGAGAGTGTAGAAGTCATGACAGCAATGGCCTTGTCTTTTTCACTGGTGGGCACTCTGGTCTTTGAAAGTTATGTGGCACATGGTAGGTGTTCAACAAATATTTGTTGTATGAGTAAAACTTTTTCCCGAGACCTGTCATTAGAGTTATGAGCTGTTCCCATCTACTCATTATTACAAGATACCTTCACTATCATTATTCTTACCAAGTAGCATGCTATTTAATTTCCCTGTTCCTTCTTCTGTCTTCTCTACTGGATGGGAAGTCCTTGAAAACAAGAATCATGAAACTGGCGTGGTGACTGATACATTCAAGGCAGTCAACCACCATCTTTGAATGAATCAGTGAATGAATCAATGAATTAATGAGAAAAAGAGGACAATTCCCTACTCTGCCACACGCAGCCTCCTGTTGCTCACCGCATGTGAGAGGCACATAAAGATGCAAGCTAAATTAACTGTTGGAAATTCACACAAAAATAGACTAAAACAAGCCTGCGTTCTGTAAGGGGGCTGCTCCTATGGCTCTAGTTCTCACCCTGGTTGGTGCAATAGTCAGGTGGGATCTACCTGAACGACGTGTCAGTGCAGACTAACACCCTAAGGATTCTCTGTGTAGGCACACTGTGAAGAGTATAAAAGGATTTGTGGGGCGTTCCTAAACCCTCGTTTTGCGATGAGAATGAGATACAGCTCACTCACTGTACTACAAGTCCTAATAATGTCAAGTAGATTCTAATACCAGTCTCATTTCACTATGGAACTAATAATAATATAATTACATTATCATTTGTACAGCTAACATTTACCGAAAATTTAGTAGGCTCCAGAAATTTTGCTAAGAGTTTCTTCACGTGGGGCATGCTATTGATATTCTATTTTACAGACAATGCCACTGAGTTTGAGAAACACAAGGTCACGTAGTTGACACATAGCAGATCCAGGATACAAACCTGCTGTTCCGACTCTGGAGCCCACACACTTAGCCACCACACCAACCTGAATTTACTAGCAGAGCCAGGGACAGGCTACACTTTCTCAGATGGTTTTCGCTGGACCCTCTTCTGCATGGCTTCGAAAATGTGGCTCCCATCCCATCCAGCCTGTCCTCTGCTGGGCTGTCTGGATGTCTTATGTTTATTTCAGGTCTCTTATTACAAAGACTTGGGTCTCTGGTTAAGTACTTACTCAAGGACTGATTTTATCATATCCTAAATCCCTAAACATCTGGCTTGGCTTCCCTCCCACATATCCTGGGCAATGCTGTGCACGGTGTCCGGAGCTCCCTGGTTCTCCCGTCTGAGTGCTCTGCAGCTGGCTCCCTTGGCCCTGATGTTCCCTGCTCTGTAGCTGAGCCCTGGCAGCACGGTTAGCATATTACAGTCCCTTTGACATGAAAGGAACACATCTGCTTGAAGTGGCAAGTTAAAATGGCTCCCTTTAACACGGGACAGAAACATGGAAGCAATGACATTCCCTATGAAACACCACTGAACAACCCCACGTAAAATGCTTAATGACTTCATGCCCAATTTTGGATAGGTTATTCTGGAATGCACTAACAGGGAACAGAGCTTTTTAATCACACCGGTCGATTCCAAATTGAAAACACTTTAATAAGCAACATCGCCGGGTACGTTCATATGTTCGGCATTCCCACCTTGCAGCGCACACAGCAGGGGCGTCAGCCTTCGGCGTTTGAGCCGCACGGCGAGCGGCACATGTGTCTTTCTGCAACGCGTTTTGCTTTGGCACTTGGCCATTTACCATGAAGGAGGTGAGGACAATAGGGATAAAAGATGGAAACATGTAGTTCTACTATTTTTTCCTATCCCCCCCCAAAATTGAAAAGGCACATGGTTTCTACATCGTATGTCTTTGCTTGGGCTTCACATTATGAGGATATTTGAAGAGCCCGGGAGAATTCCAGCCAAATTGGAAAAGGAAAAGGCACCAAGTAGTCATCAGTCATGTTTCCAAACAGTTATCATCAGTTTTTAAATGCTGAATAAAAAGGCATATGAATAGGAGTATGTTGAAAAACTCAAAAAAAATGTATCTACATTTTAACCACTAAAATCTCCCACCTCACTAAATGCAATAGGTACATTCCAAACGGAGGCCATGTAGCTTTAAGAATATTAAGGCCCTAAACACAGTAGAAACATAGCTGATCATGACTATCAAAAATAATTTGTCTATCTTGCTTAGTGCACAAGGCATCGCTTATATCCGAAAAGAAATATTAGGGCTTCATGGTGTGGCAGCTTCACACAGCTGTCAGAAGCCAGTTTTCTTATCAGTCCAGCAGGAGTGTAATTAAAGACAATAGCCAGAGCAGCTGTATTGAAAAAACAAGTCATTTGTCTTCCCCTTCCCCCACCTCTTCTGTTCAAGTAGTTCATCTGAGCACAGCATCGGCTCCAATCGTCAACACTTCTTCAAAAGGCAGAATAATAGGAAACATATATCTGCCTCCCACTGTGGATTGTGAGGGCTGAAGAAATACTTGCTCTTATCTGGCTATTGCATTATATAACACGCAAGTAATTTAGGCCTGGAAATTCAAAGGCTCCTGAGATAGGGCACGTTTTTGAAGAATGAGAAAAATTGCCTTAGGGAGGGAGAGAACCTGGGAAAACAGCTTCTACTCGGTGTTATTTTGGAAAATGTTTAACGGCACGGTCTCCACGGAGAAAGCCCTTATGTGCAACACTTTTCCATGTCTGCGGTGTGCATATCCCTACTGTGACTGATGTTGAGTGACCAATGCAACATCATGGAACACAGAGCCGGAAGGAGATGCACAGTAGGATGCCATTAAACAGCGTTCCCACCACACATACAGGTATGTGCGGAATTCCTGAAGACAGTCCTCTCTCACGAGCTGATACAAGCCGACTCCAGCCCACCACTGCCTGTACTACGCTCTTGCTACCCCATTACTGGAAGTAGTAAATGGCCCTCTAGTTATAACAAGTGAAAGAGAATGCATAAGAACACTATTCATGTTTTTCAACACTAGGATTTGGTCATTTCTTTACTAATTTTCCCAAGACCTACCTTTCCACAATGATCTCCCTCAAGCCAGCAAAATGTATTATCTAGGAACACGTCCATGCATTGTTACTTAAACAATGAAAACCCATGTTGAGAATGTATCTTGTAGCCCTTTCTCCCTCTTCATGTGTGTGTAACTGGAGGCCAATAGGATATTTTGGCCGAGGCACCAAGGCAATACAGGCACGTTCCAAGTGAGGTGCACAGCTGTGCTGAGAACTTGCAAAAGAGGTGGTGAAAAAACGAGGCATAGACTTACATTTCTGGGGGGATGGAGTTTTTCCTTCCCATCCCACTAAGTACATCTAAAAAGCTTGGACATTATAAATAGAACAAACGGAAGATAACTTTGAAAGGTGGAGAGAACACAGAGACGAGCTAGGGAGTAACACCGGTGAGTTTCCACGCTTTTAACTCTGCCTCATAAATCCCAGAGTGGAAGCTGAAGAAGCCAGCAACCCAAAAACAGCAGAGGGTGTTGTTTAAACAAACTGCCCCCCAGAGCCCAAGCTCTCTGTCCAATCGACCTGGTGAGGATGGGACTGTTCTGTTTTGTGACTGTGCTGATGCCAGTGTCCCGACTGTGATATAATCATTGGAGGAAACTCAGTAAAGGGTACACAGGATCCCTCCAAATTATTTCTTACAACTGTGTAAGTGTATAACTACACCAAAATTTAAAAAATCATTAAAAAAGGAACAGTTCTATCAGGACATAAAAGGGTCAGAAGGCAGAGGTCAGGAAATTTTGGAGAAAGCTCTTAGTTATCAGTGCACCAAGAGGTCCAATCCACCCCCCAAGGCAATAAACTAGGGGGTGTTTCCTCCATCCCTGCAAATCAAAACAGAAGGGCTTGAAGAAGACCACTTGGAGAGTTTGATATTTGGCCTCCAGAGATGGGAACATATAAACTCACCCTCATCTGAAAAACCTAAAGGGCAAGAAACCAGCCAGCTAGAGGCTTTCATAGAAAAGCAAATGAGAGGTGGCTGCTTCGGGCAGTGTGCATTCTCAGAGTATGCGACACAACAGGGAGATGTCCTGTGGACCAAATGGGGACCACACACTAGAGAGCTAGCATGTCTTCTTAGGTCAAGTCCAAGAGAGTCACCCAGAGGCACAGAAAGACCTCGACAGGAATAAGCAGGATACTTCTGAGCTCCCGAGGGGGAGGGAGCTTTCCTGAGCCTCGCTTCAGAACCGAACACCCTGCCAGCAGAACAGCACCTCTTCTCTTCCGAGGAAGCAAAATCAACACGGGCGGAGGAACAGAAGTCCTGGGCTGGAAAGGAACACGCAGTGGCCAATGCTGCATAGTGCTCACCCGTGGAGTATTACTGTGTGATCACAAGATGGCCAATGCTCGTTATTGGTTCTCAGACTGAGCAGTCCTACGGACTTCTGTAAATGGGAGCTGATAGATAACTATTTTTAATCATCCCATAAACAGGCGAGGGTCTTCATTATTCAAATGTACTTTGAAATTGTTTTTAATGAACATAATTACAATATAAACAGCAAGAGTAAACTATTAAAATTAAATAACTCAATGGAATCACTTTTTTCTTCCTAAACATATTGCGGTCTTTCATGAGAAGGCATGCTTCTTTAGTTTTCTCTCTTATTTCCACTGCTGTCCATGCTCCCCTGCTCTGAACCCTATCCCCACCGCATTCTTCTCTCCAAAGGGGAAATTCTAAAGTCACATTCCAGGGTATGGTTCACACCACATTTGCTAATGGGTGGAGTCACCATGCATAAAAGGGTCAGCATAGATCTGGCCGGGTGGTTCTGTTGGTTGGAGCACCATCCTATACACCAAAAGGTGGCAGGTTCAATTCCCACTCAGGGCACATACCTAGGTTATGGTTCCATCCCAGGTTGGGGTGCATACAGGAGGCAACTAATCAATGTTTCTCTCTTTCTCCCTTCCTCTCTCTCTAAAATCAATTTCTAAAAAAAACACATCCTCGGGTAAAGATTAAAAAAAGAAAACAAATTTTCTTTTTTTAAAAAAGGGTCAGCATATGAGTATGCTTCCTCTCTTCTTTCTCTTCATTATATGATGCTGAAATGAAAAGGTGACCCATGTCCAGCCATGTGCTCTCTGAGGATGACATCATGGTTCTCAAAAAATCTTAAGGGGAGGAAAGAAGGCTGTAGAAAATTACTATTGTATGATAGTGTCTATTTCTTTCTCATGTTCTCTTTTCCATTCTTTTTAATAAAAAGCATTTTTACATACTTTTTAAATGTTGTACCCAGTATTATTTCATTCAAAATTCTTGAAGTTCCAATTCTGCTACTTGTTCCTAGTGACTCTCACTCAAGGTAAATTGTTTCCATATATATTTTGTACTTTTAGACTGTGAGCTCGTGTTTAGTGGAGCCTCTAATTTGAAAGTTAACTGTATAGCAAAGGTGTTCTCATCATTTATACTTTAACAAATATTAACTAATATGCCAGGTAGACCTATTCATAGTCTCTGTTCATTGGGAGCTTTAGACTTGGAACCACCTGTATTGTTTGGGTCAGGCAGTCAACATCCTACTCATCATATTAATAGCTAGCCATTACTGAGCAATCACTGGGTGCCAAGCATTTGATATGCATTACAGGTAACCCTTCAACAATACTTTTAGAGTATTATCCCCATTTTATAGATGAGAAAAGCTGAGGCTTATAGAGAGCTTGATAACTTTTCCGTGGTCACTTCTAGTAAATTGTAGAACCAGAATTTAAAATCATGTCATCTGATATTGTAGACTATCTTATTTACTCACATGTAAATTTCAAAGCACTGAGGCTCAGGCATGAAGCAAGGGCAACAACATAAGGCCAAAAGGAGAGGGTCTGGACTGAGACCCAGAGGGACCTCATTCATTTGGGTGTAAAACATGGGCTGAGAATAAATAACCTGCTGCGGAAACCAGCCTCGGGGACAGCACACCCCAGGTCTGGCCTGAAGCAAGGTTTAATTTCAAGTCTCACAAAACAGGGTGACGGAGGCTGCTGCTTGCCACACCCACGTCAAAACGGTCCTGGGCTTTCAGGAGTCCGGCTGCAGGGAATTAGAAGGAAAAAATAAAGTTGAGGGTTCTGTAGGAGAGACAGATGTGAAAGCCCAGAAGTAAGGTTACACCAAAGCTGACTGATAGGTGGAAGCCCACCACCTAGCACACACATTTTATTGGGATAAAGAAAGGGTTTGCACAATCTGCTATGGTATTTGCAAACACCACTGCAAGGGTCTGGAGGACACAGCTCTGCAAAATTTATGTTTTCTGGATTTTAAACAGAAAACAAGTTCAGAAGAAGATTTGTTGAGTTGAAAACATGAGGAGCTCAGGGTAAACTGGGGAACGAGCTTCTAAACAGTACTTTAAGTCATAAGATAGTGAGGTGATCAGTACCAAGAATGTCAAGGATGCTTGTGCCCACTTACAAGCAGATGCAACCTCTTCTAAAGTATTTGCAAAAACTCAGACTAAATGAAATATGGTAAAATTCTTACATCTCAATAGAATACTTTATACAGCCTTGAAAATCTTTTAACTTTATGGCACTATTTGCCATCTATAAAAATTCTACCTGGAACAATAAAAAGAAAAAAACTGTATATATTTTTTTCAAAATAACCCATGCTCTTGCATATTATGAATACAAGCACTGTGTAATTATTAAACTTTCAGATTATTGCCTGAGGCTGATTAATCTCTGGAGAACACCAGACAGGGCTCTTGTTAATGAAGCTGTGGCCAGGGGTCAGTTTCTAGGAAGGCTCTTCAGGGTCACTGTGCTTCGTGATTCCCGCCACCCCAGCTGGTGGCGAGGGGGACAAAGCCAGACAGAGGAGGAAATAGCCCAACTGACAGCACAGGAGTGGTACTGCCTTCGCATGAAAAGGAAACCATGTTGTTGGGTCATAGCCTGCATTTAATAGGTACTTCACTCAAATGACTTGCCATTTCATACCCTGTAATTTGAGGTGGCTCTCCTTTTAAAGGCACACTAAACAGACGCGCGTTTCCCGTTGACATTCAAAATGACAGCAATTTCTCCTTTCACCAGCATGGCTCAGCTAAAGGATGAGGAATGTCAAGGTGAGTATACCAGGAAACCACATGCAGACCTCTGGACGCAACTGCCTGATGATCATCACACCGCCCCCCTCGTCCCTCTTCGCCTCTAGGAGCCCATTTCACCCCTTCCCGGGGGCGTTGCCTGCTTTCCTTTCCACTTCAGAGCTGCTGCCCCCCGAGCCATTTCGCAGTGACTCTCCCCCTTTGTGCTGCGGTACAGGACTCTGTCTCCCTGGGCGCAATCCCCCAAAGTAAGCACCAAGAGCAAACTCGAGAGTATTGCTGTTTGTCACAATGGGGAAACGAGCAGGTGTTCACCACAGTAATAAATATACATAAGTTACAAACTGGTAAGACTACTCAGGTGCCCCAGTAATTGTCCTCTGGGAAGCACAGTTTTGGAGCTAAGAGAAGATTCAATATATGTTTCCAGAAAGAATGCTGTGCCATTTAGCAGCTTAGGGTGTAACTGTTTAAAGGAAGACCAGGCTGCCTTAAAAAAAGAAGTTGGAGGAGTGGGGAGGGGACTTGTATATTTATTAAGTAAAAACTAAGCATAGAACAGATGCATTTTGTGTGTTTCTTAAAAGGAGAAAATACAGTTAAATATATTTATTTATAGATATCTAAGCTACCCCTAGAATGAAACACTAGAAAGAGAAGGGACCTGGGTGGCTGGAGGGGTCTCTTGGCAAGAAAACTTCTCTCTATGCTTTTTATATCTTTTCCAGTTTTATTCTTGCCTCTCTTGGCCTCTTCACATGTGAACATACTCAGCTCTCCATAGATACGGATATATATATGATGGACAGGTTTTCATGTTAAGAATCTGAAGAGATCATCCAATTCTCTGGCGTGAGAAAGATGACGCTCTCCCTTCCTCTCCCTGTCACTCCTGTCTTCGCCCATCCCTCCACTGAAGGGCTGCTGTGCAGTTGAAATGCTTTCTTGAAGTGTAAGAAAAAATGCGGTAGATTCTAAATACCTAGTTCCCTGCTCTCCCCCATTTCTCTCCTCCCCTCTTCCCTCACTTTACATAGAGCCCTCCTCTTCTTAAAATTAAATGTTGAAGAAAGCTCCTGAGAGATGTTTAATACCTTGTGGATTGTTCAGTTGAGCTTTCAAACATTTTTAAAGACTCGGTGGAAACACGCCTCGTGCACCTGGGGCTCTTCGTCTTTATTTGAGTGCCACCAGTAATAACTAACCACCTAAAGTTTAACTGTTCTCTGAAAATGAAGTCGAAGGCCTTGCAAGTCTTCAGATAAAAGACAACAATCTCCTTCACATAATGTTCCCTTCCATCAAGCATTGTTCTAAAGAAAATTAACATCCTCAAGTTGAGAAAAAACAATTTGATTCAAAGGAGAATTGATGGTTGCAGATGGCCCTCGACTTCTGTTGCCGCTTTGGAAACGTTCTTCCCAAGCAACCAAAAATTGTTAGTCAAATATGAAAAAATGAGAACTCTGCCCGGCCAAGGAAAATGTAGCGAGAGCCAGTAGCTTTCATTTCTTGCAGAGCTGGAACTGAGGAAAAAACAGTAGATTAAATAAAGGCACTACACTGAAATATTTGTCAATCTGCTGACATTATAGTTGACAACTATTTGCTCCCTATCGTGAGAGAGAATTATACATCTCCATTGTTTGCCGAAATTCCTGCAAGCTGGAGCGCATCTCACTGCCGACTGTCAAGCCTGGCCACGGACTGGACTGGCCGATGCCTGTCAGCAGAAATGGCAGCGTGCTCCTTCCAATCGGAGGCTTACGAGGCCTGCTCTTGCTTTTTAACCTCTGCCTGAACAACAAGCGGCGTACCCTAGATGGGCTGCTCCATTAACCCGGATTCCGAAAGGAAGACTCGTGGAAGAGAGCCACGTGGACCAGAGCCCCGGCCACAGCTGCGACCACAGGCAATGTGCCGCCACCGCGGAGGCGAGCTGCAGCCCATCCACAGAGGGCAGGCAAGGAGACAGAGAAACCAATCTCTGCCGTTAATTGCCACTGATATTTGGGGGTTGCTTTTTATCACAAATTGGATTGTTAATACAACAAACAAATTACGATGCACTCATCCCAAGATTGGGGAAGCTAGATATCTGTGTTCTAGGAAAAGCGGGAAAGAAATGAACATTTACAGAAAATTTGCTCAAGGCCAACTCCTGTCCTAGGAGTTTCCATGAAATTGCCCACCAACTGGATGTCTGAAATAGCCTCTTGATCTCATCTAGAAAATGAGAGGCTTGGGTTCTATAGTCTGTAAGTTTCCACAGTCACATTCCACATGAGTTCTTTATGGGAGCCTTTTATAGTAAAAGAAAAAATTGGAGAGAGAGATTCATGATATAACTTATAGTGACTATAATTTATAGTCACTGCTTTTTTAAGGGAGTAGATATCCGGCCTAGATTAATCCCCATGTTTTCTAAATAATATGCTAGTGTTTTGCCCTGGCTGGTGTGGCTCAGTGGATTGAGCATAGGCTGCCAACCAGGGGGTCACCGGTTCAATTCCCAGTCAGGGCACATGCCTGGGTTGCAGCCAGGTCCCCAGTGGGGGGCATGCGAGAGGCAACCACACATTGATGTTTCTCTCTTTCTCCCTCCCTTCCTCTCTCTCTAAAAATAAATAAATCTTAAAAAAATAAATAATATGCTAGTGTTTTAAATGTACCAAGAATTATTAGTGCAATTTTCAAAGGAGACTCTCTCCTAATTCACTAACATTTGAATTTTTTTATTGCAGAAAACAAACCCATTTTTATTTCCTATTTTCACCTACTTAATGTTATCTAACTACCAAAAATCTTGGAGTTCTTCCATTTCTAAAGGCAATCTTCAATTAAAATTTAGCTTCCTTTTATGTGTGCATGAATGTCATTAAGATGCCTAGAAGTGTAATGATATAAATGTGAATCTAACTACTAATTTGTCTTTTCCAAAAGTTTATAACTGATAAATATTGTTAAGAGATTTGAAGTCATCAGAGTCTAGGATTATTAAAGATCAATACCATGATCATTAATAATACTTGGGCATTGTTCTAAGAAGGGAAATACATCTAGCATTTGACAAATGGATTTCAAATAGTGGAAATAATCTATTCAGGCTGAAAGAAAGCTTTTTTAAAGGCAGGCAAAGTCAAATGCAATATTCTGAACCTAAATTCTCCTATGCCTCTCCTGATGTGAAAGGAAAAGCATCTGTAGAAAGATACTATAAACATCTCCTAGTGACGTTAATATTTCTAACCATTTTATTCAGCACTAACTCCATGCCTATTGGATAAAACAAGATATCTATAAATGTGCCAATCTTTTTAATGCTAGGCAAAAAAGGATGTCGGAACAGAATTAGAAACAGGGTATTAGAAAAAATATAAGGAGGCTATTTTTTGCAAAGTACATCATTAAAATTCAATGCTAGGAACACTCATTTAATATGTGCACTGTTACATCTGCATATGAAATATAGGCACAGACTGAAAAACATAAAAGGTAAGTTAGATCGGGTGATTTTTGGTGGTTTTTGTTTATATAGCTTTTATTACTATTATAGTAATAATTTTAAACAATTACATATAAATGCTGCTACTAATATTTTATGTAGATACTGTTAATGTTCCATTCATATACCTTAATTTTAATAAATCTAAGTAATCAAGCTCTTTTTCAGAAAACATATACATCAAGAGCACAGGGGCTCCGACTGGTGTGGCTCAGTGGATTGAGTGCTGGCCTGAGAACCAAAGGGTCACTAGTTCGATTCCCAGTCAGGGCACATACCTGGGTTGCTGGCCAAGCTCCCCGTAGGGGGTATATGAGAGGCAACCACACATTGATGTTTCTCTCCCTCTCTTTCTCCCTTCCTTCCCCTCTCTTCAAAAATAAATAAATAAAATCCTTAAAAGCAAAGTGCACAAGACAGTAAAATGGAAAATGAAAGCATCCACAATCCTACAAAAACTCTAAATTAAGTATTTTGTCTTTACATAGTTATATGAATAGAGGGAAAATAATGCAGTTTTATCATCTCTATGACTATAAAATAAAAAATAATGATTTTTTAAAAGAATAAAATAATAATGGAGTTCCACTTCCAGAAATGGATGATGCATAATTTTAGAAGAGCTCTCCTACTGAGGACAATTAAAAGATGGGCACAAGGTTTTAAATTGTATGTTTGAAATATACACTGCCCTCAAATAACTAGCAGGGCAGTGAGAAGTTGTGAGACCAAGATTTAAGAGGAAGAGGGAGAAACCAAAAGAGGTGATTCCAGAATTCAGGACACTTTTCTCCTCAAGGCCGACTGCCAGTCCTGAAAATGAAAACAACCAATGAGAAGCGAGAGCTGAGCACAGTTCTCTTCAGTCTCACAGGCTGACGGGAATACAAATTTGAGTTCCAGGCATGCCGGGAGAAGGGGCTCCGCACTTTGGGGAGAGTCTGAAGGGGTGTGAGGGGGAGTGAAGTAGAAACAGACTAGCGCTCTCAAGAGCTGAAACTCAGATTTGAACCTGGTCTCAGATTCTGACGGAATTAAGTTGATCTGACCAGATGAACTGTCTCCAAGAGCCAAAGGAAATCTTCCCTGGAGAAAAAAAAAACATCACCCAGAGCCTCAAATTATCTCAAAAATTTTTCAAAAACAATACCTAGCACTCATTCAAAGAGAAAAAGCAGGCATAGAAGAAGATAAGATTTATTTGAAAAATCAAGAAAGAATAGGAAGCAAACTCACAAGTGATACCAATATTGAAGTATCCAACACAAATAAAATATTATTATGTTAAATCAATAAAATGAGAAGATGGAGAATTTCAATAGAGAACCGGGAAGAAGAAAAGAAATCAAATGGAAATTCTAGAGCTGAAAAATAAAACATTGCAAACTGACAACAGGAGATGACACACAACTGAAAAGACAGGGAACTAGGACATCAGAAGGAAATATGCAAACTGGACATGAAAAACACAGACATGAACATGAAAGACACATGTGGGATGTGGTGAAAGGGTCCAAAATAAGAGAGAATAAAGCAGTTGTAATAATTGGAGAAATAATGGCAGAAGTTTTCCAAAAATGACAAAAACATCAAAAAGTTCTAGAAACTCCAGGAAGAACAAATACAAAGAAAACCATACCCTAAGTGCCTCATAATCACACTGCTGAAAAACAATGACCAAGAGAAAAATCTTAAAATCAACCAGAGGAAAAGATACATCACCTTCAAAAGAACAACACTAAAACCAAGAGGAAAGGAAAAAAGGCAAGAAGACAGTGGAATATCATCAAAGAAATCAAAGAAAATCCCTCTCAACAAGGAATTCTATATCCACCTGAACTATTCTTCAAAGTTTAAGGCAATATGCATTTAATACAGAAACTGAGAGAATTTGTGATCAGCACAAATACACTAATAGAAATATAAAACACAGTTCTTCAATAGAAGTGAAAAGAATCCCAGAATAAGCACCCGGATGCAGGGTACAATGCTGAACAATGGAAATGGTAAAGTATGTCAACACATCTCAGTACATGCTGACTACAAAATCATAGTAATAATGTCGTGTGGAGCTTAAAATACAGCATGCATAGCCTGACATTGGTAGCACATAAGGCAGGAGGGGGCTGCTCTACCATTTTTACATTATCCAGAACTGGTAAAACTATTATGTATTTATATCACGAGTATTGGTTAATCAAAAGAAGACAAGAAGGGAGAAAAAAAAGTGCATAAACTAGTAGGACAAATGAGTAGTAAGATGATTGATTTACACCCAAACATATCAATAATATATTGTATGTAAATTGATCAAATACATAATTAAAGAAAAGGTTATCAGACTGTCAGATTAAACACAAGCAACTCAATCACATAAATAGAATACATCATAAATAAATGAGATTGAGAATAAAAGAATGATAAAATTATATATGCCACGCAAACACTAACCAAAAGAAAGCTGGTGTATATTTACTACTATAAGATGAAGCAGACTTAAGGCAAGAAGCATTGTGAGACAGACATAAAGAGGGATGTTTTATGATAAAAGAGTAGATCTAAAAAGAAAATACAGTAAGTCTAAACTTGTATGAATCTAAGAACATTATCTCAAAATATGTAAAGCAAAAATCTGGCAGAAATAAAAGAAGAAATAGGAAAGTCCACATCACAATTAGTTTGAGACTTTAACACATCCTTCTCTGTAACTGATGGGAAAAGCAAATATGCCATCAGTAAGGACAGATTTGCACAAGATTAACAAATGACCTAATGGGCAGATATAGTGGACAGTGTGCCCAACTAGCATCAAATGCACATTCTTTTCAAATACCACCGAATATTTATCAAATTGTCCAAAATCTGAGACAAAAGTCAAGTTCCAGGAAATTTCAGAAGATTTAAATAATATAGGCTATGTCCTGAGTAACACAATGGAATTAAGCTAATAATTAATACCAAAAAAATAAGTAAAAACCCCTTATGTTTGGAAATTAACCCATACCCTTCTAAATATTCATGGATTAAAGAACATAATGAAAGTGAGAAATACTTGAAATGAATGACCTTCCCAAAAAAAACCTACATATCCATTTTTAAAGATGAAGGTCTAAACCACAGTTAAGAACATTTATGGCCTTAAATGTGCATATCAGAAAAATGAGAAGAGCTAGAAGTTACTTATCTTAGAACTCATCTTAAGAAATTAGAAAGGTAGATAAACAAGAAAATCCTTGCTTATCTACCGTTACACATAGCTCTAATTTCCTCAGGATAAATCCTGGAAGTAAAATTGATGGATCAAAGAGACTCGTGGGTAAAGGACCCAGTTGTCCTTCAGGAAAGCTGAATCCACTTACGCTTCCACAGACAGCATAAAGACTCTCACTTTCTTCTATACCCTTGCCACCTGGATATTATCCCTTTCTTTCTTTCTTTCTTTCTTTCTTTCTTTCTTTCTTTCTTTCTTTCTTTCTTTCTTTCTTTCTTTCTTTCTTTCTTTCTTTCTGTCTTTCTGTCTTTCTTTCTTTCTGTCTTTCTTTCTTCTTTGTTAATTTGGTAGGACAGAGTGGCAGATCACTATTACATTCATTCTGCTTTTTATTTATTATTTTGTATTAATAAACACTAAATAATAAATGTATTAGATCTCTTGGCATCCTTTCATAAACTTTTCATATCTTTTATATCTTTTCTTATCTTTTCCTGGAGCAGAAGAGAGAGGGGGAAACTGATGCAGATCACAGAGTCCTGCTGGTCAAGCCCCCCTGATGTCGAGGGCAAGGGGAGATGAAGGAAGAGGCGGACCACTCCACACTGGTCGGGGGCAGGTTTAAAAAGCAAGGAAACCCACACACAAGGCTTGTCTTCTGCAGCCGTACCTGCTCACCAGAATCTCAAAGATTTATATAGAGGCCTTAACAGGGTTCAGTCACGTATCTGGTCCAGACGGTCTACCAAGCATGTCCAAACTTTCGGTGCCTCTGGGCCACACTAGAAGATGAAGAGCTCTTGGGCCATATATTAAATACACTGTGACACGTAATCACAAAAAAAATCTCATAATGTTTTAAGTAGACTTACAATTTTGTGTTGAGTCGCATTCATAGCCGTCCTGGGCTGCATGCGGCCCCGCAGGCCGCGGGTTGGGCACCTCTGGAACAACGCGCGTCTCTCCCGGCTGCGTTCTTGAAAACGGCTCCCGCCGTGGGAACACGGGCGGAAGTGTCACTCCGAGGACGGGTGAGGAGCCTCCCGGGGCCGGATTTAGCTCCCAGGCCAACAGGAGGTCACAGCCTCTCCATTCCCTTCTCCAACAGTACCACGTGGAAGTGTTTTAGCTACTCTTCCCTTTCAGGAGACCCAAAAATTGTTGGGGCTTTCTTTCATCCATTTTTCTCCTGGGATCCTTCGTATTTTTTCACATTGATTTAAAAGAGCTCTGATTTGTAGAGTCGTTTACCTTTTCGTCCTGCTTGGATGTATACACGTTCACCCCCATTTAAATATTTTTTTAATATTTATTTATCTTTAGAGGTGAAGGGAAGGAGAGAGGGAGAGAAATATCATTGTGTGGTTGCTTCTCACGCGTCCCCTGGCGGGAACTGGCCTACAACCCAGGCATGTGCCCTGACTGGGAATCGAACCTTGATCCTTTGGTTCGCAGGCCCGAGCTCAATCCACTGGGCTACACCAGCCAGGGCACGTTCACCAACCCCCCCCCCCCCCCCATTTAATACTGAGAGTATTAAGGCAATGGTTTGCCTCTCATGACAGTTTTTGTCATAGCCTATGGGCCCCTCCAGGGAGTTTTCTCATTATTTTAATTTTTCCTTCTGCAATTTGTTTTTCATAGTATCTGGATTTAGTACATAAATGTGAAAAAAAGAGATCAGGACTGCACAATTACCAGCTCACATCACGTTAGGTTTCAGTTCTTAGATAACTACAGAACATAAACAAAGCACATAAAAACCAAACCATGATGATATTCTCAACTAGAGCAGTCGAGGTTTTTCCCAATTTAAAGGTTAAAGAAAAAATATGGGAGTAGCGGGAGGATATAAATTCTAAAAAGCAAAAATGACACATACTCACTGCCGGAAGTTGCATGCAGTTGAGATAACATTGTACCCGTTGTGAAACAATGTTTTCACACACCAGATGAAACCTATAATGCTGAGGTCTCACAAAACGAGCGAATTCCAACGCCAGGCTGTGGACAGGCAGCAGCTGCAGCCGAGTCTTCAGTGAGCTCATGTGAAAAGCATGTCACCAGAAAAAACCACCTATGGTCCGTGTCCCTGGGACTAGAAATTGCTTCACGACTAACAATGTATGCAGCATTGTTTATATGGTAGTGTTGACAGTTTAGAAATTGTTGACATTTCCAAAAGAGCCATCTGATCAGAGACTTTGAAATTATTTGAATTGAGGACAGCCCGTGGCTTCTTGTCAAAATAAGCTCCTATTAAGCGCCTAGAGAGATGGGGCATGAGGAAGCCCAGAACAAGACGTATAGGGATACAAAATATAATGAACTGATGCTGAGGGACTGATTGAACCATGATATTTACTAACTTTTTAAAAAAAATTTATTTACTGATTTTAGAGAGAGAAAGGAAGGGAGAAAGAGAGAGAGAGAGAGACATCAGTTTGTTGTTCCACTTACTTATGCATTCATTGGTTGATTCTTGTATGTGCCCTGACTGGGGATCGAACCCACAGTCTTGGTGTTGGGTTGGGACAAGGACAAGGTTGGGTTAGAGGATCAGGACAATCCTCTAACCAACTGTTACGAGGCCAGGGCTTTGTTAAACTTTCACATTGTACCTTTTCAGATTAAAGCTACATGTAAAGAACTTGTGCAGTATTGGGGATAAATTGGCAACCCTCATTTTGCTTAATCATGTTTATAAAAATTAGTAGTTGATACCTTCCCTGATGAGTATGTAAGGAGCAAGGAAAACTTAGACCATGAGAAAATAGGAACCTGGCTGAAGGGCAAAGGAATTGGTTAGATCCCAGGGCACAGGAGGTTACTAAACAGACATTTTGCTCTCCTGCCTCGTGCAAGAACAAAGGATCGTAAAACAGATGTAATTTAACACGTTTGGTTTGAAATTTTACAACCGGTGAGCCAATGCCTAACCCTGGTCCCGTGCATGAGATTTGTAAGCAAATGGTTACCTGCCACGTCTGATTCTGTATAAACGCTTGTTTGCATACCCCTATGTAAAGACGTAGCTGAGAGCGCTCGGGGGGGGGTGGGGGGGGACTCATTTGCAGCTCTTATGAGCACTGTGTCTCCGGACACATTTGGGAGAGTCTGCCCCCCTGCGCAGGTTAAAAAGAAAATTTGGCCAATAAAGTAACATCTCTGAAACCCTGAAAGTCTCCTGCATCTGTTCTCGCGGTTGCTGAATGTAACAAGTAGATATACAAAAAACATCAAATCGTGCCCCACCCAATGAGATACGGTAAAATGAGCTATGGGAGCCTGGAAAGGCCAAGTGAACAAAGGTGGGCAAATATCCCATTGCATAAGGGATGCTGACTGTAACTTCCATTTTGGCACAAATGACCCTGCTCCTGTCAGAGCATAACTGTGACAATCCGAGCCCCTGGGTTTTGTCAGATGTCATAGACACAGAGGGTTTCTTGACGTCAGCATTTTCCAAAATGACTTCCCATAGAATCCTTATACCCAGCACACATTTAACATTTGTCTGGGAAACATTGTTTGAAATATATTTTGCGAAAGTATGTTGATTGACATGCATAAATACATTGCCAAGTAGTGCAACACTACTTATGCACAATTAGTAACAATTGTGTTATTATACATTTTATATATTATTTTATGTATGTGTACATATAATATAAATATATGTAATGTAAAATGTATTTACATATTTTTGTTTTTATATATACATATGCAGTTGATCTTCATTAATCTTAAGTTCCATATTTGCAAAGTTGTCCATTTGCTAAAATTTATTCATAGCCCCAAGATTAATACTCCTGATACTTTCACAGTCATTTGCTGACACGGGAACAGTGGGGAAAATTCTGAGGTGCCTAATGGTTTCAGCTCTGGTTGAACAAGGAAACATTTGGCTTTTCGCTGTAGCTCTCATACTGTAAACAAATGGGGTTTTTGTGTGTGTGGTTTATTTAGTAGTTTGGCTCTACCTCTCCAAAATTCATTCTGTGATATAAATATATATACTAAAGCATAAATCAACACTAAAAACTCTAGAATAACAAAGAACTAAAGTTAAACACTGAAATTCTTTAAATAGAAGTCATATGAATAATTACAGCTAGAGGCTGCAACGAGAGGAATAGAATGTTTGGAAAAGAAGAAACAATATTTTAAAGACAAGCTCACGTACAATAACCTACAGAGGACTCTAAGAAGATGTGATGCATGTGCGTGACCCTCAGAGCCTGATGCGGACCCTGGTTCATGGGGTCCACGTCATTATGGCTGAAGTGAGACATTCACACGGACTACCAAGTCTGGTGCAGGAAAAGGACTGGCATGGCTTTCCTCTCAAGGGAAGCAAAAGCCTCAGCCCTTGCTCCAATGAGCTTTTGTCTTACTGGGCACATTACAAGAAGGTCCTCATTAACTATGCACAGGCTCGGTTTAGGTGGTTACCTTTTACAGAAAACAAAGGAGCCAGTGCTGCTAATCACATCACAGAAGAGGGATATTTGCAAATGAAAAGGCAAAAGTGGTTGGACCCATTACACTCATCCTTGGAAGGTTTAGCATGGTTTTTAGGAAGTTGCTTTGCAGTAAATGTCCTCAATTCAGGGTGAGGGAGTTTTAGCAAAAAGCAAGACTCATAGGGGCCTAGGTACACTGCAGGCCTGATTCCTCCCGGGAGAACCTATCCATGGGCGTGGGTCCTGTGCATCTCCGAATGGGAGCTGAGCCCATGCCACGCAGAACAGTCTACTACAAGAGCCTCCATGCCCAAGTCCCTTCTTAGGGAGATGGGAAAATCCTGGCCCACAAATACCTTGGAATGTAAGGAACCACCCACTTGAAAAACTTTCTGCGAAAAAGGTACCGTTAAGAGGAGGGTGGACAGCTCATCTGCTTTGTTCACCAGTAGTGACAAGCTGAGAAGTTTCCCCTCAGGCTCCTCCTCTCTCCCCTCCTTCCCCAAAACAAACCTGGCCACCGACCACAGCAATCAACTGCCCACACTAAAGGGGTCCTGCAGGGGCCAGCCAATCTCTCACCTCCAAAATGATTGGCTTACTTCTGATTTTCCTGTTTTTATAAGAACACTGAGCAACTGTAAGGAATATTCACTACCTTCACCCAAAATGTTTTGTCAGGAAGGTGATCTGTAGACAATGTATTTTACGTAATTGAACAACAATAAAATAATTTAAATTTAAAAAAAAAGAAAAGAAAATGTATTTTATGGTTTAAAATTTACAAAATGAATTTAACATCAGTCTGACTCGGCAATGTCTGAGCACTTACCAACTCATAAATAATCCAAACCACCCCTGCCAAGAATATTTCTTGAATGAAAGGTAAATAGCTACCGGGCTTTTGGTTGGTATCTTGACAAATGAAGTAATTAGTGTAGCAGTGATGTAATAGTCCCGCTATGGGAAAGCATGCTAAGAAACTACAAGTAATTTACATCACTTATGCCCGTATTTTCCACTTAAAAAAGGAACAGATATAACACACTAAAACACCTAATTCCTGAAATGAATTAACAAATACAATTCTGACTTTTGTGGCCACAATTTCCAAAATATTCGTATCATCTCACATCATCTCTTTGCTTCTTGGAAAGACAGGTCTTTTCCCAGAAAGGTCAAATCACTACTTTTTATGAGAAGTCAGCTGAATGTTAACCAGATATTGAGGCCTCTGAAAAGTTTACATCCCTCTAGACCAGATGTCCCAAATTTTGTCTTAAAGGGCCAGAGAGTAAGTATGTTTGGCTTTGCAGAACGTATGGCCTCTGTCACAAATATTCATAGTTGTGCAAAAGGCTAACAATATGCCAATAAATGGGTGTGGCTGTTTCAATGAAATGTCCTTGCAAAAACAGGCAGAGGGCCAAGCCTGGCTCTGGGACCGCTGTGTGCAGACCCACCACTCTAAACCGTGCTTCTCCAGCCACCGTTAAAGCAAAATGAAGTGTGAGGAGAGGGGCAGTGAACACTCCCCTCCACCCTGTCCCTGTCCCTGTCCCTGTCTCTGTCCCTGAATCAGAGCTCAGAGTTCTAGTTGTTTTTAAATAGTAAAAAAGCCTATGAGAATCTCCCCTTGGTCTTGCTTGCTACAAGTATGACAGCTTGTTCCTCAGACTCAGTGAAGAAGCGAAGGGGCAGAGGACGTTTTCAGAGAAACCTTCTGTAATAATGTGACTCAGTCTCACGTCAAAGGGATCCTCTTCTGGTTCAAAGAAAGTCATTTTAACCTGAATCACCACTTCTTTCTCAAAAATAAAAATAAAAAATAAAATCACGTATCAGAGTGTCTTAGCCTGCCACCTTGTGGCACATTGGAGTAAGGACAGGGAAGTCTTTGGACCAAAACAACAGGAACAAATTGGAAAGTCTGCTCCGACAGGCACTGTAGACTCTGGGGCTGCAGGCCCTACAAGGAGCCAAAAAAGCAAGTCTCTTGTCCTCAAGGAGTTCACAATCTGTAGGGGAGGAGACAGATATTAATGCGAAAGAACCTCACAAACATAGATAAAATCGCAACCATAGAAATACACTCTTACACGGCACTCTGAAAGAGAATAAGAGAGTCAGCCTAGGTAGGGAAGGTGGAGAATGAGAGGATTAAACTGAGGCCTGAAGGTGAGTAGGGGCCTACCAGGGGAAAAGGTGAGGGAGCAGGGTCTGTTGAAACTCTGCAGCTGAAGAACCCCTGGGAGACTCTGGAATAAGAGCTTGTGCCTGCGCCCCAGAAACCAGGAAAACAAGGGGCGGGTGGGTGTTCTTTTTTCCAGAAGCAGAGTGAAACCATAAAAAGGTGTTAAGCAGAAGGAGTGAAAAATCAGATTTACATTTCAAAAGGCTCACACTGTGTACCAGTGGAGGTCTAATGAGGAAACAGAAACTACACAGCAATGTGGGGAAGTTTCATATCAAGCAGTACTAATTATTTAACAGGAGATTGATGTAACAGAGGATTGGCTGGTAAGAAATAGAGATTTCTAAAAATAGCAAGGCAAAAGTACGTTTACAGTTGTATGAGAAACACAGAGTTTATTCAGAGTTTATTCTTGTATTATTATCTATTATTGTAATGTTCATACAAACAACTATAAGCCTACTTTTGCCCACCCTGCATGAGCACAGCAAATGTAAGGAGCGGTTAACCACTTCCGAGACCTTTTTGGACAGGGAATGGTGTGGCTCCCTGCATGGCAGAGCTGTCACAGTGGTGGAACTTGCTGAATATCCCTCCTGTTGGGTGCCAGGGAAGCCACTCAAAGGCAGGTAACTGTCTGGAGCCTCTCTGCTATGAAACCACCTGCCAGGGGCACCCCAGGAAGCTCTGGCTGCTGGTTGCTGCCAGCCCAGGTGCACTGCAGGCGCTGGGCTTGGCAACCCAGGGCTGGAAAAGCCGTGCACACTGAGGGGCCTGCAGAAAGCCGTCAGCATCCAGGAGGGAAACCCCCCTCCTCGTGTCGCTCCAGTGCCCTCTACTGACAAACTATAGTATCGTGCAGGTGGCAAGGGAAACATATTTAAAGGACACAGCCATGCGCCCGCTGGGTACTTGAAGCTGAGAGGCCATAAATTGATAACCAGCACACATTGGCCTCCGAGCGGAGAGTCTTCTAGAAGAGGAGGAAGAGTGGATGCAAATAGGCCAGCTAGGAAATACTTAAGTAATCCAAGAGAGAGAGGAGAAAGTGGTAATAACGTAAAAGATGCTGCAGAAAATACACTAGCAATTGCCCCGTGGGTTATGGGAAAGACACCAAAGAGTGTGGTTTATGTCCCTAGACTCACTGGACTTTAAGGAGAGCTGCCTCAGAAGACATGGGGAAAGAGGGTCAGTTGTTCTTGGGGCCTAAGACAAAGGATCAGTAGCACCAGCTGTATTGAGTCAATTCTTGGTCCACAAAAGGCACAGGAGCAGTATTGCTCTCAGCAGACAGGCTTGCGCGTCCCGTGCAGTCGGAGACACAGCCGACCCACGCACAGGCTACCAGCGCCAGGCTTGCAGAAACAGGCCTCTGGGTCTACAAAGTTACTAGAGGAAAGCGAGCAGCACTTGCGGCAAACCATCACTGCTATTTTCAGAAAGCTTTTAAATCGACGGCTTTGAATAAGAAAACATCCAGCAAACTTGGACTTCTGGTGCTTCCTACAGGCCTTCAATGTACCTGCTGCCTCAGGGTCATCAGCAGGGCGAGGTCCAGGCGAGGGGGGTCGAGTGCCCCAGCTTGTCCGTAAGAGTCCGCTGAATTTCTCTGAAACGCTCACACCCGCAGAGGGTAGGACTGGAGTACCCGCTGAGACGACAGGGTTGGAGCAAATTAAACTAAAACTTACTAGCTAAACACGACACCAGACAACAGTTTATACTGACTCCCTCTGGGCGGTGGGATTGAGGATGGGGAGGGGATGCCGTGGGTGACCAGTGCTTTTAATAAACCCTTCTAGGTGGCTTGATTTTTTTTTTCTATCGGCGAAGTGGAGGTGCTGAGAAACTTGCAAATGGATGAGAGAAAGCTGTTACATCATTATGACAGCAGACTGGAATTTTAAGCACTCCGAGACCACTCCTGGGTCTGAAAGGGACACAAGGACTTGGTATTTTCTGAGTGACTGCAGTTGTAGGACCCGCCTGAGGCAGTCCGTGGGGAAACAGCACAGGTGCCCCCTGCGAGTCCCGCTCTCTCCGTATACCGGCACCCACAGGAAGTGCAAGAGAAAGAACTGTCTAGAATTTGGCTCTGCCTGCTCGGTGGGACCGGGATTTGGACGGGTCTGGAGCAAGAGGTGGCCTTGGTTTCTGAGGTGGAGTAGAGCAAGCTCTCTCATTCCACGGAAGTTTTGCTCACTTCTTGCCGGTTGATGTTTGATAAAGCTGAAGTTTCAAACCTAAATGCTTCCAGTTTGGGACTCAATACAGGAGCAGACAACCATAGGTGAATAATAGTAATAAATAATAACAGAAGAATAAACTCTGTCTCGAAGACTCACAACTGTAAACCTACTTTCGCCCACCTCTATATTTCAAAAGGATAGTGAAAAAGACCGTCCTGGTGGATTTGCCAAAAACGTAGCTAAAAACATCTTGAATCCATCACCCCGCCCATAAGCAGATACGCAAGGGTAAGAGATGGGAAGGGGCTGGGGGAGAAGGTTCCTTCTGCAGACCTGCTGGTCCTCCAACCAGAGGAGGTGGGTGTGGGAGGCCTGCCTCTGACGTCAAATTTGGTGACAGGGGACCTCTGCAGGGCCACGCAGAAGACTTGTGGGTTCAGGAGTCATGGCAGATTGCTGTCTGGCTCCCCGCTTGGAAATCTGGAGAACAGGGGTGCCTTTCCAGGGGCAGCAAATTCTCGGGGCTGGTTCTTTTTCTTGTGGGGCATTTTCAGAACACCCTCCTTTGATGCCTCTCCTCCAGCAAGTCCCCGACAGCACCCCCTCAACTTGTGCATCTAACAGTGCGGCTCTAGCCCCCTCTGGGAGAAGCCAGACATTGAGGAGCTACCTTAGACTCCTCTCATTCACGCCCAGCTGTGCGCCCATCCCCTAGGAAACAGACTCTGGGAAGGTTGGAGGGCAGGTGCTCTCAGGAACAGCTCTCTGAGGGCAGAGGGAGGAAGAGTGGGGGCAGGGGGTAGTTGACCCATTGATTCATTTGTAACAGTGGCCTCCGCCAATGCTCTGATGAGCCCTGGAGCTGGGATGGCCCCTCAGAACAGTCCCATGCTGAGGCAAGAGGTAGGACCCCATGCTCTCCAATCAACCTGGAGATGGGCTGTTCGCAGGAGGGGCATGTCTGTGGGTGAGGTAGATGTCTTTGCTGAAAGCAATTCCTGCAGCAGGACTAGGCTGAGAGGCATCCGCCATTAAAACTCCCAGCTCTGGGGGGATGAGCTCCTAGTCTGCCAGAGGGAACCTGGACGTCATACCTCGGAACCCACTACACCCTTCCGACTCAGAGTTCTCACTGGTGTCTTTACCTATGTCTACATTTCAATTTTCAGGCCAGATCCCTCTCTCTTTACTCTTCAAAAAAATACCTGGAAGTCGAAATGCACCAGACCAGGCACTGTGGCAGGGACAGAGCAGGGGGTCAAGCAGATAAATCGTCATCCAAACACACACTTTGAAACTATGATAAGTGTTCTGAAGGAACATTAAAAGTGCAGAAAGCTATGAGATCACTTAACAAGGGGCACCTGCCCAGTGGGGAGTGGGTGCAGGCAAGGAGAGCTTCCCTGAGGAAGTGTCACTTAAGCCGGAATCTGGAAGATGAACGGGTGTTAACCAGGTGTGTGCTTGGTTGGTGGGGTGGGGTGGGAGAGAGGTGGGGGGAGGCTAGCCAAGGTCCTCAGACAGGTGGGACAAGGGAGTGGGGGACCTGAGGAAGGCCAGTGTGTCGGGAATGCAGAAGCTGAGAGGGAAAAGTAATAACTGATGAGGATGAGGAGGCAGTCAGCAGCCGGATCCTGTAGAGCTAAATATTTGGGGTTTTTTTCCTAAAAGGAATGAAAGTGACTGAGTAATTTCAATCTCTGTTTGTATAAATTATATACCTTAATTAAGCAGAATGTTCAACCATCCCCAGTCAACGCAGATTAAATGGATCATAGAAATATACAAAATGGGTAAGAGTTAAGCTCTGTGAGTGTTAAGTGCTGAGGGCAAAAAAAAGTTTTTAATGCAGATTTTATTATACCACAATAGCCTGTTTCTCTGCCTCTAATGGTTACGTATGGTTTTTCTAGATACCTCGCTGTTACTGACTGCTTCTAAACGCTAGTGCGTTAAGCGCTTTGCATAAATTACCTGGCCTAATGAAACATTTTTACAAAGCGGGTACTATTTAGAAACTGGAAACACGGTGCAACTAGTCCAAGTGCTCAGTCAGTAATGGCAGAATAAGGCGTGGAGCCAAGTGTCCAATTACAAAGCTAAAGCTTTTGTCAGCTACACTGAAACACCCCAGCGAGGTTTGGGAAGCACCCAACCGCACCTGAGCTGGAATATTCCCACGCTGCCTTGAACTTCCTCCCCCAGGCCCTACTCACCGGCTCACACTCCTGCTGTAAATCAGTGCCAACCTGCCACCTGTCTCAAGTCCAGGTTTGGAACACACGCACCCTTTGATGACACACAACGAACCACAGGCCACCTTTTGAGGGCCACCCCTGAAGTCAAGAGAACTTGCTACTGGTTGATCCCATCAGCTCCTGACCTATTCTCCTTTCATCAGCCTATCATTTTGATACCACAACTTTCCAGCAGCTAAATTCACCAGTTCTAATGGATAAACCCTAGAAAAATGCACACTTTCCTGAATACGAGTCAAAGGAAAATAAGGAGGCAAACCCACTGCAATGTTCTAATAAGGTTATTGTTCTATCATCCTGTTTGTGATGTTGAAGCTCACCCTCGGTTCTTAAGAGCTGGTATGTTCCAAACTGCAGGTTTATAAACAATTATGAAAATATCCACTAGATGTCAGCCTTGAGCCACAGTGGGTTTTCCTGAGACAAGGAGGCGTAAGCTATGAAGGAGCAAACGTTTGGGATTCTGGTGATTTCCTTTGCATTGGGAACTAAGACAGTAATTGTAGTTAGCTTTTTGCGTGAACACTGGTTTGATTTTTCAGTGAGTATAAGTAATTCTATGAGTAGATTAGATCATGTCAGTGCTCAACAAGGTCGTGTAAAAACCAAAGTCTGTGCCACAGCCTGTACCACCCCACTCTTCCACTTCCACCCACCTCAGCCACTGCCCCCTGATCACGCTGCAATTGTTTTCCCAGGAACACCTGCATTAAATTCAGGACATTGTGGCTACCTTATCCGAGAGGCCCTCCTGGGCACCTTTTCTAAGGTGGCACCCAGCCTGCACTGCCCCACCCATAAAGCCCTCCCCCTAACCCTGACTTCTTTTTCTTTTTTATTTAACAATATATTTTTAAAGATTTTATTTATTTTGAGACAGAGGGAAAGGGAGGGAGAAAGATGGAGAGAAACATCAATGCGTGGTTGCCTCTTACACGCCCCCTACCGGGGGTCTGGCCTGCAACCCAGGAGTGTGCCCTGACTGGGAATCAAACTGTCAACCTTTTGATTTGCAGGCCGGCACTCAGTCCACTGAGCCACACCAGCCAGGGCTTTTCTTCAGGACTCTTATCACCGCCTGACGTTGTGTTGACTGACTTACTGTTAGTCTCTCTCTGGAATGTCAGCGCTCGGAGAGCAGGGACTTTGTCTTGCTAACTTCAGTATTCCCAGAGTCTTGCCTGTACCAACCAGGCTTATAGGACGTGCTCAATAAATACCAAATAAGTAAATGGCCTGAATTCAAAGATCTTCACAGAAGATGTCATAGTTCAGAGTCATTTGCTTGCTTTCATTTGGTAAATGCTTGTTAAATATCTAATATAAAGAAGACACTGAGTCAGGGGAGGGACAGAGACATCATCTTATTGATGAGAACCAGAGTTAAGTCGCTTGCTGTTGACGCAGAATCTCAGACAGAAGGCACACGTGAGAAAAGGGTTCTACAAAAAGAGCTAAGTGAACATGCCACTCGTGGCTCCTCGTCACGGAAACTATGGGACACACACAAGATGTACGCATTCACCGCTAGGCGCTTGGCGTACCGCCGTGCCTCCCAACAGAAGACTGTGTGATTCTTAAACCCTCCCTGGAAGGTGTCTGCGGAGCAGAAGGCTTTCTTTGTGGATAACCCGAGCCCCTTCCCCTATGTTTGAAACCCATTTTCTTTGGCTTTCTCCTTCCTGACAACAGAGACCACCAATAACCCTTCTCCAGATCCCTCCGCTGCAGTATTTAAAGGCGCTCCTAGCTTTGATCTTTAACTCAGTTGAGAGTTGGTTTTTGGCTTGGAAGACTCATGTTTAAGTTTCACAATTCCCATGTCCATTCTCCCCATTTCTATCCCTTATATAAGCCCCGAGTGGGGGAAAATAATCATCCTTTCTGAAGTCAAGGAAAATAACCCACCTTATGCATATGGCCTGGTTTCCATCAAACCGTAAGAATAATTACAGGCTCCTTTGGACCCTAACCAATTACTTAGCCTCTTTCTAGCCCTGCCCCCTCCCAGAAGCTGTCATTCTGGAGAGGAAAAAAGAAATCTTTATCAGAGGACAGTGGTAACTTTTTTAAAATCCTCACCTAAGGATATGTTTATTGATTTATTTTTTTTTTTAGAGAGGGAGAGAGAAACATCAGTGTGAGAGCAACACTGATCAGCTGCCTGTACATGTGCCCTGACCAGGACTGAACCTCCAACCCGGGTGTGTGCCCTGACTGGGGATCGAACCCACAACACGCTGGTGCACAGGATGACGCTCCAGACAACTGAGCCACCTGGCAAGGCTGGACGGTGGTGACTTTTTAGGAATATGGGAGAATGCCTGATAAACCCCAAGTGATTTTAGTCTCTAATACAGGTTTGTCTGTAATGCTAGGGACCTCTTTTTAAGTGAGAAAGATGTATGAGTTTCAAGTAGAGAACTTTTTGGTGAACTTCCCTCGTGGATCTACAACCTGTGCTTTGTTTGAATACATTCTCTCCTGCTGAAGACATTTAGTCCTACTTCTTTTCAGTTGACAAGCACAGAGCCTGTTCCCCTCTGAAATCGTCTCCATTTCTTTGAATTAGAGCCAAGCACATCCCATGCATAACTGTTCATTTATTTCTTCTCTTTATGGAAACAGTCTAAATAAATGTGGCCGCTTGAAAGGTGCTAATATAATAAAAGTGACAAACTCATGTCGACGGATCTTATTTTACTCTAAAACAATATATCTACGTGAATAGTTTGTTAAGAATTTAAAGCTTATTTGGATAAAAGGCCCACTGAGACTCTGATACTGAAGTTATTAGTATTCGCCCATGAGACGATCAGGATAACTGGGCTGCTCTCCAAGATTACGCTGTGGGCGACCTGCAGCCAGGAGTGATACCTCTCTGAAGGCAAAGCAAGACATTGAACCAAACCGTCCAGACTGTGGTGTTCACTGCAGTCTAAATTTAAGCTTGGAACAGTGTATGTTTCTCATCTTACAGTGAATTGTATCAGGGAGGTTTGGAAACCAGTGACTGAGGACGGAATCCTTACCCTTCCAAGGATAATGATGGCCAAAAGTGATCAGGAGAAAATTCAGAACTGCTTAGAAGAATAGCTTACATTAGAAGTTAGCCAACTTCCTTACCCACTCCTTCCTTCATGTATCTTTATCCACTCCTTCCAGGTCAAACTGCCTGAATTTCCTCATAAAAACCCACGATTTCACTTACCCGACCTTCATCTAACAGGCGTGCTTCTCCAGCCCTCTCCTGTGGGCTGTGATAAGTAACACCCACTTGCCTTCCCTCCCCTTGTTGATCACTGAGGTTTAGCACCTCGAGTCCGTGTGCCCAGCACAGGCCTTGAGAGCACACACCAGGCTGTGGCTTCAAGGTGGACCCTACGTTCTGCTGTGGCCTCTCTGCCTCCGATCCCCCTGCTGCCTGCCCACCTGAGCTGGACTTCTCAGAGTGGAGGCCTCCATTCTCTCTGCACCCCAGCAGGAGGAGCGTGTGAGGCAGGCCTGTGGCTTCCCTGCCAGCTAAGACAACGGACCCTGCTCTGCTTCACAAACCTTGCTCTCCACGGCACCCCCAGAGCATGCAGTAGGGAGAGAGGAGGGCCTATCTGGTATCTTAAGTCTAAGCCACATTCTTCAACAGTTTACCAGATGCTCTACCCCTGAGCGACTTACTGGACATGGGCCCAGCCAGGAATAAAGATGACACTTGGGTCTCCATTTTGCTGGCAATCCCTCTATGAACTCTGCCACCAGCCAGACGCTTTAAGGAGAGGGATGGGTTGCCTCAAACCCCACCTTACACCCCTCATACACTTGTGGTGACATGACTCAGATCTAACGGGACAGCCACCCAGGTACCCACAAGGAGGTGGAGGCTCCTGTTCTGATAGGAGCGGCTACTGAACACAGCACTGGTGCGGCCGCCATGCCAGGTCACAGCAGCTCTCACTGCAGTGACCGCTGCAGCAGCGGTGCACCCTCAGGTGCCAAACAAATGACATCAGAGGGAGAAAAGTCCACGCTAAAAATCAAGAGTAACTCTTCTTTGGTGCACACAATGAACAAGCGGAAACTTGGCCTTGAGCAAAGCCAGAGTGGGGAGGGAAGCTCTCACAGTGGCCCTAGCCCTGAAAGGCAGTTCTGCTTCTCATGGGCTCTGAAGTCCCGATGGAGAGGCCAAGGAGCTTGCTACAGCCAAGGACAGACCACTTCAAAGCCAGCTTTTCTTCAAGCCCAGTGGGGAGCCACAACAGCCCCAGCAGGCAGGCCTCTGGTGTGGGAGCTTCTGGAGTAAAGTCACTGCTGCCCTTTCCTTCTCAGGCTACAGCCTGGGGCTGTGGGCCAAGGCAGTCAGAGCACCAGGAGTGTTATCTTAGGATCCCCATCGCAGCGAGTGGCATGGCCACCTGCCCAAGTCAGAAACCCGGCTGTCACTTCTGCCCAGCACAACCCACATCCAAGTTTACCCTGTTCGCAGCTGTCAGTGCTGTAGGCCGGGCCCTACTCTCTTACCTGGAAATGCAAGGGCCCAAGTAAACGGTCTCCCTGCCCCTGGTGAGTCAACAGAGCAATCTTTCGAAAACATCCATCTTGTTCTCCTCGGTTTAAAATTCCTCAATGGCTTTCGATGGCCTTTGGTGTAAAACCCAAAACACCATCACAGAACATCTCTAGCGGCATCTTGCCTTGAATTCTATGTTATTAAGCTGGCTGGTCTTCCAATGCCAGCATACACATCCTTCTCTCTAACCATCCGACAGCCCAGTGTGCTAGTTGCTCTTCCGCTGTGCTCCCGTTGTCCTTTCTTAAATGTGAGGCTCTTATCACACAGCAAAACAATGTCAGGGTATGTGTCTATCTCCTCCCCTGGCAGAAAAGCTCCTGAAGTGCGCGGACCACGTCCTTCATCTCCGGATTTATGACACCTGAGGATGGCTCTCCGAGGCTGGTGGTCCAAACATGAGTAAAACACAGTCCCTGCCCTGAGGGGAACCGTCTACGCTAGAAGACATTACTCAACCTAGAATGCAGGGCAAGTGCTACGACAGATGTGTGATCCAGATTCTATTCAAACATTGTCCTCTCTCCACTTCCATCATCGTATACTCAGCACTCGTCACACTGTGAGTTTTTGCTCAACTGTCTGTCAGACGCTGAGCCACGGATATGGTTGGGAGTAAGAGAGGGCGTGCTGTTCATCTTCGAATCTTCAGTGCTACCCACAGAATCTGGCGTGTAAAGGTGCTATATATATTGACTATATGGAGCAATTAATCATGCCCTTCCTAGGGGTGTGGGAGGTTACCAAGGAAAGCTAAAACAAGAAAATGGACATTATCATTGAACTTGAAAGTCATCTCCCAGAATGAAAGGGAAACCAATGGCACCCAGTGGCAGGGCAGCCTGGCGAGGGCCCTTGACAAGCACAGCTGACTCGAGGAGGGCGCCCAAAGCTCGCCCAAAGCCTGAGGACATTCTGCTACTCCGTTCTATCCTCTGGGGAATCCTTGGGTGTCCCAAGAGACTTCACGGTGAAGAAGTGGTTATCCTAGATCTCCTATCCACTTACAGAACACCGAGGGGTTCTGACCTGGCAGAAGCAGGTGTAAATCCTCGGGACATCACATGAGTGAGAAGTGATCACAACAAAGACACACAAAATTCAGCACTGAGGCATCTTCCTTTCTCATTCACCACAAACCAGGCACTGGCGCTGGCCCGAATTCCAACAGGATTGAGGACGGGACCCTAGTGATCAGCTCCCCAGTCTTGGCTGAAATGTGTCATGCAATTGATTTTGGGATCATAACCTGTAATTTTTATATCAGGTTTCAATTTTTTAAAAAAGCTATAAAAAATACGACTCAGAAACAGCAGCCCAGTAATTTCATGTAACGGAATTGCAGTTAACAATGATTCTGTGGAATGTTTTACGCGACATGACCCATGCCTTTCAGGTGATAGAATCACAATGAGCTTCAGGCCTTGTTCTACGCAAACCCTTAAATGTGCGTGGAAGGCAAAGAATGAAGCCAAAATGAAAATGCTGTGTTTTGGTGTGTATTTTTAATTTAGGCAAACTTGTTCCAGGGAGTTCACACACACCACAAATACAATCTCAGCAAGCTGAATTTTCATGAGCCTCTTATTACTAGTTCAGATTCAGTCTCGTTTCCCTAACCTACGAGGCAGAGCCAGGCCAGCAGATGGTCTCAGAGGAAGGCCCTGGACCCTCCTGTGCAGGAGAGCGAGCTGCACCTCCCTACTGTCCACTCCGTGGAAGGGCTTAGCTTGAAAGTGGGCTCCACGCACTCAGAGTCCACTGAGGTTGCATTGTTCTGCCTCACACAAAGAAAGGGGGATAAATCCTGCTGGTGATTTTAGTTGAATAGATTGTTTAAAATCTAGCGTATAATTTCAAAAACAAAGAGCAGTAAAATAAGCAGAAAATCTGTTGTGTTGTTTCAAACTTTTAAAATAAGGTACATTGACGAGAATATTCCTTGCATTACGTGACAATGTGTGATTTTGCAGCCCATTATAAACATTCTTTACATCAAAAAATGGGGGGAAGAAGAAAAAATGGCACGGCAGAAATAAGGAATATTCTAAATATGGTGAGCAATTTGAGAGACAGAGTGACATGGAGGGAAAAATCCTCACCCAAGAATCAGTACAAGGTCACAGTGAGCGTCTGGGGACATGAAACTGTTTTAGTGTTTCCGGGTTTGCACAAGGTCTACCGTGGTGAAGGGCCGACCAGGTTAGAATCCCTCCGCAACAAAATTCAAATACGTCCATGTGGAGATGCTCCATAACAGTCAGGTCTGGCTATATAACGGGGCAAGAAGAAACAGGTGCGACAAAAATTCCTTCACAGTAATATCTGACGAAAAATAGTTTAGGCCAGTTGATAATTTATTCTGCATAGGGCTAGAAGAAAGAACAAGCTTGTAAGTTTACATTCTTGTCAACCTAGAAACCTAATATAAGAAGGGCTGTTATATCAAATTGACACCATGCTGTTTGCATTCGATATTAGTAAAAATATTTACAAATAGGACAATGACATCAGACTTTGTAATAATGCCTTTTTTAAAATTCAAATTTATTATGGCTTTAAGGAAATATGTATTAGGCATCCAAGCTCTTTTTAAGTAATAACATTTTTTAAATTATTTATTTCAATGTATCGTTCAATGTTGTATATACTCTTTGGTTTTCAAAATAAAAAGATGAGACGAACAATTTATGATTTAATGTATTCATGCAGAGTGAAGAAGAAATGATGCTGCATCAAACTCCCAAACCCAAATATCAGGGTAACCGAGTCAGGCATTTTTAAGTTGACTTGCTGTGTCCCTGTCTCTTCATGCACATTTACTACAATTACTACGTGAGCATCCAAAACTGATCTGAAAGCTGAGTGTTGTCCGAATTCTTCAAACTCAGCAGTTCCATCATTTCTTCCCTGTTACGAAACCAGAAGGTTCAAACATCCCCAGAAGTGCGGACCCAGCAGGGCGGTTTCTGTTATTCTTTAGCAATGACATCTGCTTCCGCTCTGGCCAGGTCTGAAGTCAAGGGTGGAATCTGGCTTCCTCCCAACGTGGCTATGTGAACCCCTATGAATACTGTTTTGGACAGATGCACCCTGAGGGGTTCATGCTGTAAAACAGAAATATCTGAGGCCAATCCCAAGCCCGCCCCGCCAGGGCTGACTCTACAGAGAGCTCCTGAAGGCACAGCCTTACGCCTCACACTGCTGGAGTCCCCCACGGACCCAAGTCAAAGGAAAGTCGGAAAAAAGACTTTTCAAGAGAACGTTTAAGATCCAACTCAAACCCAAGGTTTCATTTTAGTCTTTGATTTTAAAAAAAAGATGTCATCCAAACACTTATTTTTCACTCCTGATTCTGTGAAAAGGCTTCAGAGGACCAGTGTTGGCGTATGTCCAACCTAGATCCTCACCGCTCGGTGCTCAGGGCTTTGTCGGAAGGTGTAATCAATTCGACTCGTTTTTGAGGACTCAGTGGGGCTTGTTCCTCCGGCTGTGTTTCTTGTTCCCCCAGAATGGACACCATTCCCTCTGACCTTCACACGCGTTCTTGGAGTTGGGCAGGACAGGCAAACCCTCTCCTCCACCGATGCGCCTATTAGCCGGCGAGTGCCCAGCGCCCCCTGCAAGTGCAGCCGCGAAGCCAGAACCACGTGCGCAAGTCCAGAGCTTCAGCTGTTTACGCAGAAGCATCAAAAAGATGTGTGATGGCTAATTTACTAACAAAACTGTTGATCTGCACATGTGGGTGATATGATCCCCTTGGAAACTGGACACCACGTCGAATCTAGACCAAAACTGAGAGTTCACTTGCAAACAATGGCCACGAATTTGCCCCTCACTTGTTGTAAACCACTGAATGCCTCACCGACCCTCTCCAGGAACCTCTTTCTCTGGTACCCGAGAGAAAGGCACTTAAAAATCCACAGCGGCCGTGAGAGTGCCAGGAGAAGAAGCTGCTAGAACCGTAGAAGCCCCAGGAAAAATGAAAAAATTCCCAAGGAAGTTACCGGGAAATGCACATAATGGTTGTATTACCTTTAAGATTTTAAACATAAAAAAAATCATGACATTTATTTTTCCCTAAATAGCCTATAAATATTAAGTGACTATACTAATTAAACTGGCACTGAATGATTAAGGCAACTTATACTTAAAACACACTTAATTCCTCTTTATGAAGACTGCTTTAAATCCAGCAGAAGAGACTCATCATCCTCTACTTGCACCTGGGGTTTAAAGGTAACTTTCAAAGGCTCGGGGGTTGGGATTCCCCCTCCTTCATGGGGAGGACCCCCCACCCTGGCCTCCTCTCGGTCTGTTTCACTGAGCTCGTCAGTGTAGAGCTCACCTCCGGGGCCCAGAGACGAGCCCCTGGCGATGATGTCCACACCCATCTCCCTGGCCTCTTCGGGACCTTCGGTCCCCGTCTGACCTTTACCTTTCCGAAGGCTACGTATCTTAAAAGCTTCCTTCGAGGGAGCTGCGTTAGAAATAGATTTCTTAAACCTCTCCCCTGACTGTTTGAGCCTCTCCCCCGACTGCCGCAGCCTCTCCCCCGACTGCCTCAGCCTCTCTCCCGACTGCCGCAGCCTCTCCCTCCTCTCCGGGGTCACTATTCTAGTTCTAATTCTGTTAACCTTCTTGTCAATGTTCTGCCGTGTCTTCTGCATGTTTTCTTTGGAAAATGCCTTCTTGATATTATCGATGTGTTCCTTGCCTGACTTTTTAAGCTTGGTGGATTTGCTTTCTTCAATGTAATATTCTTCATCGGAAGACAGATCTACTGGGGGGTCAAAGATATCTTCAATGTCTTCCTCTTGATTCTCAGTTAGGGTTTTGTCTTTAACAACAGACAGGGATGTCGGACACTGAATGTCCTCCTGAAGGAGAGAAAGAGAAAGCATGTTAGAGACCAGTTCTTATACCTCCTGCCACGCCTTTAAAGCTCCTCCACGGGTTGTTCGTCCTCTGCCCACTCCTTTAATGTTGGTATTTCTCCGGGTTTCTCGTTCCTTGGCCCTTGTTTCTTCTTCAGCTCCCAAGCTCACCCTGAACAACCTTACCCACTCTTCCACCTTCGGATCCAATTGGAAGCAAATTCACAAATATTTTCTCTTTACCTCTCCCCTTAGGTGAAGATGAAGACACATTTTTAAATAACAGACAGACTTCTCCACCTAGAGGTAACACAACATGTCCAAAACTCCTGGCCCACCCATCATCCTCTCCACAGCTACTTCCCTTCCTGGGCCCCTACCCATCCAGGTGGCAGCCACAAACCTCAGAACCATCGTCCCGAATCTTTCCTCTCCTCATCCCACACCCCACCGCTCTCCGAGCACTGCCAATAACACTGCTTAACAACTCATCCCTCCTCCCTCCTCCTTGCCTCCACCATGGTCTTAATTCAGGTCCTTGTCACCTGAGGCCTGAATTTGTGCGATACTTCTATCTTCAAAATGTCACCTAAGCATTTCCTCAGAAATATTTCTAAAAGCATAGCTCTGACCACATCCTTTCTCTGCTCTAAAACTTTTCAGAGCTCATCAGCACTCAAAGGACAGCATTCAAACCCTTTCCCCTTTCGTATGTTGAAAAGGCCCTCAGTCTGAGCTAAGCCCCTTTCCCACACCTCCAGTCCAGCACCACCCAGCCGCGCTCAAGTCCCCAAACACACAGGGAGACGCTGTGTACGTGGTTCTGGCTGCCTTCAATGCCCCTTCACCTCTTTTCAGCTTTGTAAAAGATATCTTCCTTCAAGAACAGAGTACAATGCCCCCCCGCAACTTCCCCGAAAGGCTAGTTACGTCTCTACTTTACATCAAAAGGACACGCGTATACCTCTATTTATTCACCACAGTCTGAGTTGAACTGGAGCTCTACTTATTTATGAATGTCTCCCCGAGGCTCTCACTTGATGGTAAGCTCATGAAGCAAAGACGTGTGTTATGTTTTACGCCCAGTGCGACTGGTGGATCAAACCAGAGGTTTGTGCCTTCATCCAACAAACAGTAACTAAGCACCTACCCTGCACAGTGAATGTGCTAGCAACTGAGAACAACCTCCTGGGGGAAAAAACACCAGAGTAGAAGAGCTTATAGTTTTGGAGAGAAATAAGCAAGTAAATAAATATAAAAAACGTTGGATGATGTTAAGTGTTAAGAGGTGGAAATAAAGCAGGGAAGGGGGAAAACAGTGATGGGGAGGGTGTTCGGAAAGCCCTCACTAATAAGGTGACACCCTAGCCTAGACAGGCAGGCAATGCTTATATCTGGGAGGGAAGGAGAAACAGCGAGGTGGGCAGAGTGGCTGGGGCAGAGTGATCAAAGGCCAAGAGGAAGAGGGGAGAGGGCGGGAGAGGTAGCAGGAGGGCCAGATCGTGTAGGGCTCCGTGTCCGGTACCAAGGACCGTGGCTCTTACTCTGAGTGTGAGAGGAAGGCTTTGAAAGAGTTTTGAGGAAAGTAGTGATATGATTTGACCCATGCTATAAAAGGATCACTCTGTTGAAAACAGGCTACGGGGGCCAGATAAGAAGCAGGGAGGATGGTTGGAGGCCACAGGATAAGTCAGGTGAGAGATGGATCGGGGGGCTTGGCAGAGGTGGTAGTGAGAAGTGGTCTGATTCCTGATCAGATCTGAGGGTAGGAGCCAGCAGGATCTGCTGTGAGATTAGGGTGTGGAGTGTTAGAGAGGGTCAATGATAATTCTCAAGTACGTGGTCTAAGCACCTGAAGGATAGATTTGTCATTAAATGAGATGACAAAGTCGGCAGGAGGAAGAGACTGGAGGGGAAGGATGGGATCCAAACATGAAGATTCTGAGGTGCCCCCTGGAAATCCAAGCAGAGATGTCGAGTAGGCAGCTGAGTATGTCAGTGTGGAGTTCAGAAGGGAGGTCTGGACTAGAGATGCAATTTAGGAGTCATTAACATAAAGATTAAATTAGAAAGCATGCAATCAGATTAAAGGGATCACACTGAGTGAATGAGTCTACATTCTGTTATTCAGACTCCTTGGGGCCATGACGTGTTTCAGAATTCAGGATATTTCAGATCTGGGGAAAATAATACGATACATTGCATAACATTTCAAGTGAGATCTTTGAAGGAAACATTTTTGTAGCAAAAAATATGAATATTGACTCTAAGGTGGGCTAAAGACTAAACAGCCTCAGGCTATTTCAGATCAGGTTTAGCCATCAAATGAGTTCGGGTCTAGCTGGGTCTTGCTGCCAAAATAAGTTGCAAAAAAAATCAGAAATTTTTGGATTTTAGTGTTATAGATAAATGGATTTTGGACAAGTAGATCAGAAAAGATGAGAAAACCAAAAGGAGAAATACCAGCCAGTGAGTCCGGAAGAAGTCAAGAGAGAGTAGCACCTCCCACAGCTAAGGGAAAAGGGAAGCAGAGGGAAAGAAGTTTCAAGAGAGGGATGGACCAACCGTCAAATGTGTCAAAAGGGAAAGAATGGGAAGTGGGTTTGGGAACAGGGCAGACACTGGTGACCCTGAGAACCAGCCCAGAAACACAGCTGCGAAAGGAACCCAAGTCCCCATTTAGGGACCGTTTCTAAAACTCAACAGGCAAAACTTGAAACATCACAAGACTTTTAACTGAACCCCTGAAGTTAAAATTTCTAAAGAAAACCTGCTTGATATCCAGATTAAACTGGTTCAAAAGAAAATGAATCAGCAGGTAAGAAACGTATTTACAAGTATTCCAAAAACCTATCCACCTGGGAGTCCAGAAGGTATCCCTGGAACTTTATTTCTTTGGATACTTATTTAAAATTAAATTCTTTGCCTCCAGTATTGGAGAGTCTAGGAGCTTTAAAAAAACGCCAGGGTGGGCGTCTCATAGCTCTCTGATGAATCAGAAGGAGCAAAATGACTCCTCTGCCTTCCCGACACCTGCTGCAGGGAGCGGCTTCCGCTGCACTGAGTGGGTTGGTGTGGCCTGAGAAGGTATAATTAGAAAAGAAAGGAGCCCCCCAAATAATTACTGCTCGTTAGGGGGGAAACCCCTCACAATCCTGCTGTGAAACCAGATATAACTTAACTCAGGGATCACATACCCTTCTTCAACAGCACAACAAATTGTGTAGAAGCAGACTTAAAAACAAAAGAAAACAGAAGTAGAGTCAGGGAAAGCACTTGTTACATGGATCTTTCTCTGGTAACTCCTGTGAGTCAGAGGTACTGGGAGTGAGTGGTGAATACACTGTAATAATCTTTGAAGGTTGGATGGTTGAATTCTAGTTGATTTCCAAATGCAGTCATTATATATCTATGTAAAAGCCCAGGTTAAAAAAAAGATGATCTTTATAAATAAAACAAGTACTCTGGGTCGTGACTGAGGGTCACAGTAACACAGCTGAAGGAGTCTGGAATACAGATACATCTGAGACGCATCATTAGGGATGGCCTGATCTCTCGCCTGGTGACCACGTAGCTCAGTTACCGGGCCGACTGGTAGAAGATACGCTGAGACCCCTGGCTTGTGTGATGAGAAAGCCATCAAAGTGAAAGTATGTTCAAAGAGGAATGATAATTGTATGAGAAATAGTAGATTTTTTTAATGCCTATGTCCAGGATTAGTTGAAAGGTCAGCCACACCCAACTGTGGGAGATGAAATACCAAGAAAGATTGCCACCAGAAAGATATATCCAGGGAAAGCTTTCTGAGGAAAGACCCAGATGGAAATGCCTATATCCTGTAGCTGAATTACTCAGCTTCAAGTTAATTTCAGTAGCAGGGGCATCCTCAATATAACCACTTATATATAAGAACTATGAGAATGAATTGTAAGAACTTCAAGAATAATCGTGTGAATGTGTGATTATAGCATAGTGTTCTAACTCCTAATGAATGATCAAATCCATGTTCCATGTCCATTATTATTTGCCTTTGTCTTTTTTCTACCAGGTCTCCCATTGTAGCTGACTGCTTATTGACAAACTGCTGCTTATTCTGAATAACTTAATTTCACGTAATCTTCATAGCACTCTATCTTACAAGGAAAGAGATCTGACCTAACTGGTGCTTTTTCAGCTGCTTTTTCATACTATTTTCTATTTGCTCAAGTAACTATGGAGGCTCAAAAAAGTGGGGGAAATAGCAAGTTTCAGGCAGGAAGTGAGTGAATATAGAAACATCTTAACTTTTTTAAAAGAAGAACTATGTCGATAGACAAATGAGTCCATTAGAACTTGTCAGAAACTTCTTTGTTCTTGCCTTTGTAAATCTTGATTGGTACATGGTCCATTCCTGGCACAAAGGTTCTCAGGAGAAATGCTGGATACTAAGAATGCCTGTAGGCACGCCCCACGCAAGCAGAGGGTGATATGGACTCCTTACTGGTAACGCCCTTGGAAAGTGAACTGAAGAACAGCTACCACACTCTCCAACACCAAATCTAGATCCCCATTATGCACACTCACGCTGAAACTGGCCGCTGAGACTAAGGTGACTGGTTTTTTTCAAATGTTTAAGCTTAGAGAAGAACTGCCAGGGACCTGGAAGGAAAGGGAAATGACATGGCCCTACTACCTACCCTTGAAATAAGCGACACTTCTCTCCTCCCTATTCTTCTTCCTAAACAACCATCAGGCTCTTAAAAACAGATGCAAAACACTCCTCCAGAACTTTATCCGTGCACAGAGGGTTATGGAGAATTGACTAACGTGTACAGAACACGGGGGCGGGGGTTACGACCCACATCCTCGTGTGGCACAAACACCTGCCTACATAATCCAACTGTGCTCCTCTTTCACTTCCTTTTTATTCTTCTAGGTTTTTTCCCCTAAGCATATGGGCATCCATCCCCTTAAAAAAATATGGTAACAATACACATATACACCAATGAGCAGGCCTGCATGTATTACTGATTTATACTTCAAACAAATTCTTTGACGTGAATTTTTGGGGCCAGAGGTTTGTGAGTTTTTAAAGTCTTAACATATACCAACAAAACTGTCCTCTAGAAGCACTGCACCCGTCGGTGCTCCTGCCAGCAAAATACTGACGTGCTTGTTTTTTTTCGACCCTTAAACTCTGAGTGTGTTATGCTTTAGTAACTGCAAATATTTAAATAGGTGAAGATGGAATTCTGCCCATTTATTCTGTCTTTTGTGAACTGGCGGATAATGACTTCCCCGTTTTTCTACAGTGGGAGGAGAGTTCACGTTTTCCTCCTGATTTGTAAGAGTTTTTATAGATACATTATAGATACGCACTTGCCATGAATATGGTCCTATTTTAAAGAATATAAGTTCAACTGTACAGTACTATACAACGCCTCATAAAAACTATTACATGAAAAAGACTAAGTAAAAAGACTTTGTAATTAAATAGCAGAAATCACGTATGTGACTTCTACATCTGTATAATTGTAATAACAGTAAGAAAAATAAGAAAAACTGCCTGGTCCATTACAAAATACAATTTCTTATTATTGTGACTTACATGTAAAAATTCCAAAAGATTCCAATTTCCAATATTCTGAAAAGCTTACATTTTATTGTTTAGGGCTTTCCTGGCTCTCCATAATAATAAGGGAAAAAATCACATTGTGAGGCTACAGGTCCTCAGTCTGTTTCTTTATACTACAGAGGTGTTTTATACTGGAGGCTCCTTAGGTCTCTTCCAGGTCTAACATTCTAAAGTGTATGTGAAGGCATCACGCTAATATGGCTAATAGGCTGAAAGAGCTTTACCAATATTAAGTTTCAAAGGCAAGAAATAGCCTCGGCTCTGGCCCACAGTTCGTATTACACGCAATGGTTGAGAGGCTCAAAATACTGATCTGATAGTACGTTAGTTAACACAGAACCGGCTTTACCCTGAGACGCCTGTCGACACAGAATTCCGCTACACGAACATATGCAATAGTGAAAGAGGCAACACGGGAAGGTTCTGGCAGCACTTGTTGGCCATTCAAGGTGAGACACTACAGTAGTAACCAAGGTAAACCCAAGTGCAAGCTTACCTGGAATATTACCACACGGAATTTGTTTTTCTTCATTATTTCCTCTTGCTTCGTTTCAACTTTTGTAACGTGAACTTGCTGCTTCTCCACCCGGGCCTTCACGTCTTTAATGTGAGCGCTGACTTTCCGGGTTTTGTCAAACAACTTGTTAATGATGTAGCTTGTATTGCTGTGTGACTGTGAAAACTTCAGTAGGTCGATCTGGACGGACTTGATGGCGTTTTCCATGCCCCTGTGTCTCTCTTCTATCCTCTTCTGGCTCGCCTGCACATTGTCCACGATGGTGGCGACTTTGTCCAGCACGGTCACAATGGTAAGGGCGGCGTCTTGGTCTTCATCTTCCGTCACACTCGACAGGCGATTCTGGTGGATCTTATCAGCATTTGAAGCAGACCTATTGTGTTCCATTTTTTTTTACTTCCCAGTCAAAGAGGGCTTACCACAATCAATTCTGGCACTTCAGAGCAAAGAGTTCACTTGATTAACAGGCAACAGGGCTGTTTAAAGGGTTGGAAGCCCCACCCCTGGAGACTGGTCAAGTATTTATAACTACAAATACCCATACGTGACTGCCTGCAACATGAGCCCTTGCAAAGCACTGGGGACTGTTCCAAACATGCTTACTCACTGACTAAGGGGCTCAAATAAGACCGTGGGGATAGAAGAGGACAGCTTTTCTCAAAGAAGTTCACCAAAGCCACCACGTTACTAACATTAAGCCTAGACACTGAATGACCAAAAAAGCAAACTCCAGATGTTGGATGAGGCGTTTGCCATTAGATACTCCCCAGCAGCATTTGTAAAAGCAGAGGGGAATTTTGGGCCACAATTTGTTTTTTCTATTAATTTCACATATTAATTGCACTGGCATAGCAATATCAAAGAACGTAGTAAATAAACACACCAAACAGAGGCATATAGTGAAAACATTATATTATAACATGCTTTTCCAAATCAAAAATTAAAATTAATATTCAATTTTGAACATTTTTTTAAATTCTACATGCATACTTCTGAATATCTAAGCTACACGTTAAACAGCTGAATACATTCTACTCACACTTCAGATCTTGAAACACCAACAATCTATTAATATACCTATTACTACAGAACAAATTTGGATAGAGAGGTCTTAGGTAATTTTTAAGCTCACTTTAAGAGCACCAATCATTAACAAGTATTTTTGCATTTTATTCACAAACACTGAGACAATTTGTTAAAACAAATATTTTCTTTAAAAATTAATGTGTATTAAAGTAGTTTAACTGATAGAATAGGCTTTATTCCAATCTGTTGGTTAAACAGACTATTTTCACAATATCTAAACCTACTTTTCAGTGATCTGTTCCATCATTGCTACCAGATACATTTTTGAATTGTCAGAATTATTTTTTCAAAGACAGGAATAATCAAATTCCAGCCCATTCGTCTTATAAATATTTTACATCTAACACACACAGCTTTACAGTTCATGCGACTGGCAGTGTCTAAAAAAATCAGTTCCTAAATCTCAGAACATTTAAATGCCTATTTAAACACAGTGTCTTCTAAAATTTTTTTTTTTGTAAGAAAAGTAATCTGTAAACATCTTTACCTTTAGTTCATGCTTGGTCATTTGCTGTGGTCACTGTGGAAGAAGTGGATGTGACTTTAGAACCATTTGTGAAGTGGTCCACCTTTGCAAAAATATTACATTCCATGGGCAGAGAACAAGTCTTAGAGTCACCATGTGGTACAAATATATGAAATCAATTTTTATATTTAAAAACATAAAACGAAGACTTCTAAACAGTCCAAAACTGTTGTAGCTGAATAGTCTAAATACGAGCCAACTGTACTACACTAAAAATGTCCAAAAATAAGGCCTCTGAAATAAATATTTCCATTCTTTAAAAAAAGACATAATAAATGTACATCACATGGTCAGTGTACATATAAAAGTCACTTTAAACCATTCTAGATGATGTATCTGAAGTAAAATGACCTAGGTTTTGCTTCTGTCGTCGTCCTCTATTGTTTTTAGGGCATTTTCTGTTGAGTTAAAAAAAAGAAAGAGAAAAGTGTCATTTTGTTTAGGATATTTCAGGTGTTTGCAGAGTAATGCACATTTCACACAGAAAGCCACACTGCATGGCATCACACAGAAGGGGAACAGGGCGCTATCTGATGCAACACAAGGTGAGGACTGACACCCCAGACCGCCATCTTCCTAGCAAAGTTGGGAGGAGAGAGGGTTAGATACATGATGCACATATGGACACAAGCGAAATTCATTGCCGGGGTCTCTACTGCCCACTGGCATCCCCAAGGGGAACCCACACCCTTCCTCTGGCCTGGCAACACCCCCGCCACAGTGACTGCTAACACACAAACCCGTGACAGCAGAAAGGATCCTGGCCGAGGTACCTTCCCTGAACACTGCCCCACCCCCCAAGATGACAAGAACATCTTAGAGGAAGGGAAAATCAGGAAGCAATATGCTTATTTAACCTCTGATAGGCATACGCAGGAAATGCCTAGAGATTTTAGGCAATGACCCAAAAGAACTCGTTCCACACCCTGCTTGGGCAAACCACAGAACCCAGTAAAGCACAGCCATGCTGGGGGTAAGGGGGTTGCTGCCTCCGCTCTCACTGTGCCATGCTTGTTTCTCCACAGTGGTACAGATCTCACTGTGCTGTGACTACGTTTCTGCCTGCCCCCTCGAATGCAAACACACGAGCTCTGACTTCGCACAAAGCACAGTGCTACACAAGGTGGAATAAAGGACTGGGACGAATTCCGGTAGTTTTGAGCTTGGGCTCTGCTAAAAACTAGCTGTGTGGCCTTCTATTCCTGTATGTAAAATTTTAGGAGTTGGACTAACCTCTAAAATCTCTGCCAGCAAGAAATTTATAATCTAATGGAAAGTCTTACAGCCATGAGGTCTCCTACCCTAAAGTTCCATGTTTTTAATCAATTTCAAGAGCACCGCTTTGCCTTGATTTAAAAGCCTTGGTGGTAACACTTCCATTTTATATATTTTCGCAAGTTTTATCCTACTAATCCCCATAAAAAACACTCTGAGGTAGTGCTGGAATCATCTATTTCATAAATGAGGAAATGGGCTGAGTTGTCAAGCAACCCCTCTTTTACCTGTCACTAATTCACTATGACCTTGGAAAAGTCCCAACTTCCTGGGGCTGTGGCTTTTTCATCTATAAAATAAGGGGGTTTGGCCACGATGAGGTCCAAGGTCCCTGTCATTCTGTCATTCTATGAGTATAAACACAAGAAGAAAGATTCCAAGCATAAAAGAAGATAATTTTACTCCTGCGGTCTTGATAAGCGGGTCAGCGGGAACATCCTTCTACAGGAAGATTCCTCACAGGCAGACAGCCCCCGTGGGAAAGGGAGCAGCTGGCCCACGAGGGACCACGTGGGAGAGGCCGTCCTTAAAAACTCAAAGGAGACAAGTCCAAGTAATTATAATGTTCTAAATCCAAGAGAGCAAGGCATTCTAGGACAGAAAACACAATAAAAAGAGAGGCCTCAAGGACAGATCTAGGATAAATCCAGTGAAGATGACCCTCTGGTCATAGAGGCTGTGCGCGGCAAAGATATGGTCACACGGTTAAAAGTGTACTGTGATGTCCCAGTGTCTGTGAAGACAGGAAATGGGTCTGGGGTATAAACTGGAGGGCATTAACTTGAAAACTGCCTGCCAGATAGTTTTGCTGTAGCACTTGAGGATTCCAGCACACTCAGAACGGAAGCACAGAGCTGAATGAAAGCTGAGTTAGGATTTGCACGAGGGCTTAACTATCTCTGTGATCTTGGGTAAGGAACTTCCCATCCCAGGGCTTCCGTCTCCTCATTTCTCGAGAATGAAGGGGTTGAACTCAAAGTTGCTTCCCACTGACTCGGACACACTTTGATCTTCTTAAAGATCGCACTATCGCCGGGCCTCAAAATCTTCCCTCGTCTTTACCTTACTTCTTTCTTTCACCTTCAAAATCATTTATTACTCTACCCGTCCTTGCCTCTAATAATGTCCTAAATGGTCTCCCCAACCTCGCATTTTCTCTCCTCCAGTGAATGGTGCAGAAGACACTCAGATTAATTCTCTGAAAATGTTTTATACCAAATCTCTCCCCTATTCAAAACCCTGGACTGCTACAAAGTCAAGTTGGGGCCTTGCTCCCATGCAATGGTCATACTTGGCGAATGTTATCTCCCAAGAGGACTCAACATGGACCCTCCTCTGGATGGTTCCGTGGCAGGGGGAGTGACGGCAGCACTCCGTCAGCCCAGGCCCTCCCACCTACCGGTCTGGGTGACCACAGGCAAACGCCCTCACCTTGGAGACTATATTAAATGGCCACAGGCAAGCCTGCTGTTGCATGTTATTTTTAATCTTTCTGCTGTCATTACTTTTTATATCAATATGTCCCTACTTTAATCTACTGCCCAGTTTTATACTCAGTAGTCTTGCCTAAGGACAGATCATCTATTCTACAGAATAAAGTCCCACCAACTTTAATGCCTGGATTTTATGAAAAATATCTGTTATTCAGAGAACACTTTTTAGCAAATCAATTCTACATGTATCGTTTCAGCTCCAGATGGCTGAGCCTACGGAAGGTCTGGCTTCCATCCAGACCTTGGGTAGAAGAGCCATAAATCCTTCATGGCCTGCCAATATCTGTACTTGATATGCTCCAATCCCCTGCCCAGAATAATGCAGAAAAGTATGCAAATGACGTTTATAAACTTCTGAACCAAATCTTAAAGGAAGTAAGGAAGAGGCAAGCAAGAAGAAAAGCGGTGAGCCTGGGAAGCATACAGACAATGGGAACTTGATCTGCTGAATTTTCTCAGGTCCAGGTCAGTTCTCACTCATATATTCCCACTCAGTGTGGAGAACACCCATTTTATGCCAACTGCATTCATTTTCAAGAGTCCTTTCAATTGGAGTTTAGTTACAATAAATTCCAATGGTTTTAGTTATAATACAGAACTTTAAAGTTTAGTAGTTATGACTGTATCCCAGAAAATGAAGTTACATTAAGATGATGATAATAAGAAAAGCAGTTTTCTTTAACCTCTGTTTTCTTCCTTTCTGGTTGTATTTACTGTGAATAAATGATATTCTTAGGACATAAGACACCTTGCAGTTTGGCAGGGCTTAAAAACTTCCGGCCTGGCTCTTCTGTGCATGGGCAGACCATTCTAAAAGTCTGCTGCTCCCATTACTGTCCCTGAAAGCAGTGCTCAGCACCAACACACAGCCCTAAGATCCCTGAATTCCTTTATGCTACTGAATCATCTCATATTCCACCTGCAGCCCAGACAGACCTGAAACCCTGGGAATGAGTTCTTGCCCATCTTCTGGAGAAGCAAGACAGGGAGAGGTCAGACGCACACGGAAACGTCGGTGAGCTGATCCTAGGATTTTTTCCTAATAGGCTGGCAGACTTAAAGTCCCTATCGTTTTCAGTGTACTTCAAGGTTTCTTTGATTTCACAGCCACCCACCTCTAATTAAAGTTGGTACCTCTCAGGCCGTCACCTACCTTGTTATGCACATGACAATAGCCACGATAATGGCGATCTGTACAGCTCCAATAATCGCAGCGATGAGAACGTGAGTGAGCTTTTGCCTGCTTGGCACTACATAGAGAATACTAAAGTCTGTCTTTTCACAGTGCTGTCCAGTGTAGCCAGATTCGCATCTGAAAACGGGGAGAAAGAACTCCTATGAGAATCACAAATTGCCACAGTTTTAGGTTTCAAAATTAAAACATGCAAAAAAAATGACAAATTCCAACAGGAATAGAAAATCGGGCACCCTCCTACCATCAGAAAAAATCGCCATTTGTGGATTCCCTTAAACTTTTTTTTGATATGTCTATTTTACATGGTGCTTTTTTCCTATCACTATGTCACATTTATTTTGAAAGTTGCTAAGTAGTCTCTGTTACCTTCATTTAAAAATATACATAATATTTCATTCAGTGGTGACAGTAATATAGGTAACTCACTGATTCCTTGTTCTAAGACATATCAGTTATTTTCCATTTTTCACAATTATAAATTAGGTATGGTGATCATCTCAGTGAATGAGTACTTTTCTATATTAGTATTATTCCTTAGGCCAGATACTTAAAATGGGGCTGTTGAATAAATAGGTATGAACATTTACAGTGCTCTGAACACAGCACCAAATTACAGTCAGGACACTTTTCAATGTACAGAGTCTCATCACTTACGATGCAGGCAGGAGATGAAAATAAGTTGTAATGACATGAATGAAGACTAAGATTTCCAATCTAAGAAATTATCTAATTCCAATTAAAAGCAAATATAGAGGCAACAACACCATGATGATAATAATATGACAGGGGTAAACATTCAACATATTTAACAGAAAATTCACAATTTTATCTGACAGAAGTAAAATGCATGAATTAGGTAGTCTTCGGTTGGAACTGATTAACCAAACATCTGAAGTAAAAAGAGCATTATTTATTAATGTCCCATACTTCATTACCAAAAAAAACCTTTTTACGTAGAGCACATATAACAACAAAAAGAAACCTGGGGGCAGGGATGAAACAGGGGAAGCCAGGGGTGATGTGAGTCCGCTAACCCCATCCCTGAGGTTCCTAGACACCTGCCAGAAGGTTCCGTTGGGCTCTAAGCTTCCCAGCAGACGAAAGAAGCAGTGAGGTGGATAGACGGACCATGGGATAGAAGCGAGAGTCCAGAAACACACCCACACATCCATGGTCGGCAGGTTTTGACAATGGTGCTAAGACTACTCAATGGGGAAAGAAGAGCCTCTGACAAATGATGCTGGGACGACTGGATATCCACATGCAAACAACTGAAGTTGGACCTCTTCTTCACAACATACAGAAAAATTAACTCAAAATGGATCACAGATCGAAATCTAAGAGCTAAAGCTAGAAGGCTCTTAGGGAAAGAAAGGAAGTAAATCCTTACACCTTTATTATTAGGCAATGATTTCTTAGAGGTGATGGCAAAAGCACAAACATCAACAGCAACAAAAAAGTTAGATTAGATTAAATGAAAGTTAAAATCTTTTGTGCACATGGACACTATTGTGAAAGTAAAAAGATATCCAGCAGAACGGGAGAAAATTTTTGCAAATTATTTATCTGTTAAGAGACTTACACCTAGAATATATTTTTAATACTTTAACAATTCATTAACAAAAAGACAAAAAATTACAAAATGGGCCAAAGATCTGAATATGCATTTCTCCAAGTAAGATATACAAATGGGAAATAAACACATTAGTTTTCAAAGAAACGCATCTCAAAACCACAAAAAGATATGACTTCATACCCATTAGAATGGCCAGAATCAAAAACTCAGATAATAACAAAGCTGGCAAGGATACTGTAGAAAATGTAAAATGTTACAACCGCTTTTGAAAACTTGATAATTTCCTCAAAAAGTTACATACAGAGTTAGCATTTGGCTCAGCAATAGCACTCCTAGACATTTACCTAAGTGAAACTGAAACATATGTCCCCTCAAAACCTGCAAATAATTATTCAGAGCAGCATTATTCATAAGCAGCCAAAAAGTGGAAACAATCCAAATATTCATCAACTGGTACGTGGATTAAAAAACGTGCTATTATCCATTCAACGGAACTCATTCGGCCATAAAAAGGAGCAAAGTACTAATCCGTGCTACAACATAGATAAACCTTGAAAACATTATGCTAACTGAAAGAAGCCAGACACAGAAGACTATGAGTACCCTTAAGTGAAAATTCCAGAACAGGTAAATCTAGAGAGACGAAATAGATAAGTGGTTGTCTAAGGCTGAAGAGAATGAGGGGATTTGGAAGTAATAGCTAACCAGAATGGAGTTTCTTCTTGGGGTGACGAATGTTCTAAAATTGATGGTGCTGATTGCAACACTATGCGAATATACTAAAAACCAATGGATTGCTTTTTAAAAGTGAGACAAAAGAAAGCAGTAAGATCACTGCACAAAATCAAATCAAAGCAGTTGTTCACGAGAACCACAGTTGCTGTTGTTATTAAATTCAAGGGAGTGTGATCTCACTGGTCCTCGTTAAAGAGGGCACCTTCGGTACAGACGACATCATCTTCAGCATGCAGCTGCAATGAATTCAACAATATAACGAAGTCCCACCGGAGTTTTTAAATAATATCTTTCATGGTAAGCTAATGGCCAAAAGTCAAAGCTCAGTAAAATAAAAACAATTCCGTAGGGAGCTATAACAATGCAGCTCTCTGACAGTTAAGCGTATTCCAAAGATTAAAATCAGAATATCAAAACCAATGAACAGGTCATACATCGTTCAGGCAATCCTCCCTGAGTATTACCCCATTTTCTGCAACTGACTTTGAGCTCTACTCTCTAAATATCTCAAGTATTAACTTCTAGGTTCTTACTTCTTCATCAGTTATTTATTAAAGGCAGAGCCAGGCATTTGGTACCCTACCCTCTGTTCCTTCATCCCACACACCCTCCACAGTAATCTCATTCATTCCCGTGGCCTCAAGTGATGAGTCATCCAATTAACGTGTTTATTAAGCACCTGACATGTGGCAGGTACTGTAGTGGGCATTTGGAACACATCGATGAGCAAAAGAAATAAAGATCCCTGGCCTGTTTACCCCCTGGCTGGGAGAAGGAGGGGTAATAAACATGTTAAGTAAATTAAGTGGTTATTTTAGAAGGTGATATGTACTAGAGAGAGAGTGTTAAGGGAAATTACGAGTGCCAGGTATGACACAGGAAGGGACAACTGCAATTTTAAATAAGGCGGGCAGGGGAGGCTTCATTAAGAAGGTGACATGTAAGACATGAAGGAGTCTGTCATGTGGACAAGTGGAAGGAGAGCATACCAGGCAAAGAAAGAGCCAGTGCAAAGGCCCTGAGGCGGGGGTATGGGGGCACGTCATGTCCCAGGAACAGCAAGCCTGTCTGGAGTGGGGTGGGCAATAAGGAGGGAGGCTGGGGACCAAGACAGAGTGAAGGGGACAGACTGTGCAGGGCTTCTGCGCTCAGCGAGATGGAGGAGCCGCTGGAAGTGTTTTAGCAGAGCAATGGCATGAATTGATTTTCACTTTGCAAGTCTCACTTTGGCCGCTGTAGGATACAATGGTGGTGGGGGAGGGGGGGTCTATTGCAATGATGACAGAGAGAAAAAAAAAGCCAGCCTGACCTCTAGGAAGAGCAGGGGCAATGGTGAGAAGTAATCAAATTCTGGACATATTCTGAAACAGAGCTAACAGAACTTCCCAGCTGAGGGCGTATAGAGTATGAGGAAGAGAGACAGAGAAGTCCAAGATGTATTAAAGGTGTCTGGTCTGGGTAAACGCAGCTGGAGCTGGCATGAGCTGAGGGGAGGAAGGCTACAGGTGGAGCAGGTTTAGGGGAGGGAAGGAAGACCGGCTTAGGTCCCGCTAAGCTTGAGGTGTCACACATTCAGGTGAAAATGTCAAGGAGGGAGAGGGATCCATGAGTCTCACGTTAAGGTCTGCAACTCATGTAAATTAGGAGCCATCCGCATTTCTCATGTGACCCCCCTGGACTGATGGAATCACTGAGGAAGAGGACTAGGACTGCAGCCTGGGGCACACCAACCCTAAATGGTCAAGAAGCAAACAGGAACCAGCCAAGAAGACCAAAAGGAACGGCCAATGAGGTAGAAGAAAACCAAGACAGAATACAGCCCAGAAGCCCAGTGAAGAACGTGTGTCACACAGGAGGGACCAATCGTGTCAAACGCAATTTAAGGCTCAGACCCGACCACTGAATTTAGCAACAAGAACAGTCTCAATGAAGTGTTGTCGGCAAAAGCTTACTAGGTGGCTTCAAGAGAGACAGGAAGTGAGGATCTGGAGATGGAGTCACCAAGTCTTTCAAGTTCTTCTACCGAGGAAAGAAATGGGATGGTAGCTGGTGGAATTGAGAATGAGGGTTTTTTTTTAGCCAAGATAGAATGAATGAATGAATGAATAAATTAATAGTGAAAAGTGTGTGGAATTTCTCTTCATATTGCTTCGGGTTTCTCAGTGCACTTGGAAACAAGGTCATCAGCCAAGCGTGAGGACGGGAGAGGAGATCCTGACGGTCTGAAGAGAGGGGTGATGGCATAAAGCCGACACCGGGCCGAAGAGGAGAACGGATGCACACAGTTACAGAGTGACTGCCTGGCAGCATGCAGGGCCCACTTTGAGTATGCGACAAGTCAACCTGGTGGCGAGCTTCTAAAATAACAGCCCTGTCCAGCTGTGTGGACAGAGGTACACGGTACAGGTGGGAGGGTGAACGGACCAGGACTGCAGTTTTGTCAGGTGAGTATGATGAAGCAAGGCAGGGACTACAGTGACTGACCACAGAATGTAAGCTGAGTACGGAGGGGACGAGGACAAGCAGAGGGTGAGGACCCTGAAAGGAGTGGGGTCAGTAAGCTGGAGGTCCAGTGGGATGGAAGCACTGCTGGGTAGGAGCTAAAAAGGATGCACTACAGATGGAACAATTCCTGAACATATGTCTTCAAACTGCATCTGTCTCGTGAGTTCTGACAGCAGCATCCCACTAGACAGCCATAAGAGCTGAGACCGAGCATATTAAACTGAATGCACCATTTCCCCTTCAAGCCTCTTCCCATTGTATTTCCTCACTGAATTTTGCCTTAGTCTAGGAAACTCTCTTGAATCATCCTTCCCACTACTCTCCGCCAACCCCCACAGCCCCATCCTCATATCTGACTGGTCATCGAGAAGTATGGATTCAACCACCTTATTGTCTCTCGGTCACTCATCCAGTCATCTCAGGCCCAATCCGATTCCTTTAATGAGTTCAGGCTCCCACTCCTTGCTAATACACAGTCTCCTAACTTTCAGTATCTAGTCCATTTCTAATTAGACCTGATCACATCTTTCTTAAATCCTTAAATGGCTTCTCACTGCCTTAAAATAAAGGACAGGCTCCTGAGATGGCACAAATGTTCCTGTAAAACTCGCCCCTCCTCCCACATGCCCTCCAACCCCCTTGGTGTATCTACATATGATAGCATTTTTCAGATGATATTTTAATTGCTTACTATTTGTCAGTCTCACCCACCAAATTGTATGTGTTTTGGAAGGTTAGACCCTGGATTCCTGTCACTACTGAATTTGAAACCCCAGTGCCAGGGAAAATCGGGGACAAAATAAGCACTACCCAAACCGACAAACTAATGGTGGGACAGGACCGGAGGTCTCAATGTAGTAACGGGACTGTGGCCACGACTGCTCGTCCCCACCAGTCTACTGCTGCCTAGACACACCCACCCACCAGCCACACACACGTGACTCTGAGGTCAGGTTCTTGCAGACACTGTACATACTTCCACAAAAGAAAAAGGTCGACTGCTTTGAATTGTACAGAAAGAGATTCTTCAGCATTTGAGAAATGCCTCTGGTCAGGAGAAAAGGGAAAAGTTGATCTTCATCACATGTCATTCAAAAATTATTTACTGAGAAGCTGCTGGGGTAGGTTCTATGAGAGGCACTGGGAAGACAGTGGTTAGGAAAACACAGCCCCTAACCTAAAGGCATTTACAGTCTAATAACACCGATCACTATTTATTAAACATATACTGTGCACCAAGTGTTATGCTAATCACTTGACATTTAATTTTAACAATGCTAAGAGATAAGTACTATTATTATTACAACTTCAGAAAGGAGAAAAACAAGGCTTAGAAATTTTAAGTAACTTCCAAAGGGCACAGCCAATAACTGGCCGATCTGGTGTGTCTGACTCCAAAACTTTTAACCACTATCCCACTCAACCTTCTTACTGGCAGCTACTAAAACCCTGTGACGTGAGCTGGTTTTACTTCATCATCAAGGACATCATCTGCTCCCATCCCTCACGTAGGTGTCTCAAAACAGGCCGCGTCCTAAGAGGACAACACGATCTGAACTTCTATCCCAGTACACGTGCCACTGTGAGACAAACGAGGAACCCACTGTGTGACTGTAAAACTGCCTTAAATGTAATGTTATGCATCACTTACATCTCAATGTTTTAAGTTAATTAACTACTTAAAAACTGGCCTGTTCTCTTCTGCATAACTGTGTCATTTAAATGTTCAAGGAAAAGGAGGTTGGGGGAACTAATTCCTTCAAAGACAAGAACTTTAAATCAGAAAAAAGCCAAAAGCTTAACATCAAAAATTATTTTACCATTAACAGTTTATATATTTTGTTGTTGTTGTTTTTAAAGCAGGAGGAGAGGAGGAAAATGAAAGAGTCGGGAGAAGGGAACTAGACGAGTAGAGAAACTTAGAGACCCAATTTCAAACAGCCTCTTTTACTTCTTAGAGAGAAAGATTCACTGGCTTGTAAGCTGATAGAACAAAAGAAAGTATACCATTTCTCCATGTTTTGATGTTGTGACAAAGACAAGAAAAAAAGATTCTGGCCAAACTTCCAGAAGCAGGAGTGAGCAGAATCATAGCATCTCCCCTTGTCTTGGAAACAGCACCTGGCTAATCAGACCAACCTGAGGGACAGGATGGGCCCCAGCAGCAGCAGCAAGAGGCGCTACTGGCGGACAGACACAGGACAGCAAACGGCACTACCCCAGGCTGAGTACCAGGAACCGGAGCTCAGGTTTCGGCCCAGCTCTGTTTCTCACTTGATGCTGACCTTGAACAAGTCACATAACCTCTCTGAAATCAGACAGGTTTACACCCTTTCCTTTTCGATCTCTCACATCACACCTGGTTCTACATCCTCATCCCCTTATTTTTAGAAATCTATTTTGGCACATTCTGGGCTACATGTTCTCTGTTTTTAACACATTCTTTAGTCCCTCAGCCACCTTCTGACAGACTGCCTAAAAAAAACAAAATAGTGTTGAAATGTGACATTTATTTTTATATTAAAATATACATTATATTTAAAATGTTAAATCTCAAAACCCTAATATAACATTGTTGGTGCATATTATCTGCCAATTTTTCTGAAATGATGCAAATTTTTTTATATCTCTACTGCAAATAAACAGGACTTTTTGGTACTAGTTCATCCACACCTCATGCTTCCTGTAGGGCAGCGATCACTGATGGGGAAACTTCTCATCTCTGACCTGCAGCACCAACTTACCTACAAGAAGCCTTCTGAGTAGCATAGACGAACTCACACTTTCCATGGATGCAGTAACCGTTGAGGTTTTCAGGGCAAGGCATGTGGTTTCCAATATAAACATCTTCTCTTTGATCACTAGCATCTTGAAAGAACATAAACCAGGTCAATAAATAATGAAAAGCAAATTGAGAAGAAAGGACTTTTCAAAGGTTCTGAGACAACAAATAAATTCACCCCTTGCTGGGTAATTGGGAAAGGAAATTTATCAAATAGGTGGCTAGATAAGAATCGCAGTCCCACAATGCCACAAGCACAGCAGGTAGACTTTTATAGACTCGAAGCATTTGAAAATGTTTGCAAGGATGTGACTATGAGCTACTGTTATTTAAAAATAGTCTGCCAAAAAATACTCTAAACATCTTTGTTAAAGGAATAAATACAACTTCTACAAGAAAGGTCACCTCCGTGACAGAGCGATGCTGTATATAGCACTGGCTTCTGGAGATGCAGCTTATTCTGACCATTTACCTGGGGGCTATGCAACGGAGCCCAAAGAACACTGGAAGGGCAAGTTCTGGGATTCTGAAATTTTAGGGTGAAAGGTTTATTTTTAGAACAAACACTAACAAGCATATTGACTCTTTTTCCAAATGAAAATAGTGCTGCTATTTTTATATAACTTTTTTAGTGTATGTTAATGTAAAAAAATTAAAACACTATAGAGAACAAAAATTATTTAATCACCGGAGATCCCGCTATCCAAAGAAAATCATTGGAAGCATGCTGAGGAATATCTGTTCGGACTTAGGTGTATTGATTTGAACTGCAATGAGTTGACGTGAAGAAAATGGAAGTGTGGTGAGTAACTCCACTGTCAGAAATGGAAAGAGTCCGGCAGGAAAAGCAGAGAGAGGCCAGACAGACGAAGACATAGGGACCCAGACTTCAAAACCAATCATATCCATTCATTCCTGCTCTCTCTACCCCCATCTGTCTCTGTCAGCTCTCTCTCTTAGACCTACATACGTACACTCAGTCACAGAGCCACACATCTTGGAATGGATTTTTTGTACTTTTTTTTCTGGCATCTACACAAATGCATTAATCCCCAACTCTAAGGACCCAGAGTGCCCCAATGTGCACGGGCCTGTCAGTTTCTCGGGCTTCCTGCCGTTTCTGCTGACAGCTCCAGCGTACAGACCCGGTGTGTTATTAGCTGTGTGACCTTGAGCAGACTGCTCTCCCTAAGCCTGACGTTTCAGAGCTGTGAAATCAAGATCATAACAGGACCTACACCCAGTGGGGCTTTGAGAGCACCGCGTGAGATCATTAATGCACGTGAGACACTAAATCAACCAGCTAGCGCCTTGGGTAACAGCAAAGGCTTATCTCTCCCCAGAACAAATAAAGGTGCTAGTAAAATTTGAAGAATGTTAATGGAAACCAAAAAAAAAAGGAATAAAATGGGAGGCTGTGTGCATGTATATAGATAGAGGTATGTGCACGAGAAGGGGAAGAGCAAGGGCGAGGTGGGAATAGAGGTGCCAACTGCAGGAAAAACTGACAACTAAACCTGCAGACTTCTCTGGAGATCAAAATTTACGCATAAAAAGAAAAAAATGTAATGATTATTAAGCTCCGTGATAGGATAACTGAAGCAGTGATGTTATGTCATCTCTAACAAGACCAAATTGGTGCCTTTTAACCTCGGAATCTATGTATTTATATTGTACTAAATTATGCCTAGAAAACGAACCACGTACACTAGAATTCAAGTACAACCAGTAAACTCATGCTATTTTGCGACCTTGGTCAAACCCTTGTAACAGAGTTAAATGACATCAGCATTGTCCAACATGAGTGGAATACAAGACATATGTAAATTCTGTTTTCTAGTTACCATATTTTAAAATGTAAAAATAGATAAATTAACCATATTTCGTTAACGCAATATATCAAATATCATTTCAACATACAGTCCCTATTTATTTAAAACTGGCATTTTTACACTCTTTTTTTCTGATATAAATCTTCAAAATCCAGTAAGCACTTTATCCTCATATCACATCTCAATTCCAACCACCACATTCCAAGGCTGACAGCAGCCACATGTGGCCAGCAGTTACCACGCTGGACAGCAGAGAACAGATGACTTATTCATCTGTCATTTATTGATCACGTTCCGTATGTCAGGCACTCTGCTAGGTGCTGGAGATAGAAAAATAAGACACACCCCGCCCTCAAAGAGCTTACGATGAGGTCTCCTCCAGCTCCCAAACTCTGACTCTGCTGTGATGAACAAAATCATGCCCTCCTTCGAGCTGCTAAAAATCCTCAGCTCCCACTCGTCTACCACAACACTCATGATATTGTCGTATAGCTATTTGGGGTTTTTTCATTTTTTTTTAAGATTTTATTTATTTATTTCCAGACAGAGAAGTGTTTCCAGAAGGGAAGGAGAAAGAGAGGGAGAGAAACATCAGTGTGTGGTTGCCTCTCATGCGCCCCCTACTGGGGACCTGGCCTGCAATCCAGGCATGTGCCCTGACTGGGAACTGAACCAGTAACTGTTTTGTTTGCAGGCCTGCACTCAATCCACTGAGCCACACCAGCCAGGGCACTATTTGGGGTTTTAAATGAGTCTCTACCATGAGGCTGTGAGCTGCTTTAAAAATCTACACGTTTGTGTTATTCTCTTAACCCTGGGAACCTAGTACTTTTCTTGCTCTAGTTTAAAACTGAGAGTGCCATTCTACATTGGAAATCAAGCCACAGGCGACTTAAGGGAGAAAGCACTGTCTCCCATGGCACTCGTCACCCCGCAGTTCCTGACACGTCCATGGTGTGGCACATGATGAAGCACATGATCCTGGGACTATAGAGACTGGGGTTATGTACCAACCTAGAGTAATAAAGCCCTATACGGTGTATGACAATAGGATCGTGTAGGTCTAAAGAGGCTGCGGAAATGTACTAATGTACTATAAAAAAGTTCCATCAACAGCCGAAAATTTCGAGAACAATGTGAGGCTGGAAGACATCAGAATTCAGCTACATGACAGCAACGAGAAAAACTTAACGAATTTAAGAGCACGGTTTTGGGACATTAACAGATGAAGTATGGTACCAACAGCATTTACTGAATGAATTACTAAGAGAATGTGGCATCACCTCGACCAGTGTGCCTCGGTTAGGAGTCGTCCTGCAAAGCGAAGGGTGGGCGTGTCCATTCCCAGTCCGGGCACATGCTGGGGTTGTGGGTTCGATGTTTCCCTTTCTCTCCCTTGCTCCCTCCCTTTTGCTCTCTCTAAAATTAAATGAACTTAAAAAAACACAACAGTGTGGCATCGAGTTCCAGACAAAGCAAAACCACATAAGACACAGACGTGACTAGTAAGACTGAAGTCTGTGGCTGTCACAGAATCCAGAATCAGCGTTGTGCTCAGCACCAACACTAGACTTCCACCCTATTCCTGTGCACAGCCATATGCTCAGCCAAGCTACGGAAGATATTTTTAAAAGTAGACATGGTGCCTGCCCTGAAAAAGCTTATCATCAATTCAGGGAATCAACGTATACACACAGAATGGTGAACAATACAAGGGAAGGGGTCCCACATGGCAGTTTATAGTTAAATGTCAAAAGGTTTTACAATATATGGTGCTAAGGAAATTCAAATTCAAAAGATAATTCACTACAGGCGACATTACTCAGGAAAGAATTCCCAGAGGCCAGGACTTAAGTTAGGTCCCAGAGCACAGACAGATTTATAGAGGAGGAGCGGTAACCAAAGGGAAGGTGCGATGCACACAGGGTTCTCAAACACAAGGAGCAGATGAACCTAACAAGAGCTGTACGGACTGGGGAAAGGGAAGGATATAAGTCAAAGTTGGAAAATAAGGTGAAATCAGGATGAAATATGATTCGCTCTTAAAAAGGAATGAAATTCTGACAGAAGTACAACATGGGTGAGCCTTGAGGACATTATGTGAGCTGAAACAAGCCAGTCACAAAAGACAAACACTGTATGATTCCACTTACGTGAAGTCCGCAGAGTAGTCGAAATCAGAGAAAGAAAAACCAGAATGGTGGCTGCCAGGGCTGCGGGAGGGGGAGGTGGGAGTGACTGTTTAATGGCCATCGGTCTGTTTGCGCAGATGAAAAGAGTCCTAGAGACGGACGGTGGTGACGGCTGTACAACATATGGATGTACTCAACACCACTCAGCTGCACACTTAAAAAGGGTTGAGATGGTACATTTTGTTACGTATATTTCACCACAGTTTTAAAAACTGGGGGAAAAAACCCTCAAAATGTGAGCCTAATGACAGGAGGTTAGGTAGAGAGAATGTAGCCGAATTCAAATTTAGATCTCCAGTCATCCCAGAAGTATTTACTAAGCACCTATTATGTTCTAGGCACTGTGGTAGTTCCTGGAGTTTCAGGCAATATCAATACAAATAAAATGTAGGTACAAAGACCCCCTAGGCAACTGAATATAAGAAACTAGTGCTTAAAGAAAGGTCGAGGTTAGAGAACAAATTTTGCCAACATGACAGCTGGGAGTAGATTAACTATTCAGAAGGAAATTAAGAAAGAAAGCAAGGGGAGCAGGACAGAATTCTGGTGCAGCTGTGATACAAGAGAAAGAGCATCAGCGCCTAGGCTCAGAAAGTCCTTGCTCTGCTATTCCACGTGAGCCACAAAAATCTGTTTCTCCATCTGCAGAATGAGGACAGCATGGCTGTGGTGAGGATTAAATAACAATACAAATGTGTGAAGAAAGCACCTGGCACACAGCTGGGCATTCAATGGATAATTGTTGAATGGGTGACTACCCTACTGATGTTTCTCTTGAGTTATATTAAATAAATACGCTATAGAGAGGAAGACCTCTGAGCACAGCCAGGCTACCAACAAGGAAACTAGAAAACAAAAGAATTAACAATCACCATAACAACATCAATAAGCAACTCAGTGATACAGCATTTAAGATTCAGAGGAATCCTAGGCAGTAGATATTATGGCCCCACTTTGTAGATGTGATGACTGAAAGTCCTGATTAGGCCACATGGCCTTTAAGTGTGGAACAAGTCTGACTCCTGAGCACCACCTCTTAACCATCACTATTATTTCACCAAGTCGCCCTGGGAGGTGTGCAGGAAATGGGCAAGTGTGGAATGTCCAAGCACCTGCTCTGTAAGCCAAGTAAATTAGTAACTTCTAAAAGGAAAGATAAAAAAGCTTTAAGGATGTCACAAAGCAGGGGCAGAGGCGGAGTCCCACACAGCAAGAACTGGGCAGAGAATGGTCCTGGCTGAACAGTGCCCTCAGGCAAGTGGTGACACAGGCTCCAGGAAGAACAGCTGCAACTGCTGGTCTCTGAACAGGGTTTTGTGTGTCTGCAACTCACAAAGTGTGCTTGGTCCCTCAGCAGCTCCTTCCACCCAGAAACAAATCCACCACCAGCAGCAGCAGTGTTTTCAAAAACAAAGGCAAGCTTGATTCTCAGTGATGATGTGGTAAGAAAACCCAGCGCCAGGAGGCTTATCTGCAAAGGCACGTCCCAGTGGCTATCTGTCCTGGCCCATCCATGCACAACCCACATAAGGCATGAGGAGTTGTACTAACAATCAAGATACGCATTTTGAAGGTCAGCTGCTGACCCCACAACAACTGCATCAACACTGTATCGGTAAGGCTAGGGCTCGTTATTTCCACAAATCCCCAATTAAAAAATTCGATATACTCTCTTTCTTGCCCTATACTACCTTGCACCTCAAGCTTCATCACTGACATACCCCTCCATATATCCTTCCCTAACCCCAGTCCTCTTGGACCACGTCAAGTATTTTCCTACCTGGGTGAAAACTCCTACTTAACCCTCCAACATCTTCCACTCTATCATGGCTAAATCCACTGTTTTCCACATAGACCCTAACTCCTCCTTTCCTAGCCTTTCCACTGTGCCCAGTGAAACACCTTTTCTGATGTGAATAAACTCATCCGCCTCCTCAGGCGTTCCCTCGGAAAGCACTCCTTTCCTCTCCCTCGTACACCAAGATCACATCACTTCCCACACCTCTCCTTCCACCTTCCCCTGCTGTCTCACCACCTGTCACCTCCCGATCAGCCTCCCACTCTCTCTCCAACAACCTTCCTCTCTTATCGGTCTGAGCCTCCCACCTGCACATCCTTCTGACCACCCTCATCAGGACTCTCCACCACGCCACGCCCCACAACACACACCCTCACGCTTCCTTCAGTGATTTCACAACGGACTCAGTCTTACCTTTTGATGAGGCAAAATTTTTCAAGACCACTCGTAAAAGGACATATCTAAAAAGCTGTATTAAAGTATATAAACAACAGTCACCAAGCAGTGGGATATTTCAGTGTCTCTGGACTCACTGGTTAGCAGGAATAGAGGCCACTGAGAGAAAGAGGTCATGGTGGGGTGAGGGTTGGGGTGAGGTAAAGCTCAGGAAAGAAGCAAAAATGTCTTGGCAATGAAAAGCTGTTATGGTTAAATTTTAGGCTGTATGAAAATATCCTGATAAAAAATGGCCTCATTAAAATGTCATATGACACAAAGGAACTCCCTGGGTAGATGGAAATACTATAAATTGTGGTAAGGTGCATGCACATGGGGTGTATCCACTTGTCAAAACTGATAGCTAACATTTGTGCATTTCAGTGTATGTAAATTATACCTCAGGAAACACCTATAAAATAAGAATAATGGTAATCAAGTAGATGGGGGTATAAATGCAAAATAAGAATGACAATGCTGATTAACTGCTGAACGTTGAGTACTGGGTACACAGGGTTCATGATACTATTTTATTTTTATAGGTTTGAAATTTTCTATAATCCAGTTTTTAAAATGTCACATACCCATCTTCCCCATATCTCATGCTCAACCACCACATCCTTTATGCCTCCAACATCTACAGAAAAGCTTCTAACACTGCAGTATCAATAGTTACCCATGGTTTTCTGACAGCGCAAGGAAAGCACTCAGCCTCCGTGCTGGACATTCAAAGGCCCCATTTCACCAGCACTCTTCTCAGGGAGCCCAACTTTAACAGCTTTCTTGCTGAGCACTATCACGCCTTTTCCAGCAGCTTGCTGATGCTGTGTCCCTGCTCTCACTTTGCAGCCTCTATCCCCAGTTCCCTGCCTACCTACGTAGTCTTGGTTGAATATTAAGGGCAATAACATTTACCGGAGGCCTCCTGTAAATGCCGTGAGAACAAAAAAATATAAGCAAATGAAGTAAAATACAAAACAGAGCTGCCTTTGACTCTGCTCCTTACTGCTAGAACATTCTGAACTCACGATTTGGGTTTCACCTTCATAACTGTACAGAAACTCCTTGGCCCAAGACTACCAGGGATCCCTTTGTCTTCCAATACAATGCTCATCCTCTAATGCCTTTATGCAGCGTTTTAAACCACATGGCTATCTTTCCTTTGGCTTCTATGCCACTGTATTCTTGGTTTCTTCCTCTGGATCTTCTCTCTGCTCACCTAAGTTAAACATCCTCTCATTTCTAAACAACAGTGTTGTCCAATAGAACTATCTACAACTATAGACATGATCGATACCTGTGCTGTGCAGTATGGTAGTCACTGGTCCCCTATGGCTGGCTATTCAACACTTCCAATGGCGCTAGTATGATGGGGAAATTGAGCTTTTCACTTCCTTTCATTCTGATTAATTTAAATTTAAATAGTCACTGCTTTAGACAACGCAGCCCTATAATCTCTCTCATCCATTCTCATGACTTCAGTTATCACCTCTATATCCAACTGACTCATAAATTTATGCTGAACAGAGTCACCTGGATGAGTTCCATATGCAACACAAACTCTAAAATAAAACTAATCACCTCCACAATCAACTCCTCCCTTTCCTTACCCCAACACCTTTCCCCTCCCAACAGCCTTAGTTCAACAAGCCGAATCCATCATTCAAGTCATCTAAGCTTGAATTCTCTATCCCTGAGATAATGATAATTCTCTGTCTCCTGAGATAATTCTGTCTCCTGAGATAATGATATCTCAGTAGATGTCTATTCCTTTGGAATCTACTGACTGATCTCCTTACCTCCAATCCAATGTATTAGGTATCATTCATTCAATCGCTTAATTTTGTAGCTTTGTCTTTTTTGAAGTATCAGTCATTTCCCATTGCCTACAAATAAAGTTTAAATTCCCTAGGATAACATAATATTCAAGGCCCTACATAACATGGCCCCAAGTTATCTTTCTAGTCTTGTCTTCTCCTTCTACCTCTTAAGAGACCTATTAACCGGACGAAAAGGATTCCTTACCACTCTCCAGTACCTCCTATCGAATTTGCATCCACACTTCTGTTCATGCTCTTCCATCCTCCTGAAGTGTCCTTTTGACCTTTGTTCAAATCCTAACCACCCTTCAATGCTCAGCTCAAATCCCACCTCTCCCATGAAGCTTCTCAGATTCTCACTGTCCCCCACCAAACAGCAATCTCTTCTTTTCTGAATCCCCACTGCACTTTTTAACCACATGACGTTTGTGACAATAACCAATTTCTACTTTGTTATATGAATGTTATAATCATTTCTTATTATGTCACAAGCTCTTTAAAGATAGATGTCATATATTAGATATCTTTCTATCCACCAACACTGTTTGGTAAAATGAACAGTATAAAGTAGGCACATTATGAATTATACCTTGCAGATCAATTCTTCTGTGTAAAGAACTTTTCAGGATCTCAAAAGTAGCCTACGCAGTAAATTATCCCTGTGATTTTATCAAAGGCAGAAAAGTATTTTAGGCAGACACAATCCCCCAAATTGCCTAAAGTGTGAGTTCCTACCTACTAAAATATAGCCCTCCTATTACAGTCATGTACTGTCAGTATAAAGAATAGAACTGGGCTGATCTATTATGTCTCATGTGGGAATTCAGGAGATTTTATTTTAAATACAGCACTTTGTATTGACATAAGGAAGTGATACCTCGGGGGCTCATCGGATATAAGTGATTCAGGTTCAGTATGCTTCAAGTGAGAGAACGATTCAGTGATAATAACAGCCACAATTTATTAAGTACTTACAAGTACTGTTCTAAGCATCTAACATGTATTATCTGGTTTAGTTTTATGAAACTCTATGAGACGGGTAGTATCGCTATTCACATTTTGCACGTTTGTTATAAAGTAGTTTTAAAAGGTCAACCACACATCTAAAAAAAACTGCCCATGAGTACAGCTAAACAAATGCGTAGAAGATGCACGGTGAAGAGCAGTGACGTAGAAGTCCCAGTCTAGGAGCTCCCAGACCCAGACCTGCTTTGGTTCCTAGACATAGCCTCATTCAGCCCCAATGTCCCTGTCGGCCCTTCCCCGAGAGTAGCTGTAAGAATCAAATGAAATAATGGGTATGAAAATGAGAAGTGAAAGAGCACTGGACACGAGAGGTCGGGACCTGGAACCCAGTCTCTACTCGGACCTTTACCACATGGAGACTTTGTACAAATAACTCCTACAACTGCTCTGAGCTTCACCCATTCTTTGACAAGTACGGAACACCGACACGTGTGCCAGGCATTCATTTCTACTGCACGTCAGGGACACAAAAGTGAACATGATTCAGTCTCCTGTCCTCGCTGAACCCACAGCCTAGAGGGGGACACAGCTGAGTAAAAACAAAAAGGCAATTATAATTAGAGCACGTTAAGTGCTTGGATAGGGGAGTATAGAAGAGAGGCACCTAATCTAGATTTAAGGGTCTAGGAATACTTCCGAAAAGGAAATGACTTAAGCTGAGCCTGAAACGATGAATACTAATAAGGCAAAGAAGAGGTCCAGGCACAGGGAACAAGGGTGAAAGATCTGTGCAGAGAGGGCCAGTGTTAACAGTAGGTTTTACAGAAGTAAATAGGACGTAGAAAGCAAATATGAGGGATCTTTCTATATAATTTGCTACAACTGCATGTGAATCTACAATTATCTCAATAAAAACTTCAATTTAAAAAAGCATATTCTGCCCTGGCTGGTGTGGCTCAGTGGATTGAGCGCCAGCCTGCAAACCAAATGGTCGCCAGTTTGATTCCCAGTCAGGGCACATGCCTGGGCTGCGGGCCAAGTGCCCTTTTGGGGGCAGCGAGAGGCGACCGATCAATGTATCTCACACATGGGTGTTTCTCTCCCTCTCTTTCTTATCTCTCTAAAAATAAATAAATAAAATCTTTTAAAAAACATTTTTAAAAAGCATATTCTTTAAATTGAGAAGCACTTCAGCTATTTCAGTTAATATTATTATTAATAATCACTGCATAATGTATATTGCTACAGAGACCAAAGTTGGAAAGGTCGTTATAATGAAAATAGAAGTACCAAGGACGGCTAGTGATGACATTTCAATAATTAGCCAAAATTCAAAAAGTCATGATTCAATACCTTTCACATCTGGTCGATACTGTAGTCCATCATCTTTCTTTCCCAACAAACTAGTGTCATCTGTGTCTATAAGAGAAAAGAGTTTTCAAATTAAGATACATATGAGGTGTAAGTCATACAACGAAACTCCCGAATATTCCAAATGCTCGGGGTCCTCCCTGGCTCTCCCCACTATCCTGCTCACACTTTCCACCGTTCTCTACATCTAAGCGTGCATTTCTCCCTAGGGCCTCAAGGCCTGCTACATATACACACGTTCTGTGTGACAAACAGTCCCATTTCATTTAGATTTCACCTCAAAAGTCATTGCCTTAAAAAGTCTTCCTTGTGCAAACTAAAATAATGAATACCCTAAGAGAAAGGATTAATCCTTTCACCAAAGAACAATGGTCTCAAGATGTACCTTCTACCATGGTTTCCCTGGAAACATGTCAAATAAGCTAAATATGGAATCTCAGCTGTGTTATCAGACAATTTCACTACAAAAATGACCCCTGACTGGTGCGCTGTATTTAGCCTGGGAAGACTATAAATGAACCACAAACACCTGTGGGGAGGCACAAGTGGAAGCTTCCCTGAACACAGTGGGGGAGGAGGGAAGATGCAATTAGGTGTGGATGGAAACATTATACAGGGGACCAAAATAAAAGTTAAGGACAAACAACTCCAAAGGATTCTAAATCTGCATAAATTTCAATTAACACAATCCTTAAGGTTGGCCAGCTGTTCTGAATTTGAAATTCTAGGTAGTACCATTCAATCATGCTCCAGTTCCTCTAAGAAAAATATTCTTTCTCTAAGCTCCTCTTTCAACCTAGGCTGTAACTACCACCCCATGAATGAAGAACAAACCGTGCTGCTCTCTCAAGATCAAAGTTAAGTGGACTGTCTACCTATCAACCAGCGGTTTCCCCTACCAGGCACACTCCGAACTCCCACGTAGAAACCCCTCAGATGAGTTTCTTGGGTATTATTTGGTAGCTTAGACTAGAAGTATTGCAAATAGTTGTGTATTTCACGAATAACTTGTTACCACTATAAAGTACACATAGTGTACTTTATAAAGTTTGGCTTATAACTTTTCCCCCTTAGCTCAGATAAAAACATATACCTTTAATAAAGCCAAAAAGGGAGGGATGGGGGAGGTGATTAGATCTAGTAAGCAAGAACCATGTACCACCCTGGTGCATGGGCCTGTGCGTGGTGTGGTCCTCGTGTGTTACTAGGAACTAATCCACTATCCTAGCCCACATGCATAATGATGAGGAAAGAAAGCTTGAAAACCTCTGTCTTTAGTGCCTGAATATTTCTAGTGGGAATGGAAAACAAAGATGCATTCTTAGTTGGGATCATGGCTTCTAAACTATGACAAAAAGCAAGAAGAGTAAAAAGAATTTTTAACTGAAGGTAACAATTTTCCTTACATTCTACAACTTGACACCAATAGCTCTAACATGTAGGGGCAAAAACTAGGGAGAGAACATGGAGACAAACTAGAATGCTCTAGAAAAAAAAGATGAAGAAATATATCCAGTATAGTCCTGGCTGGTGTAACCAGTGGATTGAGTGCGGGCTGCAAATCAAAGGGTAGCCGGTTCGATTCCCAGTCAGGGCACATGCCTGGGTTGCAGGCCAGGTCCCCAGTGGGGGCCACATGAGGGGCAGCCACATATTGGTGTTTCTCTCCCTCTTTTTCTCCCTCCCTTCCGCCCTCTCTGAAAATAAATAAACAAAATCTTTAAAATATATATATATATCCAGTATTTATAATGTTACTCTATTTAAAGTAAGTTGACTAATTCTTAAGCAGCTATTATCATTACAAATTTAAGACACCCTTTAAGAACTATGCTTGCATCTAGAAATCCATGTTAAGGTCAGATTCATAAGTAAATAAATAACCAAAACACATGGTTTGTGTCTTGAGAAGATGAAAATAGATGAGAAAAAATCTAAAATAGTAACAAAACAAAGAAATTCTAAAATCTAATGAAAGAAAATAAAGCATCAAAGATTTCTAATTTTACAAATTTGGAACACTACAAAAATGTACAAATAAGATTATAGCCATATAATTTTAAAAAAAGGACTCAGGATAAGTAGAATAAATTTTACCTGTGCAATGACCAAGATGCCTTATATCAATTTGTTCTTGCTTTATACAAGATGCTTCTCGAACAAAACAGGGATTGTTATAGGAACTCCCATCGGAAGCACACACAGGATTGAAGCTATATCCACTGCAATCTATATTACATACACACCTGTAGGAAAAGACAAGAGTTACCTATATTTTACAACAACTGCATTCCACACAATGCTGCAACCACAAAGAGAAAGTCTTTCTTTTCTTCTTTCTGTAAGAAATGTCTATGTGTTTTAGGCCATTAAAGTTTAAGCAAAGTGAATGCTCCACGAACAATTTCTTTCAGGTAAGAATGTAGATATAATTTCATCCAGATATTATTAATCCAGTTCTCTCTAGAATTTCCATATCAAGATACAATAATCAAGAGATAACACAGAATTATGAGTCAAAGTCAGGAGCCTAAATCCCAGCCCAACTAATAACCAGATTTGTGTCCAAATTCTTTCTCTAAGCCTTCATTTACTGGTCTGTAAAAAAGAAGTAATAATAGTATACCTGCCTCACCAAATAACTGAGACAACTAAAAAAATGATAGACACAAAACGGATAAAATGGAAGGCCTCAAAAATTGTACACCTGCATAACTGAGTGTCTCCTGAACACCGAGACTGTGTTACAGACAAGGCCACGGGAGTCTGAGGCAGACCACTCCTCACGAGAACAGCCAAATCTAGTTGGGAATACGACACTTAAAAAATGCAGACACTACTTTTCAGCCACATGGGGGACGAGAAGTCTAGACTAACTCTCCTGTTAAAAACAATAAAAAAAATACTGGGTAAAAGATTTTTAAACAATCTCTTAAATACATTCAAACGTTGGCAAAGACTTAGCAGGACAAAAGTTAAATAAAGACAGAAACAGAGAAAAAGGACAAGTGAGTTTTGCCAAAGCTGATTTTCAGCTTGAAGGTATTTGCCACACCAGGTAAATTCAATTACTGACTTTTTTGGCTTTGCAGCCTCTGGGAGCAGGAGGCAAAGAAGACTGACCCACCTATGGTGGGGAGTCTGAAGACCCCAGAAAAGCTTGCACCTCAAAAAGCTACAACCCACTGCCCTAAGGGCAGAAATGAGTTGCCATATTCCAAGGCGACTGTTTAAAGGAGGAAAAATGCGCTGCCCTGAGCCAAGGCACTGAGGAGAGGGAAGAAAAACATCTCCCCTGAGAATTCGAAACCACAAGCCAGCCCTCACATGGGTAATTACAGCTTAAAATACTATTTGGGTGTTCCAGAAAACCTCAAACGCAGAATTTATTTTGAGGGTCCAGGAATGCAAGGGGCCCTAGGCAAATGCAGTCTCCTCTGGAGAACCCCAGCTGTATTATCCGTCCTAGACCTCAGACATTGTCTCAGATACAGTCTGAGAAAAACACGCGGCTCACACACATTTCCTCACATGGCCACAACAAAAAGGAGTTACAACACAGCAAGCAGAACAAGCCGGTTTAAAAAGACCCAAACGGAACTTATAATCAATAATGCATTAGTAGAAATAAAAATATTCGGTGGTCAGATTTAACAGCAGGTTACACAACCTAAAGGTGCAGGGGCGAATGAAGTAAACTGGAAGGGAGGTCAGGGGGCACTACCCAGACCACAGCAGAGTCGGAGATGGAACATAGAGGAGAGTAAGTGACACGGACGATAGAGTCACAAGACCTAATGAAAATCTGAACGGAGTTCCAGAAGGAGTTGAAGGGCTGAGACAACAGCAATATGCTCAATGACTTCTCATCAAACTTTATAAAACTAAAAAAGATCATCTGAGTATCCAGAAAGCCTAATAAATTCCAAGCAGGATTATGAAAAAGGAATCTAGATGCTGAAATAGCACAATGATATTTTATAACAACAACAAAAAAGAATATTTCAAAGGCAGCCAGAAAGAAGAGAAAGATTATCTTCAAAGAAGCAAGAATAAAAGGGAGAAATATCTTCAAAAGCAATACTGAAACCAGATGTTTATTTATACCCAAAAGACAGTGAAATAATACCTACAAGGTTCTGAGATAGAATAGAATTCTACATAAAGAGAAACAGCTTTCGTGAATGAGGGTAAAATAAAAGTAATTTGGAAGAAGGAAAAACTTAAAGAGTTTGCCGCCTGCTGTCAGTAGAAGAAATTCTAAAGGCAGCAGGAAAATGATCCTAGAACAAAGCTAAAATGCAAACACAAACGAAGAAGAAAAGTATAACTATGTAGCTGATGTTAACGGAATACTGACCACCCGAGACAACAACAACAGTGTTCTGTGTGGTTGAATGTTTTCAAACAGGAAATTAAAATACAGCATCATGATAGCAGGCAAATTGGGCTGGACTGAAAGGACAGGGTTAAGAACAGAGATGCTGATGAACTTCGGATTGTGATAAGTTGAATATGCATGTTAAAATTACTAAGGTCACCACTAAAAGCAGGAGCACCCATAACATGAAACTAAGAGAGAAAAAAATCCAAAAGAGGGCAAAAAAGAAGAAACAAAGGAAAGGCAAGACCAAATTACAAAATAAGATAGAAAAAAATCAAAATACATCAGTACTTATACTATATTTAGGTAAACTGATTTTCCAGCTAAAATAACAAGATAGGCTGGACAAAAATACAAAAGCCAGTTGGGTAAACATACAAAAGCCAGGTATGTGCTGTGTATAAGATACAGGTGAAAATGCAATGATATGTGTAGCTGCCATGAGCTGGGGGAAGGGGAGGACGGGGAGTTATTTTTTACTAGGTAGAGTTTCAGTTTTACAAGAGGTGAAGAGTTTTGCAGGCGGATAGTGGTGTGGTGCCATGACATTATGAATGCACTTAATAGCAGTGAACCTTACACTTAAAAACAGTTAAGATGGTGAATTTTATGTTCTGTGTATTTTACCACAACACAACAAACAGAAAAAAATTTAATGACACAAAAATTTGAAAAAAGCAGCACAGTGAGAGACTACACCTGGAAAGGAAGAAGCTTGGTATGGCTCTATCTAATACAAGATGAGACCAGTTAAGAGGAAGAAAGAAGGTCTCTTCATAATAATAAAAAATTCCACTCACCAGGAAATATAATAATTCTAAGTATTTTAAGATAGTCTCAAAATATATAAAGCAAAAACTGATAAAACCATAACAAAAAATAGTCAAATCTACCACAGATTTTAACATGCCTCTCTCAGTAGTGATACATCAAGCTGATAAAACAAAAATAAAACTGAAATAGTTACAAGAGAAATGACATGATACTGAAATTTTATTTAAAATACTTCCTCCAAATATGTGGGGAGGTAAAAATAGATGGAACAAAATTGGACTTTTTGAAGTTAAGTGATGGATATATGGGAAGGGGTTATGCTTTATTTTTCTTCTCCTTTTCTATACGTTTGAAGATTTCCTTAATCCCTGGTGAGTTAAAGACCTATATTTGAGAGGCAAAATTACCAAAGACATAAAGGATCAAACACGAAAGATCAATAATTTTAACTTTGAAATGAAGAATGTCCCATAAAGAGAACAAAAGACAACCACAAACAAAAGAAAATAACTATAGCCCAATAATTAATGAATAATCAGTATCTATAATATATAAATAAAAATCTATTTTAAAAAGATATAGTGCTATAACTTAATGGGTAAGAGATAGGCAAAGCTGTAAATGGAAAACAGAAATAAATAAGAATAAAAGAAGTTTGTAGAAAGAATGTATGTGAAAAGATGTTCTACTGTTCAATAATCAGAAAAATGTAATTAAAACCACAACAAGAGAGATACTATCACATTCATTGAAGGAGCAAAAGCTGAGAACAAGGACAATGCCACGTGTTGGCAAGGATGGGGAGCAAAGGAAATTCTCTTCCTCTGCTTGTGGGGAAGAGAGCTTACTGATACAACCACTTTGGAAAACAGGCACTACCACGGAAAGCTAAAGTGGCCCAAGCCCCAAAATTTCACTACTAGGAAAATCTCTCACATGTGCATCAGCAGGCATGAGCAAGAATGTTCACAGCAGCACTATTCATGAGAATACCAGAAACGGTCCAAATGTCCACCAACCGTAAGACAGACTATAAAAGGATGTGGTCAAGTCAAACAACTAAGTTCGTTAAGCAGCGAAACTGAATGAACTGTTGTGTGTATTAACATGAATGCATCCCAAAAACATAACGCTGAACAGAAGAAAGTACATGTAGTACAATTCCAGGTATAAAAAATTCAAAATCAATCAAAAGCTGAAGAATACATTATTATGAGACTTACCACATGTGGTAAAACTATAAAGAAAACGAAGGCAGGACCCCACAAGATGCAGTTGGGGAGGGACACGGGGGGCCAGCTCTGAAGTATTGGTAACGTTCTACTTCGGGCTTGGGAGACAGGATTCACAAAAGTTTTTTTCAATTTTGTGCATTAAACCAATGTGTATTTTTTTTTTAAGACTGTATTACTTGATTGTATTTTACACTCGGTGGTGGGCACAAAGTGATCCTCCTCAATGAAACTGACAATGAGTTTCATTCAGATCGTTTTTAATAATGCACATTAAAAAAAAGCATATTCTTACAAATTGTTCTGCAATCCAAATATACAATAACTTGGGAGAAAAAACGTTTAGAAAACAAAAGCCAATGTAAAAAGACAGATTAGAACAACTAGACCAGTTACAAGTTTTATGTGGCTCCGATTTTACAGTTTTCTTACCGCATCATCAATGTCAGAAACTGTTCCTTCAGCTGGCTCCATGGCTCAGGATGTAAAGAAATACCTTTTCTTCCTGGTTTCATTTCACCTTCTGGATCCATCCAATATTCTCTAATATCAGTAAGGACTTCTCCTTTGAAGTCCCGAACACTGACGCACCTCATTTCTCCACTCTGAAACCTGTTATCATGTCTGCTGCTGCTGCTCTGCTCAGAAGATGACAGGGCTCTTGAAGTTTCACCAGTCTTCTGCTTCTTTACAGGCTTTTCTGAAGTAACTTGCTTTTTCCTCTTTAACTTTTTGTCAACTTCACTGTCAGAATCACTGCCAGAAAAGCTCGAAGAAACCCGTTCCTCTGACGTAGGCATTGCTCCGCTCCTGCTTCCTAACAGCCCCATGCTCACGCACTCACGACTCCAAATGTGTATGTTTTTATGCACTTGACTATATGCTCTGTTTCATAATTTTAAAATTAAGGCACCAGAGAACAATGTAAAATTCATAGGAAGAACATTTTCTAACTTAAATAAAAAATGGCTTTCATATTTTTAAAGGGTTGAGGGAGAGAATGAAAAGACACCTTGCACCACCTGCAAGGTGTAAAATAGTCACCATCTGCACCTTTATAAAGAACGCTGCTGCCCTGGCTGATGGGGCTCAGTGGTTGAGTGCAGGCCTACAAATCAAAGAAAAACATTGCTGACCCCAGGTTTAAGGGCAAAACTGGGATGGCAGTAGGGTAGAAACGGTGGCTAATGGAAGAAAGTATGACAGAACCATTTCAGGAACAGGAAAAGGCTCAGCAACAAAGGCAAGCCACCACCCCAGTCCAGGCAGGAGGAAGGCGTGATTCATTAGCAGGCACCGCAGCTCAAGCAGGAACCACCCTGGTCAAGTGGATGGAGGCCGGCGCCCTCAGTGGGGCAGCACCACGGCATGGAAGACCAGGAACTGGGAGCACAAACCATCGCTACTGTGTTCAACAGCTCAGTGAAACAAGAGCAAAGAAGGAAAACGTTAGCCTCCAGAGGCCACTGATACAACTGATCACAGCAATTACGGTGTCTGCAGACTGGCAACAGCAACAGAGGGCAAGGCGCCCAAAGCCCAGGAGTGTGCACTAAAGTGGAAAGAAATCACTTTAGTAAATATGACAAATTCAAAACATTTAACAACCATTTACTCTGCACCTACTGTGAGGGTATAGTCATATTTGCCTTATTAGTCCTGACTACAACCAATTATGAGTAGAAAACTGAGTATGAAGGAAGTGAAAAAGCCTAAGATCATAAACGAATGAGTAGCTGAGCCGGCACTCTCTCTCCTAACTACAGCTGCTGCATACAAAACACATCTCAGCGCAGGAACTGACAAATGGAAGGAGGAAGCAGTTATGTCACACATTTCTACCATGAAAAATATTTTCACTGAACTGGCCTCGCTTTCCTCTCAAGCGCACCAAGGACGCCCCTGCTCCAGGGCTTCCCCTTTTCCTGGAATACTTTCCCCTTGAACATCCACTGGCTCAATCCTTCACTTGCTTCAAGGTTTTTCTCAAATCCCAAAAGAACGGCTAAAAATTAAATCACAAAGCGTCCATTTAAGAAGTTAGAAAAAGGTAATGGAATAAATCCAATGAAAACAAAAAAGGGGAGAAATGTAGATATGGATATAGACACACAGATACAGAACCACAGGTTTATCTTAGCAGAAATAGAAGACCAAGTTACAATGGAGAAGGGCAATAAAGCCAAAAGTTGATCTTTTGAAAAGACTTTCAAATTGACAAAACAGGATGGGGAAAAAAGAAAGAGAAAAAAAAACCAATATCAAGAATGAAAAAAAACTGCAGACTCAGTGGGGACTAATTAAAAGATAGAAAGTTACTATAGAAAACTATGTTAGCAAGTTTTAAAACAGGTAAAATTAATAGTTTTTAAAATATTAACTATCAAATTTTACCAAAAAAGAAACAGAAGCTGAATGGTACTATAATCATTAAAAAATTAAATCAGTAGGGGGTTTTTGGTTGTTTGTTTTTCAGAAAAATCCCTCAAAGACAGCATCAGATCCAGGTGTTTTTCAAAAGAAAATTCATGAACATATTCATTCCAATCATTTAATAAAGATGTAATTCTATTACTACACAAAGTCAACAAGAGAATAGACATACTCCCTAGTTTATTTTATAAGGCTATATAACCTGAAACAAAAGTGCAGATCATAACTCACTGAATAAAAATGAGTAAAAAAAATTTTCATCCTTGCAACAGACAGAATACCAACTAATAATGCACAGTCATAAAAAAGATATTGTAATCATAAAGCAACAAAAAGATATTATTAGGAAGGTATACCACGGAGAACAAAAATGAGCTTTTGGAAATTAAAAATTGTAGCAGAAATGAAAAACTAAAGAAAGTATTGGAAAAAGAAGAAAAGCATAGCAAAAAAATTTTTAAATATATTTTATTGATTATGCTATTACAGTTGTCCCAATTTCCTCCCCTTCCCGCCCTCTGCTCAGTACCCCCATTCCTTCCAGCAATAACCCCTTAGTTCATGTCTGTGGGCCATGCATATAAGCTCTTTGGCTTCACAATTCCTATACTATTATTTACATCTCCCTGTCTATTTCGTACCTGCCAATTTATGCTTCTTAATCCCTGTACCTTTTCCCCCATTCTCCCCTCTCCCCCTCCTAGCTGATAACCCTCCAAGTGATCTCCATGTCAATGAATCTGTTCTTGTTCTGATTCTTTGCTTGGTTGGTTTTTTTAAGATTCCGTTGTTGATAGTTGTGAATTTGTTGCCTTTTTAATGTTCATAGTTTTCATCTTCTTCTTTTTCTTAAATAAGTCCCTTTAACATTTCAGATAATAATGACTTGGCAATGATGAACTCCTTTAGCATAACCTTGTCTGGGAAGCACTTTATGTGCCCTTATATTCTACATGATAGCTTTGATGAATAGAGTAATCTAGGTTATAGGTCCTTGCTTTTCATCACTTTGAATACTTCTTGCCAGTCCCTTCTAGCCTGCAAAGTTTCTTTTGAGAAGTCAGCTGACAGTCTATGGGAACTCCTTTGCAGGTAACTCTGTTTTTGCTGCTTTTAAGATCCTCTCTTTATCTTTCACCTTTGGCATTTTAATTACGAAGTGTCTTGGTGTGGTCTTCTTTGTGTCCCTCTTGTTTGGGACTCTGTGCTTCCTGGACTTGTATGTCTATTTCCTTCACCAAATTAGGGAAGTTTTCTTTCATTATTTTTTCAAATAAGCTGTCAATTTCTTGCTCTTCCTCTTGTCCTGGCAATCCCATGATTCGGATGTTGGTACATTTGGAGATGTCCCAGAGGCTTCTTATTTTATCCTCATTTAAAAAATTTTTTTCCTTCTTGCTGTTCTGATTCAATGCCTTTTTCTTCCTTATGTTCCAAATTGTTATCTGATATTCAGTTTCATCCCTTCCGCTATTGGTTCCCTGTAGATTTTTCTTTAGTTCACTTAACGTAGCCTTCATTTCTGCCTGGGTCTTTTTTATGCGGTTGCTGTACTCAGTGAAGTTCTATGAGCATCCTGATCACCAGTGTTTTAAACTCTGCATCTGATAGGTTGCGTATTTCCATTTTGTTTAGTTCTTTTTCTGGAGGTTTGTTTTGTTCTTTCAGTTGGGACATATTTCTTTGTCTCCTCAATTTAGCAGTGTCCCTGTGTTTGTTTCTGTATATTAGGTGGAGCTGCTTTCTCTCCCTGTCTTAGTAGCATGGCCCTTTTTGTAGAAAAAGCACCTGTACATTATATGGAGCAGAGACTTAGGTGATCGCCAGGGGGGGGTAACCCAGTTCACACTCGGGTGTTGGGGGAGGACTCAGAGCAGGGACAATGCTGCAACCTGGCTTCTGGAGGTTTGCCCAAGAGGAAGAAGTCTCCCAGCACTCGCCCTGTTTCCAGGCATTTCACTTTCTCCCCGGTTATGCCACTTGCGCCCTTCGAGCTATTTCCCTAGTGCTGAATCTCAGAGGGGGTTGGTCTGCAGAATTCCTAAGTCTGTGTGGGCCCTTTAAGAGGAGTCTCCTGATAATCCTGTAGTTTATTCCACCTCCCCAACCTCCACTAATTTTTACAGCCAGAAGTTATGGGGATTTACCTTCCTCGTGCTGGAATCCTAGGCTGCTGGGTGGTCTGGTTTGGGTCTGGGATCCCTCACTACCGAGGTATCCCTCCCGATTTTTATCCAACACATACATATGAATGTGTGACTGCTCATTCCACCACTTCTCTGTGCCACTCCCGTGGCTCCGTGTCTCTCTGCACCTCTGCCACTCCTACCTGTCTGGATGAATGTGGCTTCTCTAAATCCTTGGTTGTGAGGCTTCCATACAGCTCAACTTTCTGATGGTTCTGGGTGATATCTGTTTTGTAGCCTAGTTGTAATTTTTTCTGTAGCTGTGAGTGTTTACCTATGCCTCCATCTTGACTGGAATTTAAAAAAAAAATTTAATTTGTTTAAAATAGAAAACAGGAGAGAAAAGACAATTAAAGGACTAATTGAGGAGGTCCAACATCCAAATAACAGAAGCACCAGCAACAGAAAAGAAAGCAAAGGAAATCATCAAAACACTAACTCGAAGATTTCTCAAATCAGAAGTCACTAAGTTTCCAGGAAAGGGCATAACGCTGTGAAATTTCATTACACTGAAGACCAAAAGAAGAGGCTTTAAGAGAGAAAACAAATCACATACAAACGGCCAGGAATAGGAATGACTCAGACTTCAACAGCAACAGTGGAAACTAGAATACAACAGAACAATGCTTCCGCAATGCCCAGGGAAATCGATCCTTCAGCTAGAACTATGCACTTGCCAAGTTACAGTATTAGCTGTAGTTAAAACATTTCCGAACATCTTGATCCCTTTCTCAAGAAGCTGCAAAAAGATACATGAAAATGGGAGAGTAAAACCAAAAGGTTAAAGGCAAAAATTACAAGAAACATAGTATCCAATGGAGGAGTGAGGTAAAGGAATTCACAGGGTGATACTTGTGGTACAACAAAAAATTTATTTGGTCTTTGTTCCCTGTTCCTGGCTCAGAGGTCCTAAAAACCATTCTCAGTGATAGCAGAGTATCTTGCATGCTGATGAGATGACTCGTAGCTCTTTCCCAGGTTCTCAGACTCATTTGAGTCATTTTAGCAAATCATCAAGCACAGGGAAGGTCTTTGGAACCTGCAAAACAATAGTATCCTGGGCAGAAGTGCAAGGGACCTCATTTGTGGCTAGTTTCTAAAGTGGAGACAGTCTTATGGGTCTGAGCCCCTAACCTCTTGGGTCTATGCTAACTCCAAGTAGATGAGTGTCAAAATTGACATGAAATTAATTATAGGACATCCAGTTTGTACAGAATTGGAGAATCAACTATTGTTGGAAAAAACACAACTTTAAGGAAGATACTGGGAAGACAGCTATCTATAAGATGAAAAGGGCAACCAGTCCGCCCTGAAATAGTTTCACTCTGTAAACAGTTGCACTGCTGACTGCCATTACCAAGACACCTAATGCCACTGTGTCCTCTTTTTAGCCAGAGGACAGAATGCCCCAGTAAGCCTGGCCCAGATTCTGACCTGTATTTAACTTGTCTCAACCATATGGTGATAAAGTTCCTAGCCTTATGCCCTACTGCCCGAACCAAAGGAGCACACTCATCTAACTGACATGTGTCCCAGAGCTGCAGGTCAGCTATGGTGAGATTATAAGAAAACACGCAACAGTCCACTCTTTGAAGACGTTTCTGCCCGTCATCCATACCTGAATCCTGGCAGGTGTCTAACTGCAGTGAGCCCTAGGTTCCCCATGGCTCACTCAGTCCTCCCCGCCGACTTCCCCAGAAGGGAACCTTGTAAACTCTCTGGGAAGCCAAAAGCCAGACTCTGACCCAAGAACTGTTCAATGTGTCTTCTGTAAGCCTTCATGAAAGAGTAGTAATACTGGCCTTTCTTTCCGTGGCTGGGTTAATGCTTGCCACTGGTAATTGGCAATATTTTATTTTGTACCCAAGGTGTCAGGTACATAGGTGTCATATTCTTTAAATTGCCTGTATATGTTTTCAACACCGCTGTATGCAATGTACATTTTAGAATAAAGGTTTTAAATAAACCATAGGCCGGTATATGTAGTGTGCTGTCATTAGCTTGAAAAAAGGAAAGAGAATATGTGTACATGCTTGTACATGCATAAAATATCTCTGGGAGATTAAAAAAAGAAAAAGATCACAGTGACTGCCTCCAGCACAGACAACTGGGAGGCTGGGGACCAGGGTGGAAAACAGACCTTTTTGTGTAATGCTTCTTAAAGTTGTCGAATGCCTAACGCTGCATATTTCAAAGGTATGAATGCGATAGACTCCGGCCAAGATGGAGGCATAGGTAGACACACTGTGCCTCCTCGCACAACCAAGATAGGGACAACAACAATTTAGAAACAGAATAACAACCAGAACTGACAGAAGATTGAACTGTATGGAAGTCGGACACCCAAGGAGTTGAATTGGACACGTTCACCCAGACCAGTAGGAGGGGCAGAGTCTGGCCGGGCAAGGGTGGCAGAGCAGAGAGCAGAGAGCATTGGGACCTGACGCTGGTAAGGCAACTGGACACGCAAGGCAACCGGGGCGGCGTGAGCAGGCAGACCCTGGGCACGCAAGCGGTGGCTGGTGGGCCCGAGCCAGGGGGTGGGGGTGGCGACTGGCAGACCCGGCGAGGCGGCGATTCTGAAGCTAGGCACTGTGCGCAACTCAGGATCCCAGCTCCAGGAAATAGAGCCTTGGGGCACTGATTGAAAAGGAAGGTCCCGTGGTGTGCACAGGCCCTCCCACACAGGAATTGGCATCAGAGGAGCCCAGTTTGCTTGGGGAAAGCGGCTGAAGGGCCTGAGGTCCCACGGAGAGCAGAGCAAGCGCACCAAGTACCATTGTTCCTTCTCGGACCCCGCCCCCAGATGCACAGTCACAACCCAGCAACAGGGTGCCCCGCCCTGGTGAATACCTAAGGCTTCACCCCTCATATGTAACAGGCGCAACAATACCAAAAAAAAAAAAAAAAGAGAAAGAGAGAGAGAGAGAGATGGCTCAAACAGAAGACCAACTGAAAGCCCCAGAACTCATCCTTTCAAGTGACCAAGAGACAGCCAACCTATCAGATGCACAGTTCAAAGCACTGGTGATCAGGATGATCACAGAATTAGTTGAATTTGGTCACAAACTAGATGAAAAAATGAAGGCTACAGTAAGTGAAATGAAGAAAAATGCCCAGGGAACCAATAGTGATGGAATGAAAGATGGGTCTCACATCAATGGAGTGGACCAGAAGGAAGAAAAAAATATACAACCAGGAAAGAATG
>CM052540.1:24117934-24216706 GCA_028533065.1 Trachops cirrhosus
TAAGAAAACAGTATGTCTAAATCAATTTCCATTTGAATGGCTAAATAAAAAATTGGCACTTCTCTTACTAGCCAGAAAATCGACCTCCAGTAGGTATCATTTATTCCCTCCCCACAAATGCCAGGCATTTTAACGTTATTATCAAGATAAAGAGAAAAAGCTTTTTAAAGCAAGAGAAAGAGTTTGGCTGTCCTTGGGAAACTACATAGGTTATATAACATCTCTCCTGACAGGAAAGACATTTCAAAATGAGAATATATAAAATATTTTAAAATTAAAACCTATACTAAAAGTATGACATGAAATATCCTATCTATTATAGCTGTATTATAGAGCAGTATTTTTCAAACTATAGGTCATAATCACTAGTGGATTATGAAATCAATTTAGTGAATCACTACCAGCTATATTTAAGAAAACAGGATAGAAAATATTACAGAACACTGCATTTAATACTTCACAAAAATTTTGTTTTACTTTTTACATATTATTACCATGTGTACAACAGGGCACCTAAAAGTAAACAGAATTATCTTCTGGAGGGCGGGCCCCATGTAGTGCAGGCATCGCCCACTAGGTGAGTGTTCTAGGAACCCATCTGTACCAGGGTACCAGCTGATGTTGTTGTGAGAGGCTGCATTTGGCTTCAGTGAATTTTTTTAGAAGACTTGTTCAACACATTTGCCCATTCACGATGGGTGGTTTACAGAACACCTTCCCACTCTGCATTGAATGTCCAGCAGTCTTTGACCAAAAACAACATGACCCCCATGCCCCACCCTCCCTATTCACCTGATCTCGCCCCAAGCAACTTTTTTTGCTTTCCCCAGATGAAAAAAGTCCTCAAAGGGAAACGTTCTGCTGATGTGGAAGAGGCAAAACAAACAACAGCACAAGCACTAAAAGGCATCAATATTGACAAGTTCAAAACTGTTTTGAGCAGTGGAAAAGACATCTCAACAGTGTAGTTCATCAAATGGAGTGTACTTTGAAGGTTACTCAAGTTTAAACATGAGAAATAAATATAAATTTTTATAAGTAAATTCTGGGGGTTTTGAGGTCCCCCGTCATATACGTACACGAGTGCTGGGTCACAGCGTAAATGTATTTCTTACACGGACTCGTGGTCAAAAAAATATGGAAGTCACTGATTAGAAAACTGATAAATTAGTGGTCTAGATAATGACATAAAACATTTTAAAGCATCTAGTACTCAGAGGAACAAGGAGATGATAAGGGAGTAAAAAATTCACAGCTGGGACCAGGCTGAGGAAGAGGGCACTGCTTTGAAAAAGTGATCAAGCAGCAGTCCATGAAGTGGGGAGAAGGTAAACAGCATTCCCTCCAGGAATGAAACAGACAAATGCAGGCATGCAGATGGAAACCCCTCCCCGCAAAAAAAAAACACTATTCTAGAACTTAGGAGAATCTGCCTCACAAAACCCTCTGACCTTAGTCCTCGATGATTTTTTTCATTTGTACAGTGAACAGCTTAGATTAGAAGATACATTTTAAGATTCTATTCAACTTTAACATCCTCTGATTCTGGTAGAATTTATACTAATTAAGTCATGATGTGAGGACTTGGTTTGCAACTAAGACCTTTTGTATTTAATAACTAAAATTGTATCTTTTAATAAAAAATAATACGACACCTTTTTAATAAATAATAGGTTTTTACATAAAAATCAAGGCTTAATGGCCAATGCCATACTTCAGCATCTCCAGTTTTCTCTACCTAAAAGGTCTAGGTAGCTGGGTCAAAGCCACCTTCAGACAGATGTGACTGTTCATTCACCTGGTGGCAACCACGAAAAGCACCTAGAAGATGCCTTGAAGCATTCATATAGCCTTGATATAGCTTTCTTGGTACCATGGCCCATTTAAAACTTTTTTTTTTATTACAATAACCACAGAGATACATTTAAATTGCTAAACCCAACTGCAATCAGTAATAAATGTTTTATAGACTGAAAGATGAGATGTTCCTAAAATTTCCTTTTGTCTCCTTCCACAGGAGGAACCACCACTTTAGCTTAATCATTTATTGTCCAGGTAAAGGCACCAGTTGTTTCTTAATGTTCATGATGGCATCAATTTCCTGGCCTGGACTTGGCTGCCTATCCCAATGTCTGTGCTCCTTAGCTGGCTCCTTCGTCTGCATGTTCCTTATTATTGGTAAGCCATCCCCTGGTCTGTGCCCACTTCCTTACGCTTAGAACCTGTATCTGCAAAAACGGTGATTGCAAGCTCTCAAATACATAGACACATGCAAAATTAATTTAGTACATGCAACAGAGCTGCTCTGATTGGGCAGAGACTACCTGTTATAACATGAGGAAGTATTCACAGACAGATCTGTGTTTCACCATGTAGATGTCACATTTGGGGCCACCTCTGAGACTAGAAAGAATGTGTTCTATTTCTAAGCCCACGATCTCTTTCAATTTAGGGATGAAAAATGATAGCAGAAAGATGTATAAAATAGGGCCGAGTAGAGATACTGTCAAAGGAATAAAAACAGATCAATAGACCAAGCCAATCAATCACGGACAACTATTTTGACTCTGAACACTATTATAAAACAGTCCTGAGAAAACACACTGACAAGAACTAAGTCTCTACAAACACACGCACAGGAAACGGTGTTTCATCATACCGTATCATTGGTACAAAGTGGGAAAGTGAGAAGGGCGTGCAACATCTCTTAACTGTTCGCTCTGCGGATCCCTTACACTTTATTTCTCCCTTATCCCACAGACTAACACCTACTTTGGAACACACGTTTTTCCAAACCAAACCACTCTGCTTGGAAGGGACAGACATGTGTCAATCCACGTGACCAACGTGCAGAAACAGAGCAAATTCGGGCTTGGCTGAATTCACTTTTTACTGAGCTTGCTGGTTTTCTGCCAGTTCTCTCCTACTCTGAAATACACACTAAGAAAATTACCAGACATTAATTTTACCGAGTGCCATCCAAATAACTGATTTTTGAACATTATATAAGAATGAAAATGGCGTGATCCTAATTTGCAAAACTCACTGTGGGCATTAATGCTAATTAAAGCACATTACTACTAGTCAGTAAGTGAAAGGCTCAAATATGCATTGAAGGCTGAATAAAACACACGACTGGAAAATACACAGCGAAAATATGTATAAGAAAGAGTAAGTCTCTATAATATAAGTATTTTAAAATATGCACTAGAGGTAAATTGAAGTGAAGATCCATTTGTTCACTAAGCTCCTGCAGTCAGCATTAAAGCTTTTAGAATCAACCATATAAAAGGCAAGCACCAAGGGAAATGAAAAAAGGTTGAGACTGGTAATAAATAAAGAGAAACCTAATGAAAGGAAGAAACAAACATGACTGCGTGATGATTTATTGTTACTGCTCTACCAAACGACGCCGTTTCTTACAGGGAGTGAAATGGAAAACCGAACAAGCAATGCTGCCTAGCTCCGAAACCCGCCTTCACGAAGGGAAAATAAAACAATATAATGTCCGTCTGGGCAACTGGGATTTCTATCAATAAATTTTACTTATATAGTATTTACTTACTATAATCTAAAATTTTGAAACAGTTTTGGAATGTTTAATACATAAAAATACATATAAATGTTTATGTAAAACTTCAAGTTAAGAAGAAACTATTTATTATTGATACTAATTGCAAGTATAATAGCAGGGTAAATCAGAGTAAAATAAGAGTATTTCTGATGAATAAAATTAGGCTTTGGTATAAAATATATAAAACTATCAGTGAAAAAAAATAACAGAGGTAAAAACCAAAAAACATCACAAACAGATTTTTGTTCTAAAATGTTACACCTACATTGACTTAAATAACTACAGCATTCTATCAACTTGAGAGAAGTCAGCAGACTAGCCATAAACAACAACAACAAAAAACAGAAGGCGTACATAAAACATCCAGGAGCAGGTTAAATGATACCTTTCTATAACAGAATAAAGATACCGCAAACAACTCACCCAACATTTTCTGCATCTTCGTCGCACTCGGCTTTATATTTGCAAGGCCCACACTTGGAGTGCTTCCTGTGAACTTCCACCCCTGACCCTTCCTCTTCTGTTCAGAAAGAAAAATTAAATTTTCAACCAAGAGTTGGGATCCTTCCCAGATATGCTTCATGTTTCCAACAGCAATTATTCTATTTCTGGGGAAAATGCACCCCAGCTCTTGAAAAACAATTACTTCCAAAATACATCAATGATTGAGTCCAAAAATGTTGCCAATACTGAGTACAACATATTCTGTGAGGAAAACAAGTGTTGGTGCTAGCAAATTAGTCCCCTAACCTATGCACAAAGCTTCAGTCATTTTTTTCAGCTGAAACTGTCATCCATGAACTTCTTCCTCAGGACATTTCTTCCATTCCCTAGGTGACCTTTAAAATCCCTTCCAAATGTAGGAATCCAACGAACAAAATAAACTAACCAGCAAAACAGAACCAGAGGCATGGAAACAGGGAACAGACTGACAGCTGCCAGAGGGGAGGGAAAAGCGGGATAATGGTGGAAAGAAGGGGAAGGGACTAGTCAAAGAACATGCGTGAATGACCCATGGACATGGACAACGGTGTGGGGACTGACTGTGGGAGTGGGGGGCGGTGGGCTGGGTGGACGAGGGCAAAGGGGGAAAAATGGGACAACTGTAACAGAATAACAATAAAAATTTTAAAAATAAATAAAAATAAAATCCCCGCCTGATACGAAATTTTAGGATGCTAGGAAATGTGGAAGCCTAGAGTAAGGTGTTAAATACTGCTGACAGTATCACCTCTGCAGTTTCATTCATCAGCGAGTTTTCTCTTTCTGTATCCCCATAGTACCTCAAGCATTGTTTTGCATACAATGGATACTCATTAAAAATTATACATAGCCTCATTAAACTAGGAGCCAGTCATTCTTAATTCTGAAAATTTAGAATGAATTTTGTTATATGCTATTCCCAAGTAGTAGTTTTAGACAGCAGAAATAATTCATATATTTGTAAAATTAAAACAAACAGGGCATTTTTAATAGTTTCAACTCCAGATTCCAGCAGGGCTGTTCTGCAAGTCTTCTCTTTGCTGTGCACAACTCGCTCTAGATTTTTTAATCCTGTACCCTGGAAGTTCCTCATGAGCTACAGTTGCTTGTGGGGCTGATCCTATGGAGAGGGCACTCTGGTATGACCTCAGTCCAACAGGAGCTACATTTCCCCTCTGTCTGACAAGGAGCCTTTAGTGAAGAATAACTGCGTGAGACAAAGATGCCAGGCTAAGGGGGACAGAGGGACTGGAGTGATGGCTAAGGGTGGGGTTTCTTTCTGGGATAATTTGAAAATGCTCTAAAATTGGTAATAATGAATATACAACTCTTTGAATGTACTAAAAGCCATTGAATTGTACACTTTAAACAGGTAGATTGTACGGTATGTGACTTTGAGCTCAATAAAAAGAGAATGAAAACAAATGCTCTTTACAGGGTCCTTGAAACTTACCTCCTTCTCCAGAGCCAGAGCCATTATCTGAGAAAAAAAAAAAGAGTAAAGATGAACACTCTTCCTGGAAATTTCATCTTATCAAATAGCAAGTTTCTTATCAGAAATCAAACTGGGATATCCATTCTCATGTGGCCCTTTTTTAAAAAATATATAACAGTTTATTCTTATATACCTATTGTGTGCTTTTCTCTAAATATAAATTCCTTGGGCACGCTAACTTCTAGACCTCATGCATGTCTGCAGCCTGTTCAGGAAATATCCAGGTGCCTTGCACAGAGCAGAGACCAATAAATATTGCCAAGTAAATGACTAAGTAGAAAATATTTTAATTAACTCTCTTAAAAGGTAGAAGAAAAATTTAATTTTGTTAAAGCTTAAGAGAAATAATGAACAAGCTGTTTTTATTAGAAAGGGAGGGAAAGGGCTTTGGGTCTTGCCCCAAAAATCTTAAAGAAATCTGTACATAAAAACCCAAAGCCAAAAGGTAAGAAAAGCCCCCAGGGTTTCGAAGGGAAAAAAACTTCAAGGTTGGGGTTTTCCCATTACTGATGAAATTAACTTGGAAAACCTAACCAGAAGGAATCTCACCAAGAGGTAGGTGGGAGACTTGTTACTAGTGAAATTAAAGAGCCTCCCTCAAAGTTTCTAGCAAGGAGCCAGCCTAAGATGTAACGAATGTAAAATATTTATTCCATCATCCTAAAAGAACCAACATATGGCACAGAGCGCATTGAGAAAGAGTGGTGCTGCGGTGTCATCGGCACACAGCAGGAAAACAGCAGAGGTGGCAAGTGGGGAACTCCACACTCTAGGCAGCACTTTGCAGGGCGAGGGCGCCCTGGAGAACCCACTCCAGTGCTTCTCACAGTTCTCCGGAGTGGGAGACGACACCCCCACCAGTGCTGCTCCCTCGCCTTCCAGCTCCTCCAGACGATAACCAAACTTCAGATGCGGCAGAAACGGGAAGAACTGGAGAATCACTTTAGGTAGTACCCATTGCAAAATCTTTATGGGGTTTCATAAAAAGTCTTCAATTGCATTCAATTTTGATTAATCAGTCATAAAAAAAATTACATTTTCTCTAAAGAAGGAGGAAAAGAAGGAGTGAAAGAAGAAAAAAAGAGAAGGAAGAGGGGAACTCAATTTAAAATTACTTTTATGACCAAAATTTTTTCAGGAAAACATTCCCCTTACCCTTCTACCCCACACTGATTGGGTACAGATGTGCTGGGCAACACGGTAAATGAATAAAGGAATAAATTAGTGAGACAGTCCAAAGGCAGGAGATACTCAATTACTAGTTTTTTTTTCAACCCATGTCCAATTTTTTAAAATACAATCCTAACACCTTCCTTGAGTGTTACTTAAAATTCCCAAATAAACGATATATTGTTATAACTGCAGAACCAGCTCAAACCGGTCTTAACCTGTTTCTAACCAGATACTGAGCTGTTTTTCAGAAACAACAGAACTGTAAGTCATGCATCCAAAGCATGTGCAGGAGAGAATTTTGATCTTCAATAACATCGAGAACAAAAGTTTCACATACCGCCCCACCCACAGAAAAAGAGCTGGGACTGGGCAGCAGGCACCTGCTTAGTACAACGTGACTATTCTGATAATGAGGTGGGGTTCTTCTTGTAAACTGTATTTTCACTGTACCCACACCCTCCCCAGCCCACGTAACTCCACACGAACCTCGGGATTACGATGTGCCTCCCTAAGCAGGGATGCTGCCTTCCAGTTGAGAAAAAACTGATCTGGCTGGAAACAGGTATGTCAGATAAATGAAATAAAATGAGCTACATACACAGAGATATGCACCAAGTACGAAGAAACTCTGCCAGGAGATGGCATGGAAGAAAGCTTTCACAGAGGAGCAAAGGCTTGAAGCATTAGGAGTTTTCAAGTAAACAAAAGAGAATGTTATTTTTAATGTAGGGAACAGGACCAATCAAAGACCAAATGCCATGAGCAACACTCACCCACCCAGCAGACAACAAAATTGACAGGGCTGGCACCTCATAGCTGAGCTCATTCAATCCGCATTTAACAACCCCAGGGATGATACCCATTTAACAATTTGGGTAATTGGGACTCTGAGTGGTTAAGTGACTTGTCCAAGGTCATGCAGTAAATAAGAACTAGAGTCACTTTAAACACAGGTCTTTTAACCCTAGTGTGGTGCTCTTTCCAATCTTCCACTGCGCCTTCTAATGTTTAACACTCACTGCCTATCAAAGTGGTGTCTTAAACACATAAATAATAAACCACTCATAAATAATGCACAGTTAATTGGGGATTGCAATGAACTCCATATTCCTTCTTAGCCTCTCAATCAAGTCTCTGAAACACTATGTACTGAGAGAAGTGTGTAAGAACCACACCAAATAACAATCAATTGGCCTAAGAACACAATTTCACCGAGCACCTAATTATTAAGTGTACGGAAAAGAATTTGGCCCTGCCCAAAGAAAGGTCAGGTCTTTGTCCTCAGCTTCTGGGAGATCATCTATGTCACACCTGATAGAAATGTCTTGTTTAGGGAGGGTACTGACCACATCAGATCTTCGGGTGGGGCGAGCCACACTCAACAGCCTTAGAGTGAAAGACCAACCACGTAACTTAAAGTGGGGGCTTTGAGTCATATGGTATTAGTGAACATGAAGTTTGAGATGAACCACATGGACACTCGATCAATCATGCTTATGTCATGGAGCCCTAATAAAAACTGTGAACACAGGCCCTGTTATATATGGGGAAAGAAAGAAAATGAATACATCATCGAAGAGTAGTCTCCACCTTCCCTGCTAACCTTCATACACTAGTTCTAATTACAATGCCTCACCATCATCACTGCCCCCAAATATAAATGCAAATGAGAAACTTACATTAATTCCTTCCAAAATAAACCACTACCAACTCAAGAAGAAAAGGAGAAGTAAATATAGACAATGAGGGGGAGGTGGGTGATGAGGGTTGGCAGGTAAAAAAAAGACAGGAAAAGAGAAGAGCTGAGGAAGAGATGCATCCTGGGCACCACTAATGGCTTCCACGAATACTCCCCACCCCTTCCCCCCCATCGAAAAATGAAAATCAACATATTGGGCCCCATATCATTTCCCACCCCAAATCCTACTCTAATAGTCAAACCACAGACAAAAGAAATGCAAAGTCCCCACGAAAGAAGACATTAAGCATTAAAGGTATATGGAGAAGTAACATAGTTGATACAAGACCACTCGGGGCTAAAAAAACAACACAAAATGGGGGGAAAAGAGCCCCCTACTCCCCACACAATCACCACCAATGCAAACAGCACTTCTGGGAATACACCTGTGGCTGCAAACTTCCTTTGAGAAAATGTGGCAGAACCATTTCCAACATTTATTCAGAAGAACATCACAACATACCAGAGTAGCATGGTCCTCTTGCTACTACTGTTATCTCTTTCTGGTGCTTGCAAGCAGCTCTTCTGAGAAAGCATTCATTTTGATATGTGTCTCCATTTGATGCACAGACGGGAATGTAATTTGTATGGCACTGAAAAAGAAACAAAAACAAAAATTCTCAGAAACATGCATGAATATTCATAGTTTATTTCATATTCATGAATGCATTACCATAGTATTATGACATACTTCTAACTATGGAATAGTTTGTTCTTTTATTTGATTTAAAAAAAGAATTATACTACTTTCTCTTACCTTTTTTCACATTTATAATGAAAACAACTATTAACTATCCATAGAAATAAGAATAAAAATCCCTTTCCTATCTACATTATTTTGCTAGCTATAAAGATCCAGTGAGATAATTCAAGAGGAGATTCCTGGCAATATTTGTGATGAGCACTAAAAATAAAATGTCTCTATATTATGATCAAATGCACTTATGTAATATGCTGTCCAAAGACACAAATGCTATGAGGTCTGTTCTCAGAGACCTAACAATCTTGTTAGAGCACCATACAAACAGAAAATGTATTATATATATGTAGGTATATATATAGTAAAGATAGATTATATACTAAATCGAAAGTGTAGACAGTAAGTATAATATCTAATACCTACCACTGTAAGCTGGAGTATTCAAGAAAAACCATCTTAGAGAAAGTAAAATGTGAACTGGGACTTGAAGGATGAGTAGAAATAAGACAGATGAAGAAGAAACCAGATTTAAGAAAAGACACAGGACCTGCATGTTTAAAAAACTTCAAAACTTCTATATGTCAAAAATATCATAAACAACTAAAGTTTTAAAACCTGGAGAAAATATAACATGACACAAGTTATTACCATTACTAAAAAAGAGACAACACAAATTAATTTAAAATGGGCAAACAACAAATTGACAGAACGATTACAAATGGTCACTTAATATATAAAACATGCTGACCTTCACTAGTGATCAGTAAAATGAGATGCTACTTTTAGCTTATAAAACTGGCTATTAAACAAAAAAACTTCAATTTGCCAGGCATACCAATATGCCTGTTATGGTCATCTAAACTGTTCAACCTTATGAGAACACAATTTGACAACACATTTCAAGAGTCCTGAAAAAGGAATACAATTTTCGATCCAGAACTACATGTTTAGGGATCTATCTGAAGGAAACTATTACAGACAAAAAATTATTACAGACACTTCAATTTTTTTTTAATTTTTCAATTGCAGTCAATATTAGTCTGTATTAGCTTCAGGTGTACAGCATAGTAGTCAGACAATCACCCACTTTACAAAGTGTCCCCCGATATTTCCTGTATCCACCTGGCACCACACATAGTTGTTACAATACTACTGACTATATTTCTTACGCTGTACTTCACATTTCTGTGACTAGTTTATAACTATCAATCTGTGCTTGTTAATCCCTTCATCTTTTTTGCCCAGACCCCCAACTGCTACCCCCTAACAACCATCCATCTTTTCTCTATATCTGTTTCAGTTTCAAACAAAAACTTATTAATATAAAAGCAACCTAAAGCATGTTATATCTGTTCAAGTAATTAATATTACAGTCACTGAGAGTTACCTTATAAAAAATACTGTGTGACAGGAAAAGATAAATAATGATAGGTGGAAAGCAGGTAAAATAATGACACATATATAACTTCTGAGAATTTTGTGCCACAAGGCAGAATGAAAATTTTAAAAGGATATAAATAAAAGTAAAGACAGAAAGTAAATTATACAGATATAATCTCAATTATTCAGAAAAAAATAAATATTCATAAAGTAAATCCTGGAAGAAAACATCAATAAATTTTTCACATTACTTGTCATGGATTTTTGTTTTCATGATTTTCTGAATTTCTGTTTTTCCCCAGTGAACACTGACTCCTACAGACATCATACAAGTTATTGTGTGCATTTTAGGGAAAGAGAATAAAGGGATGTGATCCATGAATAATTCCAGCAATATAGGAAGGCTTCCTAAAGTAAAAAAATTAATTTTAATCAAAGCTGATGTAGGAGGCTGCTGATAATGTATAGCAAGTCTTTCATCGTTTACTTACTGTTTCTTATCTTAAATTTAATCTTGATTGTATTTTTTTCCATTACCATTTAGTCCCCTTATACCCCCTCCCCCCCACAATCCCCACACTGTTGTCCATGTCCATGAGTCCTTTTCTCTTTTTGTTCAACCCCTCCACCCTCTAACCTCCTGCCCCCCTTGCTGTCATCCTGGTCTCCATCTATGAGTCTGACCCCATTTCCTCTTAAAAAGTGATCGATTTACTTTATGAGCCATAAATATGACATGCTACCATAGGTCAAGAACTGATGAAGATAATCTCTAATAAAATATTTCAAGTTGACTTGCTATATATCATCAGCAGCCTCCTACATCAACTTTAATTAAAATTAATTTTTTACTTTAGAAAGCCTTCCTACATTGCTGGAATTATTCATGGATCACATCCCTTTATTCTCTTTCCCTAAAATGTACACAATAACTTATATGATGTCTGTAGGAGTCAATGTTACTTTGTAATTATATAATGCATACTTAGCGAAAGAGACCATAAACTCCAAGATGTCAAGTGCTAAGTCTATGGACTTTTCTACCAACTGTTCGCTCAACAAATGCTTAATGTCTTTCTAATGGCGTGGTCTCAAAGGTACTAACATCATCTCCTAGGCAGACATGCCCCTATGAAGGTTTTTTTATTGTTACAATGATAAAGGACATTACTGTAATTTAGCAGACGGATTGCATGGATGCTAGGTGTACGAGTCTGTCCGGGAAAAGTCCAGCCATTGTTAATATAATGAGATCCGTTTGCATGACATCAATGTGACCTGGCAGCCAAGGAAAGTGGCCTGGAATGTGCATGCGTGAACAATGATGACTTCACTGTACTGGTCAGTGGGGGTGGTAGACTCCGTTGAGTGAGCGTGTGTGCTGTGTGGCTGTAGCATTCAAAATGACTGAGCAAGTAAAGCAATGAATCTGCATCAAAGTTTGCATTAAGCTTGAACATTCCTCTGTGGAAACTATTCAGATGATTCAGAAGGCCACAACTATGGCCAACTGGTGATTGGCAGCTTCATTATGACAATACACCCACTCATGTACCACATTTCCTGCAGAGTTTTTTGTCAAAACATCAAATCACCCAGGTGACTCAGCCCCCCTACAGCCCAGATTTGGCACCCTGCAACTTCTGGCTTTTCTCAAAACTAAAATCACCTTTGAAAGGGAAGAGATTTCAGACTGTTGATGAGATTCAAGAAAATACGATGGGGCAGCTGATGGGGATTGGGAGAACTGTGTGAGCTCCCAAAGGTGCCTACTCTGAAGGGGACTGAGGTAGCGTCATGGTCCTATGTACAATGTTTCTTTTCTCTTGTATCTTCTTCAGTAAATGTCTCTACCTTTCATGCTACATGGCTGGATACCTTATGGACAGACCTTGTATACAGTGCAAAGGAAAGAACAGTTTCCCCCAACAAAGACATACATGCATACATACTATACAATTTCTGAATGCTTCTCCAGCCATTCACATGGGAACTATGGTAAAATTTACCATATAGAAATAAGGCTGCTCTGTTATAACTTGTCCTAATACTAGCTTTTATTCTAGCACCCACCATACCTCTACATTTTTGTTTTCAGATATTTCTGGTATAAAAATGCTCTAATCTTTATTAAATCCAAACACACATATTATAAGTACTATAAGTGTCTGACTACTGTATTGTCTTCTAGGGTAATCACACCCAAGCATTTACATTCTGAATAATTTATAGTAAGATAATTATTTTACTATGAATATTTTTATTTCTCCTTTAGATTGCAATTATACATTATATTGATTTCTTTAATTATGCATTTATGTAGGTTACTTTACCTACAAATTTCATTAAAAAACAGTAAAGAAACAGAATACAAATTATTGGTTATAAAAAAGGGTCATTAAGTCTGACCAGGCTGAGAATCTATAAGGTAATAACAAACATTTGTTCCAGAGTTTCTGTCTAGTAAACACCGACTACAACTTTAAATGTCCTATCTGACTTAAGTACCTTAACAATCCTGTAAAGCACATGACTTGGTACTTAGAGCTAGCGCTCTGAAGTAAATGGTGAGTTCAAATCCTGGGTTCACCACCCATGTGTCTGCGGGCTAGCAGTAGTGCCACTTTCCCCATCGGTAAAGTCCTAGTTATAAATAATATTATAGTATTCTCTAATAAAGTTGTTATCCAGACTAAGAGAAATTCATCTTTAGTATTTACATCTAACCATAGTAAATCCTCAAAAAACAGTAGCTGGTTCTGGGATTGATTGCTGTTATCATCTGTGAGACTTCAGCAGACCCGGAGCCATAGTTAATAAGTGGAAGACCTTGATTTCTCCCAACTGACGTACTCTAACCACTATACACTCCAGTTCTGTGTCACCTGGTGGTAGTGACAGAGCGCTTAACGTGGTCTAGGCAATGTCCCTCAAATTGAGCCTAACAAGCACAGACCTACGAGCAAGTACAGACCTCCTGGGACGGGAGAAGCAGACCTGCTAATCCCTGGCCAGTGTGTTTCCAAGGGCCTCTCTTAGGAACCTCTCCTCATGCTATGAGCAAAGTAATGGATTTGGGCAATTTTAACTGGCAACTCCTGGCTTAAGCGGAGACTCTCACCTGAGGTCTGCCTGCTCTATTCTACCTCGCTTGCTGTGGGAGAGAATGCTCCACTATACCTTCTCTTTAGCAGACAGAAAGTGATTGGAAGGAGTTTAGGAAGGTACAGCAGTGTTCGACTCTGGAGCCACATCTATTCAAGCATTTAATTGTACCTACTGTGTATCAGGAATGGTGCTGAATGCAATCAATAAGAAAAAAATAAGGCTGCGATGGCTAATTTAATGTATCAATTTGACTGGGCCCCAGGGTACCCAAATTAAACATTATTCCTGGATGTGCCTATACGGGTGTTGCTGGATAAGATCAGCATTTGAATCAGCAAACTAAGTGCCCTCCCCAGTACAGGTGGGATGGGCCAATCCACTGAGGGCCTGAGCAGAACAAAATACATGGAAGAAGAAAGAATCCGCTCTCCGCCTGACTGCTGAAGGGGGAGCAGGGGTCTTCCGCAGGCTCTCGGGCCTTCCGACTGACTGACTTACGTCACCAGCTCACCTGACCCTCAGACCTCCAGACTTAGACTGCATCAAAGAGGAAGAAAGAAAACAGAAAAACATCGTAAGCACTCCTCTTTGTATGTTACCCAAGTTTTAACGGAAAGATGCAATACCGATCATCTTTCTTTGTGCAACCTTAATAAAAGTAGCTTTGTTTACATAATGTGGCAAGATAAAATAATTCTTATTCATAGACTAAAAAAAGTTTTAGACTTTATTTAAATCCTGTTATTATTTGTTGAAATGTGTTAAAATTATATCTCTGGAAGCTTTTTATTAACACTGAAAGCATGCTGAATCATAACGAAGTTTTTTAAACGTATTGAAAGATACTGCTAAAGCATCCCCCTATGTTTAATGGGCTTGTGAGGTCATTGTTCTTAAACTGGCAAGAACCTAAGTCTAACTTGAGCAGATTTATAAGCTTATAAGAACGCAGAGTAGTCAAAGGCAGGTGTGCTCAGCGGCAGGATCAAATCATGCTGTAAGCCCTTAGGCTGTTTGCTCCTACAAGGCAAGGAACTCGACTTGAAACATCTCTATATCCTCAGCATCTAGCCTAGCCTGTGGCACAAATTAAGCACTGGATAAATGTCTACTGATCTCAGCTCCTAACTTTTATTTCCCTCTCCTGCTTTGCCACAAGGTAAGAATGCAAGGGATTCAGACAGATCATGAGAGGATTTTCTGGCTATTGGAGCATGTTTAAAAGGTCAAAACACAATTTATTTATAATCTTAAGAGTTGCAGGGAAGGACTTTCAGAGAATGAAAATCAGGATCATAAAGACAAAGATAAACAGGATGTTACATTTAAAACTGTATCAAAAAAGTGAAAATGAGCCCTGCAAACCAAAAGGTTGCCGGTTCAATTCCCAGTCAGGGCACATGCCTGGGCTGCAGGCTAGGTCTCTAGTTGGGGAGTGTGCAAGAGGCAACAATTGATGTTTCTCTCTCACGTGGATGTCTCTCTTCTCCCTTTCTTTCTCCCTCCCTTTCCCTCTCTCTAGAATCAATAAAAAGAAAAAAATTAATCAAAATGACACTAGGATAACTTCTTTAAAATACAGAAGTCTTCTTCTGTAATCCATATAAACTGAAAAGGAACTATAAGGTAAATACTATTAAGTGATTTAGTTCTTTGAGAAGAAATTAAATACATATATGTATAAGACAGAATATTTCTAGAAGGAAATACAAGAAGTAACAGATGTTGCCTCTGAGAAGAACACTGGTATTCTGGAATGAAGGAAGACATTTTTCATTATATTTTTATATATTGTTCAAGTTGTTTGCTACGAGCATATATTACTCTTTAAAAATATCAAAACAGTACCTACATCAGATTCTCACGAGACTTCCATAGAAACTTCCATATATATTATATATAACATGTTTAGACAGGTAATGAATATAAATCGCTCAGCACAGTAAACAATATACAAGTACTCAAATAATGTGCTGCATCTCATGTGCACACACACGCACACATACACAGGCCTGTACAAATCACCGTGCAGGAAAAAATACCACAAAAATAGGCAAAAAATGTGAGATAGTCACAAAATAAATATATGGAACCATTTTAATATCCCCGGTAATCAAGCACAAATTGAAAATGGTTTTTTGCCTTTAAAATTTATAAACTTCAAAAGCATTTCAAAGCCCACACCCACAAGCTGAGGAGAAATAAGCAGTCTAATGTAGTTCTATTGGTGAGAGTGTTAATCTGCACAGGAGCATCCTACTGACCCAACAATTCCACATAAACAATTCAATCTCGAGAAACTGTAAGACAGGTGGAAGAGGGGAACAGTCCAGTCTTCCTGGTACAGGGCGCCTAACACGCTAATAAAAAAAATCCTCCAATCTTTCCGGGCTGCAGAACCAGAGGATAGAATTTAGGGCAACTAGGCCCACTGGAAAGTGAGAAAGAAAATACCCTAAAGGAGAATCAGAGGGGAGTCACAGCTTCCATGTACAAACTCTGGTTGACTTCTTCTGAATCATTCGTGGGGCGTATTCCAAGTAGCCCAGCTAAGGCTTAAAAAACTGAACATTTTTGGGTTGCTGCCATAATAGGGAAGACAGAGTTTGCTGTTGGGTTCAGCCAACTGTTGCAAAATTAACAATAGTCTTCAGAGTAACAGAAGAGAATTCAAAGCTCTAAAACACATCATTCACAATGTATAGGATAAATACAAAGTTACTCTAATACAAAAAAAAATAGAACAGCACAATCCATTCTGAAATGAAAAGACCATCTGCAAAGATGATTTCTGAGATGTCTCATGTTAAAATTAGCAAAGATTTGAAAGCAACAATAAATAATATTTGTACTCATAGAAATTATGTCTGCAGTGAAAGAAAACACAGAAAATCTCAACAGATGAATAGAAACTATTTTAAATATTAAATATTTTAACTGCTAAAAGTACTTTAATAGAAACTAAATTTTAGAAATAAATTATCTGAAATTAAAAACTCAGGGAATGAGAAGAATGGGTATGACAGAAGAAAGGATTTGTGAACCTGGAGATAGGTCAGTAAGAATCATCTAGTGTAAAAGATCAGAAAGAAGTAAAAGTTCACGAGAGCTTAGGATATACACTATGAACACTGATACCTTCTTTTAAGGAATGAAGCCCATTTTAGTTACCATCTCTTTTAAGAGGGTTTGGGGGAGGAGGCAGGACAGCCGGACACACCACACACTGGCCAGATTGTTGCATGAATAACCATGGAGAGGTGAGCCCAAGATGAGCTAAGCCATGTCAAAAGTGGCTGTTGTGAATAAATGCGGATTGCTAAGTCTCTTGTGACTATGAAGAACCTCTCTGACTGGACAATCAGTTTATACCCACTCTCTGTTTCTTTTAATGAAAATAAACTACAGGATAGTTTATAGTTTTCAGAGAGGTTTTATATGCAAGCTCTCTTTCTGATTTTGACTCTCATTACAACATCATAAGAGGAAATTTGCCTTCTCTTTTCAGATGGAGCATACAGAAACCTGCCTGAGGTGACAGTTACTGCAAATACTGACTTTCCCATGCTTCCATCCCTGACTGCTGTGCCCTTTCCTCCCCTCAAAATCCAAAACGATGGGTATGATTAGAGCACGTTCATGAGTGGAAAAAAATTCTCGTTCCTTCTTGCTCTCATCTGAAATCCTGAATCGGGGACCATCTTGCGAGCAACATTCTAAAACCAGACTGTAAGTCAATCACAGAAAAGAAAAAGAAAACACTGCGTATAACACACTTTGCTGCCTTTCTTTACACACAATGGAATCACAACTCAAACGGTACCGGAAAAGCAAAGATCTTCGTTTGAGGTTACCCTTTCCAGTCCACCTCTAGCCCTGACCTACCCGGAGGCTCCAAGTCAGTGATGTTCTTAAAACTAAAAAGATAACAGCAAGTAAGAATAGAAGGGGAAGAGACAGAGTAGAAAGGAAAGGAAGGGGGGGAAAACGTCAACATTTTAAAAGAGACTCAACTGCAATCTACACCTTATTTCCCTTGGGTGACAATTATACCTTACATTTAAATAGAACGAATATTTTTTCAATGCATTTTTACATCTATTATTGTCAGCCTGCCCTCTTAGTTCAAGGAAAGAGGCATGGAAGGGAAGAATAATAGCACTTCACCTGACAAAAAAGAATCTGTGGGCTGTGACCCCTACTTCTTTGTGGGGTTCAAGGTGTTTTCAGCTTTGTGATTTGGAGAGAGTAGAATTATAACATATGGGAAATGTAAAATATTTCATAGTAGGTTGAGTTTTCTCACCTGAAACTGACATGCACATTTCAAACCATCTCCATCTTCTTTGCAGACGCCTCCATATTTACATGATGATTCATCGCAAACTCTGGCGTCAGACTCCCTCACACTTAACTCTGTAAAAGAGGAGAAACTTGTTTCATATAGTTATTTGTCTTTTTGTACCCAAACATACATATGTAAATAAATGAAACAATGCTTAAAATCTGTAGAGCATCTCATTCACAAGGATAATAATAAGAAGAAAATATACAAAAAGCAAGTTCCATAGGACACAAAATTTCCAATTCCCAGTGAGAATCTGGCATAATAATATGCCTAAACGTAATCCAATCTATCTTGGCGTCCCAAGATCTTAAAATAATCTTCTTAGTATTGTTTTAATATTTTAGATTATTTTTCCAGTGATTGCTACTTTTAAGGATAACAAATAACTACACAATGTATACAGATATGGAGTCATTATGTTGTACACATAAAACTAATACAATGTTATGTTAATCAGGTCCAAATGAAAAAACTAAAAAGAAAGGAAAAGGCAAGTCACATCCAGAACAATGCCATTTATATGAAGCTCAAAACCATGAGAAATTAAACAATGTTTTGTTTAGGAGTATTATTTTGTGTATGTGAAATATTACATGATAAAAGATTTTAAATACTTTCATTCATCATTTCAGAAGTCAAAACAAGATAAAAAAGAAAAAGGAATCATAATTCTTTTGGTACCCAGAATAAATTTAGGGTAATCATTATTCTCTCTAGACAAACCATTTTAATTACAAAAGAACCTGAATTTCAGACTATATCTATATATATATATATATATATAGAGAGAGAGAGAGAGAGAGAGCGCATTTATGTGTACAAAATTAAAACAATTCAAAATCTTGTTAGACTTAAAACTTTCAAATGACTGATTTAATTTTATTCCACCACAGGAAGCACAGCCGATAGGAGCCATTCTGTGGTCATCTTTCTCCTGCTATAAGACTGTCACTCTTGCTCTGAAAGCATCAAATTAAGCTCTCCATAACACCTAAGAAATTGTTCAAGGTAATGCTGGGTAAAGCTGCCAGTCTGGAACTGGGTAAAAATCACTACAAAGCAATGTTCACATTTTCCATATGGGGAAGGGGAGCTACTGTGAATTCTTTTAAGCATACAATAAAAAAATGGTTGTTCAAAACTCATCCCAGTGCAGCGGGGAACACACGCGTCCGGGAGCAGAGTGGCCTCAGTTAGCAGCTCTGACTGTCGATAGCTGAGCCTGGGAAGATCGCAAGGTTTCCTTGCAGCTCTAGATCAAGACCAGGTCCTGGCAAGCAGGTCTCAGCGATCCCGCATCCCTGGTGGTCTGCGACTTAAAGATTTCATAGCAGAACTTGGTGGACTGAGTCAAGGAAGTCCTACATCTAGTGACGTCTGTCCTAGTGGCATTTCATTGCCTCTCTCTGCCCCATTTGTTCTCACTGCTCTACAACAGTGTCTTGGGTCTTAGCTGACCCTCTAAGATGCTGGCAGTCAAGGACCTAAATACCCAAGGAGCTGACAGCCGACAGCACTTATTTGAGCAGCCACTCTGAACCAAAGGGAAGCGTACGTCTATGCAGGTACAGGATACCAATTTTTTTTTTTTTTTACTTTCCTTAAAAGTACACAAAACTAGGCTACTCTAAAGTTCAAACATGTATGTAAAAAATTTTTTTTAAAGACATGAGCAAAAACATTACAGGAAATGAATACAGCTATTTAGATGTTCTCACTGTTTCACAAACTATTCCAGGCACACAGATGACCAGCTTTTAAGTCCTTTTACTTGGGCTACGGAGGCTTCATGTTCTTGTCTCTCCCCATATCCCAGTTTCTGCTCATTCCTCCCTTTCCCCTTTGACCACCTGCATTAGCTCTTGAGACTCCATACTCAGTGGGGTTTGCTTTTTTCCTACCTACCTACCTGCAGTCCTACTGGGAACCTGCACAAGGTCCAGTTCCAATTGCTATCTAGTGTACATCTTGAAACCCAAGGAAGATAACTAAATGTTAATACCGATCTACTCTGGAAAAGAGGGTAAGAATCTATAGCATCTTTGCTCAACTATAGGCTTAGCCAATTTCAGGGAATAAAGAGAACTGAACAATTTCAGGAATAAAATTTAGTGCATTTCTCCTTTTTCTTTTCTTTGTAGCCTTAAAGTTCTCACCGGGTTCCAATACAATCTGATATATAAAGTAAGAAAAAGTTTTTATTTTATCTGTGGGTCAAGGTCATGCTGAGTTACAACTTGCTATCTTGGTTTGAGCTTCTTTGAGTTGTAATATGGTTCACCTGCTCTATTTTAAGAATGCAACAGGATTCGGTCTAGAACCAAAACTATCCCTGCCACTAAGATTCACAAATGTCAGGAGACCTAGAGTTGTTCAGGTATCTGTCTGCACAGGGGACTAAGGAACACTAGGGGAGACCACCTGTCCTTTCTAAGTGAGGCAGAAAGTGTGGCCCAGTGAGCAAAGCCTTGGACAGGAGGGGTGTCCCAAACACAGGGTGGTGTCTATCACTTGGACTGCTCCCACAGCCCAGCCACGAGGGCCCATGGTGACAGACAGTGGGGCCACAATGAGACTATGACTAAAGAATGGCTTTCACTAAAAGCTACGAAGCAACAGAGATAAATAGTTCCGCTTTGATGCCTACGTGACAAGAGGCGAGAAGAAGGGCTGCGACACCTCAGTGGCCCCAGCATTTCAGGAGCACCCTGGGCAGGACAAGAAGGTAACAGGCGTGGGCACGAACCCCCGATATCTAGAGTGAGGTACCCCTGTGCAACTTGCAGGGACAGCAAACCTCGCAGAAAGAAAAGCACATGCCACGTGGCAGGGGGCCAGAACACATGAGTGAACCCACATAAAGCACCCTTTGCTGAACACTAGAATAAACCCTAGAGGGGAGCATTCTGGGGGAGCTAGAGGCCCTACGTTAACAGGAAAGGGTGAAAGTCACGAAATTCTGATCACCTGATTATTAGTCACGTTTCACTTTATGCCTAACTTGCTATCAAGTCCATGTTGTTTTCCTGTTTTAATGTGTCAAATGTGATTCTGTACTTGGATCAGAAGCAGTTAAGTATCTACTATGTATCTAATCCTATGCTAAGAATTTGGGAACACAGAAAATATACGTAAGAGGGCGCTTATGATCACCAGCGACTGGCGATGAATTCAACGGAGCCTGTAACTGAGGGAAGAACTGTGTCGCACGGGCTACGACTGCTCTTGAAGGTTCAGGACGTAGGAAGCAAGAAGCAGGTTTGGAGCAGAGGGTGCAGGGTCAGAGGTGGCGAGACTTGCACTAATCTCGAAAAATGAGTGAGATCTTTTTTCTGATTATAAAACGAATGTAGGGTCATTATACAAAATTTAGAAAAGACATTTAAAAATAAAGGATGCTTTAATTGCCCTCAACATGAGTCATATCAAAAGAGAAAACAATGAGGATGTTCTTATCTAGGAAAACAACATTAGTAAAAGAGAGACACATCATTTAATATTGCACATCAATATTAATATCAGTGGTTCACCACCGACATTAGGAAAACTAACAGTTGAGGGAAACTAATGTGTCATACACTAGAGCTCACCTTCGTTTAAAAAATAAGAATTTCATTTCCTCATTTGCAAGGGAAAAGGCAATAGAGAAAATTTTCTCATTTATTTAAGAGTTTACTTATATTTCTAAACTGTCAATGTCTGAGATTGCTAGCTATCAACAAAAACTCATGTTCAAAAAGTAAAGAATATTAACAGAAAAATTCCAACAGTGTTTTCTGAGAACACGTCATCATGAACATCACAAGCCCATGAATGTACATTTTAAATTGTTTTGGGATAGTCACTTTGAGATAGACCTATTTTGCGTCTATTCTCCCCTTCCTGCTTAGTAAGGGAACTCCAATTTTGTCCAGGGGAAAAAAGGTACTCAGCTAAACAATCTGTATTTCCCAGACTCCCTCACTCTGTGCCACAGTTCACAAATAAGCACTGTCCCTTCCTCCTTCATTCTTCCATTCTTTTTCCTGCCTGGAGAGTACACCTGTGCCCAAGGTTGAAGCAGCTATCTTATATATACATGGACAGGAAAGCTACAAGCTGAAGATGATAGACTAGAAAGACAGGAGCAAGAATGCATCCCTACAGACTTACTGTTCTAAGAAGTAAACACATACTCTTATACATAAAGCCCTTATTTAAGCCACTAGTAGTCAGGTCATTGATACATGTAATTAAAACACATTCCTGATATAATGATTGCATGTAAACTTAATTGAGATAAATTTTCCGAGCTGAACTCTTAAGTAAGTTTCTGCTACATCATATAAGAAAACTGATTTATCGAGAGCATCGTGACTTCCTGGCGCCTGACTTCTCACAAACATGAGAACCACTGCCTTCGCTCAAACTCAGAGCAGGAGGAATTCTGCTTTGGGATCACCTTCTGACAGTTATTTCAAAGTATCCTGTACAGCACCAGGCATCAAGAGGGTGCTGTACGACCTGTCAATAATGATGATGATTGCATGCCTGCCTTCCCGAGCCCAAGATGGAAATTTGGCAAAATAGATGACCCATTACTGAGGCCCTCAAAAATCAGCTCTCCAAATAGAAGTATTTTACACAAAGAAGCACTCAGAAGGGCGGCTCAAAACAAAAATATTTTGCTCTGGTTGCAAATCTGCCCATCACACAATTCTCTTAAGGTGAGACTTGTCTCAATTTTCATTAACATTTCAAAGCAGGAAACGAGACACACTAGGGGAAGGAATACTATTTACCTGTGAACCTGAGGGGCCAAAATCCCCAACTTCTAGCAGCACTAACTGGGGTCAGGCTGCAGTTGAAAACGAGACACGCTGGCCCTCCAGAGTAGCAAGGGTCAGTTAGCTGTGAATACCAGCCAAGACTACAGCACAGGAGCTGCTGTGCAGGGCCCGCCCCACGGAGCAGGACTCACTTCACCAGGGCTCTGGGCCGGCTGAGTCCGCCCCTTGAGTGTGTTGCTCATAGAGGTGGTTGAGTGGTACTCCGGTGTGGCCTGAAACTGTCCACTTGGTACAATGGCGCTGGGGCCACCCTAGAAATGCAGGCCAAAGTCAGCTGCTGCCTGTGTCCTGCCCAGGGCCACCCAGCATAAGCCACACAGTGATCTGCAGATGGCTGCCACTTGTGCTGGGCTTGGAGGTGCCCAAGCTTGGGGCTGCTTAGCAAGACGTACGAAGCGCATTGAGGCCAGATGCTGCTTGTCTGGAGTTTGTGGACCTTTGAGAGATTTTAGGAAAGTCTGAAGAATGAGGCAAAACAGGCCATTTGTATGGAAAAGCCACTAAAAGCAGCTTAGGTGAGCCCACAAGTTGGGTGGGTCAGGGTCTCAGAGAATCACCGTGTTAGCCAAGCTAACGAAGACTCAGATAAGACTCACACCTATACCTGCAGCGGGAGGGCTCAGCAAAGGAACAATGGCCTCTGCCAGCACTTCTGTCTGGGAGAAAGCTGCCCCTCCTGCTCTTTCCCTGAAGCCTGACAATTCAGTGCCTCCTTGTATGTCTCTGATGCCTTTCGAGCTGCTGCCCCAGCAGGGAGCTCAGAGCAAGTGACTGTGAGTAAGTCCCTGCTTGTGCCCTTTATGAGGAATGCCTGAGACTCCAGAAGCTCTCAGTCTCACTCAGCCATAATCCCCGCTAGTTTTTACAGCCAGGAGCTATACAGATGTCTCTTCCAGGCACTGGAACCCTGGACTGGGGAGCCTGGTGTAGGACTGGAACTCCTCACTCCTTAGGGGGAATCTCCACAGCCAAGAGAACCCTCCTGATTTCTAACATGTGGGTGTGGGACCAGCCCATTCTGAGTCTCTGCCCCTCCTACTAGTTTGATGTGGCTTCTTCTGTACATCCTGAGTTACAGGACTTCTGTTCCACTAGACTTCAGGTGGTTCTCAATGATGGTGGTTCTGTGGTTTAGCTGTAATTTTGATAGGGTCGTGGGAGGATAAAAGTACCATTTACCTACTCCACCATCTTGACCAGTAGCCTGGGTCCCCTCTTTTATAACACCTTAACCTCCCTGGCTTCCTCCCCCTTTTCCTGTCAAAACTCTCTTCAAGGTCAACATGACCTTAAATCTAAAGATCCAGAGCTTTTTTTCTTAGTCTTCCAACCTTTCTCTCGGCCCTTCTACAGCAGTTAGTACTCCTGCCCTCTCCTTCCAACCTGATACGTATCCCTCTGACTCTCTGACGACTTCTCATTTACCTCCTTTTCCCTTCTGCTGCCCAGTCCATGTCCACAGTACTCTTAGAGCTTACCTCCAGCTTAATCAACTCTCCAATTTAACCAAAGGGTGCTAGTCCCTAAAAAACATACCAACTATGGCACGATGAATCCTCAAGGCTATGCTCTTCCTCAAGGTCAGTCTCTAGAAAGGTCATGAGTATCTTAGCTCCAACCAGGGGAGCTGTTCTTCTGCTCCAGGAGGCAGTTAGAGATGCTATCCGGCCTGTATGTGCCAACTGCATTTGTTATTGCAGGTATGTGGTACCAACGTTTCGTAAAAGTGAAAATAGTTTCTGTGAAAACAAAATTGAATGCTACGACAGACTTTAAAAAGTCAAGGTGTTCTTTAAAAATGCTGTTGCATTAGGGGTAGGCAAGATAAAAATCTGGACTTCTGCATCCACAAGTCTTTCAGTTCCTTTTTAAAGGGATTAAAACTGGAATCTGTAGTCGATGTACTATGCAAGTGATTTATTCAAGAAAGGGGAAGTTACAACTATTCTCAAAGAAAAATTTCTGGCCTTCATTCAAAATGTTGTTTAATACGTTTATGTTTTTAAGTTAAAGTAAAATGCATTTATGGGTCATTTTTGCGATTCCCCACTTTAAATAGCTTTCTTGATTAACCAACTATCAGAATCATTTTTTTAAAAAAGATTGTACTTATTTTTAGAGAGGGGGAAGGGAGAAAGAGAGGGAAAGAAACATCAATGTGTGATTGCCTCTTGTGCACCCCCTACTGGGGACCCGGTCCACAACCCAGGCATGTGCCCTGACTGGGAATCAAACCGGTGATCCTTTGCTTTGCAGTCCAGCTCTTAATCCACGGTGCCGCACCAGTCAGGACTAACTATCAGAATCTTAAGGCAGCAAGTCTAAGGCTCTCCTACTATACAGGGTGGGGCAAAAAGGAAGTTTATAGTTGTGAGTATATGAAACAGTTTATTCTTCTATTATTACTTATTAATTACTGTATTGTTATGTAATATTGTTATAATATATATTATTACTTATTACTTTCCATACAAACAACTGTAAACCCCCCTCTGCCCCACCCTGTACATAAAATTGTTCTGCCCGCAGCCATCCCACTATGTCATCTCGTTCCCTCTCTCTCCGCTGTCTCACCCACTCCCACTGCTCCGGTCTTCAAACCTGGGTTCCCCAACCTTATTAAAGCCATCTCATCTGCTTTGCCAGTGTTACCTCCAGTCTTCAGAGCACTGCAGGGGTAAGTCCTACAAACCAATGCTCTCAGAGCACTTATCTACATGTGGAAATCTTTGGTTCACCTCTAGGTGGTCCCTTACTGACTCCCCACAGGAGTATTCAAACTTTTTACCTTCTTCTTAAGAATAACCCAATTTTAATGGGCTCATGCTCATTGTCTAGATGTTACCAGTATTTGGGAAACCCTTCCCTTTCTTAGAAAAGCACACCAATCCAATCTGACCCCTGCTGAATGGTTCCCCTCCCCAAACAAGGCCAGCTTGTTCCTGACCCTGCGTCCAACTGTCTAGAGGAGACAGTTCCACAACCTCTACACTGAAAACACACTTACAATATTTAAACATTCAAGCCATGCCACACCAGGAAATGGCGTGGTACAGCCATGGAATATCATACACCTATTAAGGAGGTTGTGTATAATTTATGTGACAATATGAAAACATGCTGATGAATGTCAAGTGAAGACGCAGAAGACAAAACTTCACACGTGCACTGTTTGTGCGTAAAAAACACATATAGGAAAATCCAGCCAGGAAAACCCGAAAACGGCAACCGGGGCTGTGTTTACACCAGTTGAACAATGGGTGATTTCTTCCTCTATTCTATACGGTCGTACTTGATGAAGGAGCAAGGGGGTGTGATTTCTAACCCAACCCCAGAGACGATCTGCTGTATAATGGACAAAGCATTTGTTTGGGGGTCAACGGGACCAGGTTCACACAACAGTGCTTCACCTTTTGGAAGACACTGTAATGGTTAGACACACACAAGAAAACGCCAGTCCCCAGAACAAGTCGGTATTAAACAAAACTTCACCTCTTTCCTTCCCCCAGACCAATGTGAGGGGCACCATTAATGACACGAATGGCTGAAAACACACTTCAGGTAAAACCAAATAGTGGAACCTCAGCTCTCAAACTTAGTTCCTTCTGGAAGGCTGGACAAGAACCGAATTGTTTGAGATGGGAAACACTGGGGAACCAAAGTTTGACTGTCACAGATTCGGTAAAGGATGACTCCAGTCCCAGGGAATTAGATGAATTAGAAATTCAAATTCTCTTCCACCCGCTCACTAAATTAACCATGTAACAGTAGTTATCCTCTACTATAAAGATATGAGGGAGAAAGTAAACCGTACTCAGTATTTCATGACACAAAAGCAGTTTATATTAATATTAAAAAGCATTAACAGCAGAGATGACTAAAACTTCTCTCAGCTATATTTAACCACAGAACTTTTGCATATGCCACACAACTCATCTGACTCCAGTACTTTTCACCCCGTTCCACACTCTGCTTACTGCCAAACTACCCTTTGTTCAACACCCACTGGGAGGGTGTCAATCCTCCACTCTGAAACCTGCCACCATTCCCTGCTGCCTCCTACAGGTCTGTGTCAGGATGCTCGGCAGAGGTGACGGGGAGGACAACCTGCGGCAAAATCAGAAAGGAAAAAAGACCAAGAGCCCTGGCGGGGTGTGAACGGTGCTCGGGGTCTTTCCAGCCCCGTCCAGCCCTAAGCAAAGGTCTTGAGCTGAGATCTCTCTCTCTTTCTTACTCCTACTTCTGACTAGCTTGCCAAACCCACGTGCTTCCTTCTCACAGACACAGAAACTAAAACTGTTATAGCACAGTGATTTAAAAGAACAATGAAGAATCTGTACATTTCCTGACATAATACATTGTTTTTTAAAAGGCAGATTTTTTTAAAATATGTATAACACAACTTATTTTTTAATGCCTACTTTAAAAATCTGGAAGATATATATGCCGAAATACGAACGACAGGAGTTATCTCCTGGTAGAATTTAAACTTTTTTCTTTAATTCTGCATTTTTCTGAATTGAGTTTTACAATAAACCTGCATTTTTCAAAATCAAACAATTAGATACTATAACATGTAAGAATCTTGAAAACTATGTTCAGTGAAAGAAGCCAGGCATAAAAGACCACATACTGTAAGATTCTATTCACAGGAAATGTCCAGAGTAGGTAAATCCACAAAGACCCTGAGTCTCCATATGGTTGCCAGGGGATGGGGGCAGAGGAGGGTTGGGGGCAAACTGTACATAGGTACGGAAATTCTTTTTGGAGGAATGAACCTGTTCTGTGATTAGATATGGTAGATAGTTGTGATGGTTGCACGATACAGTAAATGTATTCAAAAACCCCTGGAATGTATACTTTAAACTGATAGATTTTGTTATGTGAACTAGATATCTCAATAAAAATAATTTTAAAAATCAGATAAATCATTAAATTTTAGCAAGAATAAACAGGCATTACGATTGGGGGTTTAAAGGGCAGACCCTGGAAACAGACCACCTAGACCAGCTCCTGGCTCCGCCCCTGGCCGGCTGTGTTTCACCATGGTGATTCACCACCACTCTGTGCCCCACGCCTTCGCCCCTGCAAGAGGAGAACAATAGTACCTACCTCACAATGCTGACGGGGGACTAAAAAAAGATACGGAAAGCACTCAGAGCCGCGCAGGACACATCCCAAGTGCCATGTTGGGAGTTAGTTGTTATCTCTTTAATCATCGCCAGTGCTGAAGAAGGTACGGGAAAATGAGTGCTCAAACCAACAATGAGGGCATAAATTGATAGAACCACTCACGGAATAATGTGGCAGTATATTTCATTGTGTTTATCCTTTAACTCGATAATTCTATTTCTAGGAAATTATGATAGGGACACAAGCATACAAAAATGTATGTGCAAAATTGTTAACATCATTTTTTATAACAGCAAAGTGTTTAAAATAACCTAAGTGTCCATCTGTTAGGAATTAATTAATAAATTATTGATGAAATACCATGCAGCCATTAAAATTAAGGAATATGGTAGAAACACATATTGACATGTTAAGATCAAGATCCACTGTGAAGTGAAAAAAAGTGATAAAAATATATGGTTATAATCCTATTTATATTTTGTAACACATACACATTTACATATATATTTTATAATTTTGTAAGTACACTCAACACATTTCCGCCATCAAAACTTTGAAAACATTAAGAAATAAATATAAGCACAAGAGCCCTCTGGCTCTATTTATAGCCACTATTCCTTAGTGTCTTAAACACTAAGTGGAACAGAAGGTAGCCAGAATCCAGACAAGTCACCCAAAACGACAAAAATCTGAAAAACAACCTGCAGGTTGGCACTGGAGAACCTGATATTAACTATTTTAAAAGAGAATTTTAAAACGACTTCACAAAACGCTGATTCGAAAGAGCCCCAGAGTGAGCGTTGCAATGATCAATCTTGGCCAATCCCGGCTCCCTGGAGTACAGGCGGCTACAGCAACAACCCCTCCTAGGAGAGCAAGGACTAAGTGAGATCTTGAGCAAAAGAGCAGCAGAAACTGCAAAGGATACTTCTCCTATTTGGTTGAAACAACCAAAACCAAAACTTTAAAACAACCGCAGCCTTAAACCCCAGCAAACTGTTGGAAAATAGTGAAGAACTTTAAAAACAAAAAACAAAAAAGAACTAAGTCTAAATAAATGGTAATTAGGAAGCACTTACTCTGAACTAGAAAGAGGAAACAATAATGGCCAACACAACTGCACCACCTAAACAACATCTCGAAATATTATGAAGAGACAAAACACTATGAAAAATGGACACAGGACACCAAACAGCGGAGCGGACTTGTGAACAATAGAGAATCTAAGTATGTTAGGCTGTAAACAACACAGCTGACACAGAAACAACAGCAGTCTAGATTCATTTGCAAAACAGAATTAGATGAACGCTGACAGGGCAAAATAAACTGAATTGAAAAACCTTAAAGGAGATCTGGCCCGTGGACAATAGTGACTCCAGGTTAAACAAAAAAAATGCCAAAGTAAACACTAATATCAAGAAAAACGTTCAAAATGTTTCTGGTATAATATGAAACAACTTCAACATAAACCTTAAGTTATCACAGAGGCAACTGGCAATCATATTTCTTTATCCTTTTCCATATTCCTCAAATTTTTTACAACGAACAAACACTGCTTTTATAACAAAGAAAAAGGTGTGGTTATTCCTTTTCTTTTTTTTTTAAACCATGGAAAAGAAAGGCTCAGAATACTTGCACAAAAGAGACACATGGAGCTGAGACTGAAATCAATACCTGCCAACGTTTCTGAAGTCAAAAGAATGTGTTCAGAACTTAGAACCTTGAAGTGACTTTTCAAAAAATGATGAAAGCAACTGAGCCATGAAAAATACATGACACTAATAAAAACAGAAATGTATTCAAATAGTAGCAAAGGATTAAAATCCCCTGATAAAGTAAAAGCAAATGCTGAGGGAATTTTAAGATTTAAAAAGAATTTCAAAGTGCCTGAGAAGTCAGTCAACTCCTAAATGCTTCATTTCTCCAAAGAGAGGGGCTAGTAATGAAACTAGTAGTAGGAATAATGAAAATAATTTTGTGAAAACAATTTTTCTAACAATGAAAAAAAGAGAGAGGAAGAGGAAGGAAGTAAATAGGATGACATTATCTCCCCACCCAGCTTAAAAGACATTGAGAATTCAAATTTCATTGAAGAAAGCATATATATATATATATATATGGGAAATGAGCAATAAAAAGATGAACTTAAAAGGACAAGTTTGGTTATAATAAAAAAGAAGACAATAATAAATAATGGCTAGGATATGGAAAAATTGGAACCATCAGACATAGCTGATGAAAATACAAAATGATACAGGAACTTTGGAAAACAGTTTGTCCGCTCATCAAAATGTTAAACACAGAGTTAGCATGTGACCCAGTAACTCTACCCCTAGGTACATACCCAAGAGAATTGAAAACATATGTCCACGCGAAAATTTGTACCCGAATGTTCAGAGCAACATCATTCATAACAGCCAAAAAGTAGGAACATCCCAAATGTCCATCAGACACACAGAGGAATGAAATTCTGATACACACCACGACAACACGAATGAACCTAGGAACATGATACTAAGTGAAAGAAGCCAATCACAAAAGGCCACATATTGTGTGACTCCACTCACAGGAAATGCCCAGAACAGGCAAACACAGCAAAAGACAGCAGACTCACGGCTGTCTAGGGCTGGGGAAGTGGGGTTTGGGGAGTAACTGCTAAACAATATGAAGTTCCTTTTGGGGAGAAAGAAATTCATGTGCAGACAACTATACAACCTTATGGCTATACCAAAAAATACTTGGTTGTACACTTTTAAAAAATGACGATGATGATGATGATGATGATGATGGAGGACAGCAGCACAAATATCATAATTACTTCATTTAATGGAAATGGGTGAATGCCTGTGAAGGCAGAACGGTCTACATGTGTGTGGGAAACAAATCCTAACACAAAGTAAAAGACAAACACTAGTCCAGAAGAAGATGGGTATCATTACAACTTAAGGAGATATCTTCGATCCACCCTACGTGAAAATTTAAAAATACAACACAAAATGAAACAAAATAAAATTCTGCTTTTATTTGTTTATCTGAATTTGGGAAAATGGGTATGTCCCAAATAGAGTAACAAAAAGCTGATAAACTGGAAATCTGTGAAAAATAAACCTACATCATTGTAATTTGAGGCTTCAATAGGTCATAACAGGAGATGACAGAACAAAGAAAAGTACAGAGCTGACATACAGCGTATTTTAAGCTATTCCCCTGGGCAGGGGCCAGCTTGGCAGAGTCAGGTTCAGAAAAAGATTGACTCAGATAGATATAGAAAGAGACAATATGGCAAATGTGGTAAAATCTTAACAACTGGGAAACCTGTACCTTTCCTCTAAGTTTTAAATTAATTCAAAACAAAAAGATTTGAGTAAAATTGAGTTACATAATAAGGGAATCAGAAGCCAAGGAAATAACACTTTCTTTTCTAGGGTACAAGGATCTTTCACATAATCTCATACTAGGACCCAGAGACACACCTCGTTTTAATACAAAAGCTAGAAATTCCATGGTGCATTCTTAGACCATAATGCAAAACAAATTGTTAACATATCTAAATACATGTTTTATAACAATGATAAGAGGAATCTTACCGGAAATCCTGTAATGAAAAGGAAAAAGAAAGATATGGTCTATTTCTACCTAAAGAATTTAGAAAGACACACACACAAAAAAAAGGTAAAGTTGAAAAAGGGAAAGGAAGTACTAAAACTAAAATACAAAAACAATAAAGGAAAATAGATATGATCAAAAGCATCATTAGAAAGAATTTCAAAAGGACAGTATAATGAGAAGTCGCAGGTGGCCCTCAGATACAAAGAGGCAGGAAGTGGATTGGAGGAAAGAGTTGAAAAGAACAGAGCAAGGGGTACAGGCAGGAGGGGTGTTCAGACAAGGAGGGTGGGCACTGCAGAGGTAAGGATTTCCATCCACCTTGCTGACTGTGAAGAACAGGAATGAGGGGAGAAATATACACCACCAATCTGACTCTTCCAAACAGGCTCTCCATGCCAAAATGGGAGCATCACGATTCACCCCGCCTCCTACAGCTAAGGCAGAAAAAGATCAATGGAAGACTGGCAAAGTCAAGAGCTCAGGCCTCACTGGACAGCTCTGGCTGATTTTTGTCACACAGAAATGAGACCCCAGTGTTGCCGATACCTCCAACTCTAGAAAGGAAGACCAAAATCCAGATTTTTAAGCAAAATCTCCAGATTTTTAAGCAAAATCTCCAGATTTTTAATGGTTAATAACCAATACAATTTTTAAAATATCGGTGAGAGCCAAATAAGTCTTCTCAGTTCCCCCCACTTCCACTGTAATATTTGCCAATGCTTGCTCCCGGTCTCTTCCCTTCTCCTTTTCATCTTCGGTGATTCAGCTCTGCTTTCTAAAACCATGATGGTACTCAAATCCTTTAAAAGTGTCTCTTTGTCTTCAGAGCAAGTGCCAAACCTTCAGATGAGCTTCCCAGGCCTTCCACTAATGTGGCGACAATGTGTGACTCATCTCCTGCCTAAATCCTCATAGCTCAGTATCCCAAAATATTCCCTTCACTGCCCCGTCTTTGCACCTTTTCTAATACCATTCCCTTGGCCCAGAATACCCTTCCCAACTCTACTCAGTTTCTCTGTTCATTCCGCCACTAATTCATTCCACATACATTAAACACGTCAGGGACACCGTTAAGTATGTTCCAGAGACCGTTCTCGGGACAGTGGATACGGCAGTTAACAAAACAGACACAAACCCCTGCCCTTGTGGAGCTTCACAGAGGGGACATAAGTAACACATCACACGGGAAAAGGTGCTTAGGAGCAGGAGAAAAGGTAAGGAAGATGAGGGTGGGAGAGGGGCAGAGGGGTGGAAGGTGGAAAAGGCTGCAATTTTAAGGCATCATTTTGGAAGTGCCGTTAAAAAGCAGAAAGAGCTGAGAGGTAAATAATTGGGACAAGAAGGTTCCAGGCCAAAGAACATCAACAGCAAAGGTCTCAGGCAAGCATGCCTGGTGTTCCAAGAAGACATTCCTTTCTGCCTGTAAAGCCCAGCTCAAGTGCCCCATACTCCCAAGTTTCGGGTTTTTTATTTTTTTATTTATTTATTTTTAGAGAGCAAGAAAGGGAGAGAGAGAGGAAGAGAAACCTCAATGCGTGGTTGCCTCTTACACGCCCCTAAATGGGGACCTGGCCTACAACCCAGGCATGTTTCCTGCCTGGGAATCGAACCAGTGACCCTTTGGTTCACAGGCCTGCACTCAATCCACTAAGCCACACCAGCCAGGGCAGGAAAGTGTTTTTGATTCCTGCAATTCACAATTACTCATTCTCTTGACATTGTATCTGTATCTTCCTTAGGGCACCATGTACAGTGGAAACCGTCTTTTCAAACACATATGAAAGTAATCACTGACCAATTAATCAAAAAAGTCAGATAAATTGGGAAATCATGTAGAAATGGTATGTACATACTTTAGCCACTTTTAACCTCAAACACATAAATAAATGTACATTCTTTCCCCCATGTTGCACCAAAACTTCTTTGAATATGGGGATCACTTTCTTGTCTAAAGCACACCCATAATCTATTAGCTACAATGTCCATTTCCTTTTCCTTTAAAGTGGAATAAGGACTTTAAAAAATACTTTCAAAGTTTTCTAGGAGCAGAATCCTTCCAGAGATTTACAAGATTTCTCTAATCTGTTTCAGTTGTCTTTACCCAACCTAATTAGATGAAAGGCAATTCACTCAGCCTCTTGGCTTTATCAAGTCTTTCCAAAGCATTTCAAAAAAACAACTCTTTCTACATTCATATTTAATCAACTTGAGTAATATTTATTCATTTATACTCGTAAATACCCATGGTACAAATAAGTTGGGGAACAAACACAACTGACTTTCTCAGTAAGCAGAGAAATCAAATGATAGGCAAACTAAGCTGCCTACCAGTCTGAGCATCTGTGTGCTGTGGAACTGGGCTAGTATGGTTTAATTCAGATTGTTAAAATCACACCCAGTAAAAAATCTAATAGATGTTTCTCCAAGTAAGAAATTTATATGGCCATTTACCTGGCCAATAAGTACAGGAAAATGTGCTCAACATCATTAGTGGTTAGGGAAATGCAAATCAAAACCACATCAACACACAACTTCACAGTCACTATCATGACTATAATCAAAAAGACAACTGCAGAGTTGAAGAGGACGTGAAGAAATTGGAACCCTCAGACATTGCTAGTAAAAATGTAAAATGGTGCAGCCGCTTTGGGGAAAAGTTTGGCCACTCTTCAAAATGTTAAACACAGAGTTACCATGGGACCCAGCAATTCCACCCCTGGGTACATACCCAAGAGCATTGAAAACATATGTCCACAGGAAAACTTGTACATGAATGTTCAGAGCAGCATTATTCATAACAGCCAAAGAGTGGAAATAACTCAAATGTCCATCAACTGATGAATGGATAAACAAAATGTATATATCCATACAGTGAAATATTACTCATCCATACAAAGGAATGAAATTCTGATCCATGTAAACATGATGAACCTTGAAAACATCACACTAAGTGAAAGAAGCCAATCACAAAAGGCCATATATTGTATTACTCCATTTATATGCAATGTCCGAAACAGACAAATCCATAGAGACAGAAGGAAGAGTAAGTTGTCAGGGGCTGGGGGGAGAGAACATGTAATGACTATTAATATATATGGGGTTTTTTTGGGGCATTGGGAGTGATGAAAACATTCTGGAATTAGATAGTAGTGATGGTTGCATCACTTTGTGAATATTCTGAAAACACTTAATTGTATACCTTAAAAAATGTCAGTGCTGTCAGGGTTCAATAAGTGCTTACGGATGAGGGGAGAAAGCCCAGATGTGTCAAATAGGAATTTCCACTGTATATATTTATAAGAGACTAATAACCACCTCTTTCAGAAAGATAAGGCCCTCAAAGGCAGGCACGGCTTCTCATAAACAGTATTCCCTTAACATCTACTCTATTTGATTACACTAAACAGGTATTCAATCAAGGTTCACTAAATAAATTAATAAATACCCACCAGGGATGCAGAAGTGCCCCTACCAAGATTCCACACTAATTTGGGAAAACTCACTTTTTATTCCCAAATCCTGTACTGCCACTAATCTAAGGGAAGGCACTTCTCTTAATCTAAAGTATATGCTATGCATTTATACCAGCCTTACCACCATATCACAATCAAGAGGACACACTTCTAACTCTCCCGACGTTTTTAAAACCTACTCCAAAATCTCTACCTTGTCTATCACCAAATGTGACTTAATAGCCTCTCAGTATGTCTTCTACCTCTTTAACCACATTCCCTAAGACAGAAATATCTCACATATTTAGCTTCCTCCTTCTTCTCACTCAAGAGCCAAAAAGGACCATTATCATCTTCATGTTATAAATAAGAAAAAATGTCAATGTCTAAGGTCACCTTTCTTCAAAGTTCATCTTTCTTCACATAAATCATGCATTTCTAAACTCTTTTCTCTTTAGATGAACGGGGAACTTTCTAATAAGTTGCATTTTAAAAGAATAAATACAAATAAAGCAGTAAGTATAAAGTCCAGAAGGATGATCAGAGAGCTGAGGCAAGAGGAAAATTAAAAAAAAAATAAGTAAAGCTTGTTTAGAATAAAAAGAGCTAAACAAAGGGCTCCCTGCTTAGGGGGGATGATGTAACATCAAGAGATGACAGGGACAAATGCAGACCCATTCAGCTTCTTCTTTGCTGTGTTTATCTTCATCTGGGAGTATGGTCTTCGAACTGGGAAGCAGAGTTCTTATAAAGAGAGCTAACCATTCAAGGTAAGTGGCATGGAGAATGGACAGTAATGGAATACAGAGCTAGCTCAAAAGAATTTGCTTTCTGATCTAAACAAATCACACCTCATGCTACTGAAAAACTTTTAGATCTGACTAGGAATTATCTAAGCTACCTTGACAGGGTGCCAAAAAGACCAGGAACAATGGAGTGCATTCTCAGTTTTCAAAAGGGGAGAAATGCAAACCCAGAAAAACATCTATGGGCAAACTTGCCGCACAACCCCTAAAAAGTTGCAGAATGGGTAAATAAGTTTTTGAACACAATGAGAAGAAAAAGCCACCATGAGGTCTTCAGTAAGGCAGGATACACAACATTTGCTTTTTGATTCGATTACTAAAATGAAAAAAGGGAGGATGATACATACATATCCATAACTGATTCTAATAGAATCTTTAATGATAGGCTGGTGGAAAAAATGAAAAACGTTAAATAGCAGAAGCTCGAAAATCTGTTAAACTCTTCTAGGAAGATGTGTAGCTGGCTGGTAGAATATCGAGTTGATTAATATATCAACATCAACCACTTTGGAAGGAAGTTTCCAGTAAAATATCACAGAATCCCATCCTTTTCCACGATCTAGACAACCTCTATTAATTTAGTAAAGCCACAGACCAGCTGTTCACATTTGCCAGGGCCACACAGCTGTGAGTGACCCACCACACACAGCCTAAGAGGATCGGGCTCCAAAAAGGGGAGTAGGCTGAAATCAGCGTCCAAAATCAAACATGAAAATCAACACGGGGTCAAGGCCAGCATTTAGATTTTAAAATTCAAATATATAAAAGAGTAAATGTGGAAAATACCTGGGTAATAAAAGCTACACAAAAAAATCTACATAATCAAGATAGGTTAACAGATGTGTATGTCCAGACCCAATTACTCTAATTCTCTAATGAATCGACTTAAATTTTTTCCCATATGCATCATTCCCAGATCTTCACCCTAACAAGAATCTACAAATGTAATTTAGTTAAAACTCTAGCTTTAGGCTCAGAGTTACTCAGGTGTCTCTTAGCATCAGAATCTGACCAGCCTAATTCATTGACATTTATATCAATAAATCCTTAAAGAAGGCTCAGATATTATTAAATCCAAGTCCTTCTTTTAATAGAAGAGAAAACTAAGAAAATTAAGTAATTTGCTCCAAATAACACAGCTGCTTATCAAGGGCCATGATCCCCAAATCAGTCTCCTTTTCCCACACCACATGGTTTCTGGACCTCTATGTCCTTTCTTAAAATTTGTACCATGCACTAGAGTTAGAAAACATACACAAAAACATCCATCAACACTACGTTTTGCTAAGGAAAAATTAGCTTAGCGAGAACAAATGACTACAGCACATTAGCCCATAAAATATTTTGACATGGTGTGATCACTTACAAGTTTGATAACCAATATATTACCAAAAGGCACTCTAAATACAAATGGTTTTTATTCTCAACCATTAGTGTGTGATTACTTATTAAAACAGTATCCCATTTAACATTAGAAAAATAAAGTAAAAGTTATTACATGGATGGAAAAGCTTTTAATGGACATCCCATTGTTTAGTGTGCTAAAAATCTTGTCCCCATCATAAAACATACCATTATGAAAATCATTAAAAGACCTGAGACCTCCAAACCTAACCAGCAGGCCAAAGGTTTTCTTCATTTAGGGTAGCGCAAGAGCCTGTGCTAAGGCCACTAGCTTCCTCCCCACTCCGGGAGAAACAAAGCCCCTTCAACAGCCCAAAGGTACAAAGGTTGCCTGTCAGGCAAGCCAGTGGATCCCCAGTGGCCTGATGTCCAACCTCCCCTTTCCCCTCCCCCTGCCTCTCCCCCTCCCTCCTGCCCAGTCTCTTGTCCCATCCCCATAGTTTAAAGAAGACAAATGGAGAATTGAGAATTGATAAAAGGGGAAGTTAGCAAGGCTGTGGCTTATGATCACTAGCATCTGCTGGGCCAGCTCCAGGAGGACCCAATCCCCCCCTAAATTAGACCTGGATGCCTCTCCTAGCCCCTGGGCTCCTCTGGGACCCCTTTTGAAAGGAAGAGGGGACTTCACTGACCGAATACCCTCCTCCCCGTCTCATCCATTTGAGCCCCAGCAAGCTCTTTGTTTCTAACAGCTGGGGGCGGGGGGGGGGGGTTGGTGAGCAGCGCAGAGGGGGTGCAGGCGGCCTCAGGGTGAGGGGAGAGGTCACTCCCTAGCTCCCGTTGCTGCCAATCTCCAGGCCCTACCGCAAAACACACAAACACACAAACAGGATCATTCCCTCATTCCACATCACCTTAATAACCCAGGGTCGCACCTTGCTACAGGAAGGACTGCCTGAGACCTAATTACCTCTTTCTATTACCCAAACCCTACACAGGATGACTCCCTAGTTCCCTCCCTGTGAATCGACACCACGGGGTTCACTCCGGGACCCGCATCCTTCAAACTCAATGCACATCCCAGGACATGTCCCCGAGCCCCAGGTTTCACCCACGTACAACACACGAAAACACAGGGTCACTTCCTGGGCCCCAGAACTATTCGCTGCTCAGACCCACAGACCCGAAGTCATCCAACCCCCCAGCGCGCTCAACTATGCACCCAAAGGACATATATACATACACACATACACACACACACAGTGACTCTACATCGCCAATCTTCGTTCTCTGGGCCTCCGATGCCCTTTACTCACACCAGCCCTTAGAGACCCCAATGCCTTAAGGAAGAACCTCCCCAGCGCATGGTCATTCCCCTGGCCCTCAGCCTCGGCCCCCGCCCCTCACCATCACACACACACACACACACACACACACACACACACTCTCACTGCTTGAGGCTGCACTCCCTCCCCTGAGCCTTCACAACACAAACACGCGCTCCCGCATGCACACCCACGATCACACCGGGAGCCCCGGTCAGCTGTCTGCGCCTCGCTGGGTCCGGGCCTCACCACATCCCAACACGCCGGGCCACACTCGCCTGGCCACTCGACACACATGGGCTCACGCACGGCCACTCCCCATCCTCAACGCCGGTCCCCAAGTCCGCACGGCTAGCTTGCGCCCTGTCCTCCACCCTCGAACGCCCTCGATCATCCTAGGGCCCCGCTCCCCAGGACCCCCACGCCGGGGCCTTTCCCAGACTGGTCTCCGGGACCGGGAGAGCGGGGTTCTAGACAACGGAGGAGGGAGGGGCCTCAGGGACAGGCTTCGGCCGGTCCTACCTGAGCAGTTGATGCTCTTGCCTTTGCCGCCGGGACACTCCCCGCCGCTGCCGCTGCCGCCACCCGCAGGCTGGTTGGACGCACGGGTCCCGGGCAGGGAGAAGGCGAAGAGCAAAAGCACCGACGTGTAGCAGCAGAAGGCGAGTGGGGGCGCGGCAGGCAGCCGGAGCGGCGCCTCAGCGGCCGCGGCGCCCATGGCTGGCGCCCCTGGACGGCGGGAAGCGCAGGGAGCTGCAGGCCCGGGGCATCCAGCCGCGCGCCAAGAGCCCCACCGCTGCCACCGCGACTCCTAGCAGCCGCGCCGCTGCGCCCGGGTGCAGTCCTTCAGCATCCCGTCCCACCCTCAGCGTCCGCTAGGCCCCGGCCAGCCGCGCTCCGTACACAGTCGGAGGGTCGGGGCGCGTGCGAGGGTCGCGGGCGCGCGAGGGTGCGCGCGAGGGTGCGAGCCCACGTAGGGGAGACCGAGGCTCGGGAAGCGAGCAGGCGCGCGGCGGGTAGGGGTCGCGGGGGCGGGCCCAGCCCCTGACTGGCCTCCTCGCCTTCCCTTTGTGTCCGCGGCCGACGCCACCGCTTCACAAAGACCCCAGCCGGCCCGGTGAGGGGCGCGTGACAGAGCCGCGGGCGGGAGGGGTGGCTGCGACCCCGCCCCGCGCACACCCCCGGCGCCCGGGCTGGCAGCTCCGCCTCCGCCCGTGGCCGGCGCCGCCTCCAGGGGAGCTATTGTTCCTGCGGAGGGCGGGAGCGCGGAGGGCGGGGGTCGCGGCCACCCCGCGGTCTGGCCTCGGTGGGCTGGCCGGGCCGGGATGCTCCGAAGGCTTTACCCTAACAGGTATTTTTGCCGTCCATTGTGGGTGCTTTGAAACCTTTCCTTCGCCCAGCAGCTAGATGGGAGAAGAGGCCAAGTGTTCTATTATCTATTATCTTTTTTTCTTTTTTTTTTTTTGTAGGTAAAGAAACTGAACCCTGGAAAGGTGAAGGTGACTTGTCCAAGGTCGCAGAGCAAGAAATGGGCAGGACCAGAACTGGAACCCAAGTTCTGACTCAGCTATGTAGTTCTTAGAGATGGGAGTAAATAGCTAAATTTCTAGGATCCTCACCCCCACCTCATTTCCACATACACCACCTGAATTTAAAATACTGTTTTAAAGTAAGGGATAAAGTGAAGAAATAAAAGGGAGTCACCACAGTCAAACTGCCAAATTACTAAAATCAAGAAGATTAAGGTATGAGGAAACAATTCTATTCTTGTTTTAACAAGCCTGGGAACTTTAACTTTTTTGAACTTTCTAGTCCTGCATAGGGATATATTATGCAGCAAACCACAGATAACCCTCTGATAACCGCCTGAAGGACCAAGGAAAGAATGTTCACGTATCCAGAATGTCACATTACCTGACATCCATTATCAAGACCACGGGTCATCTAGAACAGCGATTTTCAATCAGTGTGCTGCAAGGATTTTTTAAACATGCAATACGTAACTATTTAGTCAGGGGCATTGACCTCTTCTCCCTTAGATTGTCATTCTTTTTTTAATGACAACAGCCAACACAACAAAGCCATGTGGTGTGAATGAATCAAAATTAAAAATTTTGTCAGAGTGGCAAAAAACATTTTTTGGTGTGCTGCAGAATTTTAGTAATTAGTTTATGTGTGCCCTGAGATGAAAAAGGTTGAAAATCGCTGATCCAGAGAATTATCATCTAAGACCAACCTAGCACTGATTCTTCTCAAACTTTTCTTTCTTCTCTCAACCAATCTGATATTGCCTGTTGTATCTATCTATGGTTTGCAAACCCTAAAACACTTGAATAACTCTTTATCATTTATTTCTAGCCAAAGCCTCCTGTATTCATTTACTCCCTGTCAACAGAAAAGTCTGTATTCCCTCTCTCACTAATAATAGCTAGAGAGAGAGGATTTGCTCTATACCAGACCTGGACAAAGTTCTTTATGTGCATTCTCTCCAGTTTGTTTTTAAAGCCGTAAAGGGGAGTTTTCATTCTCCGCCCAGTTTTACAGATGAGGAAGTTGGGACCCAGAGAGGCAAAGTGATCTGACTCCCAGTGCAGTGCTCTTCCTGTCACAGCGTGGTAAGTGAGACCCAGCTATAGGCCAAAATGATTATGGACTGAATTGTTTAAAAGACCTCTTCATTCATTTTTCAATTGAATGCCTTTTTCATTCAATTATGCTACCTCTCACCTGAGAAGGAATTTTTAAATCTCATTGAAAAACTGATAAATTTTACTCATAAAAATTTTTTATATGTGTGAAAATCCACAAGAAGCAAAACCACATTAGGGAAAATCTTCTCAGTGTAAATAATAGGCAATATACTTAATATAAAGAATGAATATAAACCAAGAAGAAAATGTTGACATAACAGAAAAAAAGGGAAGCTGTCTGTATTTTATGCCTTATCGTATAAACAAACAATAAGTATATAAAGAGATATTTAAACCCTCTAGCAATAAAGAGCAAATTAAAACCACAAATGGCTTTTTGTATAGATGATTAACAATAGTTTAAAAAATTGATAAAATATAACGCTATTAATTTACACATTTTGGGGAGAGCTATTCAACCATGTATGAAAAGCCTTTAAAATATATTTAATCTTTAATCTAGCAATTCCACATATTGGAATTTGTCCTAAAGAAATAATGGGACCTGCACATAAAAAGCATATATGAATGTTCATCACAGCCTTTTTATCATAGTAAACATATTCTAAATGTCCATCCATGGGAAATAAAATATGGCGCCTCTTTGTACATTGGAATATTACGTTAGCTTTAACAGTGATGATTAGGTTAGTGTTTATGGATATAGAGAAAAAGCAGGATACTAATGAGCAGACGTAAGAGAATCCTATTTTTCTAAAATATCTATGTGTGTGTATATATCCATAGGAATAAAGTCAAGGAGAATATACAGTGATATATTAATTGTGATTACTTCTGAAAGGTGGGCTTATGACTAATACGCACTTATCCTTTATATTTTTCTGTTTTGTCTGAATTTTTTTCAATGAATGTTTTTATTGTCATATTTTAAAAAGCTCTTTCCTTTTAAATTATACTTTTATGATCATTCTTATATAAATTCAGATTTTTAGCATTTTGTTAAGATTACCTCAAACCTCTAACCTAGAAGCAGTGGCTTGACAGTTGTTACAACTGAAATTTAATTTCTGGATTTTGAATCAGGTGTGATCCCAGGTTCCTGACTGCTGAGCGACAGTTGAGTGCACCTCATCAGGCACCCCCTTCAGCAGCTGCTCTAGTAAGCTTGAGCCCCCCTGTGCTTCTTTCCTTCCCTGTGTCTTGGATGTCCCATCCTCGGTGTTCTGCCTTTTTCATTTGACTGCTAACCACAGCCCAGGTAGAAATACTAAGAGGAGACGAATCTTAAGTAAAAAGCAAAAACCCTGTAGCCATAAATCGCAAATTAATTTACATCTGCATCTTTCTCCAAATTAGATAAGAAAAACTCAACACAAATTTCTCAATAGTTTTCAAATTGACAAGGAAGGACTCTACTTCAGAAACAGGATTCCTCTGACTTCAATCATCTCATCGCAGAATTAAAAGGATCTCAGTGGTCATCTAATACAGCCCCCATCACGTGCTCTAGTACTGGTAACCCCCAAAATGTCAGAGAGTAAGGAGTGTGGGACTTGCTACATAAAGCCACCCAGAGTGTTTTTAAAGAATATAGATTTCTGAACCCTGCTCCAGGCCTTCTGGAAGAAATTCAAGTATCTCTTTATTGATGTTTAAAGTTCTGTAAGTAACTCAGATGTACTGCCAGTTTGGAAACCTTGCTCAGTCGATTATTTCTTCTTAACAAATAACCACAAAATGTCAGCCACATGCCACAATAAACATTCATTTCTTATAGGTCTGGGCATTAACTAATCTAGCCTAGGTTTGGCTGAATAGCTCTGCTTCAAGCTGGGCTTGACTCCTGTGTACGGGTTGAACTCCGATCTGCCCCAGTATTACTCATTTTGGGGCCTGGCTGGAAGGGCAGCAACTCTCCAGGGAGAATTCTTTTTTTTTTTTTTCAATTTTCCAATTACAGTTAACTTTCAGTATTATTATGTATTCGTTTCAGGTATACAGCATAGTGGTTAGACAATCATATACTTTACAAAGTACTCCCCCCCAATATTTCAAATCCCATCTGGCACCTTACATAGTTATTACAATATTATTGACTCTATTCCCTATGCTGTATTTTTATATCCCCATGACTATTTTGTAACTACCAATCTGTTCTTAATCCCTTCACCTTTTTCACCCAGCCTCCCAACCCCCATTCCTCTGGCAGCCATCAGTCTGTTCTCTGCATCTATGAGTGTTTCTATTTCATTTGTTTATTTTGTTCTTTAGGTTCCACATTAAAGTGAAATCGTATGGCATTTGTCTTTCTCTGTCTGACTTATTCCACTTAGCATAATACCTTCTAGGTTCATCAAGGGAAACTCTTCTTATAGAGATGGCACTGGCCTGAGGGGGCATGCCCACCATACAAGGACTTTTCACATCCCTGCTGTAGGTGCCAACACCCCACTGGCTAAAGCAAGTCTCATAGCTGAGCTCAAAGACAAGGGGTAGGGAAGTCTATTCTACTTAAGGAGGTGAGTGAGAGAGAGTGAATACACAACAAATATTTTTGAACGATAATCTATAAGAAAGAAATCTTATAATTGAACACTATTATTTATGCCCTGCCAATTGTTTTCAGGTCTAAGTAACAGAAAACCCAAACCAAGTTAAACAAGAGATTGACTCAGCTTTTTTAAAAAAAAAAAGCCAGAGGTAGTACCCTCTCCTATGAGTTGGGTTTTGTCCTCAATAAAGCTCATGGAAAACATAGGATTCCTTCAAGAAATCCTTGTGAGCATCCACTGCATACTAGGGAACAAAAGATAGTCCTGCCGGATGTCTAGTGTTGAGTTGGGGAAACATCTGAAAATTAGCAATTATAACTCAGTGTGATAAATGGTAACTCAAAATGCAGCATGCATGGGTGTGTGTTTGGGGGATAGAAGAAGGAGTATATGGCAAATCCTACACATCACTCCCAGCCCAGACAAATGTCAGGATTTTCTGGACCTCCTGCTGGAGGCTCTAGCTGCATAATGAAGCCCTGATAAACAGTAATGAGACAATGTGGGACTGACAAATTGGCCCAGGTAGGAGAGAGTCACAGCACTTGAGCTCAGTCCAAGAACACTGGCATGATTCAAGGTGCAGCACTGGTGTGCAAGTCTGGGGCGGACCTCTAACCCAGCATGAGGTATTGGTCCCACTTCCTAGAGAGAGGGGTCTTTAAAAAAATGGAAAAAAATGTATGAAGACTCATTCGTTCAGTAATGTTTATTGAAGGCCTCCTGCTAGTCCCTGAAAATACAATCATGAGTATAATAGACCCGATCCATGGTCCTTATGAAGTTTACAGTCAAATGTTAATCAAACAATTATGCAAATAAAAGTAAAATTGCAACAATGTTGATAAATGTTATGAAGGGGAAGGTCAGAGGGTTTATCTGTTAGAGTGACATCTGCACTAAGACCAGATCAGAAGGGTGAGTAGACGTTAACCAAATGAGAGGAAGTGTTCCAGGCGGAGGGAATGTCATCAGCAAAGGGCCTGTGACTGTAAGGGTCTGTGTGCCAGCCAGTGGAGGAAGGACAGAGAGCAAGCTCAACTTGTTTGAAATTTCATTCATTGACTCACCAAATACCTACTGAGCACCTACTGTGATTGAGGCACTGTTCTGGATGCCGAGAAATACCAGTGAACAAAACAAAGCCCCTGCTTCTCATCAAAACTTCTAGTCTAGTAGGCGAGACCCCGTGACATTGGTGGGCGAGAATAATAGTTGGAACGAGCCTTGGCAATATACACTATAATTTACTGAAGACTTGCTACATCCCAGGTACTGCCAGGCACTTCACATTTGTTGTCTTTAATCTTCCTACCCACCCTGTTGGTAGGTATTATTTCCATGTTGTAGAGGAGAGGACTGGGACTTGTAAGGTTAAGTGACCTAACTGATCCACAAAGCTAGGAAGTTGGGGGTTACCTGCCTCTACTGACTCCCAAGCCCCACCACATCACTTGCTGGAACAGCTGGAGAAGCATCATCACCTGATACAGGATGGAGCAAAGATTGGCCCCACTAAGACTGCAGCCACCAAGGGTGTGCACTAGCCATCCTGAGCCCCCTGCCAACACAGCAGGAGACTTTTTGTGGAGGCTTCTTGTGATTGCATGCAGGGATTATTGTGATCACATTGCTTGTAATTACAACTCCAGTTGAAAGCACTATTATTGCTACCCACATCCCCTTAATGGTCCTCAATTACCTAGATGCGCAGAAGCCAAGGAACCAGGGATTACTCATATCTGAACAAAAAGTGCTGTGGGAATCCAGAGAGGTAGCCTCACTCTGCCTGGAGGAGAATCTGTCAATTTGAAAGGCTTCTCACCCAAACAGTTCCTGTGAGTGCGTAGAGAGACCAAGGAGGCATGTCTGGGTTTTTCCTGCAGTTCTTGTCATTTGACTGTTCAGTATTGCTATGAATACAGAATAAAGATATTTCTCCATCTTTCAGCAAATGGAAATTTTCAGCTGCAATTCAAAAATTTCTCCAAGGGTTTAACTCATGAAGGATTGTACAAAATAAATAGCTTCTCTGACAAAGACAATCACATATAAATGGTAAGAGGTATAGCACAGCAACTAAGAGTGTAAGCTCTGCAACTAAACCATCTGCTTATGCATCTGAACCATGCCACATGCTAGCTCTTTGACCTTGGGCAAGTTACTTAACTTCTCTATGCCTCAGCTTCATAATCTGTAACACAGAGGAAAAAATTATCTACTTCATAGGGTTGTTGTAAGGATAAAATGGGCTCGTATAGGTAAAGTGCTCAGAACCATGTTTAGTACATTATAAGTACTCAATAAATAATCAGCTAGAAGTAATAGTGGCATAGTAAGTACATTATAAGTGTTAGCTATTATTAGTAGCAGTAGCCATTAACTGCATGCATATGCTAGGCTAAGAGCTCCACATGAATTATCTAACTAATGCTCCCAAAAACCTAATGGGGAAGGTGCAATTATTATCCTCATTCTGTCTATGAGAAAACTGAGGCTGGGAGAGGCTAGGTAATTTGCCAGAGATTACACAGTGAGTGGGAAGCAGGATTGGGACTCAAATTGAGATCTCTCTGCCTCCAAAGCCTATGGTCCAAAACAAAACTCAAGGAGTGAAAGTCAGCCATCAAAAGAGCTCAGCTGAGCTACCTGCCTGTGAGAGAGGCCTGCGGGAGGGCAGCCTGGTACTAGCACAGACAGCCAAACTGCTAGGAGGAAAACAGCCAGGTGGGTCAAAGGGAAGGACACGAGGTTACAGCCGAGAGTCTGGAAACTTGAGAATGGCATCCATTGAGCTAAGAAGTATGAAAGAGAGATAAAGTATGGAGCTAAGTACATGGAGGAATTAGAGCAAGTCAAACGGAGCTAAATAATTATATTTTACCAGTGCATGTATTTAAGCATGTCAGCTTGCCTCTGTATGTATACATATGTATTGAACATATGTCATTTGCCTGTGTGTGTATATATGTAATGAGCGTATCAGCTTGCCTCTGTACATATGCATAAGTGACAAACATATGTCACTTTACACTCTGTGTGCATATGTAAAGAATGAATATATATCAAGTTGCCTCTGTGAGAGTGGGTATGCATGCCTATTTGAGTGTGACAGCTGGGCCCTCTGTTTGTACATGCACACTTACATGTGTGTATCCATGCACACATTGCTGTATATAGCAACTCATCTGCACAGTGCACATGAACTTGAACTGTGTCAGCTGCTTTCTAACTCTTCTCCCTCGCCTCCCAGTTGAAAGTTATTCCCTGCAGCCTGATGGTCTCAGGAGTCAACATCAGGGTCAGCACTGTTAGTCACGGCACTTAGTCTGGGTTCCTAGTTAAATATGCTGGAAAGGCGAAACAGTGAGACCACATTCTGAAGCTGTTCCTCTCAACACAGAACCATAGTGGTGAGACCCAGGGCAGCTCCAGCAGCGATGGCTCCGACAACAATGGGAGCAGGAGGCAGGGCAGGGCGCGGAGAGCGGGGACGGCAGCACTGCCATTCACCCAGCATTCATCTACTGGTATCTATGTTTTGTGCAGGCAACCATGTTAGCCAGTGAGGATGGAGAAGTGAACAATACAGACACAGTCTCTGTCCTGCAGTCTAACAGGAAGGCAGACTTTAAACAGTCATTTACAGTTGTGAAGGGTGTTAAGAAGGATGTGTGAAAGCATCAGACAGGGACTCCCCCGCCCCCCAATGTACCAGGCGCCGGAGGTATTAAGGACATTTTCCCCAAAGTAGTGATATTTATGCTAAGGCTGAATGAAGGCTGATGAAGAGTTAGAAGGGGATGGAGGGGGCACAGTATTCTGAACACAAAGTTCCACCCGTAAAAATGAAATAAAGAATATGGGAAGAAACAGAGGAAAGGCAGCTGTGGCTGAACCCCGGAGAGTAAGGAGGCGAATCACACAAATAATGAAGCTGGGGACACCAGGAAGCGAGGGCTGATCACACAGGGCCTTTCAAACCAGAATGCAGATTCAGACTTGATCCTACGATTGTAAACAGGGAATACCTGCCGAGAACCGTGCTTTAAAAAGATCACTTGGTTAAATGTGTGAACTATAAGCTATGTTAATTACATCTCCATGAAGCTGTTAAAAAAAAATCACTTGGACTGCAGTGTGCAGAATGGGCTGGAAAGGCAAAACATACCCAGGAAAACCCTGGGAGAGCTATTGCAGTGGTCTAGGTGAGTGATGACTGTGGCCCTGACTAGGGAGGATGGGGACAAATTAATTAGATTAAGAAGGTAAAATCAATAGAATTTAGTAACTGACTAGATGTGGGAGGTGAGAGAGAGAAAGTGTGAAGCCAGGGCTATCCCCAGGTTCAGTGACATTTACTGAAATATCCATCTTTGGAGAAAAAGCAGGCTTGGTGAGAGGATGATGAGTTCAGTTATAGGCATGTTGAGTGTGAGTGGCCAGTGAGGCATCTGTACTGATCCATCCAGTAGCGGTTGGATTTGAAGTCTGGTGAACATACAAGTGTGGACATCATCAGAGGGTAAATTCATTGAAGTGACGAAAGTGGGTGTGATGACTTAATGAGGTAGTATAAAATTAGACGAGAAGAGGACCTAGACTGAAACCCTGAGGAACTCCAGTGGAGGGGAGAATGAAAGAACTACCTGAAAATAGAAGGAAAACCAAGGAGCAGAAGTGTTTCAAAAACCAGGACATGGTCAGCTGGTCAAATCCTATTGAGACGTCAAACAAGATAATTACCGAATAGTGTCCAATGAATATAATCACTTGAAGTCATTGGTGATCTTAGCAAGAGCCACTTGGTAAAGTGGTAGCTGCAGAATCCAGATAAGAGTTTATGAAGATATGAGTAGGAAGCTGGAATTGGGGAAGGAAAGTTTAGAAAGCTTGGCTGTGAAGAGAAGAGAAACAAACCTCGAGGTGACTGTAGGTGGAAGGGGGCTTTTTAATTTTGTTAAAGATTTTATTTATTTATTTCTAGAGGGAGAAGAAAGGAGGGAGAAAGAGAGGAAGAGAAACATTGGTGTGTGTGAGAAACATCAATTGGTTGCCTCTCTCATGTCTCCAATCAGGGGCCTGGCCCACAACCCAGGCATGTCCCTGACCAGAAATCTAACTGGGGACTTTTCACTTTGCGGGATGATGCCCAACCTACTGAGCCACACCAGTCAGGACAGGAGGGGGCACTTTTTTAGATGAGACTGTAAGATATTTAAAAGCTGATGATAAAGATCCAGTAGGGTTGGAGGGGAGGGGTTGAATACACAATACAGGACAAAAAGATACTAATCAGTAGTAGAAGATTCTTGAGAAGACAGGAAGGGGTGAAATTCAAAGCACAGATGAAGTGATTGATTTTTGAGAGAAGACGCTTTCTTCTTTGGAGCCAGAGGGAAGTAGAGAGAATGAAGGGCGATGCAGGTGGTTTTGTGGATATGATAGGAAGATAGTAACGAAATTCCTGGATCCTGGCTTCTGTGTTCTAGAGAAAGATGAGGGTAGTGGGGGATGGGGGGATATGGCTGCATCAAAAGGTAGCTTAAGGCAGCTTTGATGCCACTTATAATCTCCATCAGCTCCCTCTTAGCCTTTCCACCCCAATCTTCATTTTCATCTTTGATGTGGGAAATTGCCTTCTTGATCTTATGCTTAAAAAAATCACTTTTTGAAAACTGATTTATAACATGATATGTATATATCAGATACCACTTTCAACCAGATTATTGCCCCAAGTCCCTACTTAACAGAAATTTTGGACTACATTTGAGAAGCATAGAAAAAAGTTGAAGTGGTACTTTTTTTTAAAAAGATTTTATTTATTTATTTTAGAGAGAGGGAAGGAAAGGAGAAAGAGAGGGAGGGAAACACCGATTGGTTTCCTGTCGAATGCCCCAGCTGGAAACCTGGCCTGCAACCCAGGCCTGTGCCCTGACCTGGAGTCAAACCGGCGACCTTTTGCCTTGCAGGACAACACTCAACCAACTGAGCCACACCAGTCAGGGTCCTTGATGATAAGGGGAGAGAAAGCATGTGATCTTCCCCAGCAGAGCTCAGGAGAGATGGATAGAGCCAGAGACGGACACTAGAAGCAACCTGGAGCAGGGGTGCTGAGGAGGAGAAAGTTAGGAGCCCTTTCTTTCAGGTGGGCATTTATCCCCATTGGAGAAAAAACTAGCCTCTCTACTACTCACTTCCAGCAATGGAATTCTAAAGGGGATGGTCTTCTATGAAAGTTGGGGCCAAGTGGACACTTCGCTTTCTGAGTAGCCAGGGTGACTTGAGGTGACCTGAATTCGAATTTTCTCAAATCCAGCATACCTTTTTTCCGTATGAATCCTAGCAAATGGCAAAGATTGATCTAATCACATTTTGCAATCCCCATGAAATAACTGAGTAATGAATGATCATCATCGGATGCTGAAACCATTATATGAAAAGTTGTTGGGAACAAGGATATTCACAAAGTCTTAAAGTGTCACTCTGCAGACAACCTATTAAGTCTGAGTGAAAGAAGTTAACTTTATAATGGAGAGATCTAGCAGATACGGCCTTCACCAGGTGATCAAATTTAGCCTCCCCAATGGTGGGGCAGCTTTTGATCATGTGGCTCCTGAAATGATGTAATGAGAAGTAGGTGACATTTATGTGATAGTCTTGCCAAAGGAGTTTAACCGGAATCTAATCATGAGGAAATAATCAAATAAATCTAGAATGTAATGCACATTGACCAGGCCTGGATTAAAAGAAATTGAATGTCATGAAAAACAATAAATAAGAGAGACTTGTTCTAGATTAAATTAGACTAAAGATACAAAACAACCAAATGCAATAAACCGGAATTGGATCTATGTAAATAAACAGAAATAAAGGTATTAAGGCAACTGAAGAAATTTGAATGTAAACTACATATAGATGATATTATTGTTAATATTAACTTTTGGGGTGCAGTAATGCAGGATGTTCTTATTTAAAAATGTTCTTATTTTTAGTTCATGCATGCTGAAGAATTTAGAGGTGAAGTGTCATGTCTGCAACTTTCTTTCAAGTGGTTGAAAAAGAGAGAAAAGCAAACCATTAACAATTGGTACATCCAAGTTAAAAAAAAAAAGATTTAAAAAGAACTTGATACAGTCTATTTCTTCATTACTTCAAACATTTTTCTTTTTCCATGACCTTGGATCACTTTATGCTAATAAGCATAAACTGTGCTCCTTAATGTGCTAAATTAGATTGAAATCTTTAAAAGCATCATAGGAAGACAATTGTTCTACAATGCTCTTTAATATAAGAGAACTTCTAATTTGTGTAGAAGTGAAGATATGGTAAAGTGGGAGAGAAAGCCATGCAGTAATAAAAAGAACTTTCCTGGAAATCAGAAAATCTTTGCGTCCAGCACTTAGCCACTGGAATCTAAGTTTCTTGGTCTGCTGCGCGAGGCTAATGGTATCCCCTTCATTAGCCTGCTGTGCGGTTCAGGAGAAACAGGATGTGAAAGGCTTTACAGACTGGAAACAGGGATGCAAGTGGAGCAATTTTTGTTATCAGGCCATGGTGATGTTCTATTAGCAGCGGCTCTCAAACTTTATTATACCTAACGAGCAACTGGGAAGTTTGGGTAAAAGTATAGCTTCCAGTCCTGCCCTCAGAGATTCTGATTCAGTAGGTCTGGGCTGGGGCCCAGAATTTACTGTGTAAAAGCACCCCGGATTATCTGGGGCAAGGGATCTGAAAACCACATTTAGCTGCCGTGGAGGTTACTGTGATTTAAAAGGCTTGCTACTCGATGCCCATGATGGGCCAGCAACATCATGAGTGAGCACCTGGGAGCTTGAAAATGCACAATCTGGCCCCACCCCAGACCTTCTGAATCAGTCTGCATTTGTAACAAGATGCCCAGATGATTCCTTTGCACATTAATATTTGAGAAACGTGAATCTAAAGGGCAAGACTTATTGGTGATGTCTCTTTTTTTGCCTTGGTCACTGATTCTCTGCCTGCTCTCAGATGGAATTGGGATAGCACCCTTGCCATTACTGACACCTTTAACCTCACTTAACTCTTCTCTCTGCTTCTCTCTGTTTCTGGCTCCATAGTCCTAACAGATCTTGATAAATATAACCAGGCAATTAAAATATAATCTATGCCATTAACAGGCTAACCAAAGCATACTGACTTGGGATCTAAATCTAGTTAAGCTAGGCATGTGATTTCTTTTTCTTTTTTATTGTAGTGAAGTAACAAAAAAGTTACCATTTTACTCATTTTTAAGTGTACAGTTCAGTGACATTGAATACATCCAGAACTCCTGGTGTATGATGTTGAATAAGTCACTTAACCTCTCCAAGCTTCATTTCATTATCTTTAATATATGAATAACATTACCTACTCCTGCAGAGTAAAATAATATACAAATGTGCCTAGGACCCATAGGCAATGTTCAATAAATGCTAATTTCCTTCCTTTCTTATATTTGAAGTAGGTTTTCAGAGAGCCATGGATGTGTATAACAAATAACATCTACGGAAATCAACTGATAAGAATCTTAAAAGCATATACAAAAATCTACATATTCTGGGCACATTATTGCCTTAGAACAGGGCAATTTATAAGTAGAAGTATTCTATATTCTACAGAATCAGGCAATTTAAAACAGCTCAAGTCAACAGCAGCCAATTACATTTTGTTGGGGAAATTATATTTTGGAAAGCAACCACCCTTTTGTGTCCCTCGTTTAGAAATTCTTGTATTGACTATATTTAGATTATTTTATAAACAGTTGAAGTACAATCATTATGCTCATATTGATAGCTTCCACAAATGGTGCTTTCAACCTTGGGGCTCATGCAGTTGGATGAAGCATTTGAATTCCATTTGTGTACAGATTATCTTTTAAGGAGAATGTGAAATTGAAAACGGGTTACATGAGGTAAACGGAAAAGATTAGTTTAGCTTCAGAATTAGACTATTAGAACAGGGGAAGGGAATTTAAAGATCCTCTCCTCCAGCACTCTTATTTTACAAACAAGGAAGTTCAGTTTATATCCAGAGACCTAGTAAGTTGTCCTCAATCACATGGTGAGTTGCTGGCAAAGCTGGGACCAGAGCCCAGGGTCCAGACATGTGTCTCGTGTCACATGCCCTTGAAGAATGGGTGACACTTCAGCAGCGTAGGTGACGACAAAGTGGTTTTAGAGAGACTGAGAGCACTCCAGGTAGAGGGATCGACAGAATTTCATAGAGCCTTGGTTTCTCTGAAACCAAGAAACTGATGGATGTGTTCAGGAGTGTCACAGAGTGGGGAGGCTGGAAGGAGAGACAAAGAGGAAGGTTTGTGATGGGAGAAGAGTCATGGATTCTCTCTTGTAACACAGAATATCAGAAGAAAGGTTTAGGAATTGTATGGGGTGGGAGGGACTTGGTTTTACAGTTTATATGGCTCTTCCATATTTGTATTCTCTTGTAGTCTTCACAGCAACCTTGGGGAGTAGGTATTTTATAGATGATGGTCCAATATTCAGAGATCACGTTCTTTGCAAAGCACAGATTTGAATTCGGGCTTTGAATGGAAAGTCTGTATAGTCTGATTCTTAAAAGCCTGAATTTTAAATCTGGAGCTGGGCAAACTGGATTCAAATCTTTCTGGCTCCATTTAGAAGCCATATGACCTTGAGAGAAAAAAAATAATGGCCAAAACTTACTGTTTATACATCAGGGTCTGTTATAAATACGTACAAATAAATACATATTACTCAGTTAATCCAACACCTCTATGGCATACCATACTTTGCCACATACACTTTTTTGCCCAAATTTTTGAGGGAAAAATAAGGATGCATATTATATATGGGCAGTACTAATTCTGTATCTATGAAAGTGTTTTTAATTCTTTTATTTATGCTTATGTGTTAAAAGTATAACTCTAGAAAGCAATAACAATATCTGTATGCAAAATAATACCCTGGAATATGTTCATCAGTTTTGTTTCTAAATATAAATAAATAATTGAATTAAAAAATTAAAATGAAAGATTTTTTTTCCTGAAAGTTTGGACCAAAAACATGGGTGTGCATTATACATGTCAAAATATGGTATATTCTATTATTATCACTATTTTAAAGACCCCCCCAAAAAAGGAGAGAAAAAGGAAAAGTAAGGGTGTGTGTTTCAGTAGAAGATAAGGAACACCCCCCCCCCAGATTCCCTGTCTCTTGATTTATAATATAGTCTCAATTCTTTGGATCCCACTAGTTCCCTTCCCATTTGTGATACTGTGGTAGATTCAGTCACTATGCCAAAATATTCACCTTTTCCCCTCACCTTCTTAGGAGGAGTCTACTTCTCTCCCCTTGACTTTGGGCTCAACCATGAGACTCACCTTGGCCAAGGAGATATAAGCCATATAATAATGAAACTTGAAAATTTTTTCCCGAGAAACCCATTCAAATCAGTGGCAACAGTGAGAGAATCTTCACACATAATCTGGGGATCTGAATAATGTAGAAATGGGAGTTTCCCATCTACTGACGATAAACTACACTGTTAGGTTAATACCTAGCTTGTAAGTCCAATAATTACAGTGGGTAATACAAGTTCAATAGATGTATTCTTTAAATATCTTACGCAAGTCACCCTTCTGTACATTGAATCTCATGTTAAATGCACCAAAGGGCTATTTAAGGGAAGGCCATGTTGAAATTTTTCACAAATATTCACACCCTTGTATCTACGTGGAATTTTTTCTATACTGGGTGTTCCCAAACCATGGTATACCTGGGCACTTCCCTGCAGGGCAGCACCTCTACAGGAGGGCATCCATATGACAATGACAACAATAATGTTAAAATGCTTTCCATCACTCTTTATTTCAAAAGTGCTTTGCTAACAGACTAATCTTCACAACATTCAAGGGAGGTAGATAAGTATTACACCACTTTCACAGATGGAGAAACTGAGGCAGAGATTAGTTTTGTTGAAGGGCATGATCGATGGCACACTTAGGAAAAGAATGTGTCGTAGTCACAGTCATGGCGACCTTTCCCATGACTGCTGAACCCCACGACTGCTGAATCCCAGCAACACAGCAGCAGCAGATGCAGGACGGAAGCAAGTCATCGGTCGTTCTGCCAGTCTAAGGCTACACCTCTCCTTGTGGCCGCCGGACATTGAATCTGCTGTCCCTTGGCAAGTATTTCGCTCACACACATTCTCACACGACTACGTCTCTAAAACAGGGAAGAGAGGGATCATTGTAGGTACAGACAGAGGGGGCGGAGAAACAGGCCTGGGAAGGAGGAAGATAGAAGAAAAACCAAACTGATATCAAAGCGAGGGCAAGAAAGAACAGGAGGACCACCTGGGAAGCGGCCCAACGGAAAGGACAGTCACAGCAGAAATGGAGTGTCATTCCATTTGAAAAGCTCAGACATCCAGAAATGCTATTAAAGGGTAATTCTTAGCAATGACATTACTGAGCCACTCTTCATGGCTTTGCCAAATATAATTATCAGGTCCTTCTGACATTCCCAGGAGGCAGAACCACTCCTTTCTCCTGGTCCAGACTGAGTGTTGATGTGATTGATCTGACACTGCGGAGGCTGTTGACAACTCAAATGCACACATCCGCCAGGCTGCCTCTCTTCCTGTTCTCTTTCTTCTTTAAAAAAAAATGCATTTTAAGATTCTGCATGCCTGAAAAATTCCCCAAACATTTCCTAAATTTCTGACGCTTCACAGGGTAGGATCCCACATCTGATTTTTGTCAAGGGGCCATCATGGGCATCCATGGGGCTTAATAACCTCTCTCAGCCCATCCTCCTTTAGACAACATGGGATATTTTCAAAAATGAAATTTGTGGATGCCAACTGTCTAGAAAAGAGCTGAAGTGCAAGGTAAAGAAATAACCTTTTTGGCTCTTTCTAGTATGAAGTCATTATATGAGATGGTGACTGACACACCAGCAGCTGCGACAGAGGTGATGATGGCAGAGGCAGCACCAAATGAGTGGGGTGACAAGGACCCAGCAGGGAGGGGCTGAAGTCAGATGAACAGGTGAAAGAGGCAGCACAGGCAGCTGAAGAGGTGGAAGTCAGAGCAAAGAGGTGACAGCCGAAGAGGAGATGAGAGGAGGTGCCAGTGTATTTGAGGCTGAGTGGGAGGCGACTGCACTAACTACTCTGTGTGTAGATCTCCCTTCAGACAGGTCAGAGCCAGAAATGCATCCTTTCTTCCTTTATGTCAAGAGGCAGCATCATTCTTTCAGATGTCTAACTTTACACCTGACCACTTCTGTCCGACAAAAACAATCAACTGCCAAGTCTGACTGATTCCATTTCTGCAATGCCCTTCACATTGGTCTCCCTGGTTTTTACAACAGCCTCCTCTCAGTCCTCCTATCATCTCGTCCTAACCAGGGCCAAACCCTCCTACCTCATCTCCCGGACCCCAGTCTTCTCTAAACTCAGTTCTGTCTTCTAACCTTCCTCCTGGAGCACAGTTTTGATCAGGTTACTGCCCAATATGGAAAGTCCCCATGTTCTCACTGCCTCCCAATTATCTCATCATCTTGAATCTTCAATGGGACTTTGCATCTAGTCAAGTTTTCTCTCCTTTACAAATCTCCACCTGCCCAAAATGCCAGCTCTCAAGACTTAGCTTAAATGTCACCTCCTCTGGGAAGCCTTCCTTCAAGTTGCTTAGCTCTCTGCTCTGAGCTACCAATGCACTTGAAGGCATGCACTAATCAAGTACATGACAGCTGTGTCCAAGTCTCCCCTCTCCTACTGGGCTGCGTCCATGATTTGGTAGGACAGAGGATGGTGAACTGGGTTAATACTTACATCAATTCTCTAGAGCACCTACCAAGAAATAAGTATTGCATTTCCTTCTCAGGTAAGTAACTGCTTAAAAATGAAATGAACTGAGATAGACCTGTTCTTGAATGGAGACACTGATCTGGCTCTCAGGATGTAACAAATCCACAATGTGCTCTGAGGGATGGGGCAGGGGCAGTCAGGTGAAACTATTTCTTTTCGTGTCAAGAGACCTGGGACTGAGGTTCTACTTTGCCACTCCCTAGTCAGGTGGTTCTTCTCTGAGCATTATTTCCTCACTTCTGCATGACCTCCCATGATTAAGGGTCAAATGAGAAATATTTGGGAAATCTACCCCAGTGGCTGTCAATCCTATTAGGTATCATAATCCTCTGAAAAGCTGCCAAAAACTATAGCGGACCAGGCCCCAACCCGGGTCAAATGAATCAGAACCCCCTGGGAGCGGGACCCAGCGGGGTTACTTACTTATTAAATACTGTTTCTGCTGCATAGCCAAGGTGGGAAATTACTGTTAGAAACTCATAAATGCCACTAACAGTAGAACAAGGTGTTTTAGGCCACTGGCTTAATTATCCTTGATTTGTTCAGTTAAGAATTAGTTTGATGCTTTTATAGTTCCATTTGGAACTTTTTGTTCCAGCACTTTTTGTGTTCTACATTGTTGTTTGTATGCTTAAGTGATCAATTCTGAGCAAAAACACCCAGCACAATGCTATACACAAAAATATACCTAACTTTAATTTTGTTTTTGAGAAAACATCTGAGGGTCGTCTAAAACCTTGCTACCCAGAAGTGTGCTGCCCAGACAAGCAGAACTGGCATAACCTGGGAGCTTGTGAGAAATGTAAAATCTCAGGTCCGTCTCCAGAATCTGCATCTTAACGGGATCTCCAGATGGAGCAATAGGTGAAGCAATAGCAAATTCTTAGTTCACACCAGCGTCCCCAAGGGGGTGGGATGGCATGAAATGTCAAGTGTGCCTCCTGTAAGCCATTGAAGTTTGGGACTTTATCCAGATGCTTCTTCACTAAAAGGTCCATTTGGTAAAAAATAAGGTAAGAACATAAATCCTTACCGAAGGATCTTTACTTTCAAAGAAGCCTAGTCTTCACAGCATTCCTATAAATAACCAGTTCCTCTAAGAGATTTAAAATATTTAAATGTACACAATAAACTGATGCCCATTTGCTTTATGCAGTGCCTCAATAATGAGTGTACGTGTATCTTACTGAACGTACAGTCCCCAAGACTCAAATTTCAAAATGACGGAGGGAAGCTTAGCCAATGCTGTGAACTATGGGCCCGAGCCCTTGGATAATGATGACGTAAGCGGCACTCCTTCAAGACTCTGAAGACCACATTACAGTCAAGGAGTTGCAGCAAATTCTGAACATTATCTCCACCAACTCCCTTGTTTTGTGGAGAGGAAAGAACACAGCCAAGGATTAAAAGGTACCTAAGGTCAGAGAGCCCTTGAGGCAGAACCAAACTCAGAATTCAAGCCCTGACTCCTAGTCCTACACTCCCTATATAGCCTCTGCCATACCTATCCCTCCTTCACCAGCACATGGCCTTGGAATTTCATTCTCAGAAATTGCTGACCGGCCTTGTCACTTAAGTGTCCCTTCACTTCTGCCAGATACTGCTATGCCTAACTTCCAGGGCTGTTTTTAACACTAGGCTACGGGAGAAGCTATATCACAGCTCAACCAAAACATCCACTTATCAATCCATATTTCCAAATGTATTGGTAATGGATTCTTTAAAAAACCCGATGCTAACTGTGTAATGTAGACTACATAGCATTACTATTAGCTAGCACCAGAAGCACAGTGAGGGGAGGATCCCTAGGTGGCTAAAGGTTAAAAACAAGGGCAACCATTAACTCAGTGGTACCACGTAGGCAGGAAACTACAGAGGGAAGGTCCTCTGTAGGAAGGGGAGCACAGTGGGGAGGCAGCACCTTTAAAGAACATACACAGTGTGACTATAAAATTGCAAGTCTTTTAATAAAACAAACATGACAGAATGTAGAAATCTAAATGAAAATTTCTCCCTCAAAGTAGCTACATTCTCAGTTCCAACAGAGCTACCTTTGCGGGTGACATTATTTGAACTCCTCTTTGGAGAAAGAACTTAAAAGGAAATTTAGGAGCCACATCAGAAAATATCCTTCCAAATGTCGGGCTGTTTCAAATCAGAAAGTCCACACTCAGAGGATGCCACCGAAAAAATGAACGAGGCGCTGCAGCTCTCACGGAGGTTCCTAAAGACCTCTGCTGCGCGACAGCGTCACCACCGGAGAAATGTGGCGGTGGCGGGGGGGCCTCCCAGGGCAGACACGTTCGATGGGAGGGCGTTCATTTGGGTAGAAAAGTTCTGCTGTCTGTTAAAAAAAAAATCAGCCACACTCCTTTATAGTCACACTTGCATAAAAAAAAATACAACAACGACACTCACACATGGTTCTTGTGTGAATTCCCATTAGGAGACATGACATTCAGAATTACAGCACTCGTAGTGATAATTTTCAGAAGACTATAACAGCTTCTTTGCCATGTAAGAAGGTGCAACTGTTTACCTGAATGTGTTCTTAAATAAGTGACTACTACCACGCTAAAGGTCCTACTCATAGCTCTGTTACAGGTTACTGACCGCAAGTCCGTGTTCCAGACATTCTTTGCCAACACAGATTAATCACAAGGGAGCCACCCCCACAGTCTTAGGGTGAATTGGGAAAGGGCCGGTTAAATGAGGAAACAGGCCACTCCTTGGTAAAAGTTTGTAGTTTTCTTTCCCAATACATCTTCTTTTTATTGAGAACTTCCATTTTTATCCTGTGTTCCTCCTCTGCCATCTCACACTCTCGCTCTATCTGCTGGATTTTGGCCACATGCACCTCATTCATTTGTATCAGCTGCAGTTGTAAGATGGACATTTGTTGATGGTGTTCTTCCTCATGCATCTTTTTTAAAGCACCTTCCTGAGAGGTTTTGCTCCTGTAGTTTTTATTGGCTGTTATTCTGACAGCTGAACACGAGGGTTCAGGTTGAGAGGTCCCCTCACACACTGGAAAATGTATGAACTCTTTCTCATCATCGCACAGTTCTCTATTTGAAACAGCAAATGATTCTGAAAAACAGTAGCAGAAAACATATGTTCAAAGATTTTACAGGCAGAGAGTAAATCATCCTACTTCAATGACAGGGTCCCCCACTACAGGATGTATCTGAAATAGCATCTGCTTTGGCCTGCATGTCGACAGGGGCCCTTGTCACATCTGACTTTTTAAAACCCCATAAATCCAAAGCAAGTTTCCCTTAAGACGTAATGATAAAGTGTTTCATCGTGCCATTTCTAAAACTGCAGACTACAGAAACAGTGGTCAGCAACTACGCATATCAAGAATCGATGACCTTGCTACGTTGATGTAAGTTCTGAACTGAAGTGTGTGCAGCTCTGAAAGGGCAGAAGACCACAGTGCGAGGCCAGCAGGGGGTTTTCAGATGCGGTTCTCCCTGGGTCGGATCCCCCTTGCCCACTCTCGCCCAGCCCAGCCGTGAGCACACGTTCCACACCCCCAGGGGGCCCTTGCTCTATTTCCTGGTCACTTCCCTCACCCTGGATAATTATCTCATACCTGTTCCTCCTTGAGAAGTGAGTCTACCCTCCCTGGCTTACCTTACCCAGCATGCCATTTCTCTTCAGCCTCCCACCTCTGGCTGGAAAGCACTCAGATCCAAAGACACTTGTGAATGTCCCTGTTATGTTACCTGTCCCTAGCAATGGCTGATACTTTTTGAATTTTCTGTCCCTCTGTTAGTTTCTGAACCATCACCCTCCTCTAAATTTTCTGCAGCTTCCTCTCTGACTGCATCTTCTCAATTTCCTTTTGGGACTCAGACTCCTGTTCTGCCAACCTCTTACCTTTTCATACTCCCCTGAGGTGATTTTCTTTGACTGTTTTCAACCACCCTAAGGAACCATCATAATCTGGTTCTCGCCCTCCTTTATCTTTCTTGCCTTACTCTTCAAAATTCCCTGTGCACCCTTCAGTCCTACCACAAACTAGTCACATTCTTTAAGGTCATGCTTTTTTCCATAATTCTGACTCACTGCTCCGTCAGCCTGAGGTTGGGCTTAACTACCTGTCCCCGCAGCTCACCAAACACACAGTCCTAGTCCAGTCTCCCTTTCACCCCCTCCCCTAACTCCTGCCTCACTTGGGGTCAATGCCACTTGCTCTGTGGAACCTCAGCTCTCCCTTCTCTGCACTGACTCTCCAATTACTGTACTTGACATATACAGGATGGGGGAAATGTAGGTTTACAGTTGTTCGTGTGGAAAACAATACAATAATTAATAAAAAATAATACAAGAACTCTAGGTTTTGTGTACTCCTACCTGTGAGCCTACTTCTGCACCCTGTACTAGTATTATTTTGGGACGATTCTTTATTCATGTCTTTTATCCTTGTGACCAATGACTTTGCCTGGTACACAGTGGATGCCTTGTAAATATTTACTGGCTGAAGCCTTGAACAAAAACGGAAAAGACCATATGGATACAAAATGATGCCATTTTCGGTGGTGCCACATTTACACCATTATTTTTATGGGACAATGAGATTAATATCAATTAGGGAGTTTCAGTAAGGAAACCACTAACTCCTCTAACCCATGGAGTCTTCTAGCTGTGACTCCAAGGCTTTCTTGGGAAGCTTTACACCTTCAATAATGAGAATCGTCTCCTTGGAGAAAAATGCCATCAGTTTATTCACAAGAGTTGGCTACAATATTGTGTCCACTCCATTATTCCAGAAGATGGGATGCTAGGAATGTTAATGGCTAGTGGGGGAAACCTAACCTCTAATCCTGTTAACAAAAGGAAAGTGGCTACTGTTTAGATGATTTCACTCCAAAGGGTAAGGTAACAAGCATAGCTAGTCCCTAACTGAGGTTAAAGAAAGGGTAGAAATCTTACTTTTCAAAGAGAAGGTAAAAAAAGAGTACGTCTGTGCCATCCAGAGATAATGAAATGTCTCCCTAGGAATCCTTCCCAACTCCTAGGGCTCTGGCCTCTACTAGATGTCCTTCCTTCATGCTGCCACCACCTCCTGAGCCTACAAGCCTACGTCTGGCAGAGCACTAGTTAAAGCCAGAGGTTTAACTACCTCCCCTTCAGGCCCCTGAATACTTTGAAGGCAGAGACTAGCTTGCATTCCCCCGTAAGGAAGCCAACAGAGTGCCTGGTACCCTGCTGGGCATGTAGGAAACGCACAGGGGCTGAACTGGCTGCAGTGGGCCACATCCCTCCCAACACAGCACAGGCAGGGAGAAAGAGCAGTGTGTTCTGAGCGGCTAGCCGAGGCTCGGCTCCGGACCAAGGAACGGGAAGCACTTAACACTAAGAATAGGGTCCCTCAGATGTGAGCATCAATTGTAAAGCCGATTACCTCATCTGTTTCCTTTCTACTCTGAGATCTGAAAGTGCCTTCTCTGAAGACTGGACACATTAGGTATTTGTTGGTACCTTTAGCCTCTTTTCACTTTGATTCCATTCCAGAGGATATGCCTGAGTTCATGCCCTGATGATTGCTCCTCTCTCGCAATGTCTACATGCTCATTTTTATCTCAACAGTTCTAGGCTTTAGGGACCTGATGATGGTGATGATGATGATTATGATGATGACATCAGCTACTATTTTACAGGCACTACTTCATGTAAATGTACAATGAACCTCTGAAGGATGTATTATTATAGAAGACCAAGCACAGCATCCAAAGTCAAAGTCATTTGGCTAGTTGAAAGAACCAGGATTCCAATCCAAGTCTTCATCATTTCAAAATCCAAGCTCAACTATTACAACACCAAACCTCTCGCTGCTTCACCTGCTCAGCTGATCACCTCTGCATCTTAAAATGCGGCCTCCAGGTTGTATCCACTACAAGACCATCTATTATTAAGAATATAGATGCATATTCCGAATTTTGATTTCCAAATTTCTCTCCAGAGCTAAGAACATAAAGACAGTATGTTCTTGTCCAGGAGCACAGAAATGACTATACTTCAAAACTATTCTTTGTAGTTGAAATGAGTGCTAACATGCATATCTTAAAGAAGAAGGAAAAAAGCCAGGCCTCTTGAGAAGCTCTGGCAGAAGCTGGGGCTTACACCTAGAGAAGCCGGACGGAGTAGTTAATTAACTTTCACACAAATATTAGCTCCAATGAATGGACGCTAGTGTTCAGATGGGGAGAATCTTCTTAACTGGAGAAAGACTGGCCTGGGAATGGAGCCTGCTGCAAATACACACCACATGATCTCTCTCCTGGGAAGCAGTAGAAAACAATGCAATCTTGTGCAAAATGGATATGAGGGCCTAAGGGCTTTCCTCGGATGGGAGAACACAGTCAGGGGAGTGTTCTTTCATTTGGGCAATTCGAGCAAATTTAATATCAGCAGGAAAAACCTACTGTGGCAGTAACAGAAGGGGAAGGAAACTGTGTTCCACCCAAACCCAGCTCTTCTCAACAGAACAGAAGAAATGGGACTGACTGGGAGAAGGAATGAAGGAGAGGTGGTGGATGCCCTCTGTGGACTACTGCGCACCCACTAGGAGAAACAAATAAGACTTGCACGCTGCAATGGGAATAGATCCTAAAAACATCACTCTAAGTGAAGAAAGGCAAGAAAATGGTAGCTATAGCATGATTTTTAATCTATGGAAATTAAACATATGTGCATACAAAAGAGCAATGCATACTTTTGAGAACATGGGAGAGAAAACCATATTGGAATGACTATGGGACAGAGAAGAAAATGGAAGTGCTGAGTGGGGATAAAGAGGGAATAACTATATAAGCAACATAAAAAGGGGGCTTTTCAAAGGCCAGTGATGCCGGTGTGCCATCGCTGGCAGCAGAGTTGGTACCCTCTACTTGAGTTCTCACCCCAAAAGAGTAGGGTTGGATTAAATGGTGGCAGTAGTGGAATTTATAAAGGAATGTTTGTGTTACTTAACTATAGCTTTGAGTACCCATGTCTACATGATTCAAATATAGCTTTACAGTAAAGAACAGCATAGGAAATTAAATATAAGTTCTCCTACGATGTTTAAATACTACCTAAAAGCTTAGTTTGCTTCAATATATTTGACATTTAGTGACCCTACCGTCCTGACCCTTTCCAGCAAATCTTGTGGTTCCCCTTAATTTGTTCTGCGAAACTGTTCCCCAAGGAAAACCTCACTTGTCTTAAAATGGAAGATAAGTGTCAAAGCCAAATCATCACATATCATAAATCTGCATAATATAGAGGGTTTTAATATATTTAAGGGATAAATATTGGGGTTTTTTGGAAAATACATTCCTAAGGGTTAAACTTTCATTTTAAAACTACTGTGTTCAAATGCAGATGTACATTTCAAGGAAGTCATTGGCAAAGCTGGTAACACCCAGGGCACAGTGATCAAGATGACGAAGTTGGAACGTCTCACACAGAAAACTTGCTGGAGGGTGGCCTCTAGTGGAACACCGGTTAAGGAACCCAGCAGTTCTCTGAGCACCTACCGCTGCGGCACGCGCCCCGCGACGGGTGCCATCCCACAGAAGTGGGACATGAGCTGCCGGTGCCGTTTTAATTTTCACGTGCTGTGTTAGAGAAGTGAAAGAGGTGACACTGATTGTAGTGAAATATTTTTAAATGCCATATGTCCAAAACATTATCGCTTCTACATGTAATCAATATAAAAATTATTAGTAAGAGACTTTACATTTCTTTTGGTACCAAGTCTTCAAGATTCCGTGTGTGTATTTATTTGGCCTACCCCCATTGCAAGGGCTTACTAGCCTGATGTGGCGTGTGGCCACTGTCAGCAGTGTTAGAGATACTAACGAAAGTAAAACACATACACACACACACACACACACACACACACATTCCATGTGTCAAAATACACCTGATGTAATGAGAGCCACAAGCCTATTGCAGGTTTTTCAACCTCTTCCTCACCAGGACCCAGAAGGAATGATGGACAATTCCAGCTTTATTTTCATTTCCTAAAAGTAAGTTAAATGCAAAATGAATGGGGTAACCCCAAAGCTGCCTTAATGTATAGGAGGAGTTCTAGTACCTTATCTACTAGTGTTACTAGACTACTTTGGACACACTCCCCAACTGACAAAGCACCCTGGCTCTCCACCGCCCTCGGGAGTTGACCTGGAGATGGGAACAGGTAGCATCTGGCTGTACTTCAATAGTCACCAGCAAAAAGAGAAGTTTCATGTGTCATGTGTACAAGCATCCAATTTCATATCAGTCCCTTTTACAAGTTAGTGTTTAGCAAATGTCACTACAGGAAGGGCACTGTGAATCCATATTTGTTCCCTTCTTGCTGGAAATTTATAAATTGCTTATGAATACATGAATTAATCATATCATTTCCTCCAAAAAGAAAGAGAAAAACACTTATGGGACGAACTTTCTTGATCCCACCCTAGAATTTGAAAATGGGGAGATAAGGCTGCCCTCATAGAATAAATAACCCTATGATCAGGGTGTGCGAGAGGCAACCGATCAATGTATCTCTTGCACACTGATGTTTCTGTCCTTCTCTTTCTCCCTCCCCTCCCCTCTCTCTAAAAATAAATAAAATGTTTTTTAAAAAAGAGTAACCCTATGAAATCAATACACAACCATACAGATGAAAGATCTGCAAAGTGAACTAACAGCAGTCCACACCAGCATCCTCCTCGGCAACGTGTCTCAGGGAGCACAGCAACTTGAGAGGCGGCTCTGCTGATTCAGCCCTCGCTCCCTCCCCCAGGGCCCGTCCCTCCACTCCCTCACACGGACCCAACAGCTCCAAAGCCAGTACGATAGAGTAACTGGCTGAAGCTACAGGTATCTCCAAAAACAAGGAAACTGTCTATGAGCAGTGGGCCTCATCCCCATAGAAGCAGCAATGAGAAAGGGCAAGACAGAGAGTTGGCAGTGTCCAGATCAACACTGTTTGCTGGGAGGTACTGTGACTTGGGACTCAAGAATCAAAATTCAGACACAGGGCTCCTACCCTGGAAAACGATGCATGATGGTCATGGCCTTTACCGCTATGAGTGCCCAGTGGGCTGTCTGGACTTAGCCTTGGTCAAATGATCAGCAAGCAAATTTTTTTATTGTAATTTAGATTCCCAGGATAATCTGCCTACAGAAAAAAAATGTGCTAACCAAAATGTTATTCAGTTCACTAGGTTATTTAGCTTTTTCACTCTACACAGGTAACATCTGTGCTTTTAATTAGCCAGGCCCCCAGAGCTCAATCTCCTCTGGGGACACTAATAAGAGAATTTCTCATCCTGCAAACCAAAAACCAGATTTTCCTAGGCAAAGGCTTGCTGGGTCCCTAGAGAACCTTCCGAGCAGACTTCTGGCCTTCCCAGGAATTATTAATGTGTCTCCTGCAAACTAGAATGAATCTTTATATAAACTGGCCATTCTTATTGTAAAACAGGCAGGAATTATTGGCAATTTATCTGTATGCATTTTCCCACCCTCCTTGGGCCTGGACACATTTCAAGAGCCCCTTAAATCCAACCTTTTAAAGCTATGACATACTAGCATTACTTCCTTGATTATATGCAGTCTTTTCCTTCTGTAAGAATCCTATATAACATTTTCTCTTTTCAGTGAAAGTATATTAAAACTATAATGATTTTTTCCAGAATTTCTTAAGTTCCCTGAGGTGCCACAAAGCAAAACTGTACTTCACAATATTATACTGGGGGGAAATTCTGGTTTTTAATCTGAGTGAATGCCAAACAGCTATTTGCTCTGTTAGTCTGACAACTTTTCTTAAGTCTGAAACAGTTCACTTTTTTAATGTGGCCTTTTGAATGCACATTATAGGTCCTATAGTGCTTTGCACATTATAGGTCCTCAAAAAACATTAAAAAAAAAGTTTGAGTGAACGAAAAATCTTCAAACAAATCCACTTTAACATATTTGAGATAGCTCAAGATAAGCAACTAAGGTACTTCGTTAATGACAACTATATTAACATAGCCCCTCAGTTTTCCTTATTCTTCAGTGATAATGGAGCTAAGAGAGCTCTCCCCGAGAGAGAGCACAAGGATATTAACAAGTGGAGAGAGAGCACAAGGATATTAACAAGTGCTTTTGTTTTTTATGTCCTATGCAATCTGGAGATTTTGAATTGGGAAAGTCAAGTTGGATATGAAAGTTTCTTTTTAATGAAGCCCCTTAGAATTAAGGGTTTTAAAATTCAAACGAGGAACACGTAGCAGTGAGAACACACAAGCCGGGCTCAGGAGCCGATACCTGGGGCGGCGGCGTCAGGGTGGTACTCGGCCTCCTCCTCCGGAGGGCTCTGCAGGAAGTAGAGCTGCTCAGGCAGCATGCTGGCAATCTTCTCCTTCCCCAGGACGTGCGTGCTCAGGAGCGGGCTGACGCTGCGCTTCACCTTCTCTCTCCTTTCATGGGCCATAATTTTTTTGGTCCGAGCCTTGATGTTCTCCCAGCACTTCTTCAGCTGTTTGAAATCCCGCAGCGACACGCTTGGCTGAGAGTTGTACTCGTGGGCGAGCGCCTGCCAGGTCCGTTGCTTGAGCGCAATAGTTCGCGCATCGCTTTTCTTACATTCCAGCACATACTTGTACTTTTCCACTAAAGCAAGCAGGATGCTCTTTTCCAATTCTGAGAAATATTTGGCAGGTTTTATAATTTCGTTGTTTTGCATTTTCCACTCTCTCTCTCCTGGCCGTTAGCGATCCTGTAAAAGGAAATTTGAAACAATAATTAGGAACTCCCGCGATAAAAATGTCAGCAAATCACTTAAAGGTAATCCCTGACTTGATTCCCTTGTCTGAAATACAGTAGCACTTTCTTTTCTGTGAATGTTGACTTATGAAAGTCTCAGGAGAACATTCAGAAGTTTACTAGCAATGGGGTTTTACTTCAAAGGAAATGTTCAGGTAGGTCCTTTGTTGTAAGTCTTGGCCATTCTGAGAATATCAGCAAAAAAAAAAAGAAGAGAAAAGTTAAACATCTTTTGTGGAACTTCATGTGGAACTCAAATTTATTTGTTTCATGTTAGGAGACTGATTATTCCCCAAATTCAGAATGTTACACAGCTTTTCAACTACATAGATTTCTTAAGGCTTTGTCACAGCTGAAGACAGAAGCCACTGTGTAACCAAATATAACAGATAATGTAAACACTATCAAGACTTCAGAATCACCCCAACACATCTGACATTTCCATCACTATGTCTGTGACCATGGTTATATCTGTGCTCCTGCGGGAGCCTCAGTTTCTTCATCTTTAAAATGAGGGTTTGGAGTCTGTGAGCCTTAAGGTCTAAAAGCCACTTTTAAAAGCGTGCAATCCTGTGTAAATAAGTCATATCGTTTCAGAGGTGAAAGGGCCTGGGCACTTATAGATTGAGTCCAATGCCTTGCTTTTCTTGCTTTCTTTTTTCCTGGGCATTTCACAGAAACGGAATAATACAGTATGACATCTTTCGTGACTGGCTTCTTTCACCTAGCACAATGTATCTGTGGTCTATCTACCCTGTAGCATGTATCAACACTTCATTCCTTTTTATTACCAAATGATATTCCATTTTATGGCGGTAGCACATTCTACATTTATCCATTAATGAATTTTTAAGACATAATTGATGCATAACATTATATCAGTTTCAGGTGTACAACATAATGATTCAATATTGGGTTGGCCAAAAACTTCATTTAGTTTTTTCTGTACAATGGCTCTTGTAGTGCTTAGTTGTCTTTAACTTCATTTGAAACAATTTTGTTAGATTGTATTATGACAGCTGTCATACAGCCTGCATTTTATAGAAACATCAAAATTGGTGAATTTTCATGTAGCCATTTTAATATTGAAGATGGAAGAAAATACACAATATTTTTGGCATATTATGCTTTATTATTTCAAGAAAGGTAAAAATGCAACTGAAATGCAAAGAAAAGATTTGATTTGTGCAGTGTATGGAGAAGATGCTGTGACTGATCAAACATGTCAAAAGTGGTTTACGACGTTTGTTGGTTCTATTGATATTTTGGCCAAATAATTATTCTTTGCTGTGGGGCTGTCTTATGCACTGGAAGATGTTTAGCAGCACCCCTGGCCTCTACCCACTAGAAGCCAATAGCAGGAGATAGCTGACATAGACTCAAAATACCCAAATCAATAAAGTTATTGCTGGAAATGAACAATGTATCTTTCATTTTATGGAAAAAATCATATGAACTTCTTGGCCAGCCCAATATATAGTGAATCACCACAATAGTCTAGTTAACATCCATCAAACCACACAGCAACGATTTTTTTCTTATAATGAGAACTTTTAAGATCTACAATCTTAGCAATTTTCAAGTAACCTATATAGTATTTGTTTACTATGGTGACCATGGTGTATATTACATGCCTAGGACTTATCTATTTTCTAACTGGAAGTTTATACCTTTGACCGTCTTCACCCACTTTGCCCACCCTCCACCTCCTGCCTCTGGCAACCACCCATTCATTCTCTATCTATGAGTTATTTTTTTTTTTAAGATTTCACACAAAGTGAGATTATATGGTATTTGTCTGACTTATTTCACTTAGCATAATGCCTTCAGGGTCCATCCACATTGCCACAAATGGCAGAATTTCCTTCTTTTTTTTGTGGATGGATAATATTTTATTTTCTATACATTGCATATGTTATATATATTGTATATGTGTGTGTGATATATATGAGGTCTGTCTGAAAAAAGTCCAGCCATTGTTAATATAATGAGATCAGTTTGCATGACATAGATGTGACCTGGCAGCCAAGGAGAGTGGACTGGAATGCACATGCATGAACAATGATGACTTCACTGTACTAGTCAGTGGGGGTGGTAGGCACTGTTGAGTGAGCTTGTATACTGTGTGGCTGTCACATTCAAAATGATTAAGCAAGAAGAGCAACAAATCTGCATTAAATGTGTTAAGTTTGAACATTCCTCCACAGAAACTATTCGGATGATTCAGAAGGCCATGGCCATGGACAACTGATGATTGGCAGTTTTATCACAACAAGGTGCCCGTTCATGCATCACATCTTGTGCAGGATTTTTGGCAAAACATCCAATCACCCAGGTGACTCAGCCCCCCTACAGCCCAGATTTGGCGCCCTGCAACTTCTGGCTTTCCCCAAAACTAAAATCACCTTTGAAAGGGAAGAGATTCCAGACTATTGATGAGATTCAGGAAAATACAACAGGGCAACTGATGGCGATTGGGAGAACTGTGTGAGGTCCCAGGGTGCCTACTTTGAAGGAGACTGAGGCATCATTGTCCTGTGTACAATGTTTCTTGTATCTTCTTTAATAAAAGTCTCTATTTTTCATATTACATTGGCAGGATACCTTCTGGACAAACCTCATATATATTATGAGGTGTGATGCATGGGATACATATTATATGTATCACATTTTCTTTATCCCTCTTTTCAATCAAGGAAACCAAGGGCCACTACAGTGAACTGTATTGCTGAACATCACGAAGATGGCTACTGGAGAAGTCAGAAACTTGGACTGTCCTAATAGTCTGGTATCCTTTTTTCTCTTAACATAGCAAATAGCCATTTTTTATTCCGCATAGTCCTTTAAAGTCTTTGTTAGCATATTAGGAGTTATCAATTATATATTATTTAAATTTTTAAAATAATATTACATTTTCTCCATCATTTTTAAAGGTTTTAAAAGATTTTATTTATTTATTTTTAGAGAGAGGGGAAGGGAAAGAGAGAGGGAGAGACACATCAATGTGTGGTTGCCTCTCGCACACCCCCCACTGGGAACCTGGCCTGCAACCCAGGCATGTGCCCTGATTGGGAATCAAACCAGCGACCCTTTGAATCACAGGCCAACACTCAATCCACCGAGCCATACCAGCCAGGGCATTTTCTCCATTGTTATTATTGAAGTCTACATACTTTTTTATTTTAATAAAAATTATATACATTTAACATACATAAATCTGATTTGATAAATATATAATAGTAAAATGATTACTACATTCAGGATAATTAACACATTTCCTCATGCAGTTAACTTTTTATGTGTGATGGGAGCACCTGAAATCCACTCTCTTAGCATATATCCAATACTCAACACGGTATTACTAACTATAGTCATCACACCTGTATATCAGCTCTCTAAACTTATCTATCCTACGTAACTGCCACCTCGTTCCCTTGGTTCAACATCTCCCCCCACCCCCTGTCCCTGGTAAGCACTCTTCTCTTCTCTGCTTCTGTGAGTTTGAAGAGTCTGGTATTGTTAGTGTCACTTCACAGCGGTCCCTTGGGCTCTCACCTTGGGTGACTCCACACAACCATGGCTCCCTCAGGTTACCATGCCCTCTCTTCCCCAGTGCAGAGTCAGCATCTCCCACACAATAGGTGCTTAGTAAATGTCTTATTCTGCTGAAATTCTGTGTGTTTTTCAACCTCACACTTTTCTCACATCTTTTAACCACAGGAAGCTCCCTACAAAAGTAATCTCTCAACTACATTATGGCAAGAATGTCACCAAGCAGCAGTGAATGCGGCAATAAAGCAGACCCTGCGTGTTCCCATTTGTGGAAAGGGCCAACAAGCCCCAGCCCTTCTGCCCACCAAGCCTCCGATTTCTCAGAGTAACAGAAAAGCATCAAGACAGTGACTGCCCAGTCCATTTAAAACTGGAAAACCCATATCAAAAGAATCAGGAGCTAACCTGAAAGGAGTCCCGTGGGCCCCAAATGGGACACCTGAACACCAACAAGGGTGATGAGAGCACAAAGATGCAATAAATTATTCTCTGACCTTCCTGCATGTTTGAAAAGATCCGTAACAAAAAGTCAGGGATGAAAAATGGCTGTGGCCTTTAAATTTACAGTACGCTAATTTAAAATCACACTTTTACAAGCCAACTATCCACATACTGTGCCTGGGGAGGGGTTACTGTGGATGTGAGTACCTGCATAGCTGCAGGTGTGAGGCTGGAGGGCACTTGGCCAGGTCAGAGAGCCTTGAGATTGAGGCCAAGCAGTGTGGGCTTTGTCTGAGGGCAACAGAGGATGGCCAGGGTCTCCCCCTACGCACCACCTCCCACCAAAAGTTAAGGTTCAATGAAGTAATACTGTGATCAGCATCTCCACATACCATGTACCCTGTCTCACATTCATCCTGGGCACATCCAGTATCAGAAGTCACGAGATTTAGATACATGTTAACAGGAGTTTGGCCCTCTGGCCTTGAGCAAAATGAAGGAAATGGAAATTTATATTTTGGGCTGTGTCTCTGTACCCCTAAATTCCTAGGCCTTCAATCATATTGCTTTACTGTCCCTACAATGACCTAATCCACACCCCTTCTTCCCTAAACATTCAGAATTAAGTTTTGCCTTTATCAATACTCCTGTTTCCTGTGAATCAGTATTCCCCAAACTGCAATTTATTAACACATATCCCCTACACTGTATCTCTTCTGTATCATCTCTATCTACCACAATGTTTATGACGACAGTCACTTTCTATAGTTTTTATTATGAAGTCAATAGGTATACCAAATGGTCTTAAGCTGCACAGTTCCCAAAGCAGAGTCTGAGCTGACCTCCCATCCCAACTCCTCTGCCCCAGGACATGTCAATGTGCCTACCTTTCCTTATGTCCCCAATCTTTTTAAATTTTTTTAAAATTTATTTAATTTTAGAGAGAGGGGAAGGAAGAGAGAAAGACAGGGAAACAAACATTTATGTGTTAGAGAAACATAGATTGGTTGCCTCTTGAACGCTCCCAAATTGGGACCTGGCCCGCAACCCAGGCACATGCCCTAGCTGGGACCTGAACCAGTGATCCTTTGACTCACAGGCTGGCAGTCAGTCCACTGAGCCACACCAGCCAGGGTGCCCCCATTCTTTTTAAAAATCACTGCTATAAGGTTTGAGAATCTGATTCACAAATGAAAACGATATTCTTCCTTGTTTTCTTCTATTATAGATAATGCAATTTTATATATTTCATAAATATATAACATACTTACCAATGTTATATGTTTATATTTTATATATAATTTTTTCTATCTTTGATCATTTCTTCAAGATAAATTCCTAGAGGAGGAAGGGTTGACGCAAAAGATGCAAACACTTAAGACTTTTGCTACATCACCATCTGTCTTCCAGAAATGGGTACCAATTTACATTGCTACTAATAGCATACCAGCATATCTATTTCCCCACTTCACTTACCCTTGCTGTTAACATTTTTAAAAATCTGTGCCAACTGTGGAGGTGAAAAATGTCACCTTTTTGTTTAATGATATATGAATTCTGGCTCTCAGCAAAATAAGCCACACTCTGACTGAACAAAGTCCTTGCTATACTTGGTGGAATTCAAATTGCGGGTAATTAGTTCCAAGCAATTTAATATTTCTTCCTCACAATGTGTGCAGTACCAGTAGCTGCCACCAGGTGGTGGTGGGCTCGTGGGGAGTTGAAATGCACAAAAGATCTTGCCCTGGGGACAGTTGAGTCTCTAATAACTGCAATAATAACAGCAGATAACTTCTTTAAGGTTTATTTTATTCTTATTCAAGAGAGAGGGGGAGGGAGAGAGAAAAATAAACACGGATCAGCTGCCTGCTAAACGTGCCCCAACCATGGTTCAGCCAGCAGTCAGGCATGTGCTCTGACCGGGAGCCAAACCAGCGACAGCGAGGCAACCAACTGAGCCCTACTGGCTAGGGCAGCAGCAGATAACTTTTATTGAGCCTTACATGGTGGGTCAGGCACCACACTAAGTGTTTAATATGCAGTATATCATTTAATCCTTCCCCAAATAGCTCCTGAGAGCATCATTTGTTACACTATAATATTTTGTTTAAAAAAAAAAACTTTATTAAAGTGCCAGAAGAAATTATACAACTGTTCTCAAAAGCAAATGCTCAGATTTACCAACACCTGGGGGCCATTAATAGCCTATTAACTAAACTGTTATTTAATCACTAGCTAAGTAAATCCAGAGTTACCAATTTACTTTGCTTAATTTTGTAGAACAGCAGGCCTCCCTGGGCCACGTGTTTGCACTCTGCAGGGCTATAAAGGGATTCTGGTGTGAGCCAGTGTACCCCAAAGGCCCCCGTGGATTCCCAGAAACCTCAAAAGTATGCTGTTTATCTCCACTAACCCACTATTATTCCTATTTCCCAGATCGGAAAAGTGAGGCTCAGTGACTTCCTGGTGGTCACACAAACACTAAGCAGAAGGACCAGGATTCCAATCCAGGTCTTACTCCAAAGCCCTGCTGCCCTCAGCTCTGCTTTGCTCTCTCCTTTCAGAGCTAGTGGCAGCCTCTAGTGCCTTTGCTCAAATTACATGTCAAATTACAGAGCAATCTAATTGTCATCAGGGAATCTAATGGTCCCAGGATAGAGCAACTTAGGGAGAACTGTGCCTGCTTCTGTCTCACCTCATTTTGTGGCTCCTCCTTTCCCCTCTCTTCCCCATCACCTCCTCCCTCTAAGTCTTAAACCCAGGGCTCTTAGTCCCCCACTCCCTACCCCCACCCAGGTGTACCTCCCTCACTCCAATCAGTGCTCTGAAATGATTTCTGCTGTGGATCTGGTAAGAATGTATGTTTGAAAAGTAACTGTAAAGATAATCTGAAGCTTTAAAATGCACCCCCACCAAAGAAATGCTGACATTGTGCTTGAGCACTTGGCTGACAGTCTTAAGAAAACAAGCATATCCCAAAGGGATCCCCAGGAGAAGCTCAATTCGAGGCTAGAAAGCACATTCTAGCTTAAAACGATTCAGTATTGTCCATGATGGGTTATAGATGACAACATAAGAAGCCTTCCCTGCTGCATCAGCTTTTATGAGGGAGACTGGCCTTACCTGCCCCCCAACTCTGTTCGGTACAGATCAACTTTTTTGTCTGCAGTTCTGCTAGACAGAATACCACCCGCTCCCTGCAAACTTGTACTCCAGCAAGCAGCCCAGTGACCCTCATCCTGTGGGCCTCCAGCAAGCATTCAATGAATGAATACATTCTGATATAGGCATAAAACTGCCTGCTAAGCACAAAATGAGGGTCACACACCATAAAGCAGTCAGTACACTAAAAACTTCGTTAAAGTAAAAATGGTCAAATAAAAAAGCAAAATCCAAATGCATTGAAGCTCCCCCTTGGGCTAGGCAAAGACCCATAGACAGGACTGAATAAAAAAAGCACAATTCCAGTATGATAGAAGCACCAAAAGGGAAGAATAAGCACAATGCCTAAACACTAACATTGACAAAACCACCAGAAGATTGTAATAAGTTCATCTAACATCTACCTAATACAAAAATCCATCTACCTCATACAAAGAAATGTTTGTAACCCCCCAAAATTCATATGTTGAAGCTCTAATTCCCATCCATAGCAGCTGTCTTTGGAGATTGGACCTCTAAGAAAGTAATTAAGGTTAAATGAGGTCATAAGGCTGGAGATTAGTGACCTTATAAAAAGGGACCCCAGAGAGCCTGCCCTCCCCTCAACTCCCCAGGGCTCAGAAAGAGAGCATGTGAACACATAGAGAGATGACAGCCACCTACAAGCCAAGCGAAGAGGCCTCAGAATAAAACCTACCTGCAGGCACCTTGATCATGGAGTTCTCAGCCTCCAAAACTGTGAGAAATGCATTTCTGTTGTTGAAGTCAACTAGTCCACGGAATTTTGTTATGTCAGCCCAAGCTGACTCATACACCATCCAATGATATTTTAAGTCCATGAAGGGTCAAACTAAGTCCCAAAATTTGAACAAAGACTACAGAAACTTGGCCAGATTTTACTTCTACTTCTTTTCCTGGAAAAGGGAGTTCTTTGAAGTCAACACTCAGAAGGAGAACCAGGACTGAAGATCTGTGGCGTTGAGACCTCGGAGAGATATCAGGACTTTCATGAGCTACTGCTTTTAAGCTGAAGTGAAATGAACCAAAGAACTGAATGCAGAAAACCTGGGCTCAAATCCTGACCTCAGCACTCACCTAGCTGTGTTACTCTGGACAAGCCAATTAACCTGCAACTCTTCATCTGCAAAATGAGATTAACACCCCTGCTCTGTCTTATTCCCTCTGCAATGATGTCCTGCAATGGAGAGCAAAGAACAAGCATAGACTAGAGCTTCAAAACACGCAGTTCTTTCCACCCCTCCCATCCATATTAAACTGCCTACAGTTGGGCAATTGCCTTGAGTTTCATCTCAAAAATAATTGCCTTCCTCGCCTCACCAGAAGCAGGAGACACAGATGGGCATTTCTGTAGATGTGATGGGATGTGAAAACACAAAATGCAATATCCAAAAAAAACGCCGGCAACACAATGCACTGTAGACTATCAGTTGTTTCCCATCGCGATTGCGGGGCTGACAGAAGCCGCTGCCCACTGCCCCTGCCCAGTGTCACAACACAGTAACGCAGCGCAGATCACTAGCCCGGGAACACAGCAAAATTCAAAATCACAAATATGGTTTCTACTTAGTGAACGTTGCTTTTTCATCATTGTAAAGTCAAAAAAAAAATCCTAAGTCGAACCTTTTAAGTCAGAAACCCTCTGTAGATGCAAATACTTACTGGCTCTTCTATTTCATGAGCGCACAATTCAACAAGTATGTAATAAGCCCCTGCCAGAGGCTCAGGACGTTCCTAGAACATGTGGGAGATACAAAGACAGGCTGAACCCCAGTCTGGAAGGAGCACTCGTGTGCATAAACTAGTGACTAAAATGACAGGCATGCTGAAAGAGACGTCATAAGAGAGGACAAAGCGTGTCGGGTGTTCAGAGGAGAGAACTTATTTGTGTTCTTGATGACAAGAGGACATTTGAGCTAGATCTTTAAGAGTGTATGGGATATGAACAGAGAGAGATGAAGGAGATCATTAAGGTAAATAATTGGTAACAAAGGGCCTGGACTCTGAGTGGCGATGATGTTCATGGAAACGAGGTGGAGCACACCAGAGACTGTTTCAAAGCAAGAAACGACCGGGACGTGTGTGTCCACACTAGGGTGAGGGATCCGGAGAAAGCAGAGGCGAAGAGGATACACGAGGATGAGCTGAGCACCAAATGTGCAAACACCAGAGAGAGGAGTATTCCTTAAGACCGAGGAGCTCCTAGTCCAGTGAAGACAAACACAACACAGCAGACTGTGGACGGGCTGGTGACAAGGCAGTGTGATGAGCACAGTGACAGAGATGTGCCCAGGGCCACTAATCCAGGACTGGGAGGATCCAGAATGAGAACCTTAATTCCCATTAGAATAGATTGGCATTAGAATTAGCACTAGTACAGAGCGGGGCCACGACTTGGGAAAAGACTGAAAAAGGAAAGCATACAAAAATAGTGGGTGAGTGGCAGGAACTGTGGGACCCATTCCCTGAAGGGAAGCCTGGCAACAGATTGAGGGTGATCGATTTGCTCTAAAGAGATGAAAGACACTTCCTGTCCCGGACTGTTGACTCGGTTTCCTGATTCAGGACCCTGCAATGACCTTTTCTGGGAGCAACACAGATCCTAACATGCTAAAACTAAAAAGAGACTTCAGTCCAATCCTCTCACTTTACAGGTGAGGAAACTGAGGCTCAGAACAAAACAGGGGGCTCCCAGGGGCCCTCATAACAGAGGAGGGCCTAAAAGTGAAACTTCATTGTTTAATTTAACCCTGGCCTCCACATCTCCTCTTTGGAAGCTTCTCACTGCCCTTTTGCTAGGTACCCTCTAGCCTTCGCCTTCGCCCACTGTCCCATTTGAAAACTCAAGGGCACTGCTCTCAACTCTGACATTCGTTTGGTGACAGCAAACAAGTCCTCTTGCCTCCCTGTCCATTTCTCATCTCCAAACTGTCAAGTTAAAGGGAACGTTCTCTGAAGTCCCAGCTACTGCTGGCAGTCCACATTAGCACCGCCGCAGCCCTGGTTTTTCTGCTACCCAATTTCCACTTCTATGCCAAATATGCATAGATGGCATTTTCTGATTATTTCTGAGGTTAGAGGAGCTACCAGCCAACGAAAGAGAACACTGCAACCGAATAAAGTGACCTCAGCACTTCAGACAACTTAAGGCCCGCACCCAGGTTTAACTGTGTAGGTTAAGTAGTTGCAGGTGAAATCTCTAAGGCAAGAGATCAGATCTCCTGTTCACTACGGTCACCCCAGCTCCTTGTAGAGTGCCTGGTACACAGTAGGCACTCAATAAATATTTCTGGGATATATGTTAAAACGAACCCCATTGTCATTTGCATTTTTTTTTACCAATTATATGTAGATGTTCTGCTATCTTAAATGTCTCTTCCCATCCAAGTACTAACCAGGCCCGACCCTGCTTAGCTTCCGAGATCAGATGAGATCGGGCGCGTTCAGGGTGGTATGCCCGTGGACTTAAATGTCTCCTTTCATAAAGGATTTATCATAACAAAAAGTTCCTGGCTGCTTCTTGTAAATACTATTACAGCGTGTGCCAAATTTTAAGAGCTCCACTGCCACTCAGCTGCCTTCACGATGTCATTTTGTGCAGAGGTAAGAGTAATCAGACGTGACTATTCCTGTGCACGCACCTGCCCGCACCTGCCCTCGAAGGTTCGGCCCTTGGCTACCCAGGACAGTCACTCCCCTAGGCCCTCTTGTCTTCTTTCTTTCCTTCAGAGGGCTCTCCGGTCTGAAACCCTAGTGCAGAACTTGCTTCTTCTAACGCGCTGCCTCCTCTTCCCCTTCACCGCCCACTCCAGGCGGTCCTGTAACTTGGAAGTGTTTATTTTTACCATCTGTGTCTGAGTGTGACTGTGAGCAGAACCAGCCTGTGTTTAAGTCAAGAGCTCCCACCTCCTGTCCATCTACCCCCACAGTTCCCTCTATAAGCCTGATGAGGGTTCTTAGAAGTTCTGACCCCTTCTTTCCCCTCCCCCACAGCTCCATCCCGGGAATCATCTCCCCACCCCCACCGGGCTTCTCTGAAATGCCCACGGCATCTTGATTGAAGTGTCCTCCCCGGAAAGTACTTTTGTAACACAGAAAGTCCCCTGTGTAGGTAGGTGTTCCCACTCCAGCCTGTGCCTCTTCTCTGAGGACTCCCTGCTACTCCCACCCCTTCAGCAGCAACCGTCCGTCTGTCCGTCAGCCCTCACATCTCCAGGCCAAGGGCCCCAAGGGCTGAGCTCTTACTGCAGTGCTCAGAGTTACGCTGTACTGCAACCTGTTCACATCCTCTCAGGGTGAGCTCCTGAGGCCTGAACTACATCCTACTAGTGTCTTTTTTGCTCAGTAGATCCTCAGTGTTGGTTCAAAGAAGGTGAGGGTGACAGGCCCCTCCTCTATCTTCAGCACCACACACATTTGCCCTTGTCAACCAGCCACCTCTCTCTAACCAGCCATTATGGGCAGGGCAGAAAGCTCCAATTCTTCATAGCTAAAAGAAAATTATTACCTTACCTCCAAACATCCTGACCTCTGATTTTAGCCACATCAACTTAGCTTCTCAAAGCAGAAACCACAACGTGCTCTTTACTCACATGTAACCCATCATCCAGATCTACTAGGTTTTAGCTCCATCTCTCTCTCCTCCCCCATCCTCACCACCCATGTCTGATCTCCCAAACTTCCAGCCCCTCTTCCACGCCGCTACCAAAGAGATCTTCCTAAAACACAGTGATCGTGCCACCGTCCAGGCTGTAAACCCCTGACATCTCCCCCACTGCCTAAGTGACAAAGTCTGAACTCCCCACATGACCCTCCAGGCCTCACCAGGTCTGGCCCCAGCACAGCATGCTCTTCACTCCACCCCACCCCACCCCACCCTCCTTACTTATTTTTCACCCCAGCCAGACCCGACTCACCTTCATGCCTTTGAACCTGCTGTGTTTTCCTGCCTCCAAACATGGGCTTCCTCTGGCTGGAATCCTTCACTCCAAGGCCCACCAAGGGCTCATATTCATCCCTCAAGGTCCAACCCCTGCGTCATTTTTGTGAAGCCTTCCTCAACTAATGCTTGAACTGTTATACTCATTACATTTATAACAGCTTCCTTCTAAAGTAACTTTGAGACAGCTTACAAACTATGCGCACACTGCAACTAGATATATATATATTTTTTTTTTTACACTGTCTAAGTCTATATAACGGCTTGTCTCACGGAGGAGAGAGCACCGGAATAGGTTAGACTCTGTTGCTATAGCAAGCTCAAATTGTGTCAGACAGTGCAACTAGATACTTTTTAAGAGAGAGAATATCAAAGCAGAGACAAGACACGGCTGAAAAACGACAGAAGCAAGGAAATAGTGTAGTGATCAAAACCTCTCTCATAAGGTCTTATACTCATCTTGTTGGCGGGAGGCTAGCCCTGAGTTTTCCACCCAGATTACGTTAGTGACGGCTCCGTGAGTTTGATGCCAGCTGTACGCGACTGTAGAGCAGCACTTCCCACATTTTTTTGTGATTTGCTCTTGTGTCCATGGCTCTCACTGGACTGGGAAATTCCTAAGGGAATACATAATTCCTGACTCATCTTTGTGACCCTGGTGTGAAGCACGTGACTCAGCACACAGCTGGGGCTCAGCAGACATTTGTGGAATGAATGTCACCATGGACAGAGAAAAGGGTAGCAGTGCTTGTGGAACTTCTACCAGACAACTGAAAAAAAAACATTGTTTTAGCCTCACAAAAAAATTACATGGCTGAGAAGTGGCAGAGCTAGATTTGAACCCCCAACTGTCTCTCCAAAGCAATGGCTCTTTCCACTATGCATGTTGCTTCCCAACTTTACCATCCTCATGCGTCCAAATACCTCCTTTTTCAAGACTGGTTTTAAAATCACCCTTCTGCACTCAGTTGGTTGGAGCACTGTCCTGTACGTCATAAGGTTGTAGGTTTGATTCCTGGTCAGGGCACTTGTCTAGGTTGCGGGTTTGATCCCTGGTCACTTGTGGGAGGCAACTGATCAATGTTTCTCTCTATGTTTCTTTCTCTCTCTCTTCCTCTCTCTTCCTCTCTCTCCCTCCCCCTTCCTCTTTCTCTAAAAATCAATAAACATATCCTCAGGTGAGGATTACAAATAAATAAATAAAACCGCCCTTCTCCAAGAAGCCTTTCCTGCTCACTCAGGAGAAAACTGAGCCTGAGTCCAACTCCAACCTCTCACAATATTCAAGTAAGAAATGTGTCACAAATCGGGAGAGGAAAGGGTGCCTCCTTGGGAGCTGAGAACTGAGGGCTGGTTGCTTAGACATTCTGCAGACAATGTTGCAAAGTCCTCTGCTTCTCTCTCCACTCCCCAGTGCAGAACTAGGCCTTCCCGCCTTTCTCTGCCTTTCTCTTCCTTCTTCGGGTTTTCCCCAATTCAAACTGAACCCCAAAATAATCTCCTCAGGCCTACTCATCTCTAACCAGGTAGATGTGTTCAAAACACACTCATTCATTACATCTATTAGGTCTCTGCTATTATTTTTGAACATGTCCTATCAAACTTTAGGACTGATGAGCCTCCCAATCTCCTCGAATATACTAAAGGAATTGCAGAAATCACACGAGAAGGGACAATGACATTTTAGGAGACCCAATCACTTGCATTCAACCTATCTGAATACTTTTCAGGGTGGCCTGGGAAAGACAAGAGAAAACCTGTGTTTTCACCCCAGCCCAACCTCCCCTCCCCCAAAGCAGGATGCCTGGTCACTAAGGACTGGATAGAATCCTGGTCCAGAATGTTGCTGGGGTGGTGGACCCTGGTCACTTCCTGCACATCCTCTTCCCAAGCTTCAGATTCCTTCCCTCTCCCCACCCCCCAACCCACCCCTTGTCTCTTTCTGGCACCAAATTCACACAGCAGCCCTCAGACCTAACTCAGGAACTATGTTTTTGAATTACCATTCAACAATGCCCTTGGTGACACAAGAGACTTCTCAGACATGCTGAAATGCACACTCCTGACCCTGAGATTATCCTGCCTCTGGTTTTTAATGTGTGACAAATATACCCCTACCTCCCATAACCACTCTCCCGATACTGCAGGAACATTTGAAATCTTAAGTGTTACCACACCTAAGGAACAGCCCACCTTCTGAACCAGAATAGGGAGACTACATTTTTCAGTCCTACTCCTAAATGAAGATTATTCATGTAATTTACAGTAGCTACATCATAGCACCAGTGTGATGATTTAATTGGATAACTCATTCCAACTGTTCAGTACCTAGGGCCTGGAACCCAGAAAGTGCTCAAATTTAGTTATTATTATTTACGCACATTATTTGCATACATTCTCTCCCACAATAACACCTGGGGGCAGGAATTACACCACGCACTCCTACCCCACCGCACCCCCTTTACAAAAGCAGAGCCAAGGCTCGGAGTCAGGGAGCTTCCCCAAGGTCAGGCGGGCAACGAGCACAGTAGTGATGCTCGGCCCTTGGCCACCGAATGAGGGACCCTTCCCATTGCACTCTGGATGAAACACAAGGGGTCTTCAAGGAAACAAGTATGAAAAAGCGAGCACAGTGCCCAGCATATAGTGGGGACCCCGGGATGATGGTAAGATCGAGGCACTGGGGATCACATGGATTCCTCCCGAACGGCTCCCCAGGCCCTACCCCAAGCGCGCCACTGAACCTCCCCGAGGTCCGCGCCCCGGGGCTTTGTACGCCGCAGGTCGGCCCCACTCACCGAGTCCCTTCGTGGCGCGCAGAGGCGGTCGCCCGGCCTGCAGGACAGGGGTCGCTGCGGCTCGGCCCGGAAGCCCGCCATGCCGGACCGCCGGCCCCGCACGCTCGGCCCTGCCCCGCGCCTCCTCCCCGCCTCGGCCCTCCCAGCGGGGGAGCCTCCTACCTGCAGCGGCGGCGCAGCGGCCGCAGCGACTGAGGGAGGGTCGGCGAGGCGGGAGCGCGGACGCCCTCGGCTCCTCTCGCAGGCTGGGCCGCCGGGAGGGCCGCGGGCTCGGGGAGCGCCGGGAGGTGGCGGCGCGCCCCCGGACGGCCAGGCCCCACCGCGCGCGCAGCGGCCACAAAGCCCGGGAGCCGCCGCCCCCTCGCGGGCCGCGGGCCGCTGCGGGTCCGTCCGCGCCGAGGAGGGCGGGAGCAAGGCTCGGCGCAGTCGCCACCTCCTGAAGCCGTGGCCGCCGGCCTCCCCGGAGGCTTGGGGCGGGTCGCGGGGTGTCCCCCACCTATCCCACCCTTTTCCTCTGCGCTGACATCCTTGTGCTGATTGAGTTCCCTTTCCCACCTTTGCGGAGGAGCTCCCGAAGGGCCTGAAAAACTGTTTTATTTCCACGAACAACAAAAGAATGCATTTGTACAAGGGATTCGGCACCCTGAGCACGAGTTAGCTCAGTCCAAGCGCCTGTCTGAAACAGGCTGCTTTTCTTTTGGGACTCCCCGCTACTTGGAACAGCCAAGCCTCCGCTGCTCGGCTCATCCCAGAGTTTTGTTTTGGTTTGTAATTTGCGGGATGGATGTGTCTCCCGCTAGACTGTGAGCTCCGTAGGGCAGGGACTACTAACCCTAAGGAAATCGGAATACCGTATGAGCTTTAGTCAATAATGTATTAGTGCTCCTCTTCCCAGCCCCAAACTGGAGATGAAGGAAGGAAGGAAAAAAGGAAGGAAGGAAGGAAGGAAGGAAGGAAGGAAGGAAGGAAGGAAGGAAGGAAGGGAGGAAGGAAGGGAGGAAGGAAGGGAGGAAAGGGAAGGAGGGAGGAAGGAAGAAAGAAAAGTGCAGACTACAAGATGGACAACAAATTAGGTAAAATAATAATAAATCAACATTTATAAAATGCATAATAATGTATCCATATGTGTTCATTAGTTGTGACAAAGGCTCCGCACTAATATAAGAGGTTAACAGTAGGAGAAATTGGGTGTGGGGGGGTCTATGTGAACACTTAAGTGTGACCTTGACGGTTTTTTTAATCCTCACGGGAGGACATGCTGATTGAACTTTACAGAGAGAAGGAGCGAAACATCACGCGGTTGCCTCTCCTGTGCCTGGCGGGCGGACCCAACCTGCAACCCAGGCATGGGCCCTGTCCTGGAATCGAACCGCCACATCGGCCAGGGCTGACCTTGACAGTTTTGAGAAATATTATCTGTCAGGTATTTTATTGAATGTCCCTCAGTTCTTATATTCGACTAAGTTTATGGATTTGGGGGAGCAAGTAGCTATTAGTATTTTTGAATCTGCAATTCTAGGTACATGTACTAGAGAACTGCTACTCACACACATGGAAAAAAAAAGAGTGTAAATTTTACTAAAGCTTTATTTAAAAAAAAATAAAAACACCTATTGCGCTTGTGGGATGAATAGTGGGAACTAGAATTTTTGTGCAGCATGAGCGGCAAGAAGTTTCCACTGCACACGTGTTTTGTCACCCATGCATTTATTCCAGCAATGTATGTTAGTGACTGCTACGTGGGGGGACCCACCCACTCGGCATGAAGGTCGACTTCCCTGGGGTCCTTGCTTGATAGATACAATAGAATGTGGCAGAATGATGGACCAGGAGAGGTGAGAATGTTACCTGAAACCCTGCCCCCACCCCTGACACCCACACACAGAGAACAGGTGATGCAGAGGAAGACTAAGTCAGTGTGTACCTGCCAGGGAAGTGGCACTCAAGTTGTCTCGAGTCTTGCCATTCCATTCCCTTCTATTCTCCAGGGCACCTGCCTTTATGTCAGGAGCAGGCCAGTCCTACCTTCTAGAAGCTTACACTCTGGTGGGGTTAGAACACTCTACCATACTGTAAGATGAGGAAAGGGGGTCACTCGACTGGGGCAAATAGCCAGAGGTGGGTCTGCAGAAGGTGGGCAATTAAGCCTCCTGTCTGTCCCCAGGATTATCACTGGTTCAAAGTAAATAGGTATTGACATACCCAACATATTCAGAATACGAGAAAAGTAAGGGTTCTCCTTCAGAAAGCTCGTATTTTTTTTTTAAAAATTAAAGAGTAAAAATAGATTGTGCTATTAATGAGGAGCAAGCAAAATAAATAAATAATGATTAGAAAAGTAATTATTGTGTTTTGTTTGTTAATTTGTGTTTTTGTGACAAACTGTTTTTCTTGCAATTCCATTTTCCACAAGTTGAATAGTTTCTCAAATCTGCAGCAGCCTGGGCCATTTCTGCATAAATTCCTCTCTTCTCAGTGTCTACTTCATGGCAGCCTCCTGCCCTCCCTCTCCGTTCTTTCTCCCCACGCCTGTCACCTTCCCCTAACAATCGTTTGACAGGTCCTAAATTGTAGAAAAGGTTTCTGCCCACATTGTTTAGCTTTGAAAACAACTTACTTTATCTCTGAAATAGTCTTTTTAATTCAGTTAAAAATAAAACAGCCAAAAAAAGAAACCGAAAAATAAAAAATAGAAAAAAAGCAGCCAAACTTTCTCCTTCTTCTCCTCCTCCTCGTTCTCCTCCTCTTCTTCCTTCTTCCCCTCCTTCTCCTCTTCCTTATTCTTTTTTATTTTATTGACTATTTTATAATTTCCAAATTCCAAAAAGCTTTCCATCCATCCAGTCTTACAAGCAAGTAATCTAGTCGATTCCTGGACACTATGCCCACTCCCACACCACCATATCTGATATATACCAAGTCTTGTCAGTTTAAGGTCCCCAAAAGTTCTCAAACTTTTCTTTGTCTCACCATCCCCACCCACCACCTTAGTCGGAGCTCTCACCTGGATTACTGCTGTACTCACCCTGTTTCACTTTTGCCTCCCTGCCAATCCATTCTACCGAGTAGAATGATTCTCTTAATACACAGACCTAATCTGTCATTGGATGCCTGATACCTATCAATGACCTACCTTTGTTTTAAGTATAAAAATCGATCCCTTTGATGGGACCTACAATGTGGCCCTGCCCAAATCTTCCTGTCTAGTCTCCTCGTCTTTCCATTTGACCCACTGCCCTTTCAACTCTTTAAACTCTCCCCCCCCCACCTCAGGGACTTTGCACATGCTGTTCCCTCTGCCTAGTGTTTTCTTTTTCTTATTAGATTCTTTTTTTAAAAAAAATTCCTAATTTTATTGAGGAATAATTGACAAATATATGCATATATTTTTGAAATGATGATTTGATACACATAAACACTGGAATGATGACTAAGATCAAGATAATCAACACATCTGTCACCCCACAAGTTTAGCTCTTTGTGTGTGTGTGTGTGTGTGTGTGTGTGTGTGTATGTGTGGAGAATGCTTAAGATGCACACATAGCCACTTTCAAGTATGCAGACAGTATTATTAACTACAGTCACCGTGCTGTGCGTTACATCTTTGGAACTTCTTATAACTGAAAGTTTGTACCCTTTGAACTACATCTCCCCATTTCCCTCTTCCCCAGACCCGGGAACCACCATTCCATTGTCTGATTCTATGAAATCAGATTTAAAAAAAATTTTTTAAGACTCTACATTTGAGTGCTGCCACACAGTATTTCCCTTACTCTGGCTTGTTTTACTTAGCATAATGTCCTCCAATTTCGCCCATTTTGTTGCACATGAAAAGATTTCCTTCTTTTTATGGCTGAATAATATTTTATTACATATGTATATATGTATGTACACATTAACACACATATATGTATATAGCACATTTGTGTATGTGTGTGTGTGTGTATAGCATACTGTCCTCTCATCCATCAACAGACATTTAGGTTGCTTCCATGTCTTGGCCATAATGCATAATGCTACAGCAAACATGAGTATGCACGTATCTCTTTGAGGCACTGATTTTTATTCCTTCAGATATATACCCAAAATCAAGGCTGCAGGATGATACGGAAGTTCTATTTCGGCTGGCTGCCCCCTCCACCAAGTGCCTGCTACTGCTTCTATCAGGCAGAGGTCTTTACCAAATTTTCTTTGTTTTCATATTTAAATTACTACCCCTCCTCCTTCCTCATGCCCTTAGGCTAATAGGTGCCTTGAGCAATGTAGTCACAGACTAATGGGTGTCATCAACAATGCAGCCCACTGCATTGTTACTTGTGGTTTCCCTAATCCCTGCCAGCTGAAAGATCTTCATAAGCAGATCCTGTGTTAAACAATCCTCAAATTATTCTCTTAAAGTGTCCCATCTGTTTCCCCCAGGGACCCTGACTGAAACATTGCCCCAGGGACTTTTTCCAGTAACTAAAATCTACATCCCAGGTGCCAGAATTTCCCTGATGGCCAACATAAGGGATTTTGCAATTCTTTATATTTATAACATTGAATGCTATTTGGTTATTGGAAAACCCTGTTTTTGAGAAATCAAGACAGAATATAAAGAATATGTTGGCTTTGATCTCACTTTTATAAAACAAAACAAAATAAAACAAGTGTGCATGTGCATAAAAGATTGAATAGATAATGCTCCAGCATGGTACTGGTCACTCTTGGAGTGAAAGAAGTCTGTTTTCTTTATGATTGTCTATGCTTTCCTACTTTTCTGCAATAATCCTACATTGCTACTCAAAGGAAAAAAATACATATATAATGCTATTTTAAAACTTTGCATTTGATCCAATTATACAAATTATAAAATCATAGTTAATTAAAGTATAAGTTAGATAAGACAAAGAAAGTATATTGCCTAGGACATTCCTTGTGACTGAGTAGGCATTCAATATGTCGATAATAATTTATTGTTCACATATCAATGTTTGATATTCTGGAGGTTCAGAATGAGCCACCTCAAGATATGCCTCAGTGGTTTGCAGGTTACGTTGAGTACTTCAGGCACAGGCTCAAGAGAAATTTCTGGCCCTGCTGGTGTGGCTCAGTTGGTTAGAGTGCCATCCCATCAACCGAAAGGTTGCAGGTTTGACTCTTGATCAGGGCACATACTTAGGTTGTGATTTCTTCCCCTGTTGGGGCATGTGGATACAACTGATATTTCTCTCCATGTCTCTCTCTCCCCCTTTTTCTCTTCCTCCCTCCCTCCTTCCCTTCTCTCTCTGTCTGGAATCAATATATATATTAAAAAGGACAGAGAGAGAGAAATTTGTGCTCTTCCCTTTCACTGCCTAGAAAATCTCAATTAGAAGCCTTGACCATAAGGATTAACATAGATAATTTCTTTTGACTTATGTGTAGGGCAGCGAACACTGCTTACTAAAGGTCAGTTCTTATTATCCTGCAAGGACTCTTTGAAGCCCCCAATGTGCAATACCTCAGCCCTAGCTCAGAATATCTTGTATAACTCAATCCCCATTTTCTATCTCTACACCTCTCCTGCATGTGGGGTCTCTCACTCTCTCGCATATGTGGGGTCCCTATATACATACATATGCATTATGTGGTTATTTTTTCTTGCTAATCTGTCTCATGTCTATTTAATTATTAGACCAGCCAGAAGGACTTTGAGGGTAGAGGAAAATTTATTCCTCCCCCACAATATACTTTTCCACCTTACAAAACAAAATACAGACAGCAGAAATTAGCATTTTGTGGATGATGGGAATATGAATTATTATATTGTACTTCATAGCATGATGCTCTGAACTCAGTTCAATCCTATTGAAGCAGACAGTTAGCAGTCAATGTGTTTAGGTATTAGATCTTCAGAGATATAGACAGGTTTAGGTTTTAACTAAATGTTTCAATTGCTTTGGTTGTCACGTATTTTATAGTTAAAGATTAAGAAAATATGTTAGTCATATCTTGGAAGCCTGCTATAAATAAATTCCGGGGGGGGGGAATGTTTCAGAGTATACGTTGTTTGAAATCATAGAAAAATATAGTTAGTGAAAGTTAAAACAATGAGAGCTTAAGCAATAACAAAGGTCACAAGATATATAGCTTCTGCTTTTTGCTTTAAAGATAACATCACTGAAGCATAATTTTGAATTGTTTGCAGAATCTTGGGTCTTCAACCCAGTTCGATCACCCAACCACAGTGACAAAGGCACCGGACAAGGTGATGTCAGGACCTGAATTAATCAGACCCAGACCAAGGAGAACCGCTGACGCTTGCTCAAGACCTAACTGTCACTTCTCCATCTGGCCACAGCCATCGGGTAAGCCAAAGATGGGCATTTACCAAGTACAAGTACATCCAGGAGCTATGGAGTTAGAAGCAGTCAATGGAATACGCTTCCTTCTCAGTGCGTGTTGCTAGCAGTACCACCAGCTCTGTACACTACACAGGGCCCCCCACTCCACCTGGCCAGATAAAGCACACAGGCTGGGATACAAGGCCGAGCAAGGTTACGTCATATATGGGGTTCAAGTGCTCCATGGTGGCTGCAAATGCCCAGCTCCTAAGGGTGTGCCTACGGCAAGCCTGTCATCATGGTGTTAACCAGCTGAAGTTTGCCCCAGCTTTCAGTCCATTGCTGAGGAGCCAGCGGGACACACTGTGGGGCTCTGAGAGTCCTTAATTCTAACCAGGTTGGTGAAGATTCCATGTGCAAATTCACTGAGGTTATCCTCATTGATCCATTCCATAAGACTATCAGAAGGAATCCTGACCCCCAATGGATCACCAAACCTGTCCACCAGCACAGGGAGAGATGAGTGATGACACCTACAGGCCACAAGAGCAGTGGCCTTGAAAAGGGCCACCAGTCCACCACACTATTGGTGGGTCTCGCCGTGTAGCTTGGAGAAGGTGCAATACCCTCCAGCTCCACCGTTACCACTAATATAAGTAATGTTTGTAAAATTCTTACCTCATAAACAATTTAGGACAGCCGTGTCTGCTTAAAAGTGTTCTTTAATGTGTTATAACTAGTTGTCTGCAGATTGTTTCATGAATGTTTTGTCAAACTATGAAAGTTAAAGTGCAAAATGCTTGAAGACTATAAGTGATGGTATATCTGGTTTCTCATAAGATAAAGCTTTTGATTTTGCTTTATCTTATCACAGAGTATCTATGTCAGTGTTTAAAATGCTGTTTGGTATAATAGGTATAAAATACATTCTGTGAAAAAGGGGGGGAGAACTAACCATCAGCTTCTCCCATGGCCCCTAAACCCTGAGCCCCTCAATCTTTGCCTTCAAAAGCCCTTGATTACAGACCATTGGGGTGTTCAGACTTTGAGCACTAGCTTGCTGTTCTTCTGGCTTGACGTCCTGCCAAGAAAGTACCTTAATTTCTCCACCGCAAAACTCAGTGTTCAGTGTTTAGCTCTGCATACAAGAAAATCTCTAAAGTGGACTCATCCCCAGAGAGATTAAGTGACTTCCCCCATTTCATATACAGCTAATTAGTGCTCTCAGCTCACCTTTTCTCTCTAAAGACTTCCTCCAGTGATCCTTCCTTCCCTCTGGCGAATACCTCTTTTCCTGTATTTGTCCCTACCTACAATTTAGGTAATCCTATTCGTTAATCCTATTACAGGCTTTTCCGTTAAGTGATTAAGTCTATTTCTTTATCATAGTAATCACATACAATTTTTTCTTCTCTCTCTGTTATATTTTGATTCTGGAAATTGAACTAATCAGGTGAAATGAGTACTACTGATAGAACACAGTGAAAGGCAATCCAAAAGTTTCACAGTAAAATTAAATTTCGTAAAGGATTAATTGTGATCAACCCTTCAAGCCTATTAACATGTCTTGGACTCCCCTTCAGAAATCACACAAATAAGTGTCCTCTGTCACCTTTCTCCAACTTTTTATCCCAACATGGAATTAGACTAGATGTTTCTAATATTTGTCTGAAATGAAAATTTTTCAAGAATGGTCCGTAGACTTTTACAAAGAACAAATTGTTGGGGTTTGCTCTATCAGATACTAAAACATTCCATAAAGATAAGTAATACAATGTACATTACTGTGGAGAAACAGGTAATTTCAACAAAAGAACACAGTTGCGATCAAGTATAAATAGGAGTATTAAGCACAGGGGAAAGAATATACAAGTCTATAAATGGCATTAAAACAGCTATCTCTTTGAAAAGAAATAAAATCCTTACCATACACTAAGACAAAAGTAAATTACAGATGGGTCATGGAACTTAACAATAAGGAATTATACAAATAATAAAAGCAAATATGAGAAAATTTGTTTATAATCTTGATGAATGCCTTATACAAATACAAAAGAATAACAAATAACTATGCCAAAATTGTCTTCTGCATGAGACTATAATCAAAATTAAAGCAAACTAAAACAATGATATACCATTTTCAGGATCAGATTAGCAAAAACGTATTGATAAAAGTGCACCCACTGTGTGACAAAATGGATAGTCGGGTACATTGCTAGTGCCCATTTAAATTGATACAACCTTTTGGAGAACAACATCCATTAGTTACAATTTTACATGTGTAATCCTTTCAGTCTAGAAGTTCCACTCCTATGTATTCATTCTAGAGTAATACACACGTGCATCAAAGGACAGGTGTGAGCAGTTCAGTAGAGCATTAATATTGATAAATATTAAAAAGCTATAAAGTCAAGTATTATATTACGTAATAATGTATCACATTGAACCTAATATGACATTTAATTGTAAGAACCAGTTATTAGTGTATTTTTTGTGATTAAAAAAATAAGGCTGACAATCAAACCATGACACAATGCTTCCTTATTACAGAGTTTATATTTTACAGTTTGTGAAAGAGATCTTTTAGACTTTTATTTGACCCTAGGTTTATAAGTCATACATTGCTTTTGTGCACTCATAAAAAAGGAAATATAAAGGAAATAGGTTAAATAATTCTTAAAACAACTTCACGTCAAGGGTCTGACTCTTCGGCGTCAGTTCTGACCCAGGGTCATCAGCGATGGGCTTTTCCTCACCCAGTCCTGTGTGCCATTCGAAATATGGTGATGTCACGGTGGAACAAGTGGCCAGGAGGGAAACAAAGGCAGGGCCCTCACCATTACGATCTAACAAAGAACTTAATACAAGAGGCTAAAAGGAAAAGCTCATACGTTGACCCAGTAATTCTGAGCCTGGTCGGATACGGCTGCCAGGCTTCGCAAACAAGTGAAACTATGAGAGTGTAGGAGAGGGGAGCCCTTGAAAGTCTGTGTGTATCATCTCCACTAGCTGGGAAAAGGAAAACCTTGGGACTGTGTACTCATCCCAAGGCCTGGAGGGGACAGGGGAGGGGAATCACTGTGCCCAGAAGAAGCAGCCCATAAACAACTGCCTGCCTCCCGTCTTGTACCAAATGAGCAAACAGCGTCTGGAGTGAGATAAGGGTTTAGACTAACAGACTCTCGCCCATACCTTTTAGGCAGTCACATTCCCATGGAAAGCTGGCACCATCTTTACCCACGAATCAAAATGTAACTCCCTCACCCCCATCCCGCCAACTATTTAAGTCCTCAGAACAAATGACTTGCATTTGCGTTTGGTCTCTTCTCTTGGCTGAGGCTCTCTCACCACACAGGTTGGGCATGGGGGGCAGCCCTGGCCACCCCTTTTTGTCCAGCCAGCTAGCCTCTGGCCACCTGGGTGCCACCCAGGCCTTTGGCCACCCTTGCTTTTGCCACCCTTGGTCTGCACACCCTTGCTTTTGCTCTCCCATTCACTAATAAACTTTGCTTGCATGCTAATAGGCTCACTGACCTATAATTCCTTACGGCGTTGGCAAGAAGAACCAGGGTTTCTCTGGTAACAGTGACACAGCATTTCTTTAAGAAGTGACCCCCTATTATAATATCTGGGATTTTCCACCAAGCCCCTAACACCCATTCTCAAGTTCTGATGCACATGTAAATTATTTTTACATGTGCATCAAACCCTGGGGGCATGGAGGGAGCACCAGGAAGTGGGCAGGGTCTGGTTGGGTCTGCAGAGGGGCTTTGGGCCTGTGGAATGGTGGGGACCCCAATGGTGGGGTGAAGGAATGGCATAGCATCAGTTCCAAATATTTCCTTTTACTTCATCATTCAAGAGGACATATTAGTGTCTATGAAATGCAGGTTCCCACCAGGCAAGAGGTTTACTTTACCTTCCATGTGTCTCCCCATCGGTAGGTGTAGAAGGGACAAACATTGCAATGCACTTCAATGAGTACAAAAACAGCAAAAACTTGAGTGGAGGGTCAGGGTGAGGATGGAAGGAGGGCAAGGGGAATTACGGAAAGAGATGGTATAGGTCAGGGATCAAATATGCAAATGCCTGGGGAAATGGTGTTCAGGGCAGCCTCTAAGCAATGTCCTTTGAGTCCACGAATCTTTTTTTTGGAAGAGCTTTATTTTGGTCTATAGCCATACCATCCTGAACACGCCTGATCTTGTCTGAAAGACCTTTCTTTTGAATTTTTTATTCTTGATTTACATTAATTCTTCTGTTTTCTTAAGATATTTTCCCTTTTATTGATTACTTTAATCAATTTTCTTTGTCCTGATATATATTTTAACATTTGTTTAATTTCATTCACTGATGACCTGTCTGGTGACATTTCTTTCTCTTTGCTTTTTATTATATTTTTCTGCCTCGATATTAGATTACTGGTTTACTGTAACAGGATGTAGCTCAGGAACAGTCAGACGGATGAGATGCACAGGGCAAGGTATGGAGGAGAGGGTGATGAGCTCCCATGCTCTCTGAGCACGCCACTCTCCCTGGATCTCCACGTGTTCTCCGTCCTGGAAGCTCCCACGAGTCTTCCTCCACCGTGTGCAACAGCATTCTGCGCTAAACCCATCAGCTCCTACAGTGTTCTGTACCTTCCAGCTTGGTCATCAGCAATCTCCATTAGACGGCAAGCTCTCTGAGAGCAGAGCCTGGGTGGGTCTCACCCACAATTAAATTCTTAGCTCTAACACAGTTCCAGGCAAAGAGAAATGCCCACCTCCAAAAAATACGATGAATGACTATATTCTTTGAGCAAAGGCTTGTGTAATGTGCAGCATGTAAAGAAGACTGAGACTTCAGTCCTGCCTTCTCGGAGTTTACATTTTAGTGAGAGTGAAAGACGATTTTCCCATAATATTCCCATGAGGGATAAAGAACCAGGAATGGGCCTATAAAAAAATAAGACCATTAATTCTCCTAGTAGTTCTGAAGATGATCTTGTGGTCCCAAAGTCATTAGACCTAAGATATACAAGAGAAGTAAGAAAGTGGAGGGTTCTGCCTTAGGGAGCCCAACATTTTAAAAAGCCCAAGACTGTGCTACAGAAGACTGGATGGTTGTTAAATCCTAATTAACTAAGGACTATATTCAGATTATTGATTATTGCAGCAAGGTGTGGGAGGAGGGACACCCCAGAGGAGCCTGGAATGCCACTCAACAAGAGGGAGGAAGGCAGCGTTTTTATAAGGTTGTAGTTCCCACTGAAGTTTGCAAGGATAGAAAAACGCTAGTGGGGACCAGCTCAGGGTTGGCTGCTGTTTCTGAGGCAGGATCAGAAGTGGGATAAACCAGGGCCTAGGTTCTGTCTGTTGCCAGGGTATCCTGGTCAGTCACAGAGATACACTGCAAAATGACCTAACGTGGAAGGGTGGGACCCAACAGTGGAAAACAGCAACGAGAAACCTCCTAGAAGAGGAGCCTGCAAATTGAAGTTCAAAATACAAATGGAAGATGCACTCCTGAGGAAACAGATGATAGAGTAAAAAAAAGTTTAAGATTCTCAAAAGAGTGAAGGAAGATCATTGTAAAAGAGACCACAATAATAAAACACTAAAGGAAAAACCATAATGAAATTAAAATCTCAATAAACAAGATAAAATCTAGAATGAGCACTGTTTAAAAAAGAAGTAAAAAAGACTTGAGAAATAGTACTGTTCAATTTATCCAGAGCACCCATGGAGACAAAAAGATTGTTTTAAAAAGATGACAAAGCTGCTAAAAAAAAACAACAGGGAGGGTAGTTTGAGACATTCTGACATACATTTAATAGTAGGTGAATGATCACGTATGTTATGTGAACTATATTTCAATAAAGATGTTTAAAAATATATCCAGATCCAGATATGTAGGAGATCCAGAAGAGAGAGCATGGAGGGAATATTGGTGAAGCTTCACTGATCAGACAGCAGCTGATCATTTTCTGGGCCTGAATAAAGTCTTAAGTCCTCAGAGAGAAGGCCATAAATACTCTCAGTGAATCTGTAAAACTGTATGGAATAAGAAAAACGTAAAAACTACAACACAGAATGATAAAGTGTATACAGCTGAAGTCTACCTACCCCTTTAATGTCACTGTCCTCTCCGCCAATCAGCCCTATTCACAGCTTGGTCTATGAGTACACATCTCTATCTATCTTTGTATCTTTACACAAAAACAAAGTTCAGTAGGCGTGTATCTGTGCTTTGTTTTTAACTAATAAAGGGGATCTTACATTTGCTGTAAAACTTTCTCTTTCATGTAACAAAAAATTATACAGATCTTGACAAATGACTATCAGATTCCATTTTATTTTTATGATGAAGTTGTTCATCTTTTAAATGTTATTTTAAAAGAACATTTGTTAATTTTTTCCAAATTCAGAGAAAAATAAAGAGGAGCTCATAATCCCACTGCTCACTTACTGACATTTATTAAATAATGAAAGTAACAAATATTCATAGCTAGAAAATGGAAATAGTTCAGAAAAGAACCACATGATAGCATGCTATTCCTCCAGAAAAAGTTACTTTATGAACAACACATATATGTATACTATAGATTTTTTTCGTTTTAAAAGTCAACACAAAAGGAATCATTGTAACATTGTCCCACACATTGATTTTTCACTCACTAGTATACCTTGGAGAGCTTTCCATGTTGGTATATATAAAGCTATAGTGTTCTTTGCTTTTTAATGGACTCATAATATTTTATAAAATGCAATATATTGTTTGTGAGTACAACCATTTACTTTATATGGAATAAACATAATCATTTACATCCTCCAAAGTTCCTTTAATATTCATGGAAGAATAATTTACATTGTTTCCAGTGTTCACCTCATAAGCATGGCACACACTGAACACCCTTGTTCCCTCATCTCTGTACATGTGTGTGAATATTTTCATCGAACGGATCTCTAGAGTTGGAATTTTGAGTTAAGGCACATGGGCACTAACATTTTTGATGACTCCTATCCAATTTTCCTCCCTCAAAACTGCACCATTTTACACCTCTTTTAACAAGGTGTCTGAGGGCTTTCTTCTCCACTTCTCATCAACACGGGATGCTATCAGTTAAAAAATCCTAGTCTGCATGAATAACTAAAATATCTTATTATGTTAAATGGCACTTCCCTAATTACTAGTAAGAATGACAACATTTTATGGGCTTAAGAATCATTTGAACTTCTTTTTCAAGTCCATATTGTGGTTAGTTTATATGTGTGCGCATGTTTAAATAATCTGGTGCTTGTTATGATACCTTTGTACCATACAAAGCCTGAAATTTTTATAAAATCTAATGATCAACCTTTTCCTTATGAATTTCAGGTTTAATGATTTTCTTATTAAAAAAAACCTTCTACATGCCTAAGGAAATACTGTTTTACTTTTTATTTCTAAGGGTTTTTTTTAACATTTAAATGTTAGGTTGGGATATACATAAAATTTTAATTTTTGAATCCATAGCCAATCATTCCAGCATCGGTTATTGAATCATCTTTTCCTTCACTGACTTGAAAGGTCACATTCGTCACACACTAAGCTCTGATATCTGTGTACATCCGTGTGTGCGCGCACATGCCAGATGCAGAGATCTCAGACCTCCTACTGCCGGAGAGTAGTTACTGGTAACTGCAGCTCTTACACTCTGGACTCCATCGTCGTTTCTGCTCCAGGCCTCCGTTCCCATGGGTGCTTCCAGTGGGTGCCTGAGGGCAGCAAAGACACTGAGGTAGGTCCATTTCTGGGAGACAAGATTCTTCTGACAAGTGACGTTAGCTGGAAGACTCCCTGTTGGCCTTGTTGAAACTTTCTCTTTTTTCAGCTTTACTGAGTTATAATTGACAAATAAAGTTGTAATATGTTTAGAGGGCACAACATGATTTGATACATGTTTGCATCGTGAAAGAATTCTCACCAGTGAATTAACACATCCATCATCTCACATATTTCCTCTTTTTTTTTTGTAAAAACACAAGTTCTACTTTCTTGCATATTTCAATTATATAATACAGTGTTATCAAGTATAGACACTATGTTATACATTAGATCAGTGACATTCAACCAGTGTGCTGCAAGAACTTTTAAAACATGCAATATCTGACTATTTAGTCGGGAGCACTGACCTCTTTTCCCTTAGATTGTCAAATAAAAAAAATGGCAACAGCCAACACAATAGCCATTTGGTGTAAATGAATCAAAATGACACCTATTTTTTCATCAGAGCAGGAAAAAATTTTTTTGCTGTTCTGCAGAATTTAGTAATTGGTTTATATGGGCTATGAAATGAAATGAAAAAGGTTGAGAATCACTGCATGAGATCTTCAGGCCCAATTCCTCTCATCACTGAAAGTCTGTACCTGTTTCCAACCTGACCCTATCTCCCCCACCCCCCAGACCTCATATCCACCATTCCACTCTATGAAACTTTCTTAAAACCACACTGCAGGCTAAGGCCTTCCTTCTCTCATTCCCAAGGGGGATCTGCATGGGGGTCTGCCTGCACATTCCCAGGCCCTTCTGCTTGCTCTCTATTTTTCTTCACGGGTATTTCCCCCAATAGATGGGAGACATCTGATCCCATCTTGGTTCTCAGTGAACCTGGACTAATAATATACATGGGTCTCTTTTGTTTCATGGAGCTACCCGTCTAGCCTAGGTCTAATATCACAGAGTTTTAATGACTATAGCTTTATGGTATGTTCTTAGATTAGGTGGAATAAGTCCCCCACATTGTCTTTGTCAAAATAAGGAGAAGTGAGCAACAGCAGGTTCATAGTTGTGACATTGTTTTGAGTTAATGAAATGATTGCAATAATCATAACCTGCATATCTTTTTCCATATGAACAACTGTAAACCCACTTATGCCTACCCCTGAATTTTTGGCTATTCTTGTACATATACTTCCAGCTGACTTGTTTGATAAAAAGATTTTTTAAAATTGATATATAAAAACATTTTAAAAACATTTAATTTATTTATTTTTAGAGAGAGGGGAAGGGAGGGAGAAAGAGAGGGAGAGAAACATTGATGTACAAAAGAAATATCAATCAATTGCCTCTCACACACCCCCAATTGGGGACCTGGCCCACAACCCAGGCATGTGTCCTGACAGGGAATCAAACCGGCAACCTTTCAGTTCACAGGCCAACACTTAATCCACTGAGCCACACCAGCAAGGGCTAAAAATTGATTTTGAGAGAGAGAGAAAGTGGGAGAGAGAGGGAGAGAAACATTAATTTGTTATTCCACTTATTTATGCATTCATTGCTTGCTTCTTGTATGTGCCCAGACTGGGGATCAAACCCACAACTGGTGTATCAGGATGACACTCTAACCAACTGAGCTCCCCAGGCAGGGGTGTTTTTTTTTTCTTTTTAATTAATGCGTGTACATGATGACAAAAGGATATATGAAAAGTATGTTTCCCTCCCATCTCTGACCCGAGGTTCCTGAGGTCTCTCCCCAGAGGAAGATTTTACTAAAGTCTTCTTTACTAAATCCTTCTGTAGCATTCCAGAAACACTCTAGATATATATGCATGTGTGTGTGTGTGTGCGCCCACCTATCCATCTAGCCATACATTCATCTCTTCATTCTTGGACCTGTTAGCATATTGTCCACCCTGTTCTGTACTTTGCTTTTTCACTTAACAATAGGTCTTGGAGAGCTTTCAATGTCAATATTTACAGTTCTGACTCATTCTTTGTAATGACTACCTAGCATTCTACTGTTCCTTCACAATGCACACTTAAGTAATTCCCACTCCTTTGCTATAACAAACAATGCTACAGGGAATCAAAGAACTTCAGATTTATCTTGTAAAGTTATATTGTTAAAAATCCCATTAAGATTTTATATAGAGTTGCCTTGAAAATTAATAGATTTAATTTGATCACTATGTTTGGGTCTTCCCAATCAAGTCACACAGTATGTCTTTCTTTCCATTTAGTTAGAAGGACAAACTTTTATAGCCTTTGGCCAAGTTTTACAGTTTTTATAAATAGGTCTTGACTTCCGGCCAAGATGGAGGCATAGGTAGACGCACTGTGCCTCCTCGCACAACCAAGATAGGGACAACAAAGATATAGAAACAAAATAACAACCAGAACTGACAGAAAATTGAAGTTTATGGAAGTCGGACAACCAAGGA
>CM052540.1:24217206-24231295 GCA_028533065.1 Trachops cirrhosus
CGCTTAAAAGGATGGGTTCTGGAGCTTTCAATTCTTCTTCTGTTTGAGCCATATTTTTGATGTTTTTTTGTTTTGTTTTGTTTTGTTTTTTGGTCTTGTGGAGCTCCTGTAGTGAGGGGCAGGGCCTTAGGAGTTCACCAGGGTGGGGCACCCCAGTTGCTGGGTTGTGACTCTGTATGTGGGGGCGGGGTCCGAGAAGGAATAATGGCGGTTGCTCTGCTCTCTGTAGGACCCCAGACCCTTCCGCCACTTTCCACAAGCCAACCGGGCCCCTCTGGCACCAATTCCAGTGTGGGTGGGCCTGTGCACCCCGTGGGACCTTCCTTCTCAGTCAGTGACCCAAAGCTCTATTTCCGGGTGCTGGGACCCTGAGCTGCACGCAGTGCCTTGCTTCACAATGGCCGCCTCGCTGGGTCTGCAGGTTGCCACCCCCTGCTTGTGCGCCCAGGGTCTGCCTGCTGCAGGCCTGCGCACCACCCTGGGTGCTCAGCTCTCCGCTCCGTGTCCCTCGCCTGGCTGCCCGACTCCGCCCCTCCTACTGGTCTGGATGAAAGTGTCTATTTTTAAATCCTTGGGTGTCTGACTTCCATACACTTCAATTTTCTGTCAGTTCTGGTTGTTATTTTGTTTCTATATTGTTGTTGTCCCTATCTTGGTTGTGCGAGGAGGCACAGTGCGTCTACCTATGCCTCCATCTTGGCCGGAAGTCCCAAATAACTCAATGTTAAAGCGGACTCTCACATGGAGGTTGTTATAAAGTACAAAAGTCAATTCCATTCCTTTCTTCTTCTTTCCTCTATCTTATATTACATTTTTCTCATTAAATATAGTATTTTTGGTTGATCTAAAGAAGTAAAATTTTCAGCAAGCACTGAGCACACATTTGATGACTGCCAGTCTTTCAACCTCCATGGAAACCCAGACTGAAGGGCTTACAATTTCCTACTAGGAAAGGAGGTAACAGGTTCAGGCAACTGGTTCAACCAAGCAGCAGGCAAATTAAAGGCAAAAGAGAAGAGATTTAAACCCTTTCTCCAGCTCCACTGTAATGTAATTGTATTATTCACACCAGCTGATTGTGTAGGGAAGGAAGAAAAAATACAGGGTAGGGCGAGAGTAGGTTTACAAACACAGTTTGTTCTTGCACTATTATTTATTAATTGTTGTATTATTTTCCACACAAACAACTGTAAACCTACTTTTGCCCCATCTTGTATAGTTAAGATTTTATTTTTGAATTGTATCTTTTATGTTGTTTACTGTGATCCTGAATAACAACTGAACAGAACTTAGAAGAATGCCTTAGACTAGAGAACATAAAAATGCAGAACTTGAAGTTGGTGTATCATTAGTTTTTTCTCTTTAATCATTCTTACTGGTAATTCACAAGAAAAGCTTTAAGTTTCCAAAATTTGCTTAGCTCCAAGATTGTAAACATCTACTATTTATAGAGAAGAAAGTAGGAAAGGATGCCCATTCAGAAGGGTTTTATCATATAATTTCATGCAAAAGCATGAAAAAAAGATCAAAGTTGTTTGTCCAAAAGATCAAAGTAATTAAATACAAAATAAATAGATAAGGCACACAATAGAGTGACCACAGAAGAGCTAGCTTGGTCAGGGAGGGTTTCTGAAGTAACAATTATGAGCCATTTTCTCATGTACTTACTCTCCTTGGGAGAACTCCTTTATTTGTATTTGTTTTTCATTGCAAAATTTTTTAAATTTTGTAAAGTACATATAACATAAAATTTACCATTGTAGGCATGTTTAAGTGTTCAGTTAGGTAGCATTAAGTACATCCACATTGTTATGCGACTGACCTTGAGAATGACTTCATCTCGCAAAACTGAAACTCTATAGCCATTAAACAACTTCATTCCCCCTCTACCTTCCCTTGCCAACCACCATTCTACTTCCTGTTTTTATGAACTTGATTACTCTAGCTACCTCTTATATATGGAGTCATACAATGTTTGCCATTTTGTGACTGTCTTATTTCAAGTAACACGATGCCCGTAAAGTTCACCCATGTTGTAGCATGTGTCAAAATTTCTTTCCATTTTAAAGCTAAATAATATTCTATTCTATGTGTATATTTCATTGGGTTTAATCACTCATCCAGTAAAGGACACTTGAGTTGCTTCCACCTGTGGCTACTGTGAATGATGATGCTATGAACACAGGTGTACAAATATTTCTTCAAGACCCGCCTTTCAATTCTCGTGGTTATTTACCCAGAAGTAGAATTGCTGAATCATATGTTAATTATATTTTTAACTTTTTGAGGAACCATCATTCTGTTTCTTACAGGGGCTGAACCATTTTACATCCCATTCCAATTTCTGTACATCCTTACCAGCACTTGTTAATTTCTATGTTTGTTTGTTTTTTTAAACAGTAGCCATCCTATGAGTGTGAAATGATACTTCATTGTGGTTTCGGTTTGCATTTCTCTAATGATTAGTGCTATTAAGCACTTCTTATTTTCAATTTTAATTTCTCAATTAGTACATGTTAATTTAGAAGAGCAGAAAATTTTTATCTAAATAAAAATGAGAAAAAGAAAATCACCTTCAAGCATACAAGCATAGATAACTACCTTTAACATTTTGGTGAGATTTCATCCAGACTATTTTCTACATACACATAAAAATGAAAGGGAACATACTATACTGATTGTGTTTTAACCTTTAAAAACACTTAGTATCACTTTAAAATTTTTATTTTAATAATTATCATAAACATTACAATTTGAAGTGTCTACACCTCAGAGGAATATTCAAAGGAATATTTCCTTGTTTGAATGTACTGTAATCAGTGTAACCAAACCCTTATTGTTGAGATTTAGGTTGTTTTGAAATTTGGGGCATTATAAATAGCCCATAGTTCTTTGCTATTTGGGGTGAGGGAGGAGCAGGGAATAATCTTTAAAAATATTAACAAGTGCCCACTCAAAAAATGTTAAGAGCCTTCCACATCTTTGTTCATTTTAAATCATTACATAGGATTTGTGATCTTTTGTCCTTTATTAAATGTTCCAACAACTGGGTCTATTCCTTGTCACTAATGTCTCTTACTTGTTTGAGTACTGTGTTTCCAAAAGTCTCTAGGTTTGGATTCCTATCCCTCTTTTCTTCCTCAAAGTTAAATGTGCATGGTTAGATCTCTAATAATTTTATGAAAAATAAAAGTTTTAGTTGACTGGTGGGAACAGAAGTGCCCTTGCTGCAAGCCCTGTAGTGGGTGTCAGCATTTTAAGAAATTTGAAGATGAAGCAATCATGTTGGATGTATTTTATCATTATCTCCACATCTTTTCTCCACTTACCCACCCTCAACCCATCGCGGGCATTCATCTGCTCTTACCAGGGTTACTGAAATAGCCCTGTTTCTGGTGTCGCGCTCTACCTGCCATTCTGCAATATTAAGGATGGCTACGTTGATAGCAAACAACAGATCTCCACAGTTCAGTGGCTTGAAGGACAGTAAGTTTATTTCTCACCTCATTCCAGAGTGGGTTTCCAAGTCAGCAGGTGACTCTCCCTCAAACAGTAAGTTAGGAATCCAAACTCCTTCCATCGTTTGTCTCTGCCATCTGCTAGGCCATTTTCCTTATTTATACAAGCGAGGCAGGGTCTCCATGTCCATATTTCAGCTGGTGGAAAGAGAAAAATAGAAAAAGGGTCAGCCTGGTCTGAAGGTGCTGGTGTGAGAGTGGTGCACCTCCCTCCATCTCACATTCCTTTGCATAGAGCAGACTCACATGGCCACGGCTATTCTTATCTCTAGAGACGCTGGGAAATGCAGTCAAGCTGTATGCTCAGGAAGAGGAGACTGAGCTTTGACAGACAGTTCTCAGTCTGCCACACACAGATCTGTTCATCCGCCACACTGCTGTCAATGCTAACTCTCTGAATCTCAAATCTGATCATGCCATTCCCCTGCTAAAGAAACACACACAGGTTTTGCATCACTGAACAACAAATGTTGTTATTGAGTATTTACTGTGTGCTAAACACTGCAGATATAATAAGGAAAATAAAAATTCCGTATTTGTCCTCCTGGAGCTTATATAGGAGCCAAAATCCTGGGAATCGTATATGGCTCTTCCTTCTCTCTCACTGCTACATCCAGTCCATCAGGAACACCTGCGAATTCCACTTTCATCTAGAGCACCACTCCGCACCCCTTCTCCGCTGTTTCCCACAAGTGTCATTGTTCTAGATATTTTTTAAAATCCTAAATTACATAGCTTAGACATAACCAAATTTAGAGGTCTTTATCAAATGAGCCATGAATGTGCAGTGTGGAGGGAAATGAAGCATTTAATTTTAATCAATTTGTTGACATTATCTATGTTTATGTGGCGGGGGCTCGGCCCACAGGGCGCCCCCCACTCCCCCGCCCCCCCCCCCCCCCGCCCGCCACAACAGATGAGAGTAAGTCTACCAAGACATGATTTGCTTAGGGAAGAAAGGTGGCCGATCTCTCTTGAAGGAGAAGGGCAAAGAGCCTTTTCCTCAATGGGCTTTCACTGGGTTCATTTTGCACAGGAATACAGGTAAAGCTCATCAATCATTGTCAGGCACTAAGGATCAAACAATACAAGACATACAAGAACTATGAGGGCTTATTCTGAGTCAGGGTCGGTTAGCTAAAGAGCTACAAAACTTTGGGAAACAAACTCATTTCCTGCTGGGACCCTTATCAGAAAACTGAGAGCATTCTTAGCAAAGCAGGTTTCACAGGATTTTATGTATTCTTTCTTGGATCTGATGCCCTGGGGAACAGCACAGGGCTGAATTGCCCTCTGTCATTGTTTCAGGCTTAAGTCAGGCAGCCAAGAGATTAGGAGACTTCTAACAGACAGAATGAGGACTCAGGCTTTGTCAAAGCTGAGGGGTGAGGGTCCATCACTCCCTTTTTCTGTAGACCCCCAAGTCCTTCCCTGGGGGCCCCACTATCATGCCTGTCGTAGGTCATCCCTCCCTTGAGGAATCTCACCTGTCATTGGCTAACCGATCATGCACTGGGGGCCAGGCAGGGTGAAGTAAAAGGGGCAGGATCTCCCTGCCAAGGCGATAAGCTTTGTTTCCTCAGTGGCTTAGGGTCCCAAGGTCGCTCACTCAGCCTTAGCCATGGGGGCGGGTTACAGCTTCCAAAACTAGGCAGGGCAGTTCCCAACATTTATGTTTACTCTCATTCTGTTCTTGCTTGAAGGTTTGAGGGAACTTCTCCAGGAATGTTATCAGATCCTCCTTCCTTTGTGGGGTGCCTAAGTTCTTTATCTATGTTTGTGGTCCATGAAATTTGCTCCTCTCTTTGTACAACAAACTCCCTTTAATTTAAGTTGCTTGAGAGGCTTTCTGCTCCTAGCCACCAAAAGATTCTTCTGTAAACATTTTTTCATTTTTTTGAAAAGTATATTTAACATCTAGTGTTGGTATTGGTGGTGCTAGATGTTTGAGAGCCACAATATTATCCTTTATGCAAAGTGCTTTGGCATGTTTGTACCCCGTTTAAAGAAGAAGAAAACAACAGAGTTCCGGCCAAGATGGAGGCGTAGGTAGAAACCCTTCGCTTCCTCGCACAACCAAAAGGAGGATAACAACCAATCTAAAATCAATAAACAACCAGAAGTGCCAGAAAATCAAACTGCATGAAACTGCAACAACCATGGAATTAAAGAAACAGTCAAACAGAACAATCAGACCAGTAAGGTGGTGGACGGAGAGAAACCATAGGGAGGTGGCGGACCGCACAGGCAGGGCTGACTTAAGGAGAAACTGAGACTCAGATCTGACTGTGGACTACAGCAGTTGCCATGGTGGAAGAAACTCCCAGTCTCACTCGAGAGTCCGGTCAAAGTGCACTAGAGACAAGCAGACCAGCTGCACTGTTCCTTCTCTGGCCCATTCCCCATAGGCAGTGCTGCAGTGCAGCAAAGAGGGTTGCCCCGCCCCCTTACAACTTATCAGGTGCGCCAAGACAAAGACATACAGCCCAACTGAAAGAACAGAGCAAAACCTCAGGAAGAGTGCTAAAAATGAGGACATAGCCAACCTGATAGAGAATTTAAAGCCCTGGTAATCAAAATGCTCATAGAACTGATTGAGCTTGGTCAAAAAATGAAAGAACAAATGAAAGATACCCAAAGTGAAATAAAGCAAAATATTCAGGGAACCAACAGTGACAGGAAGGAAACCAGGAGTCAAAGAAACGATTTGGAACAAAAGGAAGAAATAAATATCCAACCAGAACAGAATGAAGAAACAAGAATTCAAAAAAATGAAGAGAGGCTTAGGAGCCTCTGGGACAACTTTAAACGTTCCAATATCTGAATTATAGAGGTGCCAGAAGGAGAACAACAGCAATAAATTGAAAACTTATTTGAACAAATAATGAAGGAAAACTTCCCCAATCTGGCAAAGGAAATAGACTTCCAGGAAGTCCAGGAAGCCAGAGAGTCCCAAAGAGGTCGGACCAAAGAGGAGTACACCAAAGCACATCATTATTTATTAAGTTACCCAAGATTAAAGACAAACAGAAAATCCTAAAAGCAGCAAGAGGAAAGGAAAGAGTTACCTACAAAGGAGTGCCCATAAGACTATCAGCTGATTTCTCAAAAGAAACCTTGCGGGCAAGAAGGGGCTGGAAAGAAGTATTTGAAGTCATGAAAGGCAAGGACCTACATCCAAGATGACTCTATCCAGGAAAGCTATCATTTAGAATGGAAGGGCAGATAAAATGCTTCCCAGATAAAATCAAATTAAAGGAGTTCATCATCACCAAGCCCTTATATTATATGAAATGTTAAAGGGTCTTACCTAAGAAAAAGAAGATGATTAAAACTATGAACAGTAAAATGACAACAAACTCACAACTATCAACAAATGAACCTAAAAATGTAAAAGAAAGAAAAACAACAAAAACAAAACTACACCAACAACTAGAACAGGAACAGAATCAGAGAAATGGAGATCACATGGAGGGTTTTCAGTGGGGCGGGAGAAGGGGGAATAGCGGGGAGAAGGTACAGGGAAGAAGCATAATTGGTAGGCATTAAATAGATGGAGAGAGGTCAAAAATGGTGTGGCAAACAGAACTCAAGGAACTTGTATGTACAACCGTGGACATGAACTAAGGGATGGGGAATGCTGGAGGGCTGGTGGGTGCAGGGTGGTGGGGGGATAAAGTGGGAAAAATTGGGAAAACTGTAATAGAATGTACTTTAAAAAAAGAACAAAACATCTGTAATATTTTCACATCACTGCTGTAACAAATGACTACAAATGTAGTGGCTTAAAACAATACCCATGTATTATCTCATGGTTCTGTAGACAAGAAGTCTGAAATTATGTCAAAATTTTAAAATTATTTTTAAAGATTGTATTTATTTATCTATTTTCAAAGAGAGGAAAGAGGGAGAGAGAAAGGGAGAGAAACATCGATGTGAGAAACATTCAGGGTCAGAACTCCGGGGACAGAAGGGCATGTGCCCCTCCCGGGAATCAAACTGGTGATGTTTCACTTTGCAGGACAGCACCTGACCAGCTGAGCTACATCAGTCGGGGCAAAATTTTAAACATTTTAAAAATATTTTAAAAGTACGTGTAACAGTGAGCTCCAATTAACATGATTTATATAAAGACATGCATTTCCTCCTCACAATGACTCAATAAAATAAGCACTAACATCACCCAAATTTTACAGATGAGGAAACTGAAGCACAGAAATATGAAACAATTTTCCCAAGGTCAAACAACTTTCGAAGTGTGGTGCAGAGAATTTTACCTGGTAGTCAGCCTTCACTCATTACACACTGATTCTCCAGGTATAGCTTGTGTAAAGAGAACGCTATTTATAATATGTGTATTGTTACCATATTTTATATTCTATTTTATATATATTTTATGTAATCCGGTTACTTCACTTTACGTACAAATAGAATTGGTCTGAATAGGTGATCTTATAAATTTGGTACTTGCGCCCTTTGCTTTTTCTAAACTTCCTGGTTATTTTTCCAAGCTTTGAATGCTGAGGTGCAAGCTTCTATCCTGGGTCACGGAGATGGTTCTAAAGGAGGAAGGAGGAAGGACTGATGGAGAGCTGCCGTGTGGGGCGGGGTGACAGTATTCTTAGGTCTCTCAGCTCCAAACATCTGCTTTACTGTTTCACAAAGAAAGTAGCTGCTGTATAAATAGGAAATATCTGTGAACCATTTGCTACAGACAGGTAGTTTTAATTTGTAATTTACTAGTGCCTAGTAATTACATATATAATCATGCAATGTAAATACACATGTAATTATATTTCATACAAAAAGAATAAATAAGTGGTACTGAAAAAGAACATGAGTTTAAAATATTTTTTTCTGATTTCAGATTTTAACTGATATAAATATAAATGTGTAAATATTTGTGAGTGTATGAAGGTGTGTATTTATTCATTCAAAAATACATTTTGTGCAAAGATTTTCTTTGTCATTTCTTAAACTCCCTGAAGACAAATGACAGCATTTGTGTTTTCCATTTGAGGTCCACACTGAAAATAGAGTCAAAATTTAGAATTTAGATTTAGTGATAGTAAAATAAAAATCTATTGAGATTTATAAGTTAAAAAGATGATGTTCTCACAAGGCCTCACAAGTTCTAAGACAATCTTTTATCTCACAAAAGGGTCATTTTTTCCCTGACTATTCAAAAAGAAACCTTTTCATCCCCAATTCTGGTTTTAGATAACTGTATAATTGATGGTGATGATAATATTATAGGGACAGAATTATGTGTGCATGGATGGTAGGGAAGTCCAAGTAAGGGAAATAAAATTCCATTTCTTAGAGTTAAAGTACAAAAACAATATAGATTTCGAGCAGGGATATGTCACTGAGAAAGAAAGGCAGGTTTCTAGGACTATAAGACTGAAACTACACTGAATTTGTTGTTCATAGCTACAGAATGTATCCATCAGAAGAGAACATGAATTGGCCTTTTGAATAAAGGAAAAGAAAAATCCCTGAACAAATTTCGGCTGTACTTATTCAGCATTGTTCAGGGGAAGAAACTTACTTGGAAAACGTGAGGAATCACTTTTCCAGTGGCAAATCTAACCCAGCTGAAAGCGGGTGCATCCGCTCTCTTACAAGTAATCATCTGAGTTATTTGACTTAGACCTTTTGCTCCATTTCCATGTCCACTACTCAATCCTGTGGTTGAAATTTTTCTCTGTTCCCATGGAGGTGTGCCCACTGAGAGAGAATATGCTAGGCTTGTTAACTTGAGTGTTCTGGCCCCTGTAACAAGTGTAGTTAGTTTTTTTTATTATAAATCTAAATATTGACACTCAGCCTTTATGCACTGGCCCCTTTGAGCTTGGTTAACGTGATTTCACTCTAAGCCTGCCGAGGCTAACCTTTAAGACTTCAGTAACTTTAGTAAAGTTATCAAGGTAACAGGACAAATTACCGGAATTTTCCTCCAGAAGATCTCTGCGTCATTGAGCACCATTTTCTTTCAAAACATCATTACAAGAACCCATTGCTGTATCATGAAATAATATTTATAGAGAGTTTTCCTCTCCTAGAAAAGAAAAATAGATTGTCATTTGTTAGTTTTACGGAATCAAATTAACAGCAACGTAAATACTGTATTGTCTTACAGATGGAATGACCTCTAATGATGAAAAGGAAAACCATATATCCAAAATAGCTTAAAAATGAGATGAAAATAAGATTGATGGAACTGAAAACTATTTTTTTAAAAACCCACAATGAAATCAATTAGGAGGCAAGTTTCAACAACTATTTAAATGAACAGATGAGAAACAATAAAATCAAACTATTTTGCAATTGCTATGTAGAAAATTTAGTTTAAAAATATATATTTTAGCCCTGGCTGGTGTGGCTCAGTGGATTGAGTGCCGTCCTATGAACTGAAAGGTCACTGGTCTGATTTCTAATGAGGGCACATACCTGGGTTGCAGGTCAGGTCCCCAGACGTGGCTAGAGACAACTGATCAATGTGTTAATGTTTCTCTCCCTCCCTCCCTCCCTTCCCCGCTCTCTAAAAATAAGTAAATAAAATCTTTAAAAATAAAATAAAAATATATATTAAATATCCCTAAGGATATCAAAATCTGAGTCTTGTATAAGAAATCATATTCTGTTTGAGACCCTACAATAGATTTGTTTACTAGAGGAAAAGGAATTTGTCAGAAACTTACTTGGAAATGCAGTGGTAATTCCTAATGCTCTCTTCGTGTCTCAGAAACTTGGTCTTTCCAATAGTTCTTATTCACAGATGAGACACCTAGGACCTAGAGAGGTTAAGTAAGTTTTCCGGAGTTCCAACGCCAAAAAGTGGTAGAACAGGGAATTCCATTATCATCATTTCATTCATAAATGATTCATGTTTATTAAAGATAGGGACTCTTTTAAAATATAATTAGTTTCTTTACCATTGTACATGATTCCTTAATGTTATCAAATACCTAGTGTTCATTTTTCCCTGATTGTCATATAAAGCAGATTTAGTTATAAAACAAATTATACATTTATAAATAATAATACAAGAATAAACTTTGTGTTTTGTGTACTCACAACTGTAAACCTACTTTTGCCAGTGCCTGTATAATTTATAGGGGTTTTTTTTGGTTTGAATTAGACTACTTGGAAATTTCATATAATACAATTGGTTGACATATGATTTAAAATTTTCTTAATTTATACTCTGTCTCTTTCTATTCTTTCAAAACAATTTTGTAAAAGAAACCATGCTGTCCTGTTGAGTGTCCTACATCCAGATTGGACTGATTGCATTGCTATGATGTAGTTAATACATTCTTCTGCTCTTAATTTCCATAAATTGGTAGGTAGGTTTACCTTGACCAGATTTAGTTTTGAATTTTTTGGCAAGACTTTTTAAAAGATAGTATTGTGTACTTTAATAACAAGGTATATAATGTCTGTTTCATGGTCTGTGACTTAGCAGCTATCAATAATCATTGCCTAGATCCATTTGCTTACTAAAAGTTGCAAAATGGTGATGTTTTAATTCTATCATTTCTCCTTCATATATTTTTACAAAGAAGAGATTCCTCTGATCAATTTTTTTTTCTAATTTTTCCACTGTTTTCCCTATCCTTAAATATTCTTAAAAAATACTGTTTTTAAAGGTCTTAGTGTATTTTTTCTGAAGGATTTGCTTTACTTTATATACCCATTCCCTAGTTCCTGGACATTTAGACTCTGTCTGATTTTTCACTCTAAAAATTGATGGAATCAACATTATGGTACATTTTTTTGTACATAAGTCTGTTTACATATCTGGTTATTCCTTTAGAATAGATTCCTAGCAGTGGAAGTCCAAGGTATAAAGAGTTTTGTAGCTTCTCCTTGCATATTAAAGAGTGTCTTTCTGAAAAGCACCAATTTGTACCCAACGCCAGTGAAAGTGCCTGTTTCCTTATATATCTTTACCATTCTCACACACTTAGTGTATTTGTATTCCATGTTTTATATTAAATGTAAATCGTAACAACTGAATTAGGAATGCATCTCTTATAAACACAGTAAGAAAATTTAAGTCTCATTATTTTATTTCATAGAATGTATACAAATGAAACAATTGTTCCCATGTGAGAAAATCAAAAATTAATCTTAGAATTTCAAAATTGTGTAGAACTATTGAACTACTTGGTGGGTCTCATGTTTATTCACCTGTTATTTTTAGGAACTAATGACAATTAGTTGTCTCCCATATGTGCCCAGAGCATTGATTGTTCATGCCCAGACTTGGACCACCCCCCCATCACATACTAGGAATCGAACCCACAACCTGGGTATATGCACTGACTGAGAATGGAACTTGCAACCTTTCGGTTACAGGGTAACACTCCAACCAACTGAGCCATACCTGCAGGGCCTGACTTAGATTTTAGGGGCAAGACTTTAGGCTGAGATGGTGGAAACAGGGAGACCTGTTCAGAAGCTTTTTACAGTGATCATGAGATGGCTTGGATCAGCCAGGGAGATGGAGAGTGGAGAAGTCAGGATGTGTTTGAAGGTGAAGTCAACAGAATCTCCTGATGGATTAAATGTGAGATGTGAAAGAAAGAATCCAAGCCAAGTGACTGGAAGGATGAAGCTGCTATTTGAGATGAAGAAGCTAGAAGAAGTGTTAGATTTCAGGGGGAAGATAGGGAGTTCCATTTTGGACATGTTGACCTTGAGACATGTAGTGCTATCCACAGGAAATGTTGAATATGCTGTGAGATACAAGTCTGGAATTCAGGGGACACGTCTGGATGGCAAGAAACCTTTCATCTTATGATCCAGTCTCATAATTTTTAGTACTATCTAATGCCAGCAATAGTGATGACTACTAAATGTTTATGTTTATGGTGGATTCAAGCAGTTTATGGTTGTATAGCAGTGTTGCCACTAAAGACAGAGGTAAACATTTTAGTCTGCTTCTTTATCTCTGATCATATAATAGGTACAGTCTTAGACCCAAAGTTTGGGTCTCCCTTTACCTCAGACATCACTACTCTGAATCCCCACAAGGTAAACTGAGGTTCATAGCGACTAAGTCGTACATCTTGTAAACTGTAAAGGCAAATTTGAATCAAGGTCTAAAATCCATACCTGGAACTCTTTCCTCCACAATACCCACCAATCCTTGGCAAGTGTATCTTTCAAAGACCCGTTTTCCTTGCTTTCTCTTCTTCTTCCCAGGCATTTTAATCTCCCCCTTAATTTCCCTGGGCCCACTTAATTTCAGCAGCGGGAATCTCAGTGCAGAGAAACTGAGTTAAGGGAAAATCCTTGAGTAAGACTCCAGGTACTAGGTGTATTTTGTCCTCTGTCAAGTAATTCATAATTGCTCCATCCAGGTTCATGTCCCCAGGGATTCTATTGCGTCTCCTCCGCAGTCCCAAACTTTTCTTCCTTAACTCAATTCAGCATATATTCTTTTCCAAATGTGCCTGTAGGTTTGAGGAACCGTGTTCCAGCAGAAGGAGAAAAGCCATGGCATCAATCAGCGGAACCTGGATAACACACCCGAGTTGGTCCGAGAAGTTCGGGACCGTTCCTAGGAACCGGCTGCGTTCTCGGGTCGAGCGCTCCAGTTCCTCGAGTGAAGGGGGCTTCCGCGGGGGGTGCCCCCAACCTCTTTTGGGCGGGGCCTACGGCTCCCGCTCCCGCCTCCCTGGCTGCGCGCGGCTGCGGGTCGCGGTCACGTGAGCGCGGCGCGGCGGGGGAGGGGCCCTGATTTCCGGGCGGCGGAAGGAGACACGGCCGCGTGAGGACTAGGGGATTTGAAAACACGCTCCGGGAACGACAGGCTGAGGCTAGCGGCGCGCGCTGTTGCTCCGAGGGCTTCTTCTCAGACACTCTTCCTCTCTGCTTCTGTCCCCCGGTCCCGGCCGGACTCTCAGGTGAGCGGCCCGCGCCCATCAGACCAGGCCCTCCCGGGGCGCGGGACAGCGCGCCGGGCCGGCGCCCCCCTGTCCGCGGCCCAGGCGGGCAGGGCCGGCTGAGTTTGGTCTGCGACCGTTGGGGTCCCGGCTGTGGCACCTCTGCGGAGCTGGGCCTGGGTGCGGAGCCGAGCCGAGCGGTGCGGGGGCGGGTGCCTGCGGGCAAGAAGCGCCTCGAGTGACTGGGCGGGTTCCCGCGGTTTCGGTCAGGGAGACTTTCGGGCCGGTGTGCTTTGATTGGGCCCCACCTCCCCGACTGTGGTCCTGACTGCGGTCCTCCGGAGTAAAGGAAACGATAGTTTCTGAAAACCACGGGGTCTAAACTTCCTGGCATGCGGGACCGAAGACTTGGAGTGGGGATGAGTAGTGGTCTCATTTGCCCTCTCGCCGTCCAAGTGTGGCGGGTTAAGTGCTCTGTGCAGAGCAGAACCGGGCCGCCGGCTGTATCGAGTTGCCCATGTAGGGCATTTGCGTTAACCGAAGTCGGGTGTTTCCAGTAGAAGTCTGGATCCCTCAGTAGAGTTTGGGGGAACTCGTGAGCTTTACTAAAAAGGGGTTGGAGAGGAAATTTTCAGAGCCCGAGCGTCTTCTTGATATTTGCGGGGGGGGGGG
>CM052540.1:24231395-24425826 GCA_028533065.1 Trachops cirrhosus
TTCTGTTCAGTACCCGATAACATAAAAGTTGCTTCGTCAGACTATTATTTGAATTGCTGTGTTGGGAATTTCTGATTTTAAGTGAAAGTAACAAATTCCTAGTAGAATGTTCCCCGTGTATCATAAAAATAACCTTACCAGTCTTAAAAGTCAAGGAAGGACGGTCAGCCCTCTTAATTTCCCCTAACGGAGGGAAAACATTAGTAAGACAACTACAAAGTGATGGATAACATTGCATAAACTCGACAGCAGACTGTGTTGGCTAGGGATCAGGTAGATAGTGGTTACAGATAGCACTGAAGATTGGTTGGGGCGGGGGTTGGACGGTTAATTCATTCGGATTCTCTGGAACGTCTTGTACCATTTATTTTCATCTCTGGTAGTAGTTAATAAAGTTGTAGGGAAAGATTACAAGTGTGCTTGCTTAATTAATGAAAGCCATTATTTTCTTTGTAGTAAAAGAGGCCAGGAAAATATTAGGGACTTTATTTTAGGTTTTACTTACCCATTTTTTTAGACTGGAGTAGCTAGAGGTGTGGGTGGAATGAATACTTGGGAATAGCATAAGTGAAATAAGATGAGCCGTTTTGCTACTCGGTTTTCCAGTTTTCAACTTAGTTCCAGTATATGTAACATAAAACTGGTTATGCAGAGCTGTCTTGAGTATGAAACCCTCTTCAACTTCTTAAAGGACTGACAAAACCTTTCAGAGCCACGTCTTAAAAATGGGTTTAGTTTCACCTTCCCTCATATGGTTTTGTGAGAATTGAATGCTAATGTACATAATGCATCTGATATTTTGCTTGGTAGGTACTTGTCCTGAAAATTAAAGAAAATACACATATTTGTGCTTATAGCACATGTGTTCATCATTGTGCCAGGAACGGTTCATAGTGTTTTACAAATAATTAATTTATTTGCTGCTCATTCATCTTACCTCATAACAACTGTATGATGAAGTATGGGTGTATGTATTATTATTCCTATTTTGTAGATAAAAACTGAGGCATAGTGGTAACTACAGCCAGAAAGTAGCAGTCTCGATAAGAACATAATCAGTTTGGCTCTAGAATCTGTTCCTTTCCTGTGTAGCCAAATCCTAGACCATGGGTCATGGTGATTGGCTTCTGGATTCCTGGAACGTTAACTGTCAAACTTGCACCAGCCATTTTATTACTCTCACAATAATGCAGACCTTCGATTTACTCAATTTTTTTGACTCTTGTGTAGCATTGACTTAAAAGAAATAGCTGGGCATAAGATAAATATAGGAGTTTTATTTATTTCAGAGGTATTATTCCAGTAGGGTATGTAGTGAAAGGTAGAATTCATTGTTTTTGCAGCACGTGGAAGGCTTCAAAAAGAATTGAGCTGGTTCTGGGTATAGGAGACTATTTTTTAGATGGAAGTTAGCTTGTAGGAAGATAAAACTGGAGAGGAAGTTAGGAAGGACCTAATATGTCCAGCTGAGGAGTTTGCTGTAAAGGGAGTAAAGGAACCCCTGAAATGGGGGTTTAGGAATTACAGTCTGGTGCCTCTCTAGCAAATGGACTAGGGAGTAGGCACTAGAGACAAAGCAAGAATACCTGTGGGAAAACTATTGAACAGTCCAGGGTAGAAATCAAGAACTTAAGACGAGGCGGGGGAATGGGTAGGAGGCACAGATCAAAAATTTTGTGTGTAAGTGGTAAGATTTGGATATAAGTTGAAAGAAGGTGGTGAACAGGGGAAAGTGCAGGGTGACATGGTTATGCTTGAGTTATTTATAATGGTGGCCTAATGATCTTGTTCCTTATACCTGTTACACTTTATTTTCTTTTTCTTCAGCTTTTCATCCTGTTTTTTGGATACTATTTCCTGTTCATATCTAGTCTGAACTTTCTCTGGTGTTCAAAATGCTGTTATCTTCATTTTTGCCTATACCATGCTTATCCCATTTTCCTGATCTGTACTGCTTTCCTTACTCGTGAAATGCTCATTAACTCTCCTTGCTGCATATCTGTACCTTAACTGTATTTAAAGCGTTCAACTTAGGTTCATGAAACTTTTTCTATTACAGGCTTCATTAAATAGTAGCATTGGTTTCCAGACTTGGCTTTGCTTTGTTAGAGGTTCCCAGTAGATAGAGGTGTATCTTCAGCAATTCTGTGCTGCTTTCCAATTCACCCTCTCAGCACTCGCTCCCCACCCCCCAAAAAACTTTCCAAAACTTTCCAGTTACCCCACTGCTTAACAAAAGGTTCTAGAACTAAAAATCCTTGACAGATCAGTGGCAAGCCTGTTGACTTATTGTTAGTGACTCCTCTTTAAAAATGTCCTGGTTAAATTGATTTTTTTTTTTTTGGTACTTCGTAAAGGTAGTCTCCATTTAGTATTTTGATCCTTCAGTATAGTCACCATTGGCCTTGATTCTTGATTATCTTTGGAATAAATGGTAGTGTAAATATTGGAAAATGCCTTTTTATTTTTAAAAAATATTTATTTACTTTTAGAGAGGGGAAGGGACGGAGAAAGAGGGAGGGAAACATCAATGTGTGGTTACCTCTTGCCCACCCCCTCTGGGGACCTGGCCTGCAACCCAGGCATGTGCCCTAGACTGGGAATTGAACAGACAACCCTTTGGTTTGCTCTCAGTCCCCTGAGCCACACCAGCCAGGGCCTTTTTTACTCTTTCACAGTTTTTTTGTGTTTATCCATTGTTTTCAAATTCTTTTCATTATAGCACTCAAGAATGACCAAAAAAAGAAAACGCCAAGATGATTTTCAAAAAGTAAAACTAAAAGTTGGTAAAAAGAAGCCCAAATTAGAAAATGCTACTGTTACAAACTTTAAAACGAAGACTATACATCTGCCTGAGCAACTCAAAGAGGATGTAACACTTCCAACAAACAATAGAAAACTTAACATAAAGGTAAATCATAAATATCATTTTGATAAAACTAGATTTTTAAAAAATCACGTAGAATATTATATTTTTGTGAAACGTTTTTAATTCTTAACAGTTTATTGATGGCTGAAGTTTGGAGTTCACCTGTTACCCAAGTCTGATATTGCCACTGCAGCTTTTCCACCTCCTCCAGAAAGCCTTGTTCAACTAAATCTGCAGTGATTTCTCCCTTGTATACTTAGTTGATGATTTAATATATCATCTAGAAATATCTTGTGTTTAACTTTTTGATGTGTTTGATGTGTCAAATTCTTGATGTTTCTGTTTTCAAAGCACATTGAGATAAGATCCTGTCTTGCTTGTTTTTGAATTCTTATAGCACATAGCTTATAGGTTCGTGGCGGGGGGTAAATGTGTGAAGTTATGGTAACTGAAGTTTGAACAGTAGTTCTACTTAAAAATTGAACAGCTTTATTAAAATGTAATTTACACATAATAAGATTCACCCATTTAAATTGTACAATTCAGTGGTTTTAAAAATATAGTTACGCCATCACCATAATCTAATTTTAGAATATTTTTATTACTTCAGAAAGAAATGCTTTACCTATTAGAAGTCACTCCCATTCCTTCCCCCTAGCCAACCACTAATCTACTTTGTATTTACATAGATTTGCTCCATCTGGACATTTTACAGGAATTGGAAACATGTAACGCCAAGTCTTCTGTTACTCGACTCTCATTTAGCATGTTTTTGAGGTTCATCCATGTTGGAGCATGTGTCAGAGCAGTTCTTAATTCCTTTGTGTTGTCAGGCATTATTCCAGTGCATGATTATGTCACATTTTATTACTTAACAGCTGATGGACATTTGATTGCTCCCACTTGTTATGAGTAATGCTATTAGGAATATTTGTGAACGGGTTTTTGTGAGGATACACATTTTCTAGTTTGCTCTTAAGCCCCAAAGGTTAAATAATATCAGAAAGGTATTCAAAGTCATGAGTTTTTTCACAGATTATGTAAGTTATTCCACAGAGAAAATTGACAGATGTTATACTCTGAATAAAATAAATGTACACCTGGAAAAACCATTTAAAATAGACATAAAGGTCTTGTTAAATTAAGAGTACATAAATGTACCCAGCACATGTGTTGTACGTAATAGGTATTTAAATAGTGGTGGTGATGATTGCTGTCACTTTAAATGGTAGTGTGCCTAAGCCTACATGCATGTTTTTTTTTTCCTTTTTGTTGAATTTATTGGGGTGACACTGGTTAACAAAATTCTACAGGTTTCAGGTGTACAGTTTTACGACACATCACCTGTGTACTGTATTGTGTGTTCACCACCCAAAGTTTTATTTTCAAAAAGAAAATCCTAACTGAAAATTATGTAGTATTTTTATTAAGCTAAAACTATTTTAAAGATAGAACTCTGTTTCTACTCTTAATAAAAGCTAAGTGACATTTAGAAGTACATTATTGAAGCAGTTTTCCCAAGAAGTGTCAGTTTATTGGTTTTAGTTAGCATGTTTGAAAATTATATAATGTCTGTATACTTACACATGTATATAACTAAAACCTGTGTTTTTATTTTTATTTATAGGATTTGCTATCACAGATGCATCACTACAATGCTGGGGTTAAACAGAGTGCTCTTCTTGGACTTAAAGACCTTTTGTCTCAGTACCCATTTATAATTGATGCACACCTTTCAAACATATTAAGTGAAGTGACTGCTGTGTTTACAGATAAAGATGCTAATGTACGATTAGCAGCAGTTCAACTTCTTCAATTCCTGGCCCCCAAAATACGAGCTGAACAAATTTCTCCATTTTTTCCTTTGGTAAGTGCCCACCTCTCTAGTGCCATGACTCACATTACTGAAGGAATTCAGGAGGACTCTTTAAAAGTTTTGGACATTCTGCTGGAAGAGTACCCAGCTCTGATTACTGGCCGTAGCAGTATATTGCTTAAGAATTTTGTAGAACTTATTTCTCATCAGCAGCTGTCCAAAGGATTGGTAAATAGAGACAGATCCCAGTCCTGGATACTTTCTGTAAACCCTAATCGGAGACTCACTTCTCAGCAGTGGAGGCTGAAAGTCTTAGTGAGACTCAGTAAATTCCTTCAGGCCTTGGCAGATGGATCCAGTAGGTTGAGAGAAAGTGAAGGACTTCAGGAACAAAAAGAAAATCCCCATGCCACTAGCAACTCCATTTTTATCAACTGGAAGGAACATGCCAACGACCAGCAACACATCCAGGTTTATGAAAATGGGGGTTCACAGCCCAATGTCAGTTCACAGTTCAGGCTACGGTAAGAAGGATTTCAGTTATGTCCACACTCAGTTTTCCTATATTGAATTATAACTGCTGACCATTGATGGCTAATGGTGGGAAGACATACTGTTGTCTTTCATAGTTTTCATATAGTTACTCATGATTTGGTTTTATTTGTCAATGGGAGGAGTCATTTGAAAGTATATTAACTTCTAGCAAAGCCTAATGAGAAGTAAAACTTGGTAGCCTCTTGGCTTTGTCTTAGAATTTTATTTTTCTTAATTAGTTTTGATCAATGTAATTATCAATTTATGGTTCTTCCTTTTAATGGTATTTTATATTTAAGATTTATATTAAGCAAGGAATACTATTTTTTAATCATTAATTTTTTTTTTTCATTCTTATCCTTCATTAGGTACCTGACTGGAGGACTAGGCAGTACAGATGAAGGCTTGGCATCTACTGAAAACTTAAAAGGATTTATTGAGATAATAATTCCACTGCTGATCGAGTGTTGGATTGAAGCTGTACCTCCACAACTAGCTACTTCTGTTGGAAATGGTGTAGAACGAGAACCATTGCAGGTTATGCAGCAAGTCCTTAATATTATTTCCCTTCTGTGGAAACTCTCTAAACAGCATGATGAAAACCATAAATTGGTGAGAACTGAAGAGTTCTTTATTTTCTTAGTAATGCCTTTTACCATTAATAGGCAGATTAGATATCAGCATATTACTGGTAATTGGTTATGTATTTTCCAAAAAATTCCCAGAGTTTTACTGTAAGCTAGTTTCTTATTTTTGCCTCAAACTACAAATTAAAATAATTTTGTGAGATTATTATCTGAATATTAAAATTTTAAAAAGTGAAATGCATAACTTAATGTGCTTATTTTAATTAGCTATAATTTACAGTAGGGTTACAATTTACTGTTTTGTGGCAGATTATGTAGGAACATTCTAGTATCTGCAGGCCTCTTCTGGGATTAAAAAAGTTGCTTATTAAGTAGTCTTTTCCAGTTTGTGCCACATTGCCAAGTTTAGTAGAACTGGACCAAACTGAAGATCTCATAACCAACCCTGAGTTGTTCTTAAACATGTACATTTTAGAGAAGAAGCTACACACAGACTTGCTGAGTGTATGCTCTTTTATCTTGACACAGAATGTAAGGTTAGAAAACATTTCTAAAAGTTACCTTTACTGTAGGTAAGCTATAGTTGTAGATATAATATGAATGAAGTTAAGTGAATTCCAAGTCAGATAGGAGTTTCTTCCTAGAAAGCTAATTGTGAAGACATGTTTCTTGATAAGTAAAAGTTAAACCTACTGTTTGGGGGAGAATTGAATGTTGGTAGCTTTTTAAAAGTGTTCTTACAGTGAATACAACATGTAGTGCATGGTGCAAGTAAGGAAGAACAAGCTCTAAGATTAATTGGCGATAAATTAATATAGGAGCACACTTTAAAAAAAGGCAACTGCAGGAACCATACTTTAAAGCTTGAATCATCTGGTCTGTGGAATTACTGCAAGGACTTTGGACTACATGTGAAACCTTGAAGTTGCTTACTTACGAACAAAACTGACAAGGCAGTTACTTGGTATTGTTTAATTCTTTTTATTCAGACTGTAGCTTACAGTGAGTTAGTATGCCACATAAAATAAGACTAGGGATGAATTTAAAGTAGTATTTGATAATCTTGATAAACATGTAATCGTACTATGGTGTGTATTTAGGAGCTTGCTCTTTTTGCTATTAAGCATTTACCCATTATCTGTAGGGATATTTGTAGAATTGCTTTTTCAAATAGGATGGCATTTCGATTATAGTTTGGAGCTTGTCATATAATTCCTTGTATACATTGGCAAGAAATAGTGATAAATCATGGCTAGGGGTATAGTGTATGATTTTACCTTGCTCCCCTTTATGGCAGTTAATCTCTGATGTAGGCTAGTGACAGTAATAATGCGAACAGCTTCATAGAAAAGTATATATGATTTGCAGTCTGGAATGGATCTATTTTCATCTGAAAGGCTAAGATGAAATGAAAAGTTACGATATTCAACATGGACCTAGTCTTTCCTTCATTTTTAAAAAGCTGAGAAATAAAAAATGCAAGCATTTTGGTGTTTGGTTGCATATGGGTACTGATGAATTAGTGTTATTGCTTGAGTAATAAATATATTTGTAATTGGATAGAATGGTAGGACCAAATGCAAATTAATTAATTGTGCAAATTGTTCAGATTACACTGACCGGATCTAAACACTACCTTAATTTTACGGATATTTAAAGTATGCTTTTGACTATCCTGTACTCTAATGAGTATTTATTAGCAGTTCATTAACTAGGATACTAAGTTCAGAAGACTATTTTGCATAGATTGTTGAAGACTATGTATGAAATTGAAATAAAGTGAGGGGGGTTAACTTAAATAGGAATGATATTTAAAAGCAGCCACTGGTAGAACTCTCTAATTTACCTTGGCAAATTATTATGTTGAATGGTTAATAACTAGATCTCTTATCTTAGAAACAGGATAAATATGTATGTTACTTGTGCAAGGCAGCATTAAAATGCATCTTAGTTTATTTTTTGTTACCATTCCTACTGTTAGTTCCCCTCTCATTTACCTTCACTTACAGCTTAGTAGAAGCGATATTGGGTGATTTGTAACAGCTCAAACTTTAGGAAGAATGAATGGCATTCCTGGCCTTGAACTAAAGTCATGTACCACAGGCCGAATTGTATATGTAAATAAAATACACAGAGTATGTAAAGGTTTTCTGTTGGTAAGTTAGAATCCTAATTCAAGATGCAATCTTAGAATCACTGACTCCTTATTTTTAGGTTTTGCTAAATTCATTTAGTTTGTCAGTATTTGCTGCACAGTTGAGAAGTTTCATTTTTATCCAGGACATTTTTTTAAACCTTTTTAGAAATTTGCAATCTTTGATGTTTGCTTTGAAAAGAAATCTCAAGTTACATTACGTCTTATTTGCAGTGGCTAAGTACTCAGCTCCTACAGAGGTTGCTTATTTCAGATACACCGTGTCTATCCATAAAGTACAGCTTGTTTTAAAAATGAAATACAACTTAACATTAACTTTTTAATTTACTTTGGTTTTTGGGGTCCTGTAATAATAACCTAAGGGTCAGTATTACAGTTATACACTGTAGAAATTTTGTTGTGTCTTAGTTTTGTATTTTAATGCTTGCTACTTTTTGTCTCCACGTCTCATTGCTGTTGTCTGTTTCTCACGCAGATTAGAATTTGTGATGCATTAATTTATCAAATATTTCTTGAGTATCTGTAAATGAGGCTGTTTAAATGAATTTAAAATTCAAGTCCTTAGTCACACTAACCACATTTCAAGTATTCTGTAATTACTTGTGGCTAGTGGCTACTGTATTAAACAACACAGATATTGAACAATTCCATCATTAGCAGAAAGGTTTGTTGAACAGCACTGCTCTAACTACATTGTACTAGGTGCTGATGTAGGCTCTGGGAGTACAGAGATAAACGTGACTGACAAGGTGCTTTCCTTCACTGTACTTAACCTGGTGGGGCTGATAGGATGTAAACAATATATAATGCCAGTACTAGGAAGAAAGATGAAAGTAAAGCAGGACAGAGAATTTGTGCTGGGATAGAGTGAGTGGGAGCTATTTAAAATAGGGAATCAGGAAATGCTGTTATGACATTTGAATACCACTGAATAAAGTGAAGGAGCAGTTTTGTGAAGACCTGTGGGAAGAACCTTCTAAGCATACAGAAGAGCAAGTGCAAAGGCCCTGAAGTAAGAACAAGTTTGACATTTGAGGAATGGCAGGAAGGGCTGTGAATGTGAGGTACTGGGAGAATGGTAGAGGATGAGGGAGAAAAAATGACAGTGGCCAGGTCATGTGGCACCCTGTGGTCCATGGTAAGGAGTTTGGATTTTAACCTGAGTGAGGTGAAGAGACATTGTTGAGCAGAGGAGTGGCATGATCTGAATTTTGTTTGTTTGACTTTAATTTGTTCAATTTACAAATAGAACCCATGTGCTCACCATCTAGCTCCAGCAAAATTGTGAACCCAAACTCACACCACCTATCCCACGGATGATCAGTCCTGCTCTACCTACACACCTCTTCCCTTTCTGTATTATTTTTGAAGAGTGGTTTATGTTTTATAAGAGCACCATGGCTGCTTATTAGAGAATTGACTTTTGTGGGGCAAGAGGAAAAGCAGGGAGAGCACTTAGGAGGCTAATGTAATGTAAAGTGGCTTGGAGTAGAATGGTAGGTAGTGGCTGAAGTGATGAGAAGTATTTGGAATCTGGTAAAGCCAGCAGAATTGCTCGTGTGCATATTGAAGGAAAGAGGAGAAAGGATGATGCCTGTGTTATGGTCCAAGTGGCAGTGTGGCTGCTGCACAGGAAAATTCAGCTTATTTGTGTTAACTTTAAGATGCATATTAAAAGTTTAAGAGGATATGTTGGGACTACATTTATAGGCCAGGAAGAAAAGAATCCATAAAGGATTCTAAGGAGCTGTATGGTCACCAGCTATTTTAGCACCGTAAGTCCCACATCCCAAGAAACTCCTCAGTCTCTGACAAAATGGAATGGTTGGTCTTCTGGAGAGGAGGAAATAAGAGTGTTGTAATCTGGAATGAGATGGTGTTTCAAGTAGGAGAGAATGATACATTCACAAATACTGCTCAAGAATTTTAGAAAATTTGAATTTTAAAGAAGTACATTGCTCTAGGAAAGTGTTGAATACCTTCAATTGGAAATAATAAATTTATAGTGTTATAAATAATGGGAATAATAATGTTATAGTATAATAGAATACCAGGTAGCAGACTTGTATATTTTGTAAGTGTTGCATTAATGGTTAAGTTCAGGGTTACGCTCTCCCTTTTTCTCCTCTTAAACAGTAGATAAAATGCAAGTAAAAATAATTAAGTGCCAAAAGGTCTGTGGGGGAAAATTGGATGCCCTAACAGTTTATTCTGATTTTTAAGTTTATTTACATATTACATCATGAGCAGAAGGTATATTACAAGGATAAATTTATAGTTGAATATTGACCAGTTGTCAAATTTCTGCTTAAAGTTTTATTGGTTATTTTAAATTATTGTTTTTAGTAGGTTTTCTAATCTTTGTTTATTTTAATAGGAGTCGTGGCTTCGAAAGAATTATCTTACTGATTTCAAACACCATTTTATGAGTCATTTTCCATATGCCTTAAAAGAAATAACCAAGCACAGAAGAAAAGAGACAAATAAAAGGTATTGTGATTCTTTGTCACTGTACAGACTTGAAAAGTTGCTTAACCTGAAATTATCAAAAAATAATTAGCCTTAAACTGGAACTTTCTACATTGCGAGGTGTTTAGATCTACATTTTGTGAAATAAAAATAGCAGAAGTTTGGCTGATCTTGAACAAGGCATTTTAATCCTTGGGACTTCAAGTTTTTTTTACTTTTATTTTTTAAAATCTAAGTGAATGTTTTGTGCTAACCGAGTGTAAAGTATCAGATGATATGCATACGAAGTTAATAAAATTTGTTGAGGTGGGAGGTTTATTTGGGAGAGGCACTGTGTAATTATTTCAAAGCAAGAGAGTATCTTAAAGACAATGTAGTTCTGCTCTCATTTATACATGAGGAAACTGGTAATGAAACTAGATCAATATTAGTATGTTATCAGTAACAGTAGCCTGAAGGAAGAGTGATAAGTGGAGAAAAGTAAGTTTTCTTTTCTAAAATAAAGGGTTATAGATTAGAAGATGGAGTTTAAAAAAATGCAAGCCTCAAAAATATTTAAAATGTTTACCTTTAGTGACAGCAGATAATTGTATAAACAAGTTAATAAAATTTGACAAGCAGGTACAAGCTATAACATTTAAAGTGCAGTTTCCTCAAATGAGCAAACACTGAAGGGATCTTAAAGTCCGTCAAAAACTTCTTCAATTTACCAAAGGAAGAAACTGCATGAAGAATCTGAGGCTCTTTGAGCAGGGTTCAAAGGATATGCTCAGAAGTGATAAGCCTACTGCAGGCGGATTAGCTTTTCATTCATTCACCAAATACTTATTTTAGTTGCTTACTATAAACAAAGTTTCATAATAGAGATAATCAGATGTCTTTAAGATATCCTTGTTCTCCTAAGTGATTTCATTAAATTGCTAAAATTGGTCACATCATAAATTGGTCAAAGAGTGTGTCCATGTGTATTAAGGAGACAGAAACCACATCAGTGATTTTAAGAGAGAACTTAATATAAAAGTTGCTGACTAGGTATTGAACTGAAAAGACAAAAGGGAAGAGTAAGGTATTACAGAGGTAGCAACTATAGGAAGCAGCTACCTTCTCTAGGTAGGATGGGGAGAACAGAGAAGAGGAGAAAGAGCTTGGAGTCAAAGCTATGTAGAGCCCAAACTCAGACCTTTGGGAAGAGGATGGGGCTCAGCTAGTGCTAATGTTTTTGAGATCAGAAGAGGAGCCCTGTGGGGCTGGGGTCCAGAACCCCACAGTTACAAAGAAGGTTCTGCCTGCCTGGGGCTGGTATTTCTTAGGGGCATGATGATGCTGGTTGTGTGTCAGAAAAACTGCCAACTAGAACTGCCAACTGCCAGCTGTGGTTACCAGCATGAACTGCAGCTGGGTTGCTGGGTTGGACTGGCAGCAAAAGGAAGCAAAAACAGGACTAGGAAGCAAACAGAAACGAGAGGTCCCTTCTTCCTCCAAAGCTTTCAGTCCTTTCTAGTACACCTTTATTGGTGGAGCCTAACAAGAAGCCAGCTGTAAAGGAAAAAATGTGGCCTACAGAGTCACAAAGTGGATTGTAGAAGGGTGGTTTTGGAGCTGAGAAATAGTAGCTCAAAAACCAGCAGGAGGAAGAGTGGGGTTACATATGTAACTAACATAACTGTCATTGAAACTATACAGTTATATTGAAGAGTACATATATAGGCATGAATATGATTTTAATAGGCAGAAATGGATGAGAGACTGTACTACCTGGAGGAGATAGCATACAAGAAAGCTACAGGATTAGGTAAGGGAGGGCATGATACAAATCTGGGACAAATCTGTTTTCTGCTCTTCACCAGCCTTGATCCTGAAAGTCATTCCTTATCTCTGTCGTTCATTTATCTTTTAGAGTTGATCCATTTAGCTTTGAAGACTTTTAGTTGGATCAAAACTATGTTTTAGAAGGTTGATTTAGGGCAGCAATGTTCAACCTTTTTTATTTCATGGCACACGTAAATTAATTACTAAAATTCTGCAATATACCCAAAAATATATTTTTTGCTGATCTGACAAAAAACCAAAAAAGGTATAATTTTGATTCATTCATACCAGATGGCCATTGTGTTGGCTGTTGTCATATTTTTACTTGACAATTTAAGGAAAAAGAGGTCAGTGTGCCTTACTAAATAGTCAAGTATTATATATTTTAAAAATTCTTGCAGCACATTGATTGAAAATCACTGATTTAGGGAGCATTTGGAGGGGCTAGGGAGATAATTTCTTAAGCAAGATGCTAGCGCCCCCCTACCCCCACCCCTTGCAGTTTTCTTACTAGACTAAAAGTTGCCTGTTTTTGTTTTTTAATTTCTTTTTTTAGGTTTTATTTATTTTTAAAGAAAGGGGAAGGGAGGAAGAAAGAGAAACATCAGTGTGTGGTTGCCTCTTGTGCTCCTCCAACTGGGGACCTGGCCCACAACCCAGGCATGTGCCATGACTGGGAATCGAACAGGTGACAGATGACCCTTTGGTTCGCAGGGTGGCACTCAATCCACTGAACCACACCAGGAAGGGCTGTTTTTGTTTTTTAAATCATCACCCTAGGATAGATTTATTGTGTTTAGAGAGAGAGAGGAAGGGGGAGAGAGAGAGAGAAACATTGGTTGCCTCCAGTATGCACCCCAACCTGGGATCGAACCTGCAACCTTGTAGTTTATGGGATGATGCTCCAGCCAGCCAGGACTAGAGCAAAAGTTTTTATTTTTAACCCAGTCCATGGATAAGTTTCAGAAAATCTAAAACTCTTCGATAGAATTATATGTGGGTTTTGTTTTTGTTAAGAGATTTCATATATAATTTTCATCAAAATAAAATTAAATCATGGTTAAGATGTTTGGAATTTAGTAGATCATTAAACATAATTACTTAAGAGTATATGAGTGTACTGTCATTCAACAAATGTACTGGACACTTAATATGAGCAAAGCACTTACTATGGTACGTATACGCTGAGCATTTAGTGGTACAGGAGATAGGTAGGATACAGTCTAATGATGGAGACGTTTATTTCTGTGATTCTTTAATCAGTGACTACCTGTGATCAAGTTAATGAAAGAAGGGTTTAGGTTAATACAAGATTATATAATAAGGAGCTGGTCCCAATTTTCATGAGGGGAGTAGAGTCCTAGGGAAGGCTGCCCTGATGGAGTGATTTGTGCTAAGATACAAAGGATGAAAAGAGTTAACTCAATGAAGAGGCTGCGATGGTGAAAATTGTGGAATTTGTAGCAGAGGTGTACTGGCAGTATAACAAACTTACTCTTCATCAGGTTCCTCTGTGAATTGTTTTTAGGGACTACAGGCTGTTCATAAGGAAGTACATTGAATATTAGCAGAGAGCCTGTGGAGGGCAACACAAATTCAAGTTAGGGGAGCCAGTAATGGTTTAGGCCAGTGGTCTTCACACTTGATGTCCACCCAGTTAATTTTGACCTGATGTCTAAATTTTTTCATATTATGTTGAAATACAGTTACAAAGGATGTTGTTTGTTTATTTTGGTAAATTATACATAACAGAATTTACTATTTTAACCATTTTTAAGTGTACAATTCTGTATATTCTTGTGCAACCATCACCACTATCTATTTCCAGAAGTTTTTCATCTTCCCAAACCAAAACTCTGTACTCATTAAATGATAACTCCACATGCTTTCCTCTTCCCAGCTCCTGGGAACCACTGTTCTGCTTTGTCTTTTAATTTAACTGTTGTAGGTACCTCACGTAAGTAAAATCATACAATATTTGTCCTTTCATGTCTGACTTAGTTGCACTTAGCATAATGTTTTCAAGGTTCATTCACATTGTAGTACATACCAGTTTTTTATTCTTTTTTTTAAGACTACTTTTTTAGAGCAGTTTTATGTTCAGTCAAATTGAGCAGAGTTTCCACATACTTCTGCTCCCACAAATGTACAAGCCTTTCTTGTCCGCGTACCACCCTAGGGCACTGGAGTTGTACGTTTGTTACACGGACACGTCTTTATCACCCGGAGTCCATACATTAGGGTTCACTCTTGGTGTACGTTCTGTGAGGGTTTGTTTTTTTTTCAAGTATATTTTATTGATTATGTTATTATGGTTGTCCCATTTTTTTTCTCCTCTTTATTCCCCTCTGTCCTTCACTGCCCCCTCCCACCAGCATTCCCCCTCTATCCCCTTAGGTCACGTCCATGGGCCATACATATAAGTTCTTTGGTTTCTCCATTTCCCATACTATTATTAACTTCCCCCTGTCTATTTTGTACCTACCATTTATGCTTCTTATTCCCTGTACCTTTTCCCCCATTCTCCCTCCACCCCTCTCCACTGATAACTCTCTGTGTAATCACCATTTCTGTGATTCTGTTCCTGTTCTAGTTGTTTCTTTTTGTTGTTGTTGTTGTTGTTTTGGTTCAGTTGTTGATAGTTGTGAGTTTGTTGTCATTTTACTGTTCATAGTTTTAATCATCTTTTTCTTAGATAAGGCCCTTTAACATTTCATGTAATATAAGGGCTTGGTAATGATGAACTCCTTTAATTTGATTTTATCTGGGAAGCACTTTATCTGCCCTTCCATTCTAAATGATAGCTTTCCTGGATTGAGTCATTTTGGATGTAGGTCCTTGCCTTTCATGACTTGGAATACTTCTTTTCAGCCCCTTCTTGCTTGCAAGGTTTCTTTTGAGAAATCAGCTGATAGTCTTATGGGAACTCCTTTGTAGGTAACTGTCTCTTTTTCTCTTGCTGCTTTTAAGATTCTCTCCTTATCTTTCATCTTGGGTAATGTAATGATGATGTGCCTTGGTGTGTTCCTCCTTGGGTCCAACTTCTTTGGGACTGTCTGAGTTTTCTGGACTTCTTGGAAGTCTATTTCCTTTGCCAGATTGGGGAAGTTCTTCATTATGTTTTCAAATAAGTTTTCAATTTCTTGCTCTTCCTCTTCTCCTTCTGGCACCTCTATGATTCGGATGTTGGAACGTTTAAAGTTGTCCCAGAGGTTCCTGAGCCTCTCCTCCTTTTTTTGAATTCTTGTTTATTCTGCTGTGGTTGAATGTTTATCTCTTCCTTCTGCTCCAGACAGATTTGAGTCCTGGTTTCCTTCCCTTCACCCTTTTTTTCACTTTTCACTTTTTTTCTTTATTTTGTGATTATACTCAACAATTTCTGTGAGCATCCTGATTACCAGTGTTTTGAACTGTGCATCTGATAGGTTGGCTATATCTTCATTGCATAGTTCTGTTTTTGGAGTTTTCATCTGTTTTTTCACTTGGGCCGTATTTCTTTGTCCTGACATACGTGTTACATTTTAAGGGGCAGAGACTTCGGTGTTCGCCAGGACGGGACAACCCACGTCACTGTGTTGTGGTGCTGTATGTGGGGGAGGGGTCAGAGAGGGAACAGTGCTGCTTGCTCAGTTCTCAGCTGGCTTTCAGTCGCTTCCTCTGCTACCCTCAAGCAACTTGGGCCCTTCTGGTGCTGATTTCCTACATTCAGGGACCCCATGGGGTCCCTGGGTCCCTGAATGCCAATGAACTCACCTGTGAGGTTGGGAGTTTTTCCCACTGCTGCAATTGCCACAGGTTTTTCCAGCCAGAGGTTTTGAGGCTTTCTTTTTTGTGTGTGCTGGAACCCTGGGTTTCATGGTCTGTCTTGCTCCCCAGTTGTTCCTTTAGGTTTATCCTCACGCAGATGTGGGACAGCTGGGTCTTCCAGCTGCTGCCTTGCTGTGTGTCCCCTCCACCCTAGCTGCCTATCTCGCTGCCTCCTACCTACCTGGATGAATGTTTCTTCTTTAACTCCTTTGTTGGACTTCCATACAGTTTGATTTTCTGTCAGTTTTGCGGGGGGGAGGGGGTTTGTTTTTAAATTTGGTGTACTACTTTTGGTTGTGGGAGGAGGCAAAGTGAATCTACCCCTTGCCTCCATTTTGGCTGGGAGTCTCCTGTATTCTGTGAGTTTTGACATGTATGTAATGACATGTATCCCCCATGATAGTATCATGCAGGATAGCTACACTGTCCTAAAATGCTCTGTGCTCTACCTATTCATCCTTCCCTCCCACCTAATTTTTTCATGGTTTGATAGCCCATTTCTTTTTATTGCTAAGTATTTCATTATTTGGATGTATTGCTGTTTATTCACCTACTGAAGGTCCTCTTGGTTGCTTCTACATTTTCATTTCTTTTTAAGGCTAAGTAAAATTCCACTGTACGTATATACCTTGTTTTGTTTATCCATTTGTCTGTTAGTAGACATTTAGGTACTTTCTACTTTTGGGCTATTGTGAATAAAGCTGTATGAACATTGGTCTCCAAATATCTGTTCAAGTACCTGCTTTCAACTCCTTTGTGTGTATCAAAGAGTATAATTTTGGCATTATTGCAAATAGTGACATTTAAAAAATTCAATGTAGTTAAATGGTCTCTATGAAAACTTCATTTTTGTACTCATAATTTATTAATTTTTGTGATGATTATTCTAATGAGGTAATTATGTACTGGGAACAGATACGGCTACATCTTGCCTTTTACCTGCAAATCAGAACTTCACTGCTGAGGAGAAAGGTTTACTAATTGGGAAAACTTTCCAGTGTGCAGGAAAATTAGTTTATTTTTTTCAGAGTGAGTGGAGAGCTTTGATTTAGCAAATTGAGATTAAGTGGTAGTTGAGTGGTTGGGAATTTATTGCAAAGTGTATTAGAAGAGGCTGCTTTTTTGTTCATGATAGTGTTAGAAAATTTCTTTTTATAAATATTTGGTTTTTTAAAAATGAGCTCTATTAAACATAGGGAGTAAATAATAGTTCAGACAGATGTGAATGGTTACATTTTAGAAAAATGTACTAATAAATAGATTTCTTTGTGGGAATCTGAGAACAGAATAAGCTCCAGAAAACTGAGTACTTAAGGAAGCAGAAATCAAAAGGGAGTTGGCTTGCACTTTGATTTCTAAAAGAAACCCGAGCTCCATATCACCATATAATTCAATTGAACAGAAATGTCTGTTAAGGCTAAAAGAAAAGATCACCTGGAACAGCATAAAAGGTTACTTGGCAAAAAGAGATTTATAGGATGTGTTGTATCAAGAAAGTTTTCTTGACTAATTTAAATAAGGACCGCATTGAAGATGCAGAACCTGAAGTTCGATGGTACAGAAACAACGGTGGGTAAAACTGCTGCTATCTCAGCATGAATGAAGGCGGTGGCACCAAACTGTGCTAGTGGACATTGTATTCTTCATCACCATGCAGTCACAGTTTAAATGGTACACCAGTTTCACTTCAAAATGTCCTTAATAAAGCAGTGAAAATTACTAATTTTATTAAGTCAGCCACTGAGAAAACATTTTTGATATTCTGTGTGATGAAATGAGAAGTGTGCATAAAGTATTTCAACAGCATACTAAAAATGATGGTTGGCTAAAGAAAAGACGTATGTGACTATTCTACTTGTGAGTTTTTTCCTGTGATGGACATGATTTTAACTTGAAAGAATAACAGACAAACTATGGTTATTCACACTTTGGTATTTGGCAGATATTTTCTCAAAAATGAAGAAGGTGAGCCTATCAGTTTCAGGAAAACAGCTGACAGTATTTGTGCCAGTGATAAAATTCGAGTCTTTAAACAAAAACTAATATTTTGGAGAATGTGTATTTTCCATCTGAGTCCTATCCATGTATTTTCTCCCTTCTTGCGCTTCATTTCTTAATGGTAAAATTGCCAGTCCTTAGGTGGACACAGAAAGATTTCATAGCTGCGTTTGCAGCTAGGAGTGGTCGTGGGGTAATTTCTGTCGAACACCTCAGACTTTCCCCCTGCAGTGTAAGACTTGTACGTTGAGTTGTCTCTTGGCCACCTCTGTCTGGATTTATACCACAGACAGGTTAAGTTCAATATACCAGAAGTAGAATTTTCTGGATTTCTGCTCCTCTGTGCCATATCATCTCCATTTATGAAGTCAGCAGTGTAGATATATAACCCTCAACTCCTCCACTCTCCACCATCTCAAAAGTCACATACATGTACACATTTAAGCAAACTTCAAATTCAGCTAATTTTTATTTTTCCTGAATTTTCTCTCCTTTTCTAGTCCATGTCAGCACTTGACCCTGGTCTAGCCTGTGTCATCTTTTGTGGGGATCGCTACAGTAGCCGTAGTCTCTCTTTATATAGTCTTTCAACTCGTTTTTCCCTTTCCTTCCACAGAATCATCCATCTCAGAGACTTTCCAACCCTTTTACTCCTGTGCCTGCAGAACTAATTTTAGTGTCCTTAGCCTCAAAATCTGATCCCATGTTACTTTCCCAGGCTCATTTGTCACTCCTAGGCCTACATTTGAAGCTCTGATAGCACCAAATGTCTTTTCTTTTCTTTCCCATGTATTTGTGGTTCCTGAATACTGTGTCCTTTCTTGGGCATGCTTCACAGGCAGAATTAACATATTCCTTTAAAATTGTTTAGTTTGAGATTTTTAATTTTGATTATCATATTTTTTAAAATATGAAACAGGCTCTGCTGCTGAATAGTCTGAAATAAGTATTTGTAGTCCACGTTGTAAATTTTGTTTTTATTAAGGTAGTTTGTTATTTGAGGGTTTTTGAAGTGTCTTACAATTTTGAAGGAAATGTGTTATATTTGGCTGGAAAAACTTGATTTTTATATGTGAATTATAAAATTAAGTCACTTCAGAACAGTGCTCATCTGCACCAGTCTCCTTATTTCCACATAAGGGAACTGTGGGCCAGGAGAAATTAGTGACTCTGTTAAAAGTCATGATTAGTTAGAAGCAGAGTCAAGGTCTACTGTGACCTCCATCAAATATAAGTGCTTAAAAAAAAAACAAAAAACCCTTTGAGTGTTGGGGTTTTCAAGTCTTCTTATCTCCAAATACCTCTTAAGATTACCAAGCAGAGTTACAGGGTCCTTTACTTTTTGTAAACAACTTGAGTAATCTACTTAGTATACTGTCTAATTCATGACTTAACAACTCTTATTTCATAATGAATGGTTTATGTACAAAACAGTACCCTAAACCTTGCCTTCATACCTGTCTTCTTGTCCATTTATTCTAGAAGGAAACAGGTTTTGATTCACTGATAGATTGTTTTAAGTATTCTAAGTGAAGTAGATATGGTAAATACCACATTTTATAGATATATTTGTCTTTGTTTTTAGCATCAAGCATTGCACGATTCTCTCCAATAATGTAGACCATCTCTTACTGAATTTAACACTGTCTGATATCATGGTCTCCCTGGCAAATGCCTCAACGTTGCAGAAGGATTCCAATTGGATAGAAAGGATAAGAAAATTTGTGACAGAGACCCTTGAAGATGGCTCTAGGCTAAATAGTAAGCAGCTGAACAGATTGCTTGGGGTATCGTGGAGGTTAATGCAGATACAACCAAACCGAGGTAGGTGATGCTGCTTTATCTTCATTTGAGAGAGGAGCTCTTATGCATGCTATTTAGGGTCTAGCTTCAAATTGGTGACTTTTTAAACTTTCTATGTAGTCAAGTTAATTATCTTCAAGCTATAAAAGGTAGCTAGCATAATCATAAAGGACTATTTACTTGAACACTGACATTGTTTATGGCTCAACATATCCCTTTCTCAATGGATCCCATTCAGAATCAAATTGATAAGATTTCTAGTAGATTACAGAATTGGTGTAAAAAGGGGTAGATACTAAGAGGAAATTTTAAATCTATGCATTGGGACTAATAATGAAATTCCCTCTTCTGATCTAGTTTGACTAGAATTTGAGAGCTTTTTCCTTTCATCCTTATACACTGAATCCTACATTTCTTCTAGGTTGAAGTTATGTCACATTAAGTCAGTTTTTAGTGTGATTTGCTAATTTTTCTCTTTCAATAACAAAGCTTTTCTGTTTGGTTTCCATCTTACCCTTCTAATATCCTGTTTTTTATTATCCCTACTTAGGTTTGTTGTCCCTTAGGAAAATTTATACTGTAATCTCTGGTTGGTTTTACTTTTATATTAATTAGGCTATTGCTGTAGGACTTTGGTGATGGAGTGTGGCTGAGATCTGCTTTGTTATGGAACAAAGAAAACTACCTCTGTTTTTAGAGGAACTTGGCTGGTGATGAAATATTTTTGATTCATATGTAGTTGGTTTTTTCTCTGTTTTTAGAGGCTACAGAGTCTCTCATCAAGGCAGTTTATACATTGTATCAGCAGAGAGGCCTTATCCTTCCAGTTCGGACTTTGTTACTGAAGTTTTTCAGTAAAATCTATCAAAAAGAAGAATTGAGATCTTGCAGATTCAGGTAAAATTTCGTTTATTTTGCCTTTCTTTTTCTCGCTATTTTGTGGTCATTAAAATAAGATGATAGGGTGATTAAATCTCTGGAGAAGTTCAAGCTTTTTGGTCCTAGATGGTTATACTGTGGGAGAAACTCCCAGAAACTGTTCTTCTCGCCAGTGCAGTAAAGAATTACAGATTGAGTCTATTATCGTTCAGGCAGGATTTATTGGTGATAAGTTCTCATGGGAGAGAGTGGGCCTTGCCAAGGTGGGGGAGAAAGGCAAGGCCACGGGTGGCAAGAGTGGTGAGGGCATGAGAGCAAGACAGATATCTTTTGTTCTGAGGACTTGTATAGTTGGTGGGATGGGGGGGAGGTGAAGAAGTTACATATTGATTGACAGGTAAAGGTAGTGCCAGCTTTTCAGTGTGGGGCTTGAACACCCAAAGATATTAATAGGCATCTTCCTTTAGGCACTTTGGCCCCTTCAGGCCTTTCAGGGCTTGGGATGAAAGCACAGTTTCAAAGGCTTCCTTTCCCAGATCATGGAAAAGTTACATAGAATTTCAAGAACTCCTGAGTCAATGGGTGGGACATGTAATGCTCCTCCTCCCAGCTTTTGTTTGCTGTCTATCATACCTAACAGTTACATGTAAGAAAAGATGCTACAAAATTTTATGAGGAAGCATATATAATAGTACCAGTAATCTTTATGCACATAACTGAGCAGATAAAAGCCTCTTTGTGCATATACCCACTTGTCCACTTAGAGCTAAGGGATAGTTGGAACAAACTACAGCAGCCTCAGCCTTTTCTTTTGCTTCCTATAAAAATGGAGATGGAACCACTAGCACTTACTGACATATTGTGGCATGTGGTATAAGAATGAGGGCAACAGAGATGAGAGTTTCTGGCTTAGTTTGATGGCACTCGTGTGAGACAGACAGCACAATGAGTATTACTAAGGAATTAATTTCCTGATAGGGTAAGTTTGAGGTCTATTTGGGATAGCCAGGAAGAAATGTTTGGCTGGAAGATAACATTGGCATATGTAGGGAGTTGCTGGAATATATCTGAATCTTTATTGTAAGCCAGATGCTTTTCATAATTTCTCTGAGTAATTCTCACTGTACTACTATGAAGAGTAGATAGTGTTACTCTCATTTTACAGAAGGAAACAAGCTTAGGTTAAATAAGTTGGTGGGTGTCATCCAACTAATGGATAACAGAGGTAGCTGAGATTTTACATTCATGTCCGACGACAAAGATCATGCTTAAAATCACTAAGTTCTTGGGGGACAGCAAAAGCAATTGCTGCTACACAAGTATAGAGACCTTAGAGCTTTAGCAAGTATACCAAAAGAACTGAAATAACTCAAATTCTAGGGCATCCCAATTGAATGCATCAATAAATTAATACAGTGCAGTAACTGACACTAATTAGGATAAACAGTACATAAAAAGTTAAGTGGTGTCTGTGTCCTTTAAGATAAAAATATAATTTAGCTCCCCCAAACTTGGTGGGGAAAACCTAGAAAATGCTACAACTAAATAAACGATGCTGACAATCTCATAGGCTCTCACATGTTTAAATGAATACATGTGTTATTGATACATGATTTGTCACTTTATGGTGTATTTAAATTGAAAAAAATTTTTACTTAAATTCATGCTTCTTGTTTTCCAAATTATACTTTATTGGGTTCCTCCTTGGCCTTTCTTAGATATCGTAGCAAAGTGCTATCCCGTTGGCTGGCTGGTTTACCATTGCAACTTGCTCATCTTGGCTCCCGAAACCCTGAGCTGTCAACACAGCTTATTGATATCATCCAAACGGCTGCAGCACGAGCAAATAAAGAATTGCTAAAAAGTTTACAGGCTACTGCTCTTCGAATCTATGGTAAGAGTTTGCTTACCTGTACAAGTAATCATTGCTATATCCTGGTTTGGAAAGGATGTTTCTCTAAGGGAAGCCCTGTAAATTTTGCCTTGCCTTTAAATTGTTGTAAATTAGTTATGCTGTGATAAAACTACCAAAACAAACAAAATCTACCATCAAATAGTAAATTGATTTTCAGTGGTATTCTTTGTTAGAATAGTTTCAGAAGATTAATGATAGGTGCTTCTTGCATTCTTAAATTGTCTTTTAAACCACTTGCTCTTTACAAATTCATGGTAAGTATTTTTTAAAAATTCTTTGAAGCTTTGGTGGGAAATTACTTATTTAATCATAATGACTATCTTACATGACTTCCATATGTTAATATTTCTGACTCATCCCTGGAACTATTTCATATTTTAAGCAGAAATAGCAATTAAAAGTTTTCTGGGCTATATACATATATATAATTTACATTTATTATTGAGATATAAGTCACATGCCATAAAATTTGCTATGTTACAATGTACAATTTGGTGATTTTTTTAAAGCACATTCCTAAGGTCTTGCAGTCATTATCACTGTCTTAATTCCAGAATATTTTTATCAGCCTCAAAGGAAACTACCTATTGGTAGACTTCCCCATTCTTGCCTTTCCTGGCTCCTGGCACCCACTGATCTATTTCTTTGTCTGGATTTGCTTATTCTGGACACTTTTTACAAATTGAATTATGCAATATGGGGCCTTTTGAGTCTGGCTTCTTTCACTTACAGTGTTTTCAGGATTTATCCGTGTTGGAGCATATATCATTATTTATTTCTTTATTGCTAAGCAGTATTTCATTTAATGGATATACCACTTATATTTATCCATTCATTATGTAATGGACACTTGATTTGCTTCCACCTTTTGTGTGTATATTTTTAAATGTTTTCAGCATTGCTTATATGTAGAGGTGTGTGTGTGTTGTGTGCAGGTGTGTAAGTGTACATAGACACACAAACAGGTTTTTTGCTTTAAGTTTATATTGTAACTGTCACTGTTTAGCAGAAGGGTCTGTTTTTTACTATTTTGCTTTGTGTCCAATCCCTTTACCCCCATAAAAGTTTTTAGTTCAAGTAAGACAACTTGGATGTTATGAAACTATTATTGTGTTAAATATTGGGTTGGCCAAAGAGTTCATTTAGTTTTTTCCATATGATGGCTCTAGTAGCACTTAGTTGTATTCAACTTCGTTCAAAACAATTTTGTTAGATTGTATTGTGACAGCTGTCTTATCAGTGTGCATTTAAAAAAAACTTACCAAAATTGGTGAATTTTTGTGCAGCCATTTTAGTATCAAAGACGGAAGAAGATATACGACATTTTCAGCATATTACACTTTGTTATTTCAAGAAAGGTAAAAATGCAAATGAAATGCAAAAAATATTTGCAGTTTATGGAGAGGGTTCTGTGACTGATGGAGTGTGTCAAAAGTGATTTGCAAAGTTTCTTGGGACTGTTGACGTTTTGCCAGGTAATTCTGTGCTGTGGGGCTGTCTTATGCTTTGGAAGATGTTAAGCAGGACCCCTGGCCTCTACCCTCTAGAAGCCAATAGCAGGAGATAGTTGACATACTTAAAATGTCCAGATCAATTAAGTTTTTGGTAAAAATGAAGAATGTCTTATTTTATGGAAAAAAAAGTGGATTTTTTTGGCCAACCCAATAAATGTATGTTTAAATAAATAATGGTTACGTTTAATACTTTATTTTAGAAAGTAGCTTAAGCCATACGTACATGTTTTATGATTAAAAACTTTCTCATGTAATTTATATGATGGACTTGAGCATAACACAGTGAACATTACTCAGTCTGCTTTATTAATTTAATCTCTGCCTTGTATATCTTTTATAGTTAAATTTACTGTGTCCGTCTCTCCCCCTAGATCCACAAGAAGGCACTGTGGTGGTTCTTCCAGCAGAGTCTCAGCAGTGTTTGGTCCAGCTTATATATTTTCTACCCAGTTTACCTACTGATTTGCTTTCTCGGTTAAGTCGGTGCTGTATCATGGGAAGACTTAGTTCAAGTTTGGCTGCCATGCTTATCGGGATACTGCACATGAGGTAGGATGCTCACGTGGGCTGTATTTTAAGTGTATGAAATGTATAGCCCTTTATTCCTTCAACTTACAATTCTCAGTGTTGGCTTTTAAAATCACGCATTGCTACCACCTTCATTTGCTCTTAATGCAATAATAAAACTGTGTATATTATTGCTAGATAAAGTTTTCTAGGGTAAAATTGTTTCGTTATTTGTATAGTGATTTTTGTATATAGTTTGGAATAAGGGTTGAAATTATCAAATGGATATAGTAAGGATTCAATGGCAAGTGAGGGTACTATGCTTAAAACTTTGGTGTTATGGAATTGCAATACAGACCTTCTTTTCACGGAGCTTAGAATTTAGTGCAGCTGGTGAGATTAAGTTTATGTACTCAGACAAGGAATCACTTGAAATCTCACATGTGTATGTTAAAACAGTACAGTGGTATGAAGTACATTTAGGTTGCTGTGTAACCAGCACCACTGTCCTCCTCCAGAACTTTCCCATCTTCCTAAATTGAAACTGCCCATTGTACAGTAACTCCTCATTCACTCTGCCACTCCCTGCCACATGTAGCTGTCTTCATGATGTTGATTATTCTGGGTTGCTCATATAAGTGGAATTGTACAAGATTTTTTGTTTTGTGTCTTTCATATTTCACTCAGCATAACTCTTCAATTGTCAGAATTTCCTTTTTAAGGCAGAATAATGCCCCATCGAATGTAAACACTATTGTAAATTTTGTTTATCTCTTTGTCTGTTGGTGGACACCTGTTTTTTCCCACCTTTTTAGCTATTGTGAGTAATGCTGCTATAAACACTGAAGTGTAGATACCTATTTTAGTTCTTGCTTTTCTTTTAGCTATATACCCAGAAGTGGAATTGCTGGATCATGTGGTAATTGTTTAATTTTTCAAGAATCTGCCATGCTGATTTTCACAGTGGCTTTACCATTTTACTGTGAAAGGTTTTATAACTAATGTGTCATGTGCATGTGTTCAAAGATTCCTTAAACACCTTATGTTTGTATAGTGTTTTAGTATTCAGCAATATTTATTACTGATTGTGACTCATTGTCAGGGTCTGATACAGTTTTAGGTGGAAATTGAAATCTAGGCTGTAGCTGTAAATTTTAATGACTAGCTTCCTTGTGGCTTCTTGTACAAGTACAGATTCCCTATCCCAGTTAAATAGTAGCTCACTTTATTAGTAAACTCTTTATATTTGTTTGCCAGTCTTTTCATACCAGTTTAGGACGTACATTTGAATACAGTCACCCAATGTTTGTGCATAATTGATGATGACCTTTCCTTTTAGCAGAGGAGAGATATTTGCAACATGCTGTTTATATGTAAAAATTTAGGGTTTATTTCTTTGTGTGTTTGTGCATTAGAGAGAGAGTTGGTCTAATTTTTAAATATTTTAAACATTCATTAGTTTCCCTTGTTTATCTTTGTTAGAAATTTAAAAACCCCTTCTTTTTGTGTAATGTAAGCAATTATTTAATGCTAGGCCTTAAAAACAATTAAATGTTACTCTTAATGTAAGGGGTTTTGTTTATTAACTTCCAGTAGAGGGCACTCTGTTCCTTTGATATAACTAATGGAGGATTTGTTTTAATATTCAGTTAGAATCACCTTCTGAATACTTCCCTTTGAAATTGATTCTCTTCGGAAGGTATATTATCTTTATAAATATCAATTATGCTTATGTTTAACTTGTGTCAAAGATGTTTTCAAAAGTCTTTTGTGGAAATGTGATTGTTCAGAAAATACATTAATTTACAGAAAATGATAATAGGGGTTCATAATTACTAAATTAAAAGTCGGTTGTCTTTGTAGTTAAAAGTCCACCAAGTTAAATTTTGCCTTTTAGTATTGGCACAGTGTCTATTACTACACTTCTCTCTCACACACACTCTCTCTCTGTTGATGTCTTGTTCCCAAGTAATCTGTCTTTTAAGAAATAATACAAAATTAGGACATTTCATCTTTCTCAGGCCTGTGGCACTATCATTGTATCACTTTTCCTAGATTTAGAATTTAAGAATAATGTTTAGTTTTTTCAACATACGCTGGGTTATATATCTTTGGTTTTCTCTCCAGAATATTCCCTTCTCTCCTTGTCCATGACTGTAAATTAGACAATGTTTTCATTATCTCTCACCTGTACTGTTATAATAATCTTGCTTTTCAGTCCCATCTATCTTGTGCACTGTTGCCTGATTAATTTTTCTGAAATATTCCTTTAGTCATTTCTGATTTTTGTCTGTTGCATTAAAAAGTGTACTTAAGAGTTGCTGCTGCTACCTTTCCCCCTACCTATTTAGAGTGTTTAGAGTTGGATTCTCCCTCATAGCATGATACTTGTGTTGTTCCATTGGCCTCTGCTCAGTGCTGTCCAGGCCCCTAGTTTATTTATAGCCAGACTGGGGAACATAATCGGTAAATGCTTGATAAAAGTCTCTAGGAATGGGGAGAAATTCTTGGACTGAGCAGTTTGGCTTGGTTTTAAGTAGGGTGAATGTATGATCTGGTCTTCAGTAAGCAGTTCCAGTTACTTCTGTCCAAGCATAATCAGCAGTCACATCCCTTTACTCTTGAAGTGGTCTGGCTTGGACAGTATATATGGGCATTGCAGTTTTAAGGACAGTGTGATCTATTACTTGTCATTGGTCCACAGTAGATTACTAAATGGATTTGTACTCATTTTAGCCACTGGAGGGCACAGTTGGTTTCTGGTTTCACTGGGTTAAATACAGTTGACAGTAAAAAAAATAAGTGCTTTCAGTTGAATTAGAAACTCCTAATTTTTTCTGCATTTATTCATATATCTCTGATAAAGTTTGTAGTCCTAGCTTACTGTGTCCAATCATTCTCAGCCTTCTGCTATATTCCTCGTTGACATTTGTTCTCTTCATTCTTAGCTGTATGTTGAAGAGAATTTTTAAAGAAGTCACTGGAAACTGAACTCATAGCAGGAACCAGATAAATGTTATCTAATGCGAAGCTGCTTCTTTATCTGCACTATTGTTAAGTAGGACTAGTTACAACAGGGGTATCAAACTCATTTTCACCAGGGGCCACAGCAGCCTCACCAGCCTTCAGAGTTGCCTTCAAAGGGCTGAATGTAATTTCAGCTCTTTGACAGTTAAGGAATAGTTACATTTATACAGTCCTAAAATTAATTTCGCCCTTTGAAGGGCAACTGTGAGGCTGATGTGGCCCCCGGTGAAAATGAGTTTTTACACCCCTGAGTTACAGCTTTGCAAAGGATAGGGGCATATAATCTTAGAGGGGCTATAAATGGAAGTATTCATTGCCTAATTAAGATACTTAGGTAGGAAGTTGGAGCTTGTTTAAAGTAAGCAAGGTAAGACTTCTTAAAAATCAAGTAAATATATAGCAGCTGAGACGACTGAAAAGCAAAATGTAATCTTGGCTCCCTACAGTATAGTTTTCAAATGGTGTGGAAATTTTCTGAGTTATATCCTATAGTGTGTGGACCAGTTATGAGTTTTAATGAAACTTTACATAAATATAAATAGAAGTTAAAATTCCCATGTCATGTTGAGCCTTTACATACTAAATGAATGCATACTGTAGGTTTTGCTTAAGCTACTAAAACTGACTTGTTTTCAATGAAGAAAATGGTTATATACTGTGTTATTACTCTTGAGTCCTCTAGTTGGTTACTTCTGGTAATAGTTCTCCCATTGTTTATTATAGATCATCATTTTCTGGATGGAAGTATTCAGTTAAAGACTGTTTGATGACTGATGTGGATTATTTCAGCTTCTTATTTTCAACACTTACAGGTAACCATATTCACCTGCCACGTTAAGGAAAGGAAAAAACTTAGTATGAAGATTATCCTAAAACATACTGCTCCATATGTTTGGTTCTAAGTTTTGAGGATGATAAATAAAGTGTCTATCTTAGAATGATTTCTCTTGGTTAATAAGTGGAAATCTTTGAAGGAATATTTGTACCCTATTTTGTCCAGCTCTTTAGGCAGGGAGATACATGATTTATCTTTAAATCTCTCATAGTAAGTATTGAATACCAACACCTTGGGAATTAATTGAATGTCATGATTGTTTTTTTCATTTTCTCTTTAGTTTTATTTCTCAACTTTCTTCTCTTTGTTTACAGTGAATTGGACATACCTCTTATTCAGATAGCCAGAGAAAGCCCCTTTGCCTACCTTTAAAATTTGATGAACAGAACATACATTTTAAACATTTTGCACATGTTTAAAATGTTCAACTTGATAGGAAGAGCATCAGATTTTGATTAGCTGTTTTCTGCATCTTATTTGCCCTCAACGCAAAATCAGTAAAATAAGCCTAGAAATGTCAAGTTAGGTGTATAAGATGTGTATAATAATAATACTTACTACTGTTATTACTATTGTTTAAATGATTATACTCATTCCTCATTTCAGTTTTATACTTGGATGATGGTGATGAGATTATTTTTTATTTTTAATATTTTTAGAGGGGAGGGAGAAAGAGAGAAACATTGGTGCGTGGTTGCCTCTCACATGCCTCCTACTGGGGACCTAGCCTGCAACCCAGGCATGTGCCCTGACTAGGAATGAAACCAGCATGGTGAAGATGAGATTCTTTAAAATTTTTTTGAAGACTTGTAATTAGGATATTTATAATTACTATGTTAAGTCAGAATCCAAAGAGAATTTCACAGATTCTGATAATGAGCTGAATCCACCAAGACAAATTTTATGTAAGAAATAAATGTAGACTCCTCCATGTTTATCTGATAGTTTTGGATATACATATTTGGGATGGAGGTGGGGAACTTTATGTTTTAGTAGTAGTTAGTACCTGTCAAAAGATTTAGCAGTTTTGGAAATCTTATTAGGAGTCAGTAATGTGATGTGGCTGTCAAACTAGATGAGGCCTCTTTAGGCTAGGTTCATGGAAATACAGTGATCTGAGCATCAAAACAGAAAGCTAGGGTAAGACTGACGACATTGCTAGTGTCCTGATCATTCTGAGAGCTGTCTTCAGGAGGGACTTTGGCCAGTTGTTTATGTAGGTCAGGCCAAGTATATAATAGAGTGGTAAGAGAATCAGATAGTAGTTTGAAAGGGCTATTATGTAAAAGAATACAGTTTAGTATGTGTGTGGAGCATACTATTTTTACTTGTTCATTTGCTTTTTAAACCTACCATTATTTGGAAAGGTTATGCCTTTTTTTGATTAGTCATAAAACCTGTTTCTTGCTGTATTATAGATTCGGTCAGAGCACACATTTGTGTACACATAAATACGTGAATTTTACTGCCTCCATTACTAGCTATTCATTTTAAAAAATGCTACATGAAATGCAGAATTTCAGAGAAAACAAGGTAGTTTAAAGAAGAATTTAACTTAAAGGTACATGTCATGTCTATTTTTTGAAAAAATATAAAGAATGGCACTTGCTTTGTGATTTATTTTTTTAATATTACTTTGTACCCAAATTAGGGTTTTCAAAAGAGGAGTTGACTTGGCTTCAGAGCCTTCGAGGTGTTCCCCATGTCATCCAGACGCAGCTTTCCCCTGTGCTGCTTTACCTGACAGACTGGGATCAGTTTTCCCACCATTGGGATGTGACAGAGGTAATAGTGCGTTTAAAAGGACATTTCTGGGTATTAAAATTCAGTTCATCAATCACCAGTGGTTAGTATATGTTAGGATTATCTCATATGAGATACTCATAGGGATACAAGGTAGTGTAAGACATGATCCATGTTCTCAAAGTGCTTTTAATCTATGCTGGGAGATGTATGTTTCTAAAAGAGTGTTTTCCTTTCTAAGTTATGCCACTAGAGTACAATAAATGAGCAATTTGAATGATAGAGATAAATTTATTTTCTTTTACCTAACACAGGACAGATAGGATAAATAAGATGTAAGGAGGATTTGGTATCTTTGAAGGTGGTGTTTTTAAACAAAAGAGATTGTTGAGCAGTTCCTTTTGATTTTATATATTGAAGTTAAATTTAAAACCCTAATTTTTACTCGTTTTAATGTTTAGCTTACAAATCTTTTTAGATAAGTGTCATAAATTTAAGCAGTCAGCAAAATACTATGATTATATTTTACTCCTTTTACAGTTAGGATTTTAAACTCTTTAAATAACTTCTAATATAGTCACTATTTTTCAAGTAGTTCATTTAAATATGATAAATCTTAATATTTTAAGTTTTGGTACTGTCAATAGTAAAATTCAAATTAAAATCACTGGTTTAAATTAATTACTGATATGTTTTAAATTGGAATTATAAGGCTGATCTTTTACCCTAATGGGCATAATTGTCTTACATATTTCAGATATGTAAATTAAATATACTAAAACATCATAAACATAAATGGTAATGATTTGGTTCTCTGACACATTTTGGTAGTAGATCTGTTATTCCTGCAATTTCTTTCCTTGCATTGAAAGGTACTTGCTTATTAAGAATATAATTATTTCATCCCCAAATTATTTTGGTTCCAACCTTTCTTACAAATCCTGAGGTAATCTGCTCTGCTGGCTAATCTTATTTTAATGATTCAGAAGGCCTCTGGCCACAACACTGACAGTGTCCTTTCCTTATAACTCCTAATTGCTGGGCCAACTCTTTTTTTTTTTTAACCTTTTTTGTCAGTGTTCCAGTTACATCTTCTTCTGTTTTGTTGCTATACCAATTGATTTTATTCAACTGATCTCTCTACTTCTTCCATTCTATTGTGAATATTCCTCATGTTCTTCCCATATCTTAGGACTCTACCTTTTGTAGATATTTAAAGCATTTTTCTCATGGCTTTGATTCTAATCACAATATTTAAGTCATACCAGTGACATTTATCTTCTCTTTATGACCCCAGTGCCTGGTACTGTGTTTATATGTAGGTTCTCCAAAAGGACTGGATTTTAAAAAGTGAGAAGAAATAATGAATTGGGTAACCAATCTGTTTATTTTATATCTAAAATTTTATCTTATTCCATGGTAAATGAAGAGAACTAAGAAAGGTAGACTGAAGTTAAGGCCTTGGATACTAGATTTGGAAGTTGGGGTTTCCCAGTGGTGGTAAGATGAGTTGTTGTAAAGTACACACTGTTTGCAGTGTGTCTGAACTAGCCCTGTGGTCTGGAGAAAGCACTGTATGGGGATCAGTGCGCCCGACTATCTAGGCACAGATTTGCCAGTGTCTGGCATGGTAACCCAGACAGCTCATAGAACCTTTACCTGATAATTTAACTTTTTCATAAGCACATCATTTGTGTAAAGCCAAGACACAATTGTCATGAGAATGTGATATTTCTGAACATTTGTCAAGGACATGAACTTAAATTTCAAGGCTGCTGTCTCTGAAATGTTAAGGCATAAATTAGGAAAAATCAAAAAGTCTCATTTTTGGTTTTGAAGTTCTTAAGCAAAAATTTCAATTTTCTTTTGGATAAACTTTGTTACATTTAAGCTGGCCTTTTCATTTGAAAGTACATGTTAGAAATAGATACAGTTTTTTGACACCCTTAGTGTGAACACTTACTTTTCTGATTACATTATTTGAAAAAGTTATTAATTGGTAGAGTGGGATTTTTTAGTTGTAGTTATTTGCCTAGGCTGAAGTTATTTTTTAAAAAATAGACTTTTTTGAGTAGGTATTCAGAAAAACAAAAGGATAGTAGTAAAAAGTTTTCTGCCATTTTCTCAGCCACCCATTCTTCCTCCCCAGTTTCTAAATGTATTCTTTCAGATGTCTTCTGTCTTCACAAATGACTACATATATTCTTATGTTTTTCTCCTTTTATAGAAATAACATACTCTATACACTGATCTGTTAATGATGGAAACAATAATTAACAGGGAAAGATCACAAAGGGAAAAGGACTCTCTGGACAGAGATACCTTTCCCAAATGGAGCTTTCTATTCCAGAGCCAATGAAAGATTTTAAGGTTAATAATTGTCATTTATAAAATATTGAATGGTTGTAAAAGAATATTTTTAACATGAATAAACTCTGAAGGATAATAATAAAACATAACTCCAGTTTAAGAAAGAACATTTTTCATTATTTTTGAAATTCCTATGTAGGCCTTTCCCATCTCTGTTTAGAGTAACAACACTCTAACCAACTGAGCCACACAGGCCAGGGTAGATTATATTCTTTCACTTGGTAATGTTCATTTTAAGTTCCATTTTTTTTTTCTAATGGCTTAATATAGCTCATTTCTTTTTAGTGTTGAGTAACATTCCTTTGTCTGGAAGTACCCGATTTTTATCCATTCGTCTACTGTAGGACATCTTGGTTGCTTCCAGATTTTGGCAGTTATGAATAAAGTTGCTATAATAAACATCCATGTTTAGTTTTTTGTGTGGACATAAGATTTCAACTTTTTTGTTTATGATCAATCTCTTTTTGGTGCCACTCTCCCGTACAGGTATCTTTCTCACCCCATTTGCACTCCCAGCTCTCTGGGATAGCCTGCTTCTGTCTTTTCTTTTCATGCTGTGTCTGGGACACTGGACTGAGCACTCTAGTGCTGATGGTACCTACTAGCTTGGCCCCACCAATGGCTTTAGAACTGAAGAGTTCTGGGAGGGAAGGCAGAAGAAAAGGGATTAAGTTGTCATTTACTGTTGAATAGGACTTTTCAACATGATTTACCTTTTGACATGAAAATATTCCCTGTGCTCATTTTGAAGTAGAAAGATGGCGTTGGAAATAATGTTGTTTCCATTGTTACTCATAGGTATAAGAGATAAGAAAAATTGCCACTTGAAAACTGAGTGGTATCAATCTACAACACGTTTTATAGAGAAATAATGCCTAGAGCTGTTGATTTTCAAGGGCTGATTGACAGTTATCTGGAACGTAGCTTGATTTGTCTTCTTCCTAGAGTGTTCTTCTTTCCACCAGTCTTAACCTTTCTCTCCCCTTGCTGTTTTTCTGCATATTTCATTTCTGGCACCATATTCCATCAGCTTCTGAAGTTTTCTTATAATGTCTCTGAGAACTCAATGCTATCCTTCCCTTTCCTGTTTTCTTGAGAACTTAGAAAATTTAAAATATTAGGGATTTAATTCCTACCTCCCTCATACTTTTCTTTTCCTATATTCTCTTTTACATTTGTGGAATAGGGCACAGTGTTAGAATTAATTCAGACAGGGTCTTAATTTCTGGAGCATAAGTATTTTTTGTATGATGTGTTTTCACCAAATGGAGAAAGGGCTGTTGTCAGCCCTTTACATCACTCAGATCTTTTTTTTAGCACTTAATAGAAATATAGTCTCTACCTTGGTAAATTATGAAGTACTTCAGAGCTGTGAGGGAGAGGAGTTTCTCCATTCTTTCATTCTTGTGCATGGCACCTAATAGGACTAGCTCAGCGCTAAGTATTTAATAAATAAATTACTTGGAAAATTAGCCCATATGTAAAACGTGATTAAACTTTGACATTTGCATCTTCAGATTCAATTTCTATTAAGTTTCCCGTTAATATGTAGAGCAGGTAGGTTTTTTTAGAAATCTTTTGAGCTTGTTTCTGACCTAAAATGTCCCAATTTGGTTACTGGTTTTCTCCTTTTCTGACAGACAGTTTGTCACAGTTTATTGGTTATTCCTGCCCGAAGCCAGAGCTTTGACATCCTGCAAAGTGCCATCTGTAAGCATTTGGTAAATAAACTTTTTTCTGTTACACAAAAAAGCATATAGATTCATTGCTTATGATTAGTTTGTCATAGATAGCCTAGAGAGAATGAGAATCTAGAATCCTAAGCTTGATAACCTCTCACAGCATGATGCTGTGATGAGAACTGAGAAATTCTGGTGTTTTTCCTGGCTGCTGCCAATTAATTTTTGAGTTTGGGAAAATCCCCTTTTATGCCAGGCCCTTACTTTCTATATCTGTATAAAGACAGACCTTAAAATTATGCCTCTGGTCCTTCTGATTTGTAATATGTTAATTAACATGTGCCTGGTATTAGTGTGTTGGGAAGCCAGCATCCAGACTGGGGTCTAAGTCCCACGCAGAAGATTTGGGGTCTGAAGTACAGGGACATCACCTAACCGGCTTGCGGCCTACTCACTGTGGAGGCAGTGAGTTAGTCCTGAGAACGACTTGTCTTCTGGCCAGCGTCTCTCCTTCCCATTGGTATTAATTCACATTAGGTGTGCCTGGGTTTTGCTTTTAATTTCCTCTAACGTTTACACTTTTGACCTTAGGCTTTTTATTATAATAATGTGTTACAGTGCAAAGGAGGGATCTGGAATTTTATCTTCCAGAGACTTTTCTTTGTTTGCATAATTTTATAAGCACATTAACACCTACTTTCCTCCTTTAAAATGTTATTTCCCTTGAGTTGAAAGAATACTGCTTTGAATTCCCTTTACTCTTTTTCTCCCTGACATTAACTTCTAATCCTTTTCTCTTTTGTCTCCAAGACCCCCACCTGTTTTTTTAACCTCTAGTCCAGAAATGCATGCCCTTCCTCGACTACTTTCATTATGCTAGTAAGGAGCTCAACATGCCAGTCAGTCTAGGCAGGTATTTTCAGAAAACCTGATGGAAGGATTGAGACCTCAGAGCCTGTAGAGTTTTTTATGATTATTCAATGGTAGTTCTAGGAGATTTAAACCATGGATACATACAGTTACAAGTTAGAGTCCACTCTCCAGCTTCTATAGTAGAATCTAGATGAATTAGTATTCCATGATGTCCCTTATCTGGGTTTTAGGGCAGTGAAGCAATCAAGTGGTAAGTAATAGCCTCTCGACTCTAGTGCTTAGTCGTCTGAGTGACTGAATCAAAGGACAGGGGAGAGGTAATTGCAGAATAAATTTTGTATATTACTGGGATGGCGGTGGTGCCAAATAGTTTTCCAGTTTAAATAATCTAGAGATCACGTAAGTGTGACTTTGTATCAGGATTTTCTTTGGGTGCATGAAATAATCTTTTTACATAGTATTTCTAACCATTAATGTAAATTGTAATATCTAGAAAGTTTTAGAAGACTGTCAGGAAGGGGCAGCAGTGGATTTGGGTTAATAGTATTTCTTGAGTTTACATGTTTCTAAAGTCATTTAATGTAGAGATTAAGTTCTCAGAGGAAAACAGGACCTCAGGGTGTGGCGGGTGACTTGTATTCTGTATATACTAGTTTTCAGTAGAAGTGTCCTGCCGTTAGCTCTGTAGTTAATAGGGTTTGGTTTTACCCCAGGGAGGAGAGGGGAACTATTGTATAGATGCCATTAATCTCATTTTTCTCTGCCTAGGTTGGGTTCACTGTAATTCCTGACAGCACGGCTGGCTGTGTTTTGGGTGTTATCTGTAGGCTCCTGGATCACACGTGTGTGCTTAGTGAGACTCTGCTGCCGTTTCTGGCTTCTTGTTGCTACAGTCTTCTGTACTTCCTGCTCACTTTAGAGAGAGGAGAAGCAGAACATCTACGAAAGAGGTAATAGTTTTTGTATTCTTCATCTTCAGTTTTTTTCCTGCCTGTTACATTCCCTCCACATCAATCAATCAATCATTTTTAAAAAGTTAAGAGTGAAAGAGAGTTAGATTTTAGAAATATTTTAAATTCTCTTTCAGAGTTTGTATAAACCTAGCTAGCTTTTTTCTTTTTTTTTATTGACTTTATTGGGGTGACACTGGTTTATAAACCTACAGGTTTCAGGTGTACAACTCTATAAAACATCATCTGTATATTGTATTGTGTGTTCACCACCTCAAGTCAAAACTCCTTCCATCAGCAGAGCTGCTGCTTTGTTCTTTCATGAATCCCCTTTGCGCTGTGAGAATCTGAAAAGTTAGGTGGCATTCTAAAGTTTTTTGAGAGCTTTCCTTATTAATATTGTTCTAGGTTTAGTAAGAAAAAAATTCTACCTTTAGAAGGATGGGTTTATTAGTGTACAAGTCTCTATATTTTGTTTTGGGCTTCATTAGAATTAGCCAGAATACAATTTTAAATTCTTGGACTTAAGGAAATAGTTATAAGATACTATTGTTTTAATTACTCAGTACTTTTGTTCCTATATGAAATTCAGACTAAAGCTTCTGGGATAGTTTGGAACATTTGAGTTTTATTTTTACAGAGTGTTCTCATGCTTATGTTCTTACTGGTATGCCTATTAAAAGTCATTGTAGGACGAATTTTTAAAAATCTAACAGATAAGCAAATAGAAGAAAATAAAAGTCGTTCTGTCACCAGTTAGTACCAAAGGTCTTATATTTCTTTTGGCTTGACAGTTTTCTGTAGTTGTGGTGTGTAAAGGTAGACTTTTAAAGTTTACTTATCTATTCAATGTACTTATATTTGGTGTGATGTTGAGTCCATAAGCCCTTTCAGCACAATGTTGGCTAATGAAGAAAATAAATATATTGGAATATTTCAAGAGTAACTTACAGAACTCAAGAGCTAGGGATTGTGGAAGTAGGAATTTGAAACCCAACAGGAACCGAAGTGGCTTTCTCTGTTCTCTTCCTTACAGATTGTGTAGTCTTTATCTCTCTACCATTGCCTCAATATTAGCTGTGTCTATAGACTGGCGTTCTCTTTCCTTGTACATGAATATTCTAGCCTGCTGTGCACGAATCAAAAGTTGAATAAAGTCCCCTAGTCCCCTTCTCTCTGGTAACCACCAGTCCGTTTTCTGTCTCTCTGAGTCCATTTCTATTTTGTTTATTTTGTTCTTTATTTTTTCTTTCAAGACTCCACAGTTAAGTGAAATCATATGGCATTTGTCTATTTCATTTAGTGTAATATTCTCTAGATCCGTCCATGCTGTTACAAATGGTAGGATTTCATTCCTTTTTATGGCCAAGTACTACTACAATTTATATATGTACCACAACTTTTTTTGGGGTCCTCACCTGAGGACATTTTCATTGCTTTCAGAGAGAGACAGACAGACATCGATTGGTTGCTTGCTGTACGTGCCCCAACTGGGGATCGTGCCTGCAACTTAGGTATGTGCTCTGACTGGGAATCAAATCTGCAACCTTTTGGTGTATGGGAGATACTCCAGCCAACTGAGCCACACTGGCCAGGGCTGTACCACAACTTTTTAATCCATTTGTCTATTGATGGGCACTTGGGTTGCTTCCTTATCTTGGCTGTTGTAAATAACACTGCAGTGAACATAGAGGGCATCATTTTTTTGAATTAGTGTGTTGGGTTTATTCGGATATATACCCAGAAGTGAAATCATTGGGTCATAAGGCAGTTTCATTTTTAGTTTTTTTGGGATCTTCTATACTGTTTTCCATAGTGGCTGTACCAGTCTACATTTCCACCAACAGTGCACAAAGGTTCCCTTTTTCTCCACATTATCACCAACACTTGTTTACTGATTTGTTGATGATTGCCATTCTGACAGGTGTGAGGTGATAGCTCATTGTGGTTTTAATTTGCTTTTTCTCTGATGATAAGTGACATTGAGCAATTTTTCATATTGAGTTGGCCAAAAAGTTTGTTTTTTCTGTATGATGGCTCTAGTAGTGATTAGTTGTCTTTAACTTCATTCAAAACAACGTTGTTAAATTGTATTTTGGCAGCTGTCATAACAGTGCACTAAAAAAAAACAACTTAAAATTGGTGAATTATTGTGTAGCTAGTTATTTTAATATTGAAGATAGAAGAAGATACGCAACATTTTTGATGTATTACGCTTTAGGATTTCAGTAAAGGTAAAAACACACCTGAAATGCAAAAAAAAAAAAAAAATTTGTGTGGTGTATAGAGCAGCTGCTGTGACTGACAAACATGTCAAAAGTGGTTTGCGAAGTTTCTTGGTACTGTTGACATTTTGCCACATAACTCTTTGCTGTGGGGCTGTCTCATGCATTAGAAGATGTTTAGCAGCACCCCTGGCCTTTACCCATTAAGAGCTAATAGCAGGAGATAGCCAACATACTCAAAATATCCACATCAATGAAGTTATTGGTGAAAATGAACATTGTGTCTTTTATGGGGAAAAAACCATATGGACATTTTGGCCAATGAGTATTTAATTGGCCAACTTTGTCTTTGTAGACATGTCTGTTGAGATCTTCTGCTCATTCTTTTTCATTGGATTGTTTGTTTTTTTGGTGTTGAGTTGTATGAGTAGTTTATAGATTTTGGATATTAACCCCTTACCGGATATATTATTGGCGATTATCTTTCCCCACTCAGTAAGTTGTCTTTTCTTTTTGTTGATGGTTTCCTTTGCTGTGCAAAACTTTTTATTCCATGTATTCTTATATATTTTTTGATTCCCTTGCCTGAGGATATACATCAGGAAAAAAAATACTGCTGAGAGAAATGTAAGATTTGACTACCTGTGTTTTCTTGTAGGAGTTTTATGGCTTTGAGTCTCACATTTAAGTCTTTAATCCATTTTCAGTTTATTCTTGTATGGTGTAAGAAGGAAGAAACACTGTACTAAAAGGACATTTTCAGTTATGGGAAACACAGAAAGGGTACTTTCCTGTACATGTTGGCTCACTGACTCATTTTTGTCACTCTTATTGTAGGGACAAGCTCTGGGGGGTCTGTGTCTCCATCCTGGCTCTCCTGCCTCGAGTCCTCAGATTGATGCTGCAGAGCCTGCGGGTAAACAGAGCTGCTCCTGAGGAGCTACCTGTGGTGGGCCAGCTGCTCCGCCTGCTGCTTCAGCACGCACCCCTTAGGACTCACATGTTGACGAATGCCATCTTGGTGCAGCAGATCATCAAGAATATCACGGTAAGAAGCATGGAACGAGGGTTTTGGACTGTGAGCGCTAGGAAGGATTCAGGGGCAAGGCATGCGGGTGCACAGGGCTCCTGAGCATTGACCAGACTGAGGAATTAAGCCCAGTGTGGTGGTTTCCCAGGGTTTCTCCTGTAGTCTAGTCCCTGACTGTGACTTCACCTGGGGTATTTCTTTCATTCCGGAGTCAGCCATTAAAGCCTTAAATACTCAAACTCATCAAGGTGGCAGGCAACTTAGTTGGAAAATGTCAGATTCACTGCTGCCTGGATTCTGAGAGACTATTGATTAACTGATAGGCAAGTTTTTTTTAAGATTTTTTAAAATGCATTTTTATAAGGGGAGGAGAGAGGGAGAGAAACATCAATTTGTGGTTGCCTCTTGTACACCCCCTGCTGGAAACTGGCCTGCAACCCAGGCATGTGCCCTGACTGAAAACTGAGCTGCGACCCTTTGGTTCACAGGCCTATGCTCAGTCCACTGAGCTACATACACCAGCCAGTTTTTTAAAAACCTTATCCAAGCTTGTTTTCCTAGGCGTAAAAGTGGGACTGATAGTAACTCTGTTGGGTTTTGGTGACCATTAATGAGATCAGCCAAGTAAAGTTTTTAGTGTAGCTGACATTTCTTAATTACTCAACAAATTAGGAAATTATTTAGCAGGACTAAACTCGAGGCCAGTTTCTAGTTAGTCCCTAGAGAGTACGAAGTCGGAGAAAGGAAGTTGCAGGCTTCAGCTTTGTCTAGTGGTTGGTTCTCTGTCTTCAGTTGCGTTATTTTCTTGGTGGGGGCAGTTATGATTCCGTTGGTGTTTTTACTTTGGAAGAATTAGGGTTTTTTTGTGTAGATGTTTGATTTGGGGGTGATTAATTGGTATATGTAATAGTAATTCAGAAATAGTAGAAGGAAGGGCAGTCAAGAATTTGGATTACTCAGATAAGACAATGACAGAAGTCAGTTGACCCTGTACAAAGATGGAGAGACTCTAGAATGCCAGGAGGAGGAATTTTGGAGTGTAGGGCTGGTGGGTGGTAAAGTTGCATTAATCCCTAGCATTTGTGGGAGGGATCAAAACCACACAGGAAACCACTCTCACTTGTACTTACGGGTTTCACTAGGAATTTTCACTGCCTGTAGTAATCCCAGTAAGGTTTCCCGTGGTGATTTACAGATGGGATACTGTTGCAGTGGCTCTGAGATGTTTGGATTTGAAAATCACTTCAGGGGTAGCAGTTTAGTGGACTTCTCAAATTACTCTTGTTTCTCTCTGCAGACATTGAAGAGTGGAGGTGTTCAGGAGCAGTGGCTCACGGACTTACATTATTGCTTTAACGTGTACATTACTGGGCATCCTCAGGGGCCCAGCGTGTTGAATGCAGTATATTAATTAGGCACCATCGCACTTCCTGTTTAAAATTGTTTATTCACATCTAATTTTGAAGAGAGACTGATGTAATAAATGTCATTAAAGCTGAACTTTTAAGTAAGTTGTTTATGAACCTTCCTTGGCACTAAGGTAGGAAAATAATGCAGGCTGGCTTCCTGGACTGGTACGTGATATGTGGTAGTATATTTTACATTTCACAGGAACTAAATATTTACAAAATTCAGAGTGGTAGCGGGGTACTACCATTTACAAAAAAAAATAAGCTAAGTCTTTGTGATCCCATCAAAGCAAACCTCATTCTTTATGTTCTTAGCTCCAATCATTCAGATAGCAGGAAGCAGTTTTTTGTTTTATTTGGGAGTGGTCACTGATTCATGGTGACATTGAGCTTCTCACTATGGAGTTGGTATTTGGAGATGTTTTGTAGCCCTTGGTACAGGGGCACGATTCGAGACAGTGCTGCAGTTGTTTGGATTTTCCTATGCCTGCATGGTGTCTGGTTTGATTGAGATAACTGCTTTCGAAAGTGATTTTCTAACCCATCATAGTTCCTAAAAGATAACTGGCTATATGTAGTGATTTCTGTGATATATTCATTTTTCTAATCATGAAATAATTTAACTAGCAGAGTGTAAAAAATCCAGGGGGTTAACACTTTATTGCTTCCTATCTCTTGGTGTCAGTAATTTTAAGAAAATGGAAGCAGCCCTGAAAGTGCTTGTGGGCCTACTATGTCATCACTGTTTATGCCTGTCTATTCCTACATTAGCTTTGTCCTTAAAAACGTGCAAAAGCCCGTAAGCCCCCAAACCCCCAATCACTAGATTTCATTTAAACCAGGTATTCTTAGAGAGCTGGAATGTATGTAGGTAACAGCATTTTCCTGTCAGTAGGAATGGCGTTTTGATAAGACTGCTCCCCTGTACAGGTCAGACAGAAAGTACAAGTGGAATGTTAAGGCCTGAATTGATACCTTGTGTGTAAACGGTGTGGTCTGTGCACCTGCCAGACTGCTTTCCTTGGTGTCGTGTGGTGGCAGAACTGCCGTTCACAGAGGATGTGGCCATAGCCTGTGGCCTTCAGAGGCTCACATGAACTGTGATATGTAAGGAATCAACAGAGCACCTATTGTGGTCTTACAGTTAATTTCTAAAAGCATATGCTGGGTCACAATTCTGGTCTAACACTTAAAACGGTAATGTTAGAATAATGGGAGGTGGTGTTGGTAATGAACTTTTTGCGTTAGATTCCAGAAAAGAGTGACATGAAGAGGGCTGCTATAGGACAGGCTCCTCCCCATCTCATTTAGGTTCTTCACTGAGGCAAAACACACACACACACACCCCCACCCACCCCCACCCCCCAAACCCAGGCCTACACCAGCTGGCTGGCAGAAATCCCAGCCCAGCAGCCTTCGTGGTCTTAGTTTTCTTTAGGTTTTACTGTGGTTATAAGTTCTCCTTTCTAGCCATACTGACTGAGGTGAAGGCAGACATCTAGGCTGTTTGCATAAACATAGTCTACCCTGGTCTTCATAGTGCAGGTTAAAATAATTTCCAAACAATGTAGTATAAGAACAGAAAGAAATCATTCTGACATTTTCTTTCCATTGTTACCACATTTTCAGGCTAACAAGGCTTCAGGCATGGGTATTCAAGTGCACCCAAGATGTCAAAGATAATCAGCAGAGGGTTAGAACTCCCTACTAGCTGTTCCAGTTACCCCGGACGCAGTCTTCCTCCATAGGCAGTCGAGGCTTCGTTTTGTTTTTTGATTGAGTGGCTGGTTGCAGGTTGTAAGAAAAATTCTTAGATCTTCCACTGTTCTCAAGGAGGTGTATACACTGCAAGTTGCTCACTGTTAAAAACAAATACCAGGTGGATATTCAGGTTAATTTTAATGCTGAAGGTAAGAGTTTATTGGTGGTAAGGAAAAAGGGTTTAGTGATGGACTATCCCTGGCACTAAACAAGGAGACGGCCAGTGTATTATAGAGACGGGGGTTTACCAGCCATACATTTTCCATCATCTTAAAGATATATGGCACCTCTCAAGGAAGAACCTTGAGTGGCAGGGGTGGGTACAAACCTGGGCCTCCAGCTGGCCTGGAACGACTGGCATATCTTTCTGTGCATCTCTCCAATGTAACAGTACAAACAGACATGTGCACATACATATCTTTTAACTCCACGTACCACACACTTGCCTATAGTCCGTTTTGGAAAACAGATTTGTTCAAAAACTATTCAGATGATAGGCTCATAGACATATCGAACTTGAAATGGATTTGTTAGGCCTCTTCATGACTTCAAAATTATAAAATTATAGGATGCCACCGTTGCAAAAATTAGTGGTATACCCAACCCTCTCGTTTAACAAGTGAGGATATTGAGGCCCCAAACAGGAGACCTCGCTGAGGCTGTTCTGTTACGTGCTGCTAACTTTCTATGGAGCAAAGAGTGAACGTGAAAGGTGAGTAGTTTTAAAAAGTTACGAACATGTATCTTTTTCTCTCCTGGTTTTAATATTGTTACGTCAATAAAATTACTTTAAAGTGAACTACTGTTTTGTAACTGGTATGGTTTTTGGCTGCCTTTACTGTTTCAAGTCTTGAGTTTTCATTTGCTTACCCCACTGTAGGTGGGCAGGCATATTCTGCACTCATAAGGGGGTGCCGTTACTAGTAATCACTTAAGCCATGGTAACTGTATTCATCAGAATGGATTTTTTTTAAAGGAGTTTTCTTAAAGAGCTGGACCCCCAAATTGAGGAGAGCTTATTTATGTGTATGTGCACACAGGTCATTGCTATGCTGCTGTTCTTTGTAGGTGGTTCGCAGGGGTGGTGTGGAAGAGTAGAGAGAGCAGGGATTGTTAAATTCTCTCCCGAATGTGAGTAGAAAGCCTGTGGGTGCTGTCACTTTTCCTGTATCCAGCTTGCTTTCTGCTCCCTCACATGAGGAAGCGGCTACCACAGCTACTCCCCACGTTGGAACGGTCATCTCCGATCAAGTGTGTGGCTATCTGCAGTGCGCCAGACAGTCTCCTACAGCCAAACGGAACAGTGAGCAAAATCGGAAGATCCTTAACCCTATGGCATTCCCAAAGCAAAAAATGAAATAATATTTAAGTTTGAAGGCCAAAATTAACGATTCTTTTTGGTTCAACCTGACATCTGTGAATTCTACATTCACAAACTTATATGTACATTAAAGTCATGCTTACATGGAAATTATTTATAGACATGTTTTCTGTGTAAAACACAGGCTGCAGCTAAACCAGGGGTGTCAAACTCATTTTCACTGGGGGCCACATCAGCCTCACGGTTGCCTTCAAAGGGCCGAATGTAACTTTAGGACTGTATAAATGTAACTATGCCTTCACTAGGGGCAAGGAGCTCGGTGCTGCCGCCAGGTAGAAACAAGGTGCTGGGTGGGATTCAGCCCGCAGGCCTTGTGTTTGCCACCTGTGAGTAAACTGTAGCTAGCAGCTCTATCTGACCATCTGCCTTATTCACTGGTTAATGGTTAATGGGGATGAGTGAGCCTGATAAAACCTGTGTTCCTCCAAGTTTAGGCTTAGGAAAAGATCCTCTTCAATCCTTACCCATTTTTAGGCCAGAATGAATTATACTTCTATACATATGAAGTCCTATGAAACCGTTAGGCATTTCTTTGAATTTTTTTATTCTGCTCTTTAACTGTGAGTCCTTTCAAAACCTTTTATGCTGCTAAACACCATTTTTAAAGATTTCTGGTAGTACTGGATTCTTCTCAAGACAAGGCTTAAAAATGATTAATATTTGTCTAAATGCTCCATCTCTGGTAGTTACATCTGACAGTTCTTTTTTTGAAACTATTCTTAATTCACTCAAGTATAACGAGGTTTTGTTTTACTAGAACTATGGGCCTTAATTCCTTTAAGTTTCCAGCTACCCCACCCACCATTCCTTGATCAACCTGCCTATATTACGTGAGTTGCCTGACTTAATAAAGACTTGGCAGTAATTACTCCCCCTTCAAGTTTTCCCCCCATCAAAAACTAAATGAATGTTAAAGTTCGTGCTGACAGTCACTGTTCACCTCCCCAGCTGCACTCTGATCCTGCAGGATGACTGGAGCCGGGGGGGGGGTGCGTGTTGTCACAGCCACCCACGGGAAACACTGGACCTGGCATTAACTGCTGACAGCATTGAACTTATCACCCAAGTTTAATGCTGGTGTGAACGAAGGGCCCTCAGTAAAACACCTTTGTTTTGCAGCTGAAAAGAAAGTTCCCTGAGCTGCTGCTGCTGTGAGTGAAACTGCACAGTTGAGCCTGAGAGGGGTATGCTACTAAATATTAATGTCTTCCCTGTGAGGCCCTAAAAGGCAAAAGCCAGAATTTGTGGTTAAGAACCTTCCAGCCATTAAGAAGGATGTGGAGGATCTTAATGTGAAACCAAAATGGAACAAGATCTCCCAAGGTATGACTTTGAAGAATAACAGTCTTCTCACTTCCCCCTTCCTTTATGTGAACAAGTATGTTAAGGAGATCAATAGCAGCTACCATTTATTGTAGGTAATTTTAATAATAGCTTTGGTGATAAATAGCTTGCCTCTTATGGAGACAGATGTTAACTGCAGTAAAATTCCATGAAAGGGGCATGAAAAACAAGTCTACACTGAAATCGGACGACCACCGGAAACCCGTAACAGTTAACCTTGTTTCGGGGGACGAAACAGCAGAAGAAAGTGCTGCCCACCTTGCCTTCCCGAATACGCTGCCAGCGTGGCGGCTGCCTTACCTGAGTTGAGATGCAGCACAGACTGGGCTTTTGAAGATCTCGTGGGATGACGGACTTTCCCTTCTTGAGAGCAACCTGAAATCAACCAATGATAATGTGATTAACTATTAATCATGTTTGGTTGATTAATCAATGACGAATGGCAGCCATGGCCTGCCCAAGTGTAGAATTCTTGAATTAAATAAAGGCTTGAGCTTGCAAGTGTCAGCCAAGATAAATTAGGCATGGTGTGGAAATGCCCTGTAGGCCCAGGGGCAAGTTCTGAGATTTTGCTGCCTAGAGAGGCTCAAGATGCCTTGGCTCCACTTTTTTTCTGTTGCGGAGCTAGTCAGGCGTGTCTCTGCTGAGTTTATTTGGATGGTCTCTTTCCCAAGCAGAAGATGGTTTGATTTGCAGCACTTCATCTGCTAAACAAGTGTTTGCTCTAGTGCTCAGGTTTGGGGCATTTAGCAGATAGGCAACCCTGTGAAATCTGAGCAAAAGAAAGGTCAAAGTGAGGCAGGCAGCGCGGACCTGTGCTTAGAGGCCTCCAAACTGGTAATGTAAGGGGAAGACCAAGTAGGGGCCCGATGAGGCTGCAGCAATGGTGAGTCTCAGGGTGAAGCCCAGCAGAAAATGTCTTGGCTAGAAGGCTCTCTGGGTTGAGATGCCAGATTGCCTCATCTCAAACCAAATCTGACCCAGACTTTCCCAAATGTAGTGCTGAGGTTCTCCTGATGACTTGAAGTATAATACAGTGCCCACCTGAATGGAGGTTTGCCCAGTGCAGTTAAGTTCCATTTCAGATTCTGAGTCGACTCGCTGGGGGAGCCTGTAAACTACAAAGTACCCAGAAGGACAGTTACCGTAGATTTGCTTGAGCACCGAGTGTCTGGTGGACCGTGTGCCTGAGCTGCTCTTGGATGGATTCTTGGCAGTCCTGCTTACTGTGATGGTCTTTGGGGGTTTTAGTTCCAGTTCCTTCCTCCAAACCTGGAGGAGCAGTGCCATGCACTCTCGGCTCCATCGGTCCACATTTCTGGCTCCGTGCTGCTTCATATGCAGAAGGTGGGACAGGTGCTTCCTGAGCTGGTAGCTGGTGGGATCAGACAAGGGGAGAAGCTTTAGGATCACAGTACTGAGGAAACAAAATGTCTTTAAGGTTCCTAGAAGGTATAGGAATAGTATCTGTTGAACTCGGGAGACACATTCAAGCTCCCATTCCTGCTCTGAGTGGCAGTACGCTGAATGTTGAATTCTGTGTTTTCCACCCGACAGTTCCTGAATCAGGAATCAATAAGATGAGTCCTTACCCTCAACAGGGGACAGGCCAATGTGGAAACATACAGTCTGAGAAGTACTGAGCAAGGAGCCAGGTGGCAAGAGACAGATGTGGGACTGATCACTTGTAGTGGTTTGCCGAGACTTCACAAGGCTGATGTTTGTGCTGGTTTTCAAAGGCTGAGTAGGAGCCTAGCAGTCAGAGGAGGGTATTCTAGGTGGTAGAATTGGCATGAGCCAGAGGATGGGAATTTGTACAGAAAGTAATGAGATGTGTACGAAGCACGTGTATTTGCTGGGGGAAGGCGGTTGGAACGCTGGGCTACAGTGGAAGAAGCCAACATGTGCTCAGGACCTGCTGTACTCCAGGCACTTTCCCTACCATTAAGCCTGAAACTAAAGTCTGAGGCAGCTGTTACGAGTCTGATAAAAGCTGAGTTGTGGTGACATCACCAAAATGGTGACAGGTCACTCCTGACTTCACTCTCCCTCACCAAAAGAACAACCAGTAACTGTGGACAAGACACCACTGAGAAAGTCCTAGAAAACAGGATTTCTAGGGTCTAGAGGCTGAAGAACCCCCTGGACCGCAGAGACCAAGACGGATGACATTAAAGGGGTAAGAGGAGTCGCCACGTGATGACAGGCCAGCACAGCACAACACTGGGCGGTCTGCCTCAGGCCTGCGGCTCCTCCATTAGGAAAAGAGAACCCACAGCAGACATACAGCTCCCCAGCATTGCGAGTTGCTTTTTGGGAACCCCCACTCCAGTCCTGCCCCATGGAGATCTCACTGGGAATCTGATTGTCACACAGAAGAGGGGAGGGGCTTGCAACAACAAGCACATGGATTTTTTTAGACGGCGTTCCTACCTGTAGCATCCAAGCAGTAGTCCCAACCAGTGGCTTTGCTCACCTATGGAGCCAAGATAATGGCACAGTCTGATCAGGGAACTCAGCAGCATGTAGGTCTACCTGATTCAGTCCTTAAAGAAAGAATCTTGCTGGCCTTAGAGCTTAGTCTGACCTCACCCAGGCAGTGATAGCTCAACTCACGGCTGATAACATACAGCTTCTGGCCCCTGCCTGACCAGAGATCCTGGCCAGACCACCTGGAAGCTGCATAGCTCAGCAACACTCAGGCAGACTGTATGGCAGGCCGAGCTGATCATCTGCAGAGCGAGGCCAATAGTGCCATTTGGCCAGGGAACCTGGGGAGCAGGTTGGCTTGAATCAAGACCTTGAAGAGCCTTGCTGCCCTTGGAGATCAGTTCTCTCACTCTGCCTGGGCAGGGAAAGTAATTTATAGCCCCAGCTGTTGATGAATACAGCCTAACTACAGCATGGAGGGACCTGCACAGCCCATCCAACAAACAACCCTTCTTACAGTGGCACTTGAACAAAGAGCACAGCCTGTGGCTTTGTCTGGCCAGGGTTGTTCAGTGCATAGTCCTGCCTGATTTGAGTACCCAAATGGTAAGCTCTGCAGGCCCTGGGGCCTGTCCTTCCCTGCGAGGGCAGGAAAGCTAATTCATAGCCCTGCCTACTGCTAAGAATAGAACCCAGCCTCAACTGTCTATAAGCCTGATCAGACAACCCATGTAAGTGCAGAGCTCATCCTACAGTCTTGACTGGACAGGGCCCCAAGCCAGTAGTCTTCTCCACTGTTCTTAGCCAGTGGCACCCACCCCCGTATCTCAACATAATAAGGCCATATATCAGAAGTCCACAGTTAACATCATATTCAATGTTGAAAGGTTGAAACATTTCCCTTTAAGATCAGGAAAAGACAAGGATGCCCACTTTCATCATTTCTATTCAACACAGTACTGGAAGTCCTACCAGACAATCGACCAATGAATCAGTGGCATCAAAATTGGAAAGAGACAGGTAAACCTGTCTCTGTAGGTGACATTTTATATACAGAAATTCCTAAAGATGCCACAAAAAAACTTAGATCTAATCAGCAAATTTAGTAAATTTGCAGGATACAAAACTAACACACACAAATCAGTAGCACTTCTATACATTAATAACAAATTATCTGAAAAAGGATCCCATTTACAATAGCATCAAAAACAGTAAAATACTGATGAATACTTGTAAATTACCCAAGGAGGTGAAAAATCCCCAAGACATTGATGAAAAAAATCGAAGACACAAATAACTGGAAAGATTTCTATCCTGTGTTTATGGACTGGAAGAATTAATATTATTACAATGTCCACACTATCCAAAGCCACAGATTCAATGCAATCCCTATCAAGATTCCAATGGCATTTTTTTTTACAGATACAGAACAAATCCTAAAATTGTATAAACCACAAAAGACCCTGGATAGCCAAAATAATCCTGAGAAAGAACAACAAAATGGGAGGTATCCTACTTCCTAACTATAATTCAAGACATATTATAAAGCTGTAGTAATCAAAAACAGTATGGTATTGGTAATATAAACACACAGACCAATGGAACAGAATGGAGAGCCCAGAAACCATGCATGTACGGTCAACCAGTATTTGACAAAGGAGTCAAGAATACTCAATGGAGAAAGACAGTCTCTTCAATAAACAGTGCTGGGAAAGTTGGATATTCACATGTAAAAGAATGAAATTAGATCCTTATTTTATACCACTCACAAAAATTAACTTGAAATGGATTAAAGACTTCAATGTAAGACTGGAATCCATAAGACTCCTAGAAGGAAATATAGGAAATAAAACTCCTTGACGTGGGTCTTGGCGATGATTTTTTGAATATGACACCTAAAGTACCAGCAACAAAATTAAAAATAAGCAAGTGGGACTCCATTAGACCACAATGCTCCTGCACAGCAAAAGAGACGACCAACCACATGAAAGGACAGCCTAGGGAATGGGAAAAAGTATTTGCAAACCACATATTTGACAAGGGGTTAATATCCAAAATATGTGAAGATGTTTGAAGGGGAAAAAAAACACCCACAAATAATCCAATGAAAAAATGGGCCAAGAACCTACATAGACTTTTTAAATCCGCACCTGAGAACATTTTTTTATTTGTTTTAGAAAGAGGAAGGGAGAGAAAAAAACATCAATCAGTTGGCTCCCGGACCATTGCAGGAGACTGAACCTGCAACCTAGGTATGTCCCCTGAGAATTGAACCCACAACCTTTCAGTTATGGGAAGACACTCCAACTAACTGAGCCACACTGGCCAGGGCTGAATAAACATTTTTCCAAAGAAGACATATAAATGGAAAACAGGTATACGAAAATATGCTCAACATCATTAGTCGTCAGGAAAATGCAAATCCAAACTACAAGATACCGGTTCACACCTTTGAGAATACGGTCACCAAAAAGATGAGATATTGAGTGTTGGGGAGGACATGGAGAAAAGGGAGCCCCCTGTTCACTGTTGGTGGGATTGTAAATTGGTGCAACTGCTATGGAAAACAGTACGGAAAACAGGTTCCTCAAAAAATTAAAAAAATAGAACTACCACATGATCCAACATTTCCATGTCTGGGTATGTCACTGAAGAAATTAAAACTATGTTGAAGAGATATGTGCACTCCAAAGTTCAAAGCAGCATTACAATAGCCAAGTGATGGAAGTAACCAAAGTATCCACCAACACATGAATAGAGAAAAAATTGTGATATGGACAGTGAGACATTATTCAGCTATTAAAAAGAAGGAAATCCTGCCATTTGCGACAACATGGATGCAACTTAACGACATTATGCTAAGTGAAATAAATTAAAGATAAATAATGTCTCGCTTACATGTGAAGTGTTAACAAAAACAAACCGCATAGAGAAAGGGATCAGACCTGTGGCTATCAGGCAGGGTGCGGAGGGCGGGGAAATTGGGTGAAGGTGGTCAACATGTACGGATTTCCAGTTATAAATAAGTAGTGAGGATATAATACAGAACATGGTAACTATAATTAACAATGCTTTCTGGTCTATAGGAAAGTTGTTGAGAGTAAATCTGAAGAGTTCTCATCACAAAGAAATAAATCCTTTTTCTATTAAAAAAATCTATGAGATGATGGCTGTAATTAAAATTATTGTGGTAATCATTTCACAATATACGTAAGTCAAGTTGTGGTGTGCACCTGAACTCACGCAGTGCAGTATGTCAATCATGTGTCCGTAAAACTGGGCTGAGGGAGGCTGGGTAACTTGTAGAGGGCCACACAGCTAGAGTCAGGCGGGACCAACATTCAAACTCAGTGCTGTCTGGTCTAAAAGCCAAATATGGCTAAGGACATTGCTCTGTACTTTGTTCTTGATGAGTACCCATATTGCTTCTTAAGAAGAGCAGCAAAGGGGCCTTGGCAGGATGGCTCAGTTGGTTGGAGCGTCATCCTGCACACCAAAAGGTTACGGGTTCAATCCTTGGTGAGGGCACATACCTAAGGTAGTGGGCTCAATCCCTGCCTGGGGCTGTACGAGACGCAACCAGTTGATGTTTCTCTCTCTCCCTCTTCCTTCCTCTAAAATCAATAGGTATATTCTCGAGCAAGGATTAAAAAAATAGTTGCAAACATAAGAGCTGTATTTTACTAAGAGATCATTCTGCTGGAGGGTGGAGCCTGGGGTGGGACAGGCCAGGGCTTGTGGGTGATGGCTGTATTTACGTACGGTGTTTAATTCATGGTGCTCATCCCACGTGCATTCCCAAACTTCTTACTGAACACAGCTGTTTTGGAGCCTCGCAAGGAAAAGCTGCACCAGTTTTCACTACGTGTAGCTGATTAACTACTCCAGCTGTGCCTACAGGGTGCCGCGGAGGGTAGTAGGCCCCACACCCGACTTTACAGTGCACCAAATAGGGAGTCGCCTTCCTAGGTCTGCTAAAAGCTCCGTGCTGCGCCTGGTGCAGCCCCTCCCTCCTGCCCTAAAAGGCTGATTTCAATCAAACTACAAGATCCTTTCTTTGCCTGGAGAGACAAACCGTGTATCCCTCCACAGAAGGTGCACCGCACTCCCAAAGAGCTGACTGCAGAGAAAAGCTAGAGTTAGGGGCAGCACTGCTCCACAGCTCAGTTTCTGTTGGAGATGCCAAGTGTCTCCCACCCGCTCTGCTCTCCCGGCAGAGAACTCGCCGGGAAGCCCAGGTGTTGGCTGAAGCTGCGATTACTCCGCCTCTCCAGGGGCACAGCTCCCACGGAATCTACTCTGGTACTGAGACTGAGTCCTGTCTGGTGGTCCTCAGGGTCCCCATTCTCCAGGAGACCTTGCACTCCTGGTGTGCTGAGAAACCCAACCTGCCCACTCGCCCTCTGGGCCTTGCGCACTCACGGTGCAGCCTGTCCTCAGCACCAGGGACAAGCACTGACAGGAAGGCGGCTTACACACGTTTTATAGGTCGACTGCTCTCAGCTACGGCAGGCTTCCAGCCCACTTTAGCTTATCCAGTGTCTGGTTTCAACCTTTAGAACAGTCAAGTCCTGACTGGCAATAAAACTCCCGCTTTAGGACTAAGCTTCATGTCCTCCGGGCCCAAGGGTCACTGCTCACCCTGTCCCTGCACACCTTCCTGTCTTCTGTTTTCCCTCCTCCATGTCTCCTGGAGCGACAGCCCGCCCAGCAGCACACCCTGTTCCCAAGCCCGCCCCTCGGTGCTCCTCAAGTCTGGCCTGGGACACCACACACTGGCCTGGGACAGCACTGTGGGCTCCTGTGCTTAGTATGGAAGATGTACACATGTCTACAGAAAATCAATAAAAGTATTTTTACGGTCACCAGACATTTCGACTTCCCACAAGGTGCAGCTTCCCAGAAGCCTTTTGGGAGTTGGTGTCCCAGGTCTCAGCACTGCACGAGGGTGCGGCCAGAGGGGGCCGAGTAATCGCCTCCCCAGGTGGGCACGCAGACTATGAGCCCACTGTTCTTGGGGGCAATGACTGAAAGCTCATTTGCTGCTATGGACACTTACTGACAGGGCCCATCAGCTCCCGACTCTTCAAAGGAGTCAGAGCGCACTGACGGAAGGCCTTTCAGCGGGGAGCAGCTGCGGGCCTGACGTGGAAGAGCGCACTGGCTTGCTGAGGTCCGGCCCTCAGCTGAAATGCCTGGTCAGAAGTTCCTCTGGGACAGCAGCCAGCGCACGCCCGGCAGGACGCCCCAGGGAGGGCAGCAAGGACTGGTCCCGTCTGTGGTTTCCGACGCGGACCGTCTCAGCTCAAGGCCAGGGCTGGCACTTACGAGCTCTGTACCTGCTGGGGGCATGAGCCTCACTGTGCTTCAGTCTCCTCATCTGAGGAATGGGGGCAAGAAGGGGATGTAGCTCTCAGGGTTGGTGTGGGGACTGAAGGAGTTAATTCTACATGTAAAACTGCTGGGTGCAGCATCCGGCACGAGAGCCCCGTGAATGCCAACTACTGGCACTAACAGTAACAACAACGTGCCCTGTAAGGCCGAGCGTGAGCGCCTTCCAGGCAGCCCTCCCTCTCCCGCCTGCCTCCGCCTCTGGTCTTGACCACAGCAAACACTGCCTTTACTGGGAGCCTGGGGGAAGGCTCTTGGACTTGAGTCAGACACAGCTTCAAGGGCTAGATCTGCACCACTAGGACAAGGCGAGTGTCCTCCCTGAAAACCATACGCTCATCTGAGAAATGGAGACGCTCACCCCTATCATGACAGCTACCAGGTGAGGCTGGGAGAGCAAAGGTATGAGACGGCCTTGTCAATAGTCAAGCTCTTGGACAGACATTGAGGACACACCAGAGGCCGTGCAAGCAAGGGCTCTGGGCTGGGCCGTCTTTGGCACAACAGACCCTGAGGCTGCCCTCTGCCTGGACCTCACAAGAACCACCCCTTCCACTCCCCCCGCCGACCCCTGCTGACGGTAGGTGCTCCAGCCCTTTTATCTCTGGACGGGGGCGTTGATATGTGGCGCACCTGTGCTCACAGTGACTGGCTGGCTTTGTTCCCCCTTCAACCTTCCTCTCTCCGGAGACAGAGGCCACGTGACTCCCACCTGTGGGCGCCCGTGCAGCCCGCCCCTGGGTGCTGGTCAGCGCTGCAGTGTGGCCCGCAGCGTGAAGGAGAGTATGAGATACATAAAAATCACAGCCAAGGACCCCCCCAGGCCCCCACAAGTGCTCCCTGGAGGTATCTGGCTCAGCACTTCAGGAAACCTCCACCTCTCCTCCCAGCACCTGCCCCACATTCGGAGCATGAGCGAAGCTTACACAGGTTTTTGTAATAAATTTCAGTCACTCAGTCCACCCTGTCCAGACCCTGGTTTAAGTGTTTGGAGTATGACTAATTCCTGGATAGTAAAGAAGAAAAATAAAATAGCTTATGTGTGTAGGGCTTTAGAATTTATGAAGCACACATTATCTCATTCTACGGCCTGTCGTATAAACAGGACAGGTGCTGGCATTGTTAAATCCCATTTTCCAGGTGAGGAAACTGAGGGTCAGGGAGGCCAAGTGATTTGCCCAAAGTCAGACAACCTGTTAGAACTTCACCTGAAACTCACGCTTCCTGTTTCCACAACGAGGACTTTTTTTCTTTACACCAGGCAATCCTGGGTGCTATCCCATCTTTCTTGGCAAAGGCACCTTTTCAGTAGTTTACCCAGTGTACATTACTAGGATCTACACGTGTGAATTTCATGGGTAGGCTCAATTACATTGGCCTTGTCACGCCAGCACCTGGAATTCACTAGAAAACACAGGAGAGCACAGGGGGTGTCGTGTTAGGGGTATGGCGGCACCCCAACTCCTCACCTTCTCCAGGCCCGCTGGATGACTGCTGCCGCTCTGTTTTTTTTGCGAAACAGCTCTTTCCTGCTTCTTTCTCTCTGGATTATCTGCAGCCGCAGCTCTACAGGGAGCAGGTCGATATTCACGCTCTGCCCAGAGAGGGGACCGGGAGCTGGATTAGTCTCCTTAGATGTCTGAGCATCCTCAGACAGGGTGGATATGCCCAACTTCCTGACTCCTGACCTCAGCACCTCTGTCCCCTGTGGCAAATCTGAGAGGCTCTCTCCTTCGAACTTGTCCTGCGTGACTTTGCTTCTTGGTGTCCGATGGTGGAGAGGATTCTGCCCGGCGTGGAGCACCTCCCCCTTGGCGCTGCCAGGCCGGCTGGAACCAGCCGGGGAGCACCTTCCTCCTCTGAGCTCCTGAACGCGCCTTTTCTGGGAGCCACATTTGGCCTTGGGTGCTGCGTCATGCCGCCTGCTGGACTTCCGGTGACCGTCCTGCTGTGGGAGGCTTGTAGCGGCCCAGCTGGGGTCCTCTCCTTTCTCATCAGGCCCAGCCACCCTGGTGCAGGGGGGCTGCTTCGTGAAGCCTTTCCCCTTGTCACACCGCTGCTCACCAGCCATCTCACCTCTGGACTTGTCAACAGGGGTGACTCCCGGACACCTGCTGCCATCAGCGCCTTCACTGGGGCTGAAGTGGACACAGGCGGATCGGCCTTTAGGATGCTCTCTGGATGTTTCTTGGGGAAACAAGGAAAAGGGGAAAGAATATTTATTGTTCAAAACTTGCATGATAGGGCAAGTCTGCCTGTTTATGTATATAAAATATTCAGTCCCTGTCCTTCAGCATTACCATGATAGTGGTGATTATTAGGAAAACACTTTAACTTCTATTTCTAGCAAGAGTAGGTTTTATAACCTGAAAGCCTTCCAACTACAAGTACCTAGAAATGCTGGTTAAAATATAGTAAACATCCTTTTAAAAGCCCCAGAGTGCCTTCAAGAAAATAAAGGTAATCTACAGGGGCCCAAAACAGAGCAAACTGAAATCAGAGCGGTGGATGTGCGAGCTGACCCAGGCAGGTGGTGGGCGTGGAGTGGCCATCGGCTGGTCTCGCTAAACACCCGGCTGTGGCCCAACATCCAGATAAGAACAGAAGGTGAGCACTTGCAGGTAGAGAGGTAACTAAAACCGAGCCCCTGCATGAAGCCCGGATTCTGAGGTGGGGTGCTGTCGGGAAATAATAGTTCAGATAAAAGATCTGCTTGCCAGCACCGGGAGGTGACAAGGACGTTTGTCTCACATGGGTTTGGTATTCACTGATTTTCCACCTACAGAAAAACTTGATACAAAAACTGCTCTCAGGATGTGATATCACAGAAGCGAATGATTCATGGAAGCAGACACAAGGTTGTTTTCGTGCGGCATGCTCTCAGGCTGCACAGAGGGGCCTTCTGGAAATAGCGTCACACTTCGAAATTGTACCATGCGCGAGGGAGCAACCTACCGTGGGTGACAGTTAACAGACATGACAGCAAGCTCAGATCAATAAGAACCACAGCTAATAGAACGCGGTGTGCGTGTGCACACGCCAATGATTAAACAGAAGAAACCTACAGTATGAGGAAAGAGCAGATATTGCTGAAGCAGAACTAAACAGAACTTCCAAAATGAAAAGTCTGCTCTTCATGTGGAAAGCAGTGAAGGAGCTTCTGCTCCTGTATTGGCAGGACTGAGGCACGCTCACCACTGAGGAAAACAGGAAAGTCCAACGAAATATTACAAGCCACCTGTTTTTTAAAACAATTCGTAAGCCCTTTCAATGACAGCTGACATACAGTGTCACATTAGTTTCAGGTGTGACACGTAGTGATTCACGATCCATGTAGCTTGTGAAGTCCTCGCCCCAGTGCGTCTGACACCCCCACGACAGCGCGCACCTGCCACCGTGGTTCGGACCGTGTGCCCCAGGCTGCGCCCCGCATCCCCGGGACAGTGGCAGCTGCCAGTGGGCGCCTCTTCCTTCCTTTCCCATCTTCACCCAGCCCCCAGCCCCTCCCCTCTGCGGACTATGAACATGTTCTCTGTGTTTATGAGTTTCTGTGTTTTTTGTTTGTTCATTGTGTTTTTTAGATTCCATATATAAGTGAGATCCTGTGATATGTGTCTTTCTCTGACTGACATATTTCACTGAGCATAATGCCCTCTAGGTCCACCCATGCTGTTGCAAAGGCAAGACTTCTTTATTTTTTATGACAGGAATATTCCATTGTATATATGTACTGCGTCTTCTTTATCCATTCGTCTCTCATTGGACACTTAGGTTGCTTCCATATCTTGGCCATTGTAAATAACGCTGCAATGAACTTCAGGGTGCGTATGTCTTTTTGAATTAGTGTTTTGGGTTTCTTTGGATAAATACCCAGAGGTGGAATTGCTGGGTCATAGAGTAGTTCTGTTATTAATTTTTTGAGGAACCTCCATACTTTTTCCACAGTGGCTGCACTAATTTACCATCCCACCGACACTGCAGGAGAGTTCCCTTCTCTCTACATCCTCACCAACACTTACAAACCACCTGTTTGAAGGCATCAAAGGCTAACAAGGCAGACAAAAAGGAGGCCAAGATCCAGGAGAATCCAGACACCAACAGAACCGAGTAAGGTTCCATTGGTACGTGTTGGTGTTTGGAGGTACGTATGTATCCCCAGAGGAATCAGGCCCCTGAGGTTTGGAGGACCAGAGACTGCCGAGAAGCATTCTCTTTGGCTGGGACCATGGGAGGTTATGTGTTAGAAGAAGAGCTGAACTGGCTGAAATTTAATATGGCCATCACATCATGGGAGTTGAGTGAATGCGGACTGAATGACTGACTGAATGCACATATAACAAAGCACCGCGCATCCTGACACACTGTACACACTGTCAGGATTACGTGTTTAAGTGGGTTATATGTTAGAGTCTGGACAGGTCTGTGGTCATTCACGTGCACTTTGCTGTGACTGTTCTTGCCTAGATCAGCAGTGTGGTTTAATAATAGTAGTTACTGTTACAGCTCATGGTCTGCAACATGCATGCTACATTTTTAATTTCCATTCACAACTGCTCTGTAGGGTGGAGAGTAGACCCCCATTTCATAGCTAAGAAAACTGAGAGTTAGAGAGATGGACTGAATTGTCCCAGCCCTGAATTAGGCGACCAGGAGATTCCAAAGACCCTTTCTGGAGGTCTGCAAGGCCAAAACTACTTTCATAATGACAGTAAGACAAGATTCATCTTTTTCACGTCGTTGGCATTTGCACTGGATTTCTGGAGGGTTGTCGCCACTGCCTAACTGGTGAGAACGGCTCAGTGCGCTTAAACCGCTTTGTGCACATGATATAGCTTATGCCGAATACCTGCCTTCTCTGTGGGAGTCTGGAGTCTTGGTATATGCGCATGCTGAGCAGAGGGCGCCTACATGACTGACCCCTGACAAAAACCCTGGAGTCCTAGGTTGAGGTGCTGTTCTGGTGGAAACATGTTGTCGAAGTGGTTGTTAAACCCACGTAGTGTCCTGTGTCACTCCACCAGGACAGGACCCCTGGAAGTTCACACCTGGTTCCCTCCAGACTCTCTTCCATGGGCCTTTTCCCTTGGCTGACTTTGCTCTGTACCTTCGTGTTACAGTGAATCACGGCCATGGGTGAAACTGTGTGCTGAACCTTGTGGGTCCTCCTGGCAAATGACTGAGCCTGGGGTGCTTTTGCGCGCCCCACACACTCAACAAACTCCAGATGGAAGACACTCCGAAATCCATGCCAAGACACATCACAGTACACTCCTGAAAACTAAAGATAAAGAAAAAATCTCGAAAGCAGCCGGAGAGAAATGAAATGTTACCTAGAAACATTTCCAAGGAACGCCCATTTGAATGGCAGTGAGTTTCTCATCTGAAACCATGAGCGGCAGAAGGAAGTGGCTCAGTCATTTCCAAGTGCTAAGGAACTGCCAATCCTGCAGGCTGTATCTGGTTTAACGATTCCTCAGGAATGAAATAAAAACCGCACTAGCAGGCAAAACAGAGACCTACTCACAGATGGAGAGCAGATGACAGCTAGTGGGCAGCGTGGGGTGAGGGGTGGAGGGACAGAGCCCAAAGGAGAAAGGACTCGTGGGCGTGGACAACAGTGTGGTGACCGCTGGCGGGAGCGGGGTATAAGGGGGCTAAATGGTAATGGGAAAAAGATAAAGACTATATATTTAAAAATAACAAAAATAAAAATAAAAACATTCTTAAAGATTTTGTTGCGAATAGGCTAAAGAAAGTTCTTTGAACAGAAAGGAAATGTTAAGAGAAGGAATTTGGAGCATCAGGAAGAAAGACAAAAACAACAGAAAAAATATGGGTACATAAAATGGTCTATCCTTTTCCTCATGAGTTTTATAAATTATATTTGATGATTGCAATCAAAATTATAAAACCATCTGATACCAAGCAAAGATGTGTAGCAGTGGGGAAGGTAAAGGCACCTAAACAGAAGTGAGGGTTCTGCCCCTCGCTCACGGCGCTAAGACGCTGATACCACTAGACTCCTGTAAGTCGCCGATGACTGCTGTGATACTCAGAGCAACCACTACAGAACCTACAGATGTACTCAGAATCACTACAAATCAATCAAGATGGAACCCTAAAAGATTCTGTAGTAGCCCGCAGGAAGGGAAGAGAGAAACAGGAATGAGAATCAGAGGAAAGAAGTAGAAAATAAATAATAAAATGGCAGACTTGAGTGCCGACGCAGTTACCTTGAACGTAAATGGTCTAAATCAGAAGGGCCCACCGTCCATGGGCTGGCACCGGATAACAAAGGCAATGCACCTACCGTTTGGCTTTCTGGGGTCTGGTCCCTGCAAGCCTGGGGGAAGATGCTGCTCCTTCAGGGGGGCTTTGCTTGGAGACCCTCTGCCTGGAGACCCTCTGCAGGTTCTCTGCTCAGGGCTCTGGGCCGCGTCACCGGTGAGAGGCTGGGTGCTGGGGCCCCCACTCCGCCTGTGGGGCTCGGCCTGGGTGCTGGGTACACGGGGAAGGGCTCGGGGCCTGCAGGAGTCGGGACTCAGTCTTCCCTTCTGCTGTTCTGCTTCTCTTCGCTTGTTTTCTTCCTCGCGCTTCCTGAAGCAAAGGCAAGGAGGAAGAGGAAAAAATGAAAAGAGTGTTACCCACTCAAGCATTCCTGAGTGAGATTTAAACTCTAGAAGGAGCTGCCATGTCACAGGAGGGATTTGGAAATTCACGTTTTTGAGAGCAGGCTTTTCTCAAGCTTTACAGCTCATAAGAAGATGGAGCTGGAGAACCTTCCAGGGCAGCCTGTTGAGCACCATGACGGACAACCAGGGAGCTCTGTGGGAGACACAACACAGCCCCAAGGCGTGTGTCCCCAGGCCTGTCTCCCATCCCAGAGAGCGCATCAGAATACAACTGAGAACAGCGACCATAAGGAAACCTTTCATTTTCTACCAAAAAGACCATTGGCACCGGTTCAATTCCCAGCCAGGGCACATGCCTGGGATGCGGGCCAGGTTGGGGGTGTGCGAGAAGCAAATGATCTATGTTTCTCTCGATCATCGATGTTTCTCTCCCTCCCTTCCCCTCTTTCTAAAAATAAATTTAAAAAAATATTTTTACAAAAGACCTCTGGCAGATCTTAATGGTTATACGAAAAAATTACAAAGACCTCACAGCTGATTATAACACATTTGTGAGTTGCGACCCTTCGCCGAGATCTCATTAGTCAAACCTACTACTCTTTTTGTGGATGAGGTCCTGAGGGCAGGACGATTTTTAAGTCTTTGGAGTAAAATTCACAAACACCCGAGACAATGCCCAGTGTGGAAGAACTGGGCCCTGTTTTGCCTCTTCTGATCTCTGAGCAGCAGGCACTCAAAACACACAACACGCCCAGCTGGTTCAGTCACTGCACAGGCGGGGAATCTGGCAGCCACGTAAAGGGTCAGTTAAACCGGATGATTAGGGGTGGGGCGGAGAGAAGCCAGCACTGGGAAGTTTGAGAACTCTCCGGGCCCTGCCTCTGCCACAAAATGCCCTTGAGTGAGTCACTTTCCCGTGGAAGACTCGGTCCCCCGCCCCCGTGTCTATCACTCACATGGCAGCCTGTGATCCTGAACTGATTCAGGGGTCTGTTTGGGACCCAGATGTCTGTAAAGTTGGGGACAGCTTTTGTAATGAGACGGAGAGATTTCTTTGATCCAACTGGCTGATATCAGAGTCCCTCTCAGAAGGGGACCTTTTTTAAGACACTTTAGTAAGGCCGGGGTCAGGACTGAGGGCTGGTGGAGGGGATCCTCAGGGCCCCCAGGGTGACTGGCTCCGAGGCTCCAGAGGAGGGGGCTGCTCTGTCATGACACAAAGAATTTGTGTGTAGCTCCTGACTGTGAGGGAGGCGATGAGAGAATGAGAGAGAGAGAGAGAGAGAGAGAGAGAGAGAGAGAGACAGAGAAGGCAGGAGGGAGAAAGAGAAGAAGAGAGGCTGGGTATGCAGAGAGCAGGGGCCAGGGCACAGACACCCTGCCCATGCTGAGGTGACAGAAGAGGACTTTGGACCTGTGCTCCTCACACTGCAATGAACCGAGTCTCCCACTATCTTGCCACCGTCTAGATTCTGCTTTAGCAAGCCTGGGGTGGGGCTCATGGTTCTGCGTTTCTAACCAGAACGAGGGTTCCTCTGAGTGCACCTGGAGCACAAGGCTGAGATAACACAAAGGTCTTGCACAGCCTGTCAACTATACCATTACGGGACAGAAAGTGTCATTCTCCTCAACGGCACCAACTTTTGTTAAGGTCCACCATGTTCACACATGCTTTTCATAAGCCACCTGATAAACTGCAGACGGAAGGTAACCAGACACAGAAACAAGAGCTGCGGCACAGACCCCAGGCCCCCAAGAAGTCCTAGAATTCAGATTTGCACAGACTGGAATTTGAAGCCAAGCTTATGCAGATCTCAAGGGACAGGGAAGACCCAGGTGGTAGCTCTCTGGGTCTTGGACACAAAGCCTGTCAACTGAACTTGCCCTGCTAGAAGGTCCTTCTTCCTGCGGTCAAGCCCCTGACCTGGGGTCCAAGCCTGTTTATCTAATAGTTCCCACTGAGTCCCCTCCCAGAGCAAGTGGCCGGACAGTCCTGTGTTTATTTGATTCTGGCTTCGCTGCGTGCTTTGCCAGCTGCTCGCACTCCGTGTGCGCGCTGCAGTCGGAGGGTGAGCTGGGCAGCCCGACATCATGGCAGCCTGAGACTCACTCGGCTGCCAGCAGGTGCCATTTTGGTGGGATCTGCCCGGGATGAGAAGGTGGAGGCATCTGGGGGTGACGTGCTGCCAATTGATCTAACAGCCTCGTTCCTGACAGGCAGAAGGAGAGCTGCTCTTTTTACTTGCACTGACTGGAAGAACTGCTCTGAGAGAACACTGGTCCTTTCGACAGGCTCAGGCACATGGCTGTCTGGCTTGGCAGCTACATGGATCTCGCTGCCATTAACGGGGCTGTGAGGTGATAAATTAGACTTCGTTACGTGAGTGGTCATTTCGCTTTCTCTTAGGAATGCAAACAGCTTTCCTTTCCAATTCCAAGAAGTCATGCACGATCAGCCCCTGGGCGAACCTTGTCACCACGGACCTTTCTGGGCTCCCACCGAAGGAAGCCACAGGACAAACAGGGCTTTTAGGCACCATCAGGATGTCCAGAGAGCCAGGGGCTCAGCTCTCTGAAGACTTCTTGAAGGGGGGTGGGCTTGCAGGGGGTTGTTTTTCCATTTTGGTTAAATTACGGAAGCAGATTTGGGAGAAAGAACATACTCATCAGAATATATAATTTAAATACCCCAGGAGCTTATGAACAGAAGTATATTAATGTTTTTTTAAAAAAAACCTGATGCACTTGAAGTTTAAAAAAATATTCCAGGTGGCACGCAGCCCATAGTTGTGCAGGTAGGTCCCCCAGAGCTGTGGCTCTTAACGTAAAAGTGTAATCCCTGGGGTGAAGGGGGCGATTAAAACTGGGAATTACGCATCAGCTACACCCTGTTTTATGTGATCAGCTACCGTGAAACGAAAGCAGCGGCAACGCACACACGACACAGCTGCTGGGGGTGGACCGTGATGCTGCACATCTGTCTGTCTATCTGGAGAACAAGGAGAGGACCGCCGCCCGTAGTTTAAGCTTGAAGGGGGCGCAGGGTGCGTGCAGAGGGCGATACCTGTGTGGCAGGTGAGGAAACGGAGGCAGGGAGATGAGTGACTGACCAAAGCTACGTCGTCACACACACAGAGCTGAGCGAGAACTCAGCGGCTTCACTTCTCCCTGCAAAACTCGTCTCAGTGACAAAATTGTTTTTTTCTAAAATTTCACTCCGTTGTTTCCCCTCATCTAAAACATGAATTGGGTCAAATGAAGAAACTGGTCAGATCGCATCCAAGTAAACTTGCTTCCGGTGTGGCTATCGGTCCCAACCTCTCAGGCTCCACAGCGGTCCTGGAATGGGAGTGTTTTTTCTCCAGATAGTTTATTGCAGAATATCAAAGTCCTTTCATCTTCATGGTGGCCTACACTAAAAACTTGACATATTTGTGTAGAGTTTAGGAAACAAATACCAGAAAGAGAGCCAATACTATTCTAGTTCATAGGAAAAAAGGGATCCTGTCCATGATGCGGCAAGCACCGTTTTAGCAGGGAATTTATCAACAGGGCAGAATCTTAGTGTACAAAATAGTCCCACAGTTTCCTGTTATTGTGGGGGGAACGGCCAGACAACAATGTTGGATGGGCTGCCAATCAGTCTGGCTGCACTCTTTTCTGCAGCGATTTTTGCAGCTCCCCAGAGGCTCGCAGTGTGACAAGGTGAGAGAGTCCACTGGGGACGGAGCTTTGACGACATCCGCTTTGGGGCCGAGCAACACGGGGTGGAGGGGGTCTCCGGGTGGCGGGCTGGCGGACCTGGGGCTGCTCCATCTGGGAGAGGGGAGGTTTGAGGAACACGCTGCTGCTGCAGGCTGCTGATGGGCCGCTGCGGAGCAAAGGTGCACCCCGGAACCCCAACCCCCCAACCAGATCTGAGACCCCCGAATGGGGGTTTATACGAATTAGTGGCCTAGATGGCAACTGCCAAAAAGGGGGGGAGCGGGCAACAAGAAACTAAGGAATCAAAAGATGGCCTGATGTGCAGAGAACCACATCGAGGGCAACGGTGTAAATGGCCCGGCTGCCCGAGGACTTCGGCGTCTCAGCCCCAGGCGCACCTGCAGAGGCTGCCTCTGGGCTGGAGAGTCTGAGTCCCAGAGTGGGCACTTTCCCTGCCCCACACGACAGGGCTTCCGCAGAGGGCTGTGTTTGCCCGGTTTTGCCGGAGGAAATTAATTACATCAGGCACTGCAGAAATAGGCAGGCTTTTTCTCATTCAATGTGTATTCAAGTTCCCATGACTATAGGACCTGCGAGAAGTCTGAGGGATGTGACGGGCTTACATCGGTTAGACGGGCTTAAAATGGTTTCCACAGACAAGGGAGATCTAGTTAGCGTGTCTTGTTGTGCCGATTTAACCTGGCTTTGCCCTAACGTTCTTACTCACAGTCCTGGTGGAGACCTGGAGCCAGCTCATTTCCTCAACTTTCTTAAGGATTTAGGAGGATCCTGGTGCGCTCTGCTACGTTAGCTGTGAGAGTGGCTGGAAGATTTTTATGGAGCTGTGTTGCAGAGTTGATGATGGTGACGTGGCACCCCTCTCTCAGTCCCTGGGAACAACACTGGCACAGTGGACTAAGCACCGGGTCAGGAGGAAAGCTGACTCGGGGGCCTGGTTCTGCCACCAGCGGCTACACTCACGGTGTAAGTCAGAGCAGGGAGGCCAGAGCTGGCCCACGCTGGCCTACCCAATGGCTGGTAGGATGATTTCCCCGAACCACACATCGGGGGCTCAGGGTAGCACAGAGACTCACGTGTGATCTCTCTCCCTTATAGGGTGTGATTTCAGGCAAGTTGGCCTCTGTTATTTGTCCCATCTACTTTGTTGTGTTGTTGTATGGATTTAGTGAACTAAGAATTTTGTAAGCTGTAGAGCAGTATATAAATGTAAGTGACGATTATTACTTTTACGAAGAGCTCCAGGGCTGGGCATAAAGATATTTTTAGAAAGAGCTCCTTGGTGAAACCACCCGACCCCCTGCTCCCCAAAGCCATTTTAATCACATCTCTGACACTTCTCCTAGGTCCTACACTCATGGCAGTGGAAACCTGAATATTCATGGAATTAGTACCTGATCAAGTTAATTTCTTGTCAAAACTGGGCAAATACAACTCTCTGTGGAAGCCACACGGTGGGGTCTACTGACCGAGTACATGCGGTGGTGAACCCCTTTGTTCTCATGTTCCTTTTTAAAACCATGAACCCGTGAAATGGCAATCTGCTCATGACAAACATGGAGGGAGCTGGAAGACCAAGTGCATGAACACGTAAGTGCTAGCGTGCACTATGAGGATAAATGGTACATAAATGTGTCTGCTGCCTCGTAAGGCAAACATGTTAAAGCAGTACACTTACAAGGATTTACTGCACGGAAACTGAAGGAGACCTGAGAGAGGTCCTGGTCCGACCCTCCCATTTGACAGAGGGGAAAACTAAGGCCTGGAACGATGAATGACGTATGTGAGGTCTTAGACCCAGGGTGGGGCAGTTACTGAATATTTATTATTAAATGCTGATGACATGTCAAGTACTCTAGGCACTGGAGACGTGGAGACAAATAACACAGTGCCTGCTCTCACGGAACTGGTAGTCTAGTGGGGAATCAGACCATGCACGTCTGCAGATGGGATGCGATGAGTCCTGTAACAGAGGAATCCACATGGAGCTATGGGAGGCTGTGGGAGGCTGATTAAACTGGAAGAGGGGAAAAAGGCTCCACAGAGCGTCAGAGTGAGAAAGGTGGGACATGGGAGAAGGTTACTGCAGGCAGAGGGAAGAGCATCAGCAGAGACGTGCAGCCTACCTCTCACAGAACCTTTGACTCAGAAGAGACCTTAGAGACCAGCTCTTCATGTGATTTAAAACTTCCTTATGTATTATCCTGGACAGCTGATCATTCCGCTTCTGCTGGAACATTTCCAGTGAGAGGAAGCTGATCATCTCATCAGGCAGAAACGTTTAGTTCTAACCTTTTCAGCTGGTACTGCGCTGGATGTAGGGGATCCGTCAGAGTCTGTCCCCTCACTGTCGCTGAAGAGCAGGCCTAGGAATATTCGGTCCTTGACTGCCTCTCAGGGAAATAAAACGTCATGTGCTTTAGAACCTTTGGCTCATAGAATGTTAGAGCTGGGAGGGACCTCGGATATCATTTAGTCCAGTTTTTGAGCATCTGTGACTCATGGACCCTCTTTGAGAATGTGATAAAATGTATAGATCCCCTCCCCCCAAATTTACATGCGTTCCTGACACCTGAAGTGCTGCATGCAGCTGCAGGGCATTCTTGGAGCCCCTCAGCCTGTCCTGGGTTAACAAAGCGTTCCATTTTACTGGTGGGAAGCTGAGGCTCAGAGAAGTGGAATGGCATGAAGTGGAATCAAGGAGGTGACTTCCCGTGGGTCAGGCCACGGCCTGGGCAGGAGTCAGGCCCATGGGTCGCCCTGAAGAGAGAGGCACTGCCAGAGCGAGGAGGCGCGGGAGCAGGCTGCAGGAGGGCCTGCTACCTGGTGAAGGGAGGCCTGGCCTAGGAGCACGGTGTCACGGGCACTTTCTTTACGTACCTGCAAGTTGGTTTATGGAGAGGATTTAGACTCTTCTCATAACCAAGAGGTAGAAAGGAACTTCTGCCAGACAGCACTGCCGCTCACTAACGGAATGTACTCATGAGAGGCACAGAATTCCCTGTCATTTGACTTTTTTGAAGACACAGGACAACCTCCTGTGGAAGGGACTTCAGCATCACAAGACTTTGAATGGGGTGACCCACACTGGACTTGATTATGTAACTCCGGGCATACTCAATCTCATACGCTCGCCAGAAATAAGCTTGGGTCTCCCGGAGAAGGTGCTCAGCAGAGAAAACGGTGAGAGGAGGTGGAGGAAGTTCAGGATGGCTGAGACCTCAAGAGTGAGGGTGTGGGAGGGTGGCAGCAGTGGGAGAAGTGAGACCTGGAGATGGAAGCGGAAGAGACGCAGAAGGGTCTCACACAGCATCGGGCTGGCACTCAGGAACAATGGCTTGTACACAGTGATGGGACAGAGAATGAAAGCAAAAGGACACAAAGGCGCGTTTCAGAAGAGGAACTGATGGACGCACTGGGTGGTGGCAGCACCAGCAGGGAACTCGGAGGCAGGAGACAGGCTGCAGTGATGGGTCATGGGCTGCACACAGTGAGTCTGAAGGGATGGTGACAACAGGATATGCAAATGGGGGTGGCCGGTGATCTGAAATGCTGGCACATCACAGAAGGACAGCAAGGTGGCAAAGCCCAGGAGGCAACGGATGAGTTGGGGCTAGAGGCCCAGGAGGTCAAGATCAAGGGGTCATCTACAGAGATGAGGTGATTTAAGTTTTAAAAGTAGATACATTTTTAATTAAAAAAAAAAAAGGTGTAGCAGGGCCTCCCCAGGGCCGACCTCAGTGTGGAGGTGGTGTAATTAAAAAGACGTGAGAGGGAAAGGTCAGAGAGCTGGAGGAGACCCGTGAGTAGAGTGGGATAGAGAGCTGGCAAAGGGAGCTCCAGGGAGGAAGAGTGACCGACACAGGTGCGGTCTTATTTTAGTGTGCGTTCCACTGTGTGCTCTGGCAGGTAAGTCACAGCAATGTTCATTTTGGCGGCAACATAGGGCAACGTAGGTGGTACGGTGTGAGTTATAAAGTGCTTTCAAATGGATTAGAGGTGTTCCTTAAAGAGTATTTCCTAAAAAAACATGCCTCAGAAAATATGACTGAAACTTCTCTCCCAATTTCTCCTTCAGTAAATTGGAAATCACGTTAAGTTTAAAAAGGTCCTCTCACATCCATACTTTAGGGAAGGAGGCTTCTGCCGGGACCGCCTGGGAGAGGGACACGGGTGCCAGGATGTGCCTGGGCCGCCTTAACTGGCGGGGCAGCGGCAGAACCTAACGTTCTGACTTCTGTGCCTTTTAACAGAAATGAAACGCAAAATTAAACACTAACTCCGATTTTAAGAAATAACTCTTGGGAAATAAAATGCAATCAGTTCCTTCTCCATGTAAGTATTTCTCTTGGGGGTCTGTGCTACAATGACGGGAGGAGGTAATGGTAAGTGTGAAAACACTTGTTTACTTCCAATAACGATACTCAATAACGGAAAAATTGTGACTGAGGAAAATTAAGGAGACTGTAATTTTTCAGTTTTGGCAACTTCAAATATTATCACCGTGAGCACAGTTCTGAACTTCAGAAACTAAGAATTAAGAAGAGGACCCGTCTTCCACAAGTGCAACTAATGAGGATGGCAAGTCAGAGGGTGAAAGCGCAGGTGGAGAATTAGCTGTTCCCTAAATCTCCTTGTTGGATCAAGCCCTCTGGGCTAGGAGTTACAACAGGCCATGTCCGGTAAAAACTATTGTCAACCATCTCATACGCTCTACACTACATGCTTTATTTAAGCATCATTATTTGAAACCCCTCCCTCTGTACTGAAGGTCTTCTGACAAATGTGTTCTCGGTTCCCAGCTCTGCACTGAATCCACACTCTTGGCCCCAGGCACAGGACCTGTGGGCAGCATCACAGGCAAAGGAGAGGAGGAGGAGGCAGCGGAGATCAGTAGCAGTGAAGACGTGGGGTTTCCACAGAACTGGACAGTGCCTGCAAGTCAACTGGCCTAATTTGTCATGTGTACAGATGAAAGGCTGAGGCCGGGAGGGAGAAATGCTGTGTTCGGTTCATCGCCAATGAACATCAGAGGCTGGATGTGAACCCAGGTCTTCTCTCTACTCTGCCACAACCCTTCTATTCTGCTGGAAAGGGAGTCTCAGGGAAGGAGGACTCCAGGATACCCCTCTCCAAAAACAAAGTGAAATGTGTTTGGAATCACGTACTCCTTTTTGGGGACATACAAAGTCAGTCATATCGCCTTTGGAGAGTCGCACCTCATACTCAGCTATGACTTCAAACTCTGAAACTAGATTCTCACACATCACACTGGAGTTTACAGAAACAGCAGCAGAAGAAAATACAATACTCCATCCCTCACAGAGAAAACTCACTTGCAAGTCAGGACAATTCGTCATGTGTATTACCTACTTACAGTTGTCACTCACATGCAGACAACTTTGATAAGAAGGCTGGAAAAAGAGGCAGGTTAATACTGGATTCTTTGGCAAAGGTGAAGAGAAGAGAGCCTCATTAGGAGAGCACTGCAAACCAATATTTCTTAGATGCCACCTACTGTGGTAGCTTCGGAGTCACAGAAACTAATGTGTTTCTGTCAATCCTGTGTAGTGAAGGCTGACATTACGGTTAGTATTCCAGTCACAGTGGTATTTAATTTCTTGCTAACATGGTTTGTCCTGCCTTTTATTATTATTTTTAATCGCTATTTATTACACTTATGCTTCCCCCTTGTGGGCATGATATGGAAGGAATCCAGAGCGGGATGGTCCACGGTGTGGGAACACTCAGGACGCAGCCCGGCAGCTGTCCCTCGGGAACCTGGGGGTCGAGCACGTCTTCGCCGTCAGAGGTGTTGGTCCCTATACCTGCTAATGCGATACTCTTGCTATTCAAAACACCCAACACAGGTATCAGAGAAAAAGCAAACCAAAGAGTAATCTAAAATCCATCATTTATGGGAAAATAATCATGATGTATAGTCAGACACATATGACTATTTTGCACATTTTGTATCATTATCTAAAAAGGTGTGAGGTTCTTGTGGCAAGTATTTTCCTTTTAGTTACTATTTTCTCTATACGCTCCAGGCAAGAAGTAATTTACATTATTTAGTATAAATCTGTTATGGAACAGGTAGGGGAAAGCAAGTTATCCATGCAAGTGGGCTGCTCTAATCCAATCAAAACTAGATTAGTCTACTGGAAGTGCGCACGCATGGGTGGACGTTTCCGTGGGAAAGGCGGGAGGCCAGAGGACCAGTTTCCTCCCTGCAGCTCCCTGCAGCAGCGCTGCCCACTCCGACGCCTTCCCAGGCTGGGTGCGGCAGCTCTGTCTCCGGGTGAGAATATCGAGGACTAACTGAGAGCAACAGCCCCCTGCAGAGAGACTGGGCCTTCACCCTTCATTGTCGCCTGGGTGCTCTGAGGACCGGTGAGCAGCAGCGGGAAAGTGGCGTGGGCGCAGGGACCAGAGCTGTTTCAGATTCTCTCCCGATTCCCTCCAGCTCCCCCCCACCCCGCCCCTTCGCCCCCCATTCGGTGCTGTGGGAACTCGATGTCCAAAGGTTTGGACTTACTTGGCAGCAGCATCTTTTCTCAGCTGCTCGTGCTTCATGAGGAGATTCTTCCGGTCTCGGAAGGCTTTCCTGACCTTGTACCCTTTGTAGACAGCCTGGATTTTGAAGGCGGCGATGTCCTGTATGGCCGCGATGGACAGGGCGCCGTGCTCCAACATGAACTGGATCACTTCATGGCGCTCGCCGAGCAAGGCGTAGTCGAGGGGAGTGTACCTGAAGCAGGAAGGTTTTTGAAAGTGTTGGAATGTAATTCAAGGCTCAGCTACACTGGCGATATACTCAATGCAGCAAAAACGTCACTCTAAGAGCTGAAATATTCCTCAGGCAAAGCTCTCTTCTGCACTCCGGGGCTGCTCCTTTTTTGCTCCAAGGGGCTGCAAAACAAGGGTGAGGCTGGGGCAGGTGCTTTGCGTGCTGGTGACAGTACCAAGTGCAGAGCTGTGCCCACTGGCTCACATACTGGGGGCTGGGAGAACCTGACCATTCTTCCTCTTTCCCACGTTCCAAATAATTCCTTGCTCCTATCTGAAAAGGTACTGCAAATAATATTCTGTGATATTCATAATCTGAGCCCATGATGCCCAACAGTTAATGCTTATGCAATAACAAAATGGAGTGATTTAGTACATGATAAGCATGGCCCCTTTAACTGGAGAAAGGATGAGTTATTAAATAGGGCTGGGACAACTGAGTAGCCATCTTGGGGGAAAAGAGATTCTTACGTCACGCTTACTCCAAAATAAATGCTGGATGAAGCAAAGATCTAAAATAAATAAATAATATAACATAAATAAATAGATTAACCCATGAATGTACTAGAAGAAATCGTGGATGATTATTTAAAAATTGAAGTGGAAAGCTTTTTAAAAAAATGACATGAAACTTAGAAACTGTCTGATTGATAAATGCAACTACATAAAAATTTAAAAAAAAAAACTTTTCAGGGCAAAAACACTAAAAACAAGGGTAAAAGAGTTCCCCAAACAGCAAATACTAATGGTTCCTAAACATATGTCCAATCTCACTAATTGAAGAGAAACACAAATTAAGACTGATTTGAGAGACAGCACTTCAATAATTAGGTTAGCAAAGATGAGGCAGCTGAAGCGCACACGGTGCCGGCAAGGATGGACGGAGGCGGCCCCTCTCACACACTCCCTCAACTTTAGGGAGAGCAAGTTGGCATGTCTATCGGAATTACTTATGCATCTGCCCTTCGCCGTAGCCACTGCACTTAGAGGCATTCATCCGACAGGTCTGCTCTCATTTGTGAAATGTTTTATGTACACGGATATTCATAGAAGCACAGCTTGAAATAGTAGAAGAATGGGAACAACCTCAACACCCATCAACAGAGGGCTGGTTAAATAAAGCACAGGCCGCCAGGCAATGAAGACATCTGTATAATGCAGCCATTACTGCAGTCTATGAATAAATAAGGGACAATCCCCAGGATGTCTTGTTAAATGAAGAAATGAAAAAAGTAAGGAACAGAGCAGTATTATGGCATGTTCCATTTGTACAAAAAGAATACGTCCCTGTATGTTCACCTATAGAAAATATATCTCCAGATGTTTCCCAAGAAACTGGTACCAGTGGCGCCGCCGAGAGGGCGCTGGCTGCCTCAGAGGCGCCAGCCGGAGGGACACCCCGTTTCCACCCAGCGCCCTTTGATGCCTTCTAAATTTCGTACAGTGGGCACACAGCACCTTCTTCACAAATGTATTATTTAGAAAGGATGGGTATTATTGTCATGTAGTTATATGTTTAAATTTCAACGGGCTCTTTCTAATTGTGTGATTTTAAGCAAATTCTTTTTTAAAAGACCACTTTTCATTTTTAGAAGTATAAAATAAATCAGATGAATACACAGAAGAAAATAAGTCACCGATCTCACCTCCCTCACAACTAACCGCTGTTAATATCTTGGCAGATAGGCTTTCCTTTTTTAAAGAAAAACGACTGCTTCATAAAAACGGCACATTTAAGCACTTGCAAATGCCAAAAGTAAAAAAAAAGGAGGCAAGCACCCCAAACCCCAAATTCCACCATCCAACCACGGCAATGATACTGGTCATTCCTCAACCACGCACTCACTGTTTCTAAGCCGCAGCCTCCCCATCACAGGCTGGGCTCGAGGAGACAGGAAGTGACCGTGGAGCTCGGCACTGCACTGGCACCACGGGAGGAGGTCGGGAAGGCGGCTATTCTGTTACCGTTACAGGGCACACTGCGGCATGACTGGTGCCGTAGTCACTCGCCATGCAGAGTGACTCGCCATGCAGATTATTTCCACTGTACCCAAACTAGTAGTTCTAACCACCTCATGGCGGCCACTGGTCCGATTTCTTTCTGAGTGACTGTTACTAATTCAATGCAATAAGAGATATTAGGAGGAAATAATCAGCTGATTTCTGAGGAGGAGTAAATGATTATATGGATGAGTCATTAGACACAGAAAATCATTCAATGATTGTAGAAAAAGAAAGATCTCCCTTCAAAATTCACCTGTCACAGTAAACCATAAAAGGATGAGGTTTTCAATCTAAGCAAAGGGTGGTTCGGCCACTTCAGTATGGGAACTTGGAATTCAGAAGACAGCCCCAAATGCTCAAAGTAAGGAATCCTTGTGTAAGGACAGCTCAATTTGCCACTCCTGTTCAGAGACCAGAAGGCCATACATAAAGATGCCTATGTAATCTTTAAAACACTATATATAAGTAGGTAGAGTTTTATAAATTCAGAAGAACTTTAAAAAATATAACTACATATTCAATGGAAAAGACGATCACAACAATAGTAGAGCTAATTTAGTGTATTAAGTGAATAAACAGACCCAGAAAAATTAAGCAGCTTGCTGAAGGTTATGTAACTAGTTACCTGCAGAATCTAGACTGGAACTAAGATCGAATCACTGACTCCCCTGTTCAATACTGTTTCTACAACACATCTATCAATTATTGAGTATAAGTCTCTTATACCTCGTAGAATGAAACTTCTAAAATCAACTTGCAAAGAACCTATATTTAGTAAGCTTGATCATTTTTTCTACAATTAAAATGTGGTGTCTTTCACACAGTACACAAGCAGGATTATCAGAATCTGGTTTATGCAATGAAGGCCCAAACCATGCCTTTTCTTACACATATGACAAAAAGGCGTCACAGGGGCATAAGAGACCCTAAAGAACGCGGAGCTGGGAGTCAGCAGACCTGGGGGACCCTGGGCATTCTCTTCACCTCTCTGAGCTTCTGGTTTCTTCCTTGTAACAGGCAAAAAGGAAGGCTGGATCTTAGGCTATTTGTGGATGAAAATTGCATTTCAAATGTTTTTAGTATCTTTGTTATGAAAAATGGTACTTTTATTAGGAGAAATTTCAAACATAAACAAAAGTAGGGAGTATGTAGTTACATATTCCTTCACTCACTTATCATCCAAATTTAACACTTAGCAAGATTTTTGCCACATTTGCTTCATCCAAGCCCTTCCTTTTTATTTTTGCTAAAGTATTTTAAATCAAATCCCAGAACTCCTGTCATTTCATCTCCCTCCATTTCAGTATTTACCTATAAATAATATGAACATAACCATGTCATTATTGTATTAACAAAATTCCTTAGTAAGACCCAATACCCAATCCATGATCAAATTCCCCCAATGTTCTCAAAATTGTCTTTTTTTAAACAACTGGTTTATTTAGGATTCTCAGTCAATTTTTGATCAAAGGAACACAATCCAAATGTCTTGCAAGGTTTTAAGATTGTAGAGTTTAAGCAACTGACCATATTGTGATTATTACTATTGTATCTTTCTTCACCCCCAATTCAATTTAGAAACATTCAAATGCTGTGAATATTCCCATCGATGTCAGAGTGTGGCTGTCAGGAAGTTATTGACTGAAAGCCAGCAGGAGCTGGCAAAAATTACGTCTATGCAGGGCACATCAAGGGTCAGTGTCAGCGCATGAGAAGTAAAAATTAGCACTGCACTGATGGTAACCAGCAGAGAAGCAATGCAGATAAAGATAAGCGACGAGACACAATTGGACCTGCCATGTGGGAATGGTCTGACGGGGTGAGCAGAATGCCTAAACTGGAATGTCAATAAACATAAAAGGCAGCGCCAAGTTCTGACATTTGTGCATCAAGGTGCATTGCTGATGAAACATTAAAGGGACCTGGAATAGTGCCACTGTCTCTTTTCATCTATAGATTGGCAAGTACAGTTAGGCGAATTTTTCCTCTGGCCTTTTTTTTGGTCTGTAATTAACACATGTTTACTCCAGGAGGCAGTAAGCACCTTAATTCATAGGCTTGCTTGGGTCTGAAATTCAATGCTTAACATATAAATGAGAACTGAATTGCAAACAAAATATGTTTTTTTGCTGTTTCCCTAAAATAGTCATGCTGTAAACACTGCAATACTGTAGAATAAATGCTTTACAGAAATAAATCATCACTAATTCTTAGGATTCTTAAACTTTCCTTTTTGTTTTTTTAGGATTTGCAAGGGAGAAACCTTCAGCTCTCTCACGTATCTGCTTTAATGTCAAAACCTCAGCCTGGAGGATTCCCCTTGGCTTTCCGACTCCCCTGAATGGCCAAACCCCTAAACCCTCTAGTCGTTTTTGTTTTGTAGTTGTCATATGACTATAATAGACAGAGTGAGTTCTTTATACAATTGCCCCTAAAGTAAGATATGCCACAAGAATTTATCTAATTCTGCATGTGCTCTAAAAATTGCAGAAATTTCTAGTGCAGGTATGAAGCAGGGTGATGCTTACTGAGAGGCTGAAAATATGAACTTGACAATGCAACAGTTGTTTACTGAGCATCTACTTCAAAAAATAAAAGGACTGTAAGCAATACAAAGATGACCATGATCTTCAGGGGTTCTCTGCTAATGGGGAGGACAATTACACAGTGTAGGGGGACAAAGTGTGGGACACATGACGGTGAGACCAGAACAACCTCCTTTAACAAGACTGCATTCAAACAGAGGAATGACATGAGGAACAATGACACTAGGAATACAGTTTAGGCTACTGTGGAAGCAGATGAACTGAATGAGGAAAGCTCAAAGGTGGGAAAACAGCAAGGAGACACTGCGACAGTCCCAGAAAGAGCCGAAGAGGGCTGGGTTTAGACGCTGATGCAGGTAATGCGGTGAAGCCAGGACAGCTACTGAGTCTGAAACACAGTTTTGAAGTCGCCAGGACCCAGACGACTGCTGCAGCCTCAGTGGCAGGTCAGACTGCCAGAGGAGACAGGCTGAGAGACGAGATCCAGTCCTTGAAGAATGCTTACATTGAAAAAACAACAAAAAACCAGAAGAGGAGCCAAAAGAAATGAAGGAGGAGACATGATTAGAAGAGAATCAGGAAAATAAACTGTCACAGAAGCTTAGAGGAGATATTGTCACAATAAGGTAAAGAAGAGGAAGCAAGGGAACCAGGATGCAGAAAGGCCAGTGAGAGTGGACGGAGAGGACCACATACGGTTTTACAATTAGGAATTCATCAGGGACCACTCAGACCCAGATTTCAGTACAGATGTGAGGATGGAAGCCAGACTGCAAAGGCGTGAATGGTGAGCATGCGGAATTGGGGCCGTGAAGACAGCCTGAGCAAAGGCTGTCTGCAGAGACAGAGAAGACCAACTTCCGAACAAAGAGTTTCTAAATAATGGATGGAGGACTTAACTACCGGGGAAGGTTCTGAGAGAAGTGGAGAAGGTGGAGGGGTTGGCCCCAGACAGGAGGAGCATGCTTCCATGAGACAGCTGCCTAGAGAAAGCCCTTCCTTCTCTTCAGAGTTTCCATGACAGAAGGAAAGAACTGGCTGTGGCAGCTAAGAGGGTGGGGCCGGTGTCAGAGCAGGGGCCACTTGGAGAATCCGTGAAGAATGAAAGCTAGAGTGCAGACCTGGGCCGGGGGGAGTTCAGGTATGGGAGTCTGATTACAAACTTAGCTGTTACCTACAAATTACTAGAATCTTCCTAGACCCGACCCACCAAGCTTCTCTTCTGCTTAGACTTCACACTGTGTCTGGTCCTTTCCACTGGCCCGGGTCCTTGAGGAATAACTCCAGCTTAACTCTAAGAATTTCATATTATTCAAGAAATCTGTATTAAGACTAAAACCCTGACCTTCCAGCTTAGCTTCTTGTTTTTTCATGCTATGTGGTGGTACCTTTGTCCACTAACTGATATCCTCTTCACCAATAAAAACTTCTTAAGTATGTAACACATGCCACAGGCCTAGCCAAATTCCTAGTCCTGGTCAGTCTGGACCCGACTTTATGCTAGCCACCAGCTGGAAGAAGGCATAGGAGTTTCCTCATCTATAAAATGTGAGCTTACCCTAGGTAATATCTAACATTCTGAATAGCTTTAACATCCCACGATTCCCAGTCAACACTGCACAGAACTTTTGATCTTCTTTTCTGACTCAGGATTTCTTTCTTTTTTTTAAAAAAAGATTTTATTTATTCATTTTTAGACAGAGGGAAAGAGAAGGAGAAAGAGAGGTAGAGGAAAATCACTGTGTTGTTGCCTCTAGAGCACCTCATACTGGGGACCTGGACCGCAACCCAGGCATGTGCCCTGACTGGGAATCAAACTGGCGACCCTTCGGTTCACAGCCCACACTCAATCCACTGAGTCACACCAGCCAGGGCTGATTCAGGATTTCTTAATGTAATGTTTTCCTTATGAGTATAATTCTTATTTCTGAAACAGTATCTAATGTTGAGATTTTTAATCTGGCAGAAAAGATGTGATATGAACAATAGTTTTTAAAATCAACAGCTTACTTACCTCTCTTCATTGTTTTCCATCTGATTAGGAAAAGCAGCGAAGTCTAGTAGTAATTTAATGGCATCAAGGTATCCGTTGTTACAGGACCAGTGCAAAGCTGTCCTTCCCTACAAGCATGAGCAAAAATCAAGTACATCTGGAGTAGGTATTTTTGGATGCAGGTATTGATGCTAACTCAAAAAATAAACAATCTCCCCCCAAATTACTTAATTACAATAAGGGAAAATATTAACTATACAGTGGAGAAAAGGACGGTATCTTAACCAATTGACCAAGATTACCACTCCTTTAGAGGGCATCGTATGCCTCCAGAGGTGACATCCAGAGTAGGCACTGTCACTTCTATAGGGTCCCAACCAAAGGCGTAAAACCTGAATCTAATTATGAGCAGCAATAGGAAATTAAGGCAATAGACAGCAAAAGGATAGTAAGAAAATGCCTAGTTGCCTGGAAATTAAACAATATGCTTCTGACTATTCCATGGGTCAAATAATAAATCAAAATAGAAATGGGAAAATGTTTGAACTGAAAGATAGTGATGGTATAACTTATCCAAACTTGTAGGATACAGTTAAGCAGTGCTTAGAAGAAGTATGCTTAAATACATATATTAGAAAAGAATATTGAAAAAATCAAGGATTTTAAACTTTCATCAAAAAGAATCTTTAAAAAAATAGTGAGTCAAACCTGAGGAAAGTAGATAGTAGGAAATAATAAATGTAAGAGTAAATACCATGAAATAGTTAAAAAAAAATTAGAGAAAATCAACAGAGACAGAAGTCCTCTGAAAAGATGAATAAGCAAAATGGGAAAGTTTTTTAAAAAGAAAGGAGATAATGCACATTACTAACATGAGTGAGTAGGAAAAAATCACGATAGATCCTACAGACATAAAAAAGGTAAAAGCATATGTGACCAATTTAAGTGAATACATTTGACTTTTTAATAAAATAGACACATTTCTCAAAAATGCAACTTATGAAAGTGGAGAGGAAAATAATTAGAAAATATAAATAGTCTTATAATTATTAATGGAACTAAATCAGTTATCAATAACTTTTACACAAAGGAAACATGTAGACCCAATGACTTCACCAGGAAATCCTCCTAACATTTAAGGAAGCAGTAACACCAATCGTACGTGAACTTTTTAGGAGAAAGAGAAGAGTACTGCTTCCTAACTCTCCGAGGTCAGTGTAACCCTGCTACTGAAACCTGGTAAGTATGATACGAGGAAGAACAATTATAGGTCAAACTCTCTCATGAACATATATGTAAAAATCTCAAAATATTAGCAAATAAAATCCACTAATATATATTTGAAAAATATATCATAAGCGGGGTTTACTCCAGAAATGAAAGGGTAGTTTAATGTCTGAAAAAAAAAATGGAACCAATCAATGTAATTCATCACACTAACAGCAAAGAGGAGAAACATAATACGATCACGTTGATAGATGCAGAAATAGTATGACAAAAGTTAAACGGCTAATTGTATTAAAAAAAAACTCTTAGCAACTAGAAATATAAGGGAACCTATAGCAAACATCATATTCAATGGTGAAATATTAAAGCTTTCTCCTTGAGAAGCCAGAATGAGTGAAGAATGTCACCTATCACCAATTCTATTCAACACTGTACTGGAGGTCCTAGCTAGTTTAATAAGGTAAGACAAGAACTGAAAGGCATAAGGATTGGAAAGGATGAAATATGTTATTATTCATACATAGTATGACTGTTTATGTAGATAATCCAAAAGAATACACATAAAAATACGACATATAGAAGGAGAATTGGAAAGTAAGACACTGGCAACTTGTAAAAAATGTAAAAGGTATTGCAAATTATAAAAGATGTATTTCTAATAACATAGGTACAAGGACCATATTTATATATTTTCATTATGTTAAACTTACATATAGTAACAACCTTCACAGATAGTTACTGAAGGCATTAATAGGAAATATATTTCCTGACTTGGAAAAACATAACATGCTAGATTTTTAAAGAATTAAAGTACCAAAAAAGTCAATATTGGCTAAATTGGGAGAAAGCTATATTACTACACAGCTGGGGAAGCATAGATTAACCCACATGTTTTAGAAATCAGTTCAACAGCATATACCAGAGCCTAATCACATTCATATACCATTCATTCTTTGATTCAATAATCTCGCTTAGGGGAAATTATCCCAAGGGAATAATCCAAAATAAAAAAAGTTAATTGCATATAGATGATTAATGCAACATGATCTATAATAAAATGTGTCTAGCGATAGGAAGTTACTTATTTAATTCTAAAATTTGGGTGACAGGCATAGTTTGGATCCTGACTCCCTCCAACCTGCCATTGTTTTCCCCTTAGGATAATTATTTAAGCTCTGTGAGCCTCAATTTCCTCATCTGTAAAATGGGGATAATAATAGTAGCGACTTTATAGAGTTGCTGTGAGCACTGAGTTGCTTAACATAAAGCTCTTAAGAATTTTGGAATATTAAACATCCATGATTATGAAAAATATTATAAAACAAATGTAATATTTTAATAGTTAATAATAATGATGATCATTTTTTAAAAGATTTTATTTATTTATTTTTAGACACAGGGGAAGGGGGGGAGAGAAACATCAATGTGCGAGAGTCACAGCCATCAGTCACCTCTCATATGCCCCCAACTGGGGACCTGGCCTGCAACCCAGGCATGTGCCCTGACTGGGAATCAAACCAGTGACCTTTCGGTTTGCAGGCTGGCATCCAATCCACTGGGCCACACCAGCCAGGTCAATATTGGTGATAATTTTAAGTGAACAAAACAAAATGTGGCTTGTAAAATCATATCATATAGACTTACCATATACCATATACCATGTATATATTTTACAAAAGGTATAATATTATTCCCACTTTATATAATGCCTTTGTTAAATTATATAGATATATAGGCAAGGACTTGGAAGAGAACATGGACAAATAAAAATCATTTTTAATGAACAGATTTGTGGGGGACTTCTTTGTTTGGCAAATTGTCATTTTATTTCATTTCAGTAAACAAAGAAAAAAAAATACTCTCAAACACTTTGGAGCAAACAATACAGAAAAGACCCACAGCCTCTACCTCTTTGTCTTGAATGTTAGGGTCGGCATTGTTTTCCATGAGCACTGCCATGCAGTTGATGTATCCCCCATACGCAGCGCACTGCAAAGGGGTTCTTCCTGCGTAATCTTGCACATTTGGGTTGATCTTATTTTCTATCAATATCTGACACACATCAGCGTTTCCTCCCAGCGCTGCCCAGTGTAGAAGAGAATGTCCATCTTGGTCAACTAGATCCACCCTTGCTCCACCTGAAAAAGCAAGAATGCAATGAAAATGACTAATACCGAGAGCATTAGTCAACATTTTAAAAAATACGTAATAGTCCCTGAAACGCTTTACACTTGGCAAAACATTTCCACGTATATTATGTTCATCACATTTTGACAGTAAGCTTATGTATTGGTCAAGATAGGCATCGTATCTCTTTTACAAAAAATACAACAAAATCAGGCAGGTGAAGTGACTTTGCCAGAATCACACAACCACCAACAGCTGGAACCAGGCCCTTGCGTTTCCTTATGCCAGGCGTGGCGCTATTCCCTTCATCCTCCTACCCAGGTGGCTCTCTGCCGTGTAAGGCTGTGTGTTTCAGACGGTGAATGCAACAATTCCAACCTTCGAGCGTGACTTAGTAGGAGCATTCTTAATAACGAACCTTTAATAAGTGTCTGAATGACATCTTTGTGTCCCATCTCACAGGCTCGGAAAAGTGGAGTGTGTTTCATGACATCAGTAGCATCTACTTGAGCATTATTTTCCAATAATAACTTCACGGTGCTGACATGGCCAGAAAGGGCAGCAGCATGTAAAGCTAAAAAGAGAGCAAGAGAAAGTGGTCAACTCTTCAATAACACTTTACCTCTTTATTATTCTAATGATGTATCTTTTCCTTCTTTGATTTCTCCATCATTTTGGCTAAATGCAAGCTGATCTTAAGGATTCTCTATTTTTCATGTTTGTAGGCTTCTATCCTCCTTCTATTCATACGTATTACACTTTTTTCCTTTCCATCTACATTTCTCATCTCACTGTTTTCTTCCTTTCCATCCTGTTGGTCTGAAATGGTCCCTCTGCTTAGTTACCACTTTACTATTTTTTCCTTTCTGAGAGCAAGAGAACAAAAAAATGACAAAGAGAAATAATTTAAATGAGACAGGCAATTCTGCCCACCAGCACATTCAATAAGCAAATGCTCAAGGGATGGCGTGACATCACTGGTTTCTTCAGCGGGTTACGTGAGCTCTTCCTGCGGCTGGTCTGTGAACCCGCGTGCTACTGGGAGTTTGCACATCTCATGGCATTGAGTGCATTCTTCATACAACATGGCTCCCGCAGTGTCCGCAGGGCCTGATTTGTGACAGAGCACTTTGTTTCAGCATTGGAGAGCACGTGGAGGTGAATGTGGTCTCTCCTCTGGTGCTCTTGGGCGGGGTTTGAAAAATGATTGTGGCTGCATGTGAGTCTCGTGTCAGGCTGACACCTGCCCACGTTACTTCATTCTAGTGCTTGTCTCGTGCCACCATTCTTTAGGTTACTCTCTAAATTCTGCTGAATTTGCCTGGGTAACTCTCCAGAGGCTTGGGCCAATTCTTTCTAAGTATGATGGCTCTAGAGTGCCCAGAACAATGTTTCTTTCATAAAGTGTAACACACGAATCAGAATCTAGGATACCTATAAAACTGCAGGTTCCTGGAGATTTGTTGAGATGTACTATGGGCTGGGTATTAATGTAATGACGAGAATTCAGCAGGGAACAAAACAGAGAAGGTTACATTCTAGTAGGCAGACCCCCCAAATACGTAAACAAGAAACTATTAGATAGTGACAATGGTATAATTAAAGTAATGAGTAATAAAAGACATTTCGATTTCAGAGTGACTGGGGTCACTCTTGATTTGGGGTGACTTTTGTTTGGGGTTAGGGAAAGCCTTTCTAAGGAGATGATATTTGAGACCCGAATGATAAGAAACAGAGAGAAATGCGGTGATCTGGGGAGACAGCAGCTTGGGCAAAGGGAGCAGTACAAGGACGGGAACAAATCCATGCTAAGGCAGGCAAGGATCTGCAGCACAACCGGTAGAAAAGGCCAGATCATAAAGGGCCATGCAGGTCAGAGTGTTGAAGACACTGAAGGCCTTTAAATAGGTGAGGGATATTTTCCAATTTGTGGATTAAACAGAAAACAGCCTAGCTGTCCTGTGAAAATGCATTGTGGTAGATTAGAGTAAAAGCAGGGAGGCCAGTTAAAACTATCGCAGTGGACTGGGTGAAAAATGACGGCTTGAACTAGGCTGGCAGGAGTGGTGATGGGGAGACGCAGAGAGATTTAGAATGTGTGTTGGAGGTGGAGTCAACAGAACTTGTTGATAGGATGTGAACAGGATCTTTGCCCATACAGTCTGGAAATGTGCATTTCAAGGAACAGCCCTGGTAGTTCTTATGCGCACTTGAGTTTGAGAACTCTGATCTAAATGGATGAACTCTGGTTTGGCCCACACGAGATCCGGACAGGAGTGAGAGGTTTCACTTGTCTGAAGCACAGTCACATGGAAGAGAGCACAGAGTGGAATGTTCAGGTGGACAGATTTTGGTTTAGTACAAGCAAGGACATTCTAGCAGAGTTAGGAAAGCAGGAAAGCAGGGAAGCAGTGCGTTCCCTACATTGGAACTGTTCCGAGGCTGGAAGACCACCACTGAAGGAAGTTGTAATGCAGGTTCAAGCGTGAAACACCGATGCTACTTCAGTTGTTTTCCCATTTTAAGAGAACAGGAATGTTTTTCCCCCAAATGAAATTTTACAACACACTCCACACATTAAACAGGTAAGAGTTGTTCTGCTAAAGCAGGAGCAGAGGGTTATCCACTTAAGCATCCACACCCTCAGCTCACTTCAGGTACCTCTATAGAGACCGGTCACTCTGAAGAACATGGTTTGGAAAACCCTGGACTAGATCCAATTTTAAGGTATTTTCTAATTCTGAAATCCTATAATGCTGTGATATGGCATCAGGATACAATAGATAGATACTCTTCATATAAATATCAATGTCAAATAAGAAGAAACAGACACAATGTCAACTAAGCAAAAAATAGAACAAGGGATCTTATTAAAGGAAATTCCCCATTTCTGAATATTTGCATTTATTTATTTTAAAATAACCTTAGACTTAAATATTGTTGCTTCCTCTTTGAAAAAATGCTGCAAGTTTACACAGAAGTGCTATTTTTTTAAAGTTAAATTTATCTTATTCAAAATCTTAAACACATTCAAAAGGAAAGGCAGTAGCCCGGTAAACCCGATGAAGCCATCACCCAGCTCCGGCAATCACCAGCTGGCAATCACACGGCTAATCTTGCTCCCTCTAGCCACCCTCTACCTCCTTCACTTCTGATTATTTTTATTAAAGTTCTATATCTTTTTTATTTTTTTACAAAAAATCAAGATATATTTATACCCCAATTTACCAGTAACTATTAGGAAGTTCAAGTTAAGATCGCATCATATTTTTCCTTGGTGTTCTGTTGTTTTTATCTTTATTTTATCCTCATTCTTAAAGATTATTTTTAGTGGATATAGGAAAAACAAACAAACAAACAAAAATAAACAAAAATAAAGTTCTATATCCTTCCGTTTGTAAATATTTTTTAAAGATTTTTATTTATTTATCTTTAGAGGGGAAAGGAAGGAGAGAGGGAGAGAAATATCAATGTATGGTTGCTTCCTGTGCATTCCCTGCTGGGAACTGGCCTGCAACCCAGGCATGTGCCCTGACTGGGAATCGAACCGTGATCTCTTGGTTCACAGGCCTGCTCTTAATCCATTAAGCTACACCAGCCAGGGCCCGTTTGTAAGTATTTTAGTAAGCATATTTGAAAGACATTTTTTTTTTAAGGAACACAACCACTGTACCAATTAGGAACCATTTAGGAGACAGAAACCATGCCAGGCATGCTTACAGAGAGAACTTAATAAAAGAACTGTTAGCTGTGTACTGTAGCTTTTGACTGAAAAAGCCAAAAGGGAAGACTAACGTATCACAGAGGTAGTAAATGCAGAAAACAGCTACAAATTCTAGGAGGAACAAAAACAAGAGGATGGAAATATTAAAACTTGAGAAGCTTAGACAAAGAGCCCTCCAGAACGGAAACTCAGACCTCTGAGGAGGGGCTCTGCTCGGTTGGCTGGTTCTGGTGTCCCTGAGGAGGGTGCCGAGGGTGCTCTGAGGCTGGCACTGTGAGTGATGGAAAAACTGCAAAGTAAAATTAACATCACCATTGGAGCAAAGTACAGTGATGAACACAGGAAGAACAGGAAACAAAAATAAGAATAGTAAGCATACGGGAATATGTAATCCCCTGTTGCTCAGCCAGATTTCCAGTCTTGCTTTACTGCCCCCTGTGGGCTGATTCTGACAGGGCATCGGCTGGCAAAGGGGAAATGTGGTTTGCAGAGCTCCAGCCCCCGCATTCCGAAGATAGTCCCATTATCATACCTAGTAAATATTAACAAAAAGTCTCTAACAGCAAATATATCCAGATAGTGCTTATATTTTCCTGATGGCTTTATCATTTTTAAAAAAGATTTTATTTATTTATTTTTAGAGACAGGGGAAGAGGAGAGAAACATTGAAGTACAAGAGATATATTGATTGGCTGCCTCTCACATGCCCCCAAATGGGGACCTGGCCCACAACCCAGACATGTGCCCTGAGTGGGACTCAAACCAGTGACCCTTTGGTTCACAGGACATCACTCAATCTACTGAGCCACACCAACTGGGACTGGCTTTATCATTTTTTTATAGTTTATTTATTTGAGTCAAGATCCAAATAATGTCTGTATATTGTGGTTGATAAGAACTTTTTAAAGCAAATTTGAATCTACTGATTATTACTATCTTTTGCTTTTTTGTTTTTGTTTTTCAATTACAGTTTAGAACTCTTTTCTTCAGTGGGGAGGATAAAATAACACCACAGAGGGACGATGGAGAGGAACTAACTTTCGCAGACAAGAAATGTCAAGTAGCATCTCTGATATATAATAAAACCCTTGGGAGAAAGAGCCCAGGGAGCTAATGAATCTGAGAAAAAGTTAAGTCTGCATTCCAACCACAGAGCACATCAGAAAGGCAACTTTGGCCAAAAGGATGCAAGTATTCTCACCTATACCTCATTAAAATACATGAAAAGTTAAACTAAAAGTAAGGCTGGTGATAAAGTGAAAGACTGCATATTAACGGAAATCATTAAAAAAGTGGAATGTTTAAACCACTTATAAACTCAATGATGTCCTATGTGTCTGCGCTATACCTCTTGAGAAGTTTAAGGTCTGCTGTGAGGCTTTGCTAAGAAATAATTTTGAAAGTTAAAGCCTTCATCAAAATTCACATTATCTAAAAACTCTTTAAAAAATAATTTAGAGAGAGGGTGTTGGGGGTGTAGGTACAGGGAGAAATCATTAGGTGCAGTGACTCCCCTCTCTACTCTTCCCCCCACTGCTGGATTAATAGTTTTGGCGGCACAAAAAGGTCTTATCTAGTACAATACGTAGACGCAAATGGCTCTGGTATGTTTCTACAAATAAGAGAACATAGCATTGAGAAGCTTGTAGTGTTACTGTGCTCTGGTGTGATTTTCCTTCTTTCCCACTTGTCATGAGGATCTAGCACACCAGACAGAAACCTCCAGCTGACAATGAAGGCTAAAAAACCTTACCTCTCTTATTAATGACAACATAGCTAAAGGTCTCAGTAAAAAAAGAGATGGAAAGAAGTATCTAGTAGGAGCTTCTGACGCAAAGTTGACTTGAAGCTTTGAAGCTTCTAGAGTCATGGAGATTATCTCTAAAATAGCAGGATGATGTAAAGCTATTCAAATCTGAGAAAAAAGCACATTAAGTTGAGACTGGTGAGAATATACTTAGATGTGTGCATTCCTAAAAATAACACTAAAGTTTTGAAAATACAATGAATAACTACTAAAATGTGTACTTTTAAAGTATAAGTTTCTGCCTTTTTACATAATCAGAAGAGTTCCCATAATCATGTCTAAGGAGCAACCAGGGTTTTAAACCAAATGCCACCATTTGCCTGGTAGAAAAAGAGGCTAATTTTAGCTGTCATACTTGGAGGAAATAAGGTCTATGAGTGATATCCTGCCAACCTAAACTGAAAAAGTAAAGATGAAAGTCAAACAACACTGAATTGGAGAGAATGATTTTAAAGTACTATTGTACCAGTTTTATAGCATCATCTACATTTTGGAGCCTGAATGAAAGCAAATCAATCATGTCTACCAGTTCTTACCAGTGCCTCCGTATTTGTCTGCCATGTTGATATCAATGTCAGACTTTAAACTCAGCATAGTCCTAAGGACATCATCACTGCCCTTCCCAGCAGCCCACATAAAGGATGTTCTTCCTTCGAGGTCTGAATCATCTTTCACCGAAGGATGTTCTAAAAAGACTTTAACTGTTTCCTGTAAGAAAACTTCATTTAAAACTTTGAGACATTAGAGTAGTATTTTTTTTAATTATATTTTATTGATTATGCTATTACAGTTGTACTGATTTTTCTCCCTTTGCCCCCCTCCACCCAGCACCCGCCACTCCCTCAGGCAATCCCCCCACCACTGCTCATGTCCATGGGTCATGAGTATAAGTTCTTTGGCTCCTCCATTTCCTATACTGCACTTCACATCCCCAAGGCTATTCTGTATCTACCTAATTTTACTTCTTAGTCCCCTCACCTCTTTACCCAGAGCCCCTCCCATCTGGCAACCATCAAAGCACTTTCTGTATCCATGATTCCGTCTCTGTTCTTCTTGTTTAGTTTGTTTTTTAGATTCAGTTGTTCATAGACTTGTATTTTTTGCCATTTTTTTGTTCATAGTTTTGATCTTCTTTTCCTTGAATGAGTCCCTTTAACATTTCATATGATAATGGTTTGGTGATGATGAACTCCTTTAGGTTTTTCTAGTCTGGGAAGCTCTTTATCTGCCCTCTGATTCTAAATGACAGCTTTGCTGGGTAGAGCAGTCTTACTTGCTTTTCATGACTTTGAATATTTCATGCCAGTCCCTTCCAGCCTGCAAAGTTTCTTTTGAGAAATCAGCTGACAGTCTTATGGGAACTCCCCTGTAGTTAACTAATTTCTATTTTGTTGGTGCTTTTAAGAATCTCTCTTTATCTTTAATCTTTGACATTTTCTTTATGATGTGTCTTGGAGTGGGTCTCTTTGCATCCATATTGTTTGGGACTCTCAGTGCTTCCTGGACTTACATGACTATTTCCTTCACTAAATTAAGGAAGTTTTCTTTCATTATTTTTTCAAATAGATTTCCAATTTCTTGCTCTTTTCCTTCTCCTTCTGGCACCCCTATGATGTGAATGTTGGATTTCCTGAAGTTGTCCCAGAGGCTGCTTATACTATCCTCATTTTGGGTTTTTTTTTTTCTTCTTGTTATTCTATTGGTCATTATGCTTCATATCCCTAATTTGATTCTCGACTTCATTCACTCTACTGTTGTTAACCTGAAAATTATTTATTTCAATTAGTGCATCCTTTGTTTCTGAATGAATCTTTTTTATGTTGCTGAAGTCCTCACAAAATTCCTTGAGCATCCTTATAACCAGTGTTTTGAATTCTGCATCTGATAGATTGCTTATCTTCATTTCATTTAACATTTTTTTCTGGAGTTTTGATTTGTTCTTTTATTTGGGCCATGTTTCTTTGTCTCCTTGTTTTGGCAGCCTCCCTGTGTTTGTTTCTGTGTATTAGTTAGAGCAGCTTTGTCTCCGTGTCTTGGTAGTATGCCCTAATGTAGTAGGTATCCTATAGGGTACAATGGCATAGGCTCCCCTACCACCCAAGCTGGGTACTCGAGGTGTGCCCTTTGTGTGGGCAGAGTACACCTTCCTCTTGTAGTTGAGCTTCGATTGCTGGCAGATCAATGGGAGGGATTTACCCAGTTGCAAGGATTGGCTGTGAAAACTGACCACCAACCTCTGCCCTTTGTGGAGGATCAGCTGTGCTGGGGCAGGGTGGTGATGCTCCAGTGCGGTCTGTAGCTGTCCACTGGATGAGCTGGCCCTGAGGTTTCCTGGGTCGTATAGGTCAAAGTCAACCTTAACCTATGTTTTCCCCGGGGCTACCCTGCCTGAGTTATAAAGCAAACTGAGATGGCTGCTACTTGTGCTGGGCTTGGAGATAACCAGGCAAAGCCAAGCTATGAATCTAGGCTGGTGGCTGCTAATGCTAGATCTGAGGTTCACTGAGGCCAGCTGTTGTTTGTTTAATAGGATTTAGGAAGTTGTGAAGCATGAGCTAAGACCAGCCATTCATATGGAAAAGCAGTAAGTTAAGTGGGGCAGAGTCTCTGGGGATCTCTAAGATGGGTCAAACAGTGTTAGCCAGGTTGATGGAGTCTCAGATATGGCGCCAGCCTGCCAGCTCTGTGAGGGGAGTGTTTAGAAAAGGGACAAAGGCCTCTGCTGACCTGGATGCCAGGCACTTCAGTTTCTGCCTCTACACCAACGGTGCCTTTCAAGCTCCTACCTGGGTGGGGGAGCTCAGAGGGAGTGAGTCTGACTAAGTCCATGTGTGCGTTTTTAAAGAGGAACTGCTTGGGGCTCCAGCAGTTTCTTCTACTGACTCAATCCCCCTGGTTTTTGTAGCCAGAAGATGTGGGGACTTATGTTCCTGGCGCTGGAACCCTGGGCTGGAGGCCCTGGCGTGGGAGTGGTACCCCTCGCTCCCATGATATCCCTCTTGAATTTTCATCCACCATACGTGGGTGTGAGACCAGCTTGTTCCATGTTTCTGCCCCTCCTACCAGTCTGGATGGATGTGGTCTCTTCAGTTCCGTAGTTGTCAGACTTCCATTCAACTCGATTTCTGACGGTTCTGAGTGACAGTTGTTCTATATTTTAGTTGTAATTTTGATGTGGTTGTGTGAAGAGGCAAGTCATGTCTGCCTATGCCACTATCGTGACTGGAAGTCCTAGAGGAGTATTTATTATGGTAACAAAGCCACTGTTATATGTGACTTCCACTGGGAAGCAAAGTATTTTTCCCTGCTTTTGAATCAAAAGAAATTATTGTAGGATTTTTTGTTATTGTTGATGTTTTTCAAAAAGAGAACTGAAACCTCTTATAAATTACTAACATACAAAAATATCAAAGGCTTTGAAATTGAGCTTAGAAGAAAATCATTTCTGGGACTGGCAGATTATCTAAAACGAGTATTTCTTTGAGTAAACATCCATAATGTTCTACCGCTCTTTCTCAGTCCCACTGGCACAGTCACTGAGTTACTGGTGTCTGTGCCTACATTAAATTGGGAGTAAGTTCAAGGTGTTGGGCAAGTCACTTAATCTCTTAGAACCTTGGTTTCCTCGCTGGTAAATAGGGATACTTTGACCTGTCTTGTAACATGTTCTATCCCATAGTCTGGCATTGAAACATGGATTGAATTCTGATTTCCATTGATTGGCTAGACTGGGACAACTGATTTTCTTATCTACTTGTAATAAGAAAAAAAATCCTCTCCAAAATCTACTTTGTATATTTTCTGAGATTTTGGAAGATAAAAGAAGATAATGGTTTGCCAACACTCTAGGTGATAAATAAAATAAATTTTTATGAATGCCAGGAAGAAGGACTATAGCTATAGTTGTTGTGCACACCAGAGAGAGAGAAGAGTGGAAAAACATATTTTAGCAATCTGAGTACTCAGTGTGTTCAATGAAGCTTTTGGGAAGGGCAGGAAGATAGAATTATACTATGCTGATGACAGCATTCTTATAATTCAATGAAACCAAGGGTTGCGCTATGCATACCACGTAGAAGGCATCAAAATCAACTGTGACTGGTTTAATGCGGGCCTCTTGGATGAGTCTCTGGTTCTTGGTAGCTACTCATTCTTAGGAGGCTGAAGCAGGCTGACACTATCAGGTTATGGCTAGACTGACTGGCATACTGGATGAGAAAGTGCTTTGTAAGTTACAAAGGGTGGTTTACTAAGTGAAGAATTGTTAATATTATTCAATATCTTTGGAAATATCAATAATTCACATGATTGCTTTCTCAGGTATATAATGTACATTATTATTAGCAGTGGTAATGGTAAGAAGGCTTGCTATTTCTTGAGTACCTGCTCAATACCAAGACTACAGTGGGCAGTTACATAATTTTTTCTAATCCTTACAACAATTGTAAAAGAAAAGGTATAATTATCATTGTTTTACATATGAAGAAACTAAGACTCAAAGAGGTTAAGAAACTTGTGCAAGGTCACACAGCTAGCAAATAGCACAGTCAGGAAGGTTTGCCTAGTTCTGATGCTTCGCCACACTGCGTTCAGGACAATTGTAGGTCGCTGAGCACTAAGTTGTCCTCAGTGCTATAGAAGTTACAAACATGAAGTACACTTTAGCATTACACTGAACAGTTAACATAAAAACTGTCTAACTTCACATGTGACTAAGAATTTCATAAAGACTCAGATTATCACTTGCATTTCAGAGTTAACAGTATGAACAACTGTTGAAAGATAATTGCTGTACAAATACCCACAAATGAGCACATGTAAAATGGTGAAATTTGAATGAGGTCAGTGGACTGCATCCATGTCAATTTCTGGTTTATGACATTGTGCTACGCTTTTGCAAGATGTTACCCTGAGGTAGATGGGGTGAACCTGAACACAGGATCTCTCTGTTTCACTTCTTACAACTGCATATGAATTACAATCACATCAAAATTAAAATTTAATTAAGAAAAAAGATAACTGTCATGTTTTACTTACAGCAAAGTTACTCTGAGCTGCATAGTGCAAGGGTGTAGCTCCTTGGCTGTCAGAGGGGATGGTTCCAGACTTATTTCTTTCTAAAAGGAGATGGACAATCTGTGCATGGCCTGAAAGCAGACACAAGTTAGCTATCACATACAAAGGACGTTAATTAATTTATAATCTATTTAAAGGAAAGGGGTAAGAAAAATGTCTAGCACATAATACAACATTCAAAATGGTTGCTGAGTAACGGCCCCCAGTTCAGCCTCTTCTCTGACTTCTCAGTAAAATACTATGATAATGTAGAACAAAGGTAAACATTTACAACACTAAAAACTTGAATCTTCAATCAGGAAGGAAATGACATTAATTACTACTGCCAGATTGAGAAAATCGTATATTAGGTATCAGCTTGTTGCATTCCCTGGCTTCACTTTGTACACCTGCCCATAAGAAAGGGGGAAGGTGCACTAGAAGCCAGCCCCACTCAGCCATCCACATCTCTGGTCTCCAGACTCCGCTACACAACCAGTCTGAACTGCACGGCTGTTCTCTTCTACTGTCCAGGAGGACAAACTGTAATATAATCTGCGGGAATCTCTGAGGCCTGCTATCCATCCCCTCTAATCTCCCTCCCCCAGTCTTTAATATCTAAGCAATAATTTCAAATCCCAGAAAACAAGTGGGCAGGAATGATGAGGTGGTGGTGGAGAAAACATTCTGCAATGCATTCTGGAGGACATGGTCTTCACAAGCAGAGAACTGTAGAAAGGATCAAAGAATGAACAAACCTGATAGCATATTTAGGAAATCTGAATGTCACAAATTCTCTTGCTTCAGCATACTGAGGAAGCAGGCAATGGAGATGCCACATTAGCAGAGCAAGGAGACGCTGCATGAAAGCCAGGCAGAAAAAAAGGACTTTAGTGGGAGTTTAGCTGATCGACCTGCTCTCCAGCCATGGTCTGGGATAGAGTTCTCCAGAACACAAGCAGACAAAAGTAGGATCAAAGGCAATCTACGCCACGTGGTCAACTGAAACACATCTTATCTTGTTTGAAGGGTAAAACACCATCGGGAAGATGAAGAACATATCAGAAAGTGACCTAGAGAAGGATCCACAGGAAGATCAGGACACTGGTTGGCACCTTTGACTAAGTGCAAAGAGATGGCCTCCATGAAACAAAACAGAATATCCCAAGAAGAAAATGGATGGAAATGAGAAGATAATGAAAGGAACCAGAAAGGGAGATAGAGATAAAAGGAAAGCTGGATGAGAGAAGGAAATCAAAATATAATCTATAAGAGACAGGAAGAATGCAGAACTGAGGGAACCAAAAGTCACTTTAGTGATGTGGAGACAAATTTATAAAATCCTCCCAGAATGCAGAAAAAAAGGAAAAAGGGATGAAACTGCACATTGAAATGAACTCTAAATAACAATAATAAATCTGATTATAACACTGAATGCAGATGTAAAATTCATTTTCAAAAGAGACAATATATAATTTAAAAACTGAAGCCACAATAACACTTGGGAAAGAAAACCTCAGGTTACACTAACAAATACTAAGAGTGATAAATGTGCTAAATTCCTCAGTTTAAATAGGTGGGAATCAACAGATGCAGTTTTGCTCTTGACTTTGTCTCAGGCTAAAAAAGTTCTGATCCACTTAAAGGTAACCATGAATAAAACTTAAATAACTTCCTGACACATTAGCTAATTCCAAACCAAATAACAACAAACTTAATCCGTACACCAAAAGGCAGAAAACAAAGGAAACAGGAAAACAAAAGCAAAAACTTTTTTGAAAAAACAAAAACACCGATAATACTCGAAGAGCAGAGGAACAGAAAATGTAACAAATTATATACCTTATAAAAATGACTATTAATGGATAAAACTCCTTCACCAAAACAGAAAAACTCAGATTACCCCTCCAAATCAGACACATATATGCACTTTCTCATCTAAAAACGTGATTCCCAAAAATGTTAAGTAAAAGGCATACCAGAAAAATATAAAGAAAAAATCAAATATGATTATATTAGCACAAACATAAAATTAAAGCCCTCCTCCCCCAAAATAAAGACACTCATTTTGAAAAGAGGATTTTACATTTATATTTGTCAGTAAGTGTGCATTACTTTCATTATAAACAGTAAAAGACATGATGTTGAAATTAAAATATGACAGTACACATTTATAATACTAAAATTTAAGCATAGAGATATTTAGGTGTAAAATAATGCCACATAATTAAAAATTAAAATAATTAAACAGAAGACGGGAATCTGGGAAAGAGAGGGCATAGAAAGTTTCCTACACTCATGGAGTTCCTCCTACTGCTGATCTCTTCTTCACATTCAACTCACCTAGTAAAGCTGCCCAGTGCAGTGGGGTTCGAAACAGGTTATCGTAAGACGTGATATTGCAGCTTTCATATGAGGTCAAGACATCAACCACCGTGACGTTCCCATCAGCGACTGCAAAGTGAAGAGGTGTTCGACCCTCGTAGTCTTGCCAGTTCAGTAAAGACTCCGTCGGAGCAGCATCCTGTTTTTAAGGAACCAGAGACTTCAGACACACACAGAACCCTCCTCAATCAATCACATTGGACATAAGTATTAACAGAGCCGTTTTCTAAATCTCTGTTCTCTCTCAGAACAGCAAAGCGATAAACTTCAGAAAAAAGCAGTCTATGTCTTTAAAATTTATTTTCATACTAAAATGTAAAGAGTACAGACAAGATATAATAAATACCATGTACTGACTATCTAGACGAAATAGGTATCAAAACACGTATTTTGTGCTTTTGTACTTGTTACGGATTGAGCAAACACTGTATATTTTGTTCTTTTGCTACCTACGTATACATCCATAGATGATACATAAACACTGTATGTGTGTTTTAAATATTTACACTTGTACATTTTACTTCACATGTCCTTCGGCAATTTTTCTTTCAACAGCAGACTTTGGGATACCTATGTTGACACTAGTTCATTTGTTAAAGCACAAGGTATTTCCCCATTCTCCTGCAGAGGGACACCTAGGTTATTTACATTTCCCCACTATTAGCAATAATGCTACGATGAACACGCTTCCTTTACCTGCCCCCTGTGGCACATAGGTGAGATTTTTCTCTAGACTAGAAATCTCGCAGGGGAGTTTCTGGGTTGAAGGAAATCTGCACCCCCAAGTAGGTATTGTTGGGCTGTTCTCCAAGTGGTTGTGCCAGTGACCAAATCCGCGACAAGGTGTAAAAGCTGTCGTTTCCCCAAATGCTGGCATAAATTAACCATTTGGTATCATCAAGCTTACTACATTTTTCCCCTTCTAGATATAAAAGGCATTTCACTGATGTTTTAGTTTTTTAGTTCTTCTATAAATGACATTGAGATTTTCAATCACATGTTTATTGGCTGTTTGGCTTTATTTCTCTGTAAATCAACAGTTCACAACATTTACTCATTTTTCTACTGGATCTTTGTAGCAGGTGTTACGACGCACTGCTTAGGTCCCCTTCAGGACTACAGGACTGGTTTCCGCAGCTGCTTGGAGTACTACCAGCCGAGGACCCTCAACAGTGAGCCTTCTGAAATTGCTGCGGCTAAAGAGAGCTGCCTCCTCCTAGGTCGTGTCCCTTCTCAGATTAGGACTTATCAAAAGCCATGCCCTCTCGCCCCAGTGTGAGAACTCTCTGAAGGGCCATCTCGGATTTAGACCTGCTTCTACAGCCAGCCTATTTTACAAAGAAGAGTACGAAAGGTATTATAAACACTTCAAAAATACCACAATAGTATTATAGGCTCTTGAGTTTCCCAAGGACTAAGATATATTTCCAAGGAAAAAAAAGACAGATCTGTGAGAAAATAAGACATGAGTGAGAATTATCCCCCAAGGACTTCAGATATTGGAATTAACACATGAAGAATATAAAAATAGCAATCTATGAAACATATAAGAAATAAAAATAAAATATAAAGTGAACATGACCAAGAAGATTTGAAAAAGAACCAAACAGAACTTTTAGAAGTAAAAATGTAATCACTAAGATTAAGATTCAATGAACAAAGTAAACAAAAGACTGGACTCAGAAGATTTAGTAAAACTGGAGGACAGATCTGATGTAATTCCCTAGAACTCAGCAGAGAGAGACGAGATGTCGAAAATGTAAAAGAGGAGTTAAGACACAAGGAGAATAAAATAAAAAGGTCTAAAATATGTATAATTAGAGGCCATAAAGGCAAGAACAAAGAGAATGCAAAGGAGGCAATATTTAAAGAGATAATGGCTACATATTTTCCAGAACTAAGAAGTTACAATCAGAATGTGTATCGAACAGGAAAAGATAAGCCACTCCTAGACATACTGTAGCACAACTGTAGAATGCCCTATTGAGAGAAGAGTTTAAAAGCAGCCTGAGAAGAAAGGTAAATCATCTATAAAGGAAAGACAATTAGACCAGTAACAGACTGAAGAGTAACAATGAAAAGCAGTTTGAGAAGCATAATAAAGACTGAGCTGAAAAATGTACCTATCTAGAGTTGTATACACAAGAAAATTATATATTAAAGAGCAACATAGGAATGTAGAAGAAAGAACTTATATGTACGACCCATGGACATGAACTAAGCTGGGGGTGGGATACAGGTGGAAGGGGGCATGCAAGATGGAGGGGAATAAAGGGGGGAAAATGGGACAACTATAATAGCATAATCGATAAAATATATTAAAAATAAAAAAATTAAATAAAAAAGGCAGAATGGTTAAAAAAATAGTTTATCACCAAAAGATCTACACTAAAGGAAGTTCTAAGAATTTCTAAGAATTATATTCCAAGAAGTAAGATAATAACCTTAGAAGAAAAATTTGAGATTTCAGAAGAAAGGCAGAGCAGAGAAATTAGTCAACACGCAAGTAGAAGTAAATAATCAATGTATACACAAAATAATATCTTTTAAAGTCTAATTTCTGTGTTGCATGAAAAGAGCGTGAAATATTAGACTATTATAGCATGTAAATTGGAATTTGGAAAGGAGTGATTAGAAAACCTCAAAAACATCTACTGTTAAATATTCAAAATTAGTAAGTATAGCAAGTTAGTTAGACATATAATTAATGAACAAAAATATCAATTGCATTTCTAAACATGTACACGTATAAAAATATATACCCATAGATATGCTTTAAAAAGTTCAAAATGTCACTGTTTGTAAATAGCAAAAAACTGGAAATAGTTCCAAATCTCCATCAATCACAGAATGAATAATGTGTGGTTTATTCACAAAATGGGATACTATACAGCAGTGAAAATGAACACATTACAGCTACACACAGCAATATAGCTAACATCACCAGCATAATGTTGAACAAGAAAGTCATGTTGCAAAAGAATACACACAATATGATTCCATATATATATAATTTAAAAAAAACATTAAAAACCAAACAACATGCAGTTTAGGGACACAAACATACATGGGGAAACTATAAGGTAAATAAATGGAATGATAACCCCAAAACCGAGCATAGTGGTTGCCTCTGAGAAAGGAGAGAACAGAATGGTACTGGGAGGTACCCAGGGGGCTTGAAAGGTAATGGTAATGTACTGCTTCTCAAACTCAGTGATGAGTACATGAGTATTTGTCATCACCTTATTCTTAATATCTTATACCTATTTCACAAATATTCACTTGTATCTACTCACTATTTAATAAAAACAAGCAGAAAACAAAGGCAGGGATATATATACATATATCCCTGGCAATGATAAACATAAATTTATAAGAGTAGCTGATGCGGGGACAGGAATGAGCACGGCCTCGGGGGAGAATGCATTTGGAAAAGGGCACATAGAAAACTTCTACATGGTCTTAAACAGTGGTGTTAAACAGTGGTATTAAAGTGTCCTACAGTATTTCGTGAGTGACGTGTTCATATGTTTGTCATATTCTTTTGTTTTGTATTTTGCTTATGTGTCATATACAGGACATGCTTTTGCGTGTAATGGATTTTTCATAAGACAAACATTTTCTTGGAAAGACCAGCCAGACCCACCAGCACCACTGCACTCACCAGAATGCACCGCACGGTGTGAACGGCGCTCGGGTCTTTGTGGTTGGCTGCCCAGTGAAGCGGGATCTTGCCTTCGACATCGGGAATCCCGATGTTGGAATCATGCTTGATAAGCAGCTTCACATGCTCAGGGTTATTGTAGTAGGCACTCCAATGCAGAGCTGTTTGCTGTAAAATTGAGATTCTTGAAATGACAACAATCACAACAGCAACAATAACAGCACGACAACAATTTTTCCCAGGCTCTTCCTGTTGTAAGAGCTTTATGTGTTTATCTCATGTACTCATTGTGGCAATTCTGGGAGAAAGTACCTTTGAATTTGCATGTGATTGATGAGGAAATTGAGCACAAGGAAAGGTAGTAAGAGGCCAGACTGAGATTTTAGCCCAGATAGTCTGCCTTCAGAACCTTAACCATGGTATTTAGGTCATCAGGTACTAAGAAATGGTAATACTGAGAAGGAGAAAAACAGCCCAATGATTTATGAATAATTATCAACAAAGTAAGTGATGATTTTGATATTGCATCCAACACCTTAAGAACTTGATACAATGTTCTCAATTATATTATCTATCAAAAAGAAGATCCATATATTGGAAATCATAGATCTGGAATTTTTTTATATCAAAGAAGAAATATAATTTCACATGATAAACTGTTAGTCCTAGTTACTGATCAAAAATAGCTTTTGAAAATACAGCATAATTTGCTTTATTTCAGATAAAAGTTAAAAATGAACACCCTGAATGTGCTGACGTTGCTTTGAAACCTCTCCTGCGTTCTCGGCGACATGCCGTAGATACTGCTTTCCCTACCAGGAGAGTCATCCAGGAGGCACTGAGAACCTGTTTAGATACACACTATCCCTTTCGAGTAGCACTGTTATCAATCCAATCTGGAATCAGATCATCTAACAGCAGGAACCAGCTCATCTGTCACAACAAACACTTTATATATACACGGTATTCATTCAAAGTGTACCTATAGGCATTTAATACAAAGAGTCACAGTTTAACTTATTACCTTTTATTCAGTAATAACAGCAGAACAAAGAAGTCACAAATACAATAGCAGTTAATTTGCCTATAACTACATTTCCAGTAAATAACACATATGGCGTCTGTAATTCTTTTCTTTTCCCATGTTATGTTTGTCGTGAACATAGTTATTGTCTCTTGAATCTAAGAGTAAAAAAGTTTGAGGTTGTATTTTTTATGTCTTTGTTTTTTATTTTTCTAGTAACTCTCTTTTTTACTTACTGTGGTAAAAAAATATATATAACATAAATTTACTATTTTAGTGTTTTTAAGTATACAGTTGAGTGGCATTAAGTACACTCAAATTGTCATACAACCACCAGACCATCCATCCCCAATATTTTTAGCTTCCCAAACTGAAACCCCACACCCGTTTAACAACCCCCACTCCCCAACTCCTCCCAGCCCCTGGCAACCTCAGTTCTTCTGTCTGTGAAATCCACAACTCTAGGTACCTCATAAGTGGAATTATACAGTATTTTACCTTTTGTGTCTGACATTTTACTTAGCCTAATATCTTCAGAGTTCATCCATGTTGTAGCATGTGTCAAAATTTAATTTAAGGCTGGATAATATCCCACTGTATGTATACACTGCATTTTGTGTAGCCATCTGTCATCAATGGACATTTGGGCTATTTCCATTTTCTTGGCTATTATGAGTAATGTTTCTATGTAAATGGATGTACAAAAATCCATCCTAGTTCCTGATTTCAATTCTTTTGGGTGTGTACACTGAAAGAGTATTGCTGGGTCATATGGTAATTCTATGCTTAATTTTTTTAGGGACTGCCATATTGTTTTTCCCAGTGGCTGCACCAATTTACATTCATACCAGCGTTGCACAGGATTCCAACTTCTCTCTATCCTCACCAACACTTGGTGTGTGTGTGTGTGTGTGTGTGTGTGTGTGTGTAATAACAGCAACCTAAAGGGTATGAAGTACTATCTTATTGCAGTTTTGATTTGCTTTTCCTTAATGACTAGCGATGCTGAGCATCTTTTCATGTGCTTGCTGGCCCCTTGTATATGTTCTTTGGAGAAATGTCTATTCAAGTTCTTGGCCCCTTTTTAATGGGGTGGTTCTTTTTTTATTGTTTATTTTTAATGTATGTCATAAAATTATTGGTCTGTGACAGACTGGAAATTAAAAACAAACTGATCCTTTCCCTCAGATACTTTGAGAATCACGGCTCTAGGCGTTTATCTTCCTCTCTCCTCTGGGCCTGTCTGGACTGCGTGGACCCATTTTCCATCTGTCTCCACTGGATAGCCTCCCATCCCTGTTCAACACAGAATAATGTACAGATACTGGAAGACGGGAGGACGTTTCTAGACTATTGGGGGAAGACGTTATAAAGCCCAAAGACATTCACAGCTTAAGTGATTAATGGTCTTTGTGGATTTATCAAAGTGCTTTTTTAAGTAAAATATTAGCACTCTCGACATGCTGTGAGTTAGGAACAATATTAGTTAACAGTAAGCTGTAAAATAAAGTTGATTACAGAACTCTGGGTGATGTGAGTGACTACTAAACAAAATCTGAAACCTACATAAAGAGCAGTATGAGAGTGAAAGGATTATTGCATGTAAACCCAGTAGATTTAATCGTAAGAGTTTTAATTATATGGGAGCATAAGAGTTATTAGCAAGGCTCTATAATTACGTGCTAGTAGAAATGAAGAGCAATATCGCCCTTGTCTAAAACCCACATTTTTTCCCTGTAAAAAAGTGATCAGAGTGATAACCAGTTGATCAAAACAATGACCAATGTGTCCAATATGTTACAATTCAAGAGCAGGGAAAATAGCGGATCCTAGCAACAGATGCCAGAATGGATGTTAGACCCTAAGTGAAACTAATAACATTTCATAGCTAGCATTTATTGAAAGCATACGCTGCACTGGGCATTGTGCTAAACGCTTTATATGTATCATCTCATTTTCTCTTCAACACCCTATTGTCCCCTTTTCACACATGAGAAAATTGAGGCAAAGGAGTCATTTGACCAAGGACACAGAGCAAGCAAGTTATAACTTCTACATTGAAATCCAAATAGTCTGATGCCAAAGCCAGGCCATTCAACAACTGTGCACTTAGAACAGAGCCAGGCACTGGCCGCCACAGACCTAACACCACGGTCACTATCACAACCAGCTGTTAAGTAATGGGCTTCTGTTTGAATTCCAGTCCTGCCACTTGGATTTTGGACAGATTATAATCTTTTGAGCTTCTTTCCCCACCTGTAAAAAGGAGATGATGCTACCTACCACACAGGGTTGCTGGGAGGATAAAACAACAGAATTTAAGTGAAATACTTTTCGAGGGCACATGGAGACTTGGGTTATTCCACCGTGTGTTCTGCTGTGTGTACAAGTGGCAATTTTGGCCTTTTTACTTGAGGTTTCATACTGTACACGACAGCATTTGCTTTCTTCTCTTATTTGTCTTGGATTTTGGCAGTCCATTACCTTGTTTTTATCCTGTGTGTCCACTTCTCCTGGTGCCATGAACTTCAGCAGAAGTGCTAAACACTTAGGGCTCTTGTGCCGTGTGGTCAAGTGCAAAGGAGTCATCTCCTCCAGATCCTTCTGCATCCAATTTGCTCTACGTGTCAGTAAGAGTTTCATGAAACGATAATTTCCCTAAATAAAAGAGATGGTAAGAAGAAAGTTAGTTTGGAGGCCAAATTGTTTTAAATTTTAAAATGTTTTTAAATATTTTAATTATTCTGCTAGAGTAATAACATTCAGAACAATTAATAAAAAGAAAAATACTTAAAATTCTATTACTCTATCAATTGTTTTATTTTTTTTCATGTTTCCTTCCAACCTCTTTCTATGTGCATATAGTTTATGTAGTTGCTGGTCAATTTTTCATTGTGTAAAAGCAATATACTTTATTTAATCATTCTAATATTATTTCCAATATTTTCTTTGTAGACACTGCTACAACATGCATCTTTTTCTCACATAGTTTGTTTTTTAAAAGAACAGCCTTGGCTGGTGTGGCTCAGTGGATGGTGTGCCAGCCTGCGAACCAAGAGGTCGCTGGTGCAGGGCACATGCTTGGGTTGCATGCCAGGTCCCCAGTTGGGGGCGTGCAAGAGGCAACCGACTGATGCTTCTCTCACACATTGATGTTTCTCTCCCTCTCTTTCTCCCTCCCATCACCTCTCTCTGAAAATAAATAAATAAAATCTTTAAAAAAAAGAATAAATTATCAGGAACCAACTTACTGGGTCAAAGGAGTTTATATATTTTACATTTCTTTGGTGTATTCTCCAAACTGCTATCTAGGAGCAGCAATAAGTATATTAACTTCAGCATATTCTGACCAATGTAGCACATATTTATATTCAAGATATGATAACTTTGTGAAATAAGCTGAGATTTAAACCCCAGTTAGAGGTGAGGGAAGTGCGATTCAACAGGGTTGACTGTTTTGTTCACAATCATCAGGTTAAGGAGGAGGTGGTTAGTTTTCTTGAACACAGCTGTTTACAGGTACAAGTAAGCAAAAAGCGGCTTGTTCAAGCTCCAAGTCCTTGACTCATGTGTCGCCTAAACACAAACTCAGAAGTCACCGCAGGCCATCCACTTGCAGGCAGTATCTCCACGTCAGTTCCACCCTCCTGGAAAAAGAAACAACTGCAAAGGCTAGAGCAACACACTGGCGGGGATCCCCGTCGGTCATTGTCGAATAGCCCCTCATCCGGCGTTGCCTTTCCGTGGCTTCCGTTACCAGTGGTGAACTGCAGTCTGAAAATGTTAAATGGAAACCCGCAGGAATAAACAATTCGTGAGTTTTAAATTGTGTGAAGTTCTGAGTAGTGTGATGACATCTCGTGCCATCCAGCTCTGCCCTGCCTGGAACGAGAATCAGCCCATTGTCCAGTGTATCCACGCCACACACCCTACCCACCCGTCAGTCACTTAGTAGCCACCTCGGTTATGAGAGAGAGAGAGTGCGTAGTGAGACAGAGTGCATTCACATAACTTTATTATAGTACACTGTTATAATTGTTCTACTTTATTATTATAAATTACACTTTATCAAAGGTGTGTATGTATAGGAAAAAACATAACATTTATAGGGTGCAGTGCTAGCCTCAGTTTAAGGCATCCATGCAGGGTCTTGGAATGTATTCCCCACAAATAAGGAGGGACTACTATTAGTACAGTATGTCTGTGTAATATAGAAGATTTGAAACAAAACCTGCAAAAAATAGTTCTTTTGAGGTCTTTCCTAAGATGCTTAGTACCACAGATATTTCAAAGTCAAGATGACCAAACTGTAGTATTGCATGATCAAGTTCCCTGCCTACTTCATGCCTATTTATCTCTCCCTCTTCAAAGCACGGTGGGCAGGGTTATCTGTTCTCTTCATCCTCTGAGATCCTCTCCATCCTTAACTGTATTGGAAACTCCATGGTTTAGGATTATAATGCATTGATGTTTTCCTGTGAGGGGCTATCAGGATTGGTAAGGAAGACATCTGTTAATTAAGCAGCCTCCCGCCATGATGAAGACGGTGAGGCTCTAAAGCAAAGGGGACCGGTTAGAGCAACAACGAGGTAGGTGCAGAAGGATGACTGAGAGCTGCCTCCTTGCCCCCAGGGGCAGAGACGGGATTCAAGACAAGCTCAAGAACTGGGGCAGAAATGAGAGAACAAGGCTAGGAAAAGGGATGGGCAGACCTGGAATGGACTCAGCTCGGTTATTCCGTCTCAGAGAGGCTTGTCCTGGACCACCCTAAGTAGACCACCCCTATTTTGTTCTTCCTTCCTGCACCCTGCCACATTGTTCATACTACTCTCCCCCGTCTGTAGTGACACCCTCACAAGCTGTAAGCTGTAGAGACTGTGTTTTAGTGCCCACTGTGCTCGGCACAGTTCCTGGCACAAAACAGGTATTTAGTAAATATTACTTGAAGGACTGAGTGGATAAGAGGAAATGAAATCTCTTCTAGGGGTTTTGTTTGTATTTGAAAATTCTTATGGTTGCTACATTAGGTCATAACAATTAAGAATCTTAATTCTCAGATACCTTGTGTGTTGTTCCTCTTACTTTTTAATGTTTCTTCATGTATCTGACCTTCACTCACGGTGAACATCATTTGTCGGGACTCTGCATGTTACCCAGGGCCAACTTTCAAAACTGAAGGCGCTAGCATTTCCTCAAGAGGGCACCCTGCTCTAAATCTCTTGCCATCCTTTCTTTGAAGAAAGAAAAAGTGCCCAGGAAAAACAAATCTATATGGTACTTCAGACCAAAAAATAAAGGCTGACCTTTCTGAGCATAACACTTCAAATATTACAGAATAATTCATTACGACCTTTGAAAGATACTCAATCACACAATCATTTTGGTTCTGAAATTTAGAGGGAACGGAAAGGAAAAGGAAACGAGATTATGTGGAGGGGGTGACTAGCGAGTTATTGAGCCTTGTTCGGAAGCAGGCAGCAGCAAAATGTTTGCATTTCACTTATTACACGATCTTTGGCAGATTTCATCTTCGCTCCTCACAGAAGTATCATAGCAAGATTTTACAGATTAAATAAAGTATCTTCCTGTGCCTCTATCTCCTCATCTGTAAAACTGCAATAATAATAGTACCTGAGATGATTCTGCATAGGAAGTGATAAAGATAACATTTGTAAAGTACTTAGAACAGTGCACAGAGCAAATGCTCAGTAAATGTTTGGTAGTTTCATTATGGGTTTTCCAGTGCGGAGGAGGCAACAAAACACAGGTGGTCAGGGGAAACCAGGGATGGCCCGCGACAGAGGGCGTGCAGGTGGGAAGACATGACTGTACGTGGTAACCCTAGCTTAGCCAGTGATGGAGGAGAAGCCCACGGCTGGGGATAGGTAAAAAGTAAAAATAGTTGGAATGAGATAAATAGTGGTTTTCCTGATTTTTTTTACATTGAGAAAGATGTCTATACTTCACCTACAGACAATGACGATATAGGTCCAACAAGGGCATTCCCAATAGGGATTTGGCTGCTGCCATGGGAGGGGTCAGCTATATGATCAGGAGCTTCTCTCATATGAGGACAGAAACACATCAGAATGCTGGAACTAGAAACAATATAATCCAGCTGGATCAAGGTCAACTGCCTTGGTCTCAGGAACAAGCATTTATTAAATATCCAGTGTGTGCAAACTCAGTTTTAAGAAGGAGCATGGGGGACAGAGGACAGAGCTCAGAGCTCAAATCAGGGTATTTAATGTCAGTGGAAAATGGGGAGATATTAGTTCAAGGCAGCAAGCTAATTTTATAACTCTCTGAAGGTTATAGGACCCTGGGGACCCACGTGACAGACACTTTGCTTCCTGTAAAGCCCCCTCAATACTAAAGGAAACGAACACAATGTCTAAACATTTCTTCATTATTGCTTGAAACTGGAACTTACGTTTTCAGGTTTATTCTTATATAATACAAATACTTTGGGGAGGACCTGGAAGTGAATCGTTTCCTATCATCTCTTAGGACCACACAGAACCTCTTAATGCTGAGGTGAGAACTGTTTTAGGATCTGCTTTTATAATTTCTGACCGGGTGGAGAACAGTGTAACGGTGAAAGAGATAACAGATCAAAAGAATGTGTATTCTTTAGGAAGCTCTAACAGTTAAGACAGAAGAGAGAGCTGAATTTAGAGAAAAGCCCTGATTTCGTCACTAAAAGGACAACAGCTCTGATGTGACCCGGTCTACCATGCCACTGAGATGGGAAAACTTCCCGAACGTCTCTGAAACACGGGATGTTTTGTTTTTGTTAGGTACTCACAATCCTCACCTTATTTTGCTCTAATTATTCATCCCAAGAGCTGCTTCTTTTGTTTGTGATGCAAATGCTTATAACATTTGTTTTCCCCCAAATGCATGAGAAAGAGCATACTATCTAAAAGGGTTAAAGAGAATGAAAAAGTTCTCTGACCTGGAGAACAGAATTTGAAATGAATCTGGGAAATAATCAACCCAAAATGCCACTTTTAATTTCACAGAGCTTTTGTCTGTCTATCCAGTTCTCTAAGATGAACTCCTTCTTAAGGAAAAAAAACATATAGTCATTAAATCTTAATAACAACAATAGAGAAGTTTTGAATGAAATACCTTGATATTTTACTTCGGACTCTTTGTTTTTAAAGAAATAAAACAACAGGAATTGTTAACATGCCCTTTTTGCCCTACCCCAATTCCATTGCCGTCTCTCCCTCTTTGGACACTACTTTCCCAAATGTGCTTATCATTCCAATGAATGTTTTAATACTTTTATTTCTCATAAACATATGTATCTGTAAGTTACACGGTATTGTTTTACATGTTTCCAATCTTTATATAAATAGTACTGTATGAATCACTCGCCACCTTTTACTCAAAGTGGTATTTTTGAGATTTATCCAAGTTGCTCTGGTTCATACATTTTCACTGGAGAAAGGATTCTGTCATATGAAAATAATATACTGCATTGATTTATTCCCTAGAGGAACATTTAGTATGTTTCTTGTTTTTTTTTCACTGTTATAGTCAATATTATAATATTTTCCTGTACATGTCTCCTGGTAAATTTGCAATTTCTGAAACTTCTGGGTTGAAACTGCTCTCTATCGTAGCTACTCCAACTCACACTTCCACCAGCAATGCATGAGAATTCTTTTCACCCCACATCTTTGCCACACTAGGTTTTGTCAGATTTGCTAACTTTTGTCAATAAAATGGGCATACAATTGTGTTTTACCATGGACTTAATTTTCATTTCCCTCATTGAGGTGGACTGTTTTTACACATTTGTTGGCTATTTGTATCTTCTTTGTGTGAACAGCCTCTTTGTGTTGTTCACTCACTTTCCGTTTCAGCTACTTGTCTTTTTCTTACTGATCTGTAGGAGTTATTTACACATTCTGGGTACTAACTCTTAGTTGGCTTTGCAAATGTCTTCTCTCTCTGTGTGGATGGTCCTTTGGCCTTGTCTGTGCTCTTCCCTTAGGATTGAATTCATGATCTGAATGATGATGTTTTCAGCTTTCTTAACGTTAGATTTCTTCATATATTTTGAAATTTTTGTTGAGGCTCATCTTAAAGGGAAGATTGTTTGCTGTTATTTTTCATTTTTTCCTCTTTGCTCACCATTACAGCTGGTAACACCCAGCTTCCAATCCACGGTAAGAATCTGTTCTTATAATGATCTTTTGCAGCCCTATGTCTACTGACAGGAGGGATATCACAGTTATTATCACTGAACTAGTGGGTGGCTTCCTGGTCCTGACTTTGATCTTTGTCCTGTACCTGCCATTTCTCTAAATATAACAGCTTCCTCATAGGCTATGGTCTCATACTAATGGAAAGAATACTCCCAAATTTTAAGAATTTTCTTGGCTTTAGTGTGAATATGACCACTCATGGAGTGGGAAAAAAAGACAGTGTCTTTCTGAACTGGCAGTATCTGAAATCATCTTCTACAAAACTGCCTTCTGTGCCTGTAAGTGCCTCCATCGTTAACTTCTAGACAGCTGGCAGCTGATCGTCAAAACATTCTGGGTCCTCAACATTTCTTCCCCAAATGGCTACCACAGTTTCTATATCAGGCTCCTAGGAGCCTTTGCTATTTGCTTCTTCTTCATTTGAAACAATTCCTTTAACAGACTCCAATGCTCAACACTTGGCCCACTCTACTATAGCAGTCCCTTTCCCCACTGGAACACCATGTTTCCGATTAGTATCTTTGCATTCTCTCTGTGTCCTCAGCACACACACAGATGTCAGTAATCTCATTATATCAAACTTTCCTGTAATGGCTGCAGATGCAGCTGAGTCTTAGAAATGCCACAACAGTGCTGGGGGTGGCTGTCTGCCTTGAGGCCTGAGTGTCCCTGCATGTACTTACAGGGTATACCAAGAATGCAAAGTCTGGATTCCTCTCTACCTGGGCCATTTCTTAGAGCTGGGTTTGCAGCAAACAATCTTGAGGGGTGAGGTAATGTCACCCTCCTGGACTTTAGACTGGAGCAAGCTTGCTTACCACTTACTGAAGTCTGGAGAGATTCCTAAAATGTCATGCATTCCTCAGATGTCCTGTAAACCCACTGTATGCTCAGTGTCCCTCTGGGCCATCTGCATTGCCCTCATGGTGCTTGGGAGCAAGGTAAATGGATGCAAATATGTAAATACTCATGCTCCTTGCTGTGCTATCAGTGAGAAAGCTTTTATTTTGTCTCTGATGGTAGTCTTGCATCTTCTATCAGTACCCACAGCCAGCTTATTGCCTTGTAATAAGTTAGTATATACAAAAGAAAAAAGTAGGGTAAAATTAAATCCAAGACCTGACAGTACAGGCGATGAGGATGGGATGCCGGCAGAGACAGTTTTCTTGAAGAGTAAGGACATGGGCCCTGCAAGTCAGGTTCAGGCCTGAGAAGCCCCCCTGAGATCATGCCCAAGTGGTGGGCAAGGTTGGGCAGTTAAGGCACCTCACTGTCCTGTCAGTTAATGAGTCTGAATGGCCAGGAGTAGGATTAAAAAAAGCAGCTTGAATGGTGGAATGGTATCTCTGGGCAGGCAGAGCAAGGAATGTTAGCAAGACACTGGGGCAGCAAGCTGAAAGGCTGCTGAGCAGAGCAATCTCCAAAGTGGAAATACTTGGTGAGAGCAATAAGGACCTTGCTCTTCAATACAGAACTTGGAGTGGACAAAATGCATTAGGCGTCATTCACTTGGTTGAGACAGGAGTGAGCAGCTGCTCAAAACTGAACGTGAATGCAAAGCCTAGCACAAGCCAACTGCACTATGTACCTGACTCTGCTGTATGTAGCCTGACCTGTCTGGCAATGAGGACGAAGCACAGGGCGTAGAGGTGGCCACTGCCGAAAGCAAAGCTGCGGGCTTAATGGTGCCCTTGATGCATAGAGGTTGTGCTGGAATCTTCAGCCTGGTTAGCTGATTACTGGGCTAAGTGAAAGCCTGATGGTATCCATTGGGAGGCAGTCAAACCTCAGCTGGAGGTAGTCCAACTCTGGAAGAATGCCTGTGGTCAAGGCAAGGCAGTGAGTGGCCTGAAATGAAAGCCGTGTCCTTGCCTTAAACACTACTCCCAAGGACAGGGCCTGCTTTTACTAACCCTTGGGCTGTTGCCAATGCTCTAGTCGTCTGGTCTGTCACTTGAAAGACTATAGATGGTGGATTAAAGGCACCCCTCTTTGGGGAAAAAAACTGTGGGAACAAATTGGAGCTGCAAATCGAACAGTCTGGGTCACTCGTGTAGATGCGCACAGTAAGGGTCTGTTTTCCGGTAAGACTGACTAGAATCAGGTTGCTACACAAGCCTGCAGTGCTCAGGGCGTCGGCCATCTGCGCCCTGGACCCACCCCTGCACTGAACATGGCAACGGATGTGTCATCACAGACTGGATACACAGCAAAAGGTATGTGTGTTTAATGTAAGTCAATATTAATTTCTATTTAATATTAAGATATACCTTAAACATAAAATTTTATTTTTATTCATAGTTAATACAATATTTAAATGTTTATTAAATTTACAAATTTAATATACATTTTAATATAGAACACAATTTTATTTTATATTACTTAATATAAAGTATACATTTTAATTAAACTATAACTTTATATTTACTGTTAAAACACAATTATTTAAATATATACCAAACATATATTGGACTTGAGTGTTCTTCTAAGTTGGTCTATTTTCCTTGTGATGAAGGAGGCCACACTACACGGGGCATCACCCTGCCTTTTTCTGGCAGGGACTTCTGCCCCTTCCTTCTTGGGGCGCACCTGTGCCTCATCAGAGCAGACAGCTTTCAGGTTACAGTGTCGCTGTTGTAGTCAGATTTCCCTGCATCACCCACAGCAGGGAGGCCCTCGAAAATAAACTGTTTCATGTTTTGGGGGTTTTACCCCATCTGACTGCCCTAGTCTGACTATGGTGCACCTTTGTCACAAAGACCATCCAACGAAGGGTCAAGAGTTAAGGTATTTGATGGACATTCTATGCCCCCAACCATACTCAGGCATCTGAAATTGTCAAGACCTGGCACAGCCTCTTTGGAAATAAGCTGAAAAAGATTTCTGACTCTGTCTCAGTTACCTCCTCCTGGTCCACACCCCTAAGTGAGGCAGCTTGGTTAATGAACTCGCAGAACGAGTTCATCTCGTCTTGTCGGCCTCCTGGGAAATAATCAGGACAAGAGGATAGGGTATCACATACACCTATTTTTAAAATTTGGGGTTCTGCCCTGCCCATCCCCGGTTATGATGTTTCTTTCTTTTCCCTAAGGGAAATCTGACCTGGCCTGGTTGGTACATGCCCCTCCTTGGCAGCTTGGCAGAAAGGGGGCTTACAGATCAAACTTAACTCTCGTTCAGTCACCTGGATTTGTTTTTTCAGTTGACATGGTCCTAGATCATTAACATCATTGATGACCACTTGACTGAGTACACTGTTCACCAAGTGCCCATGTGGGCTAGGGTGGGGGATATAATGAGTCTCTCCGTACACTTGTCTTACAGGCACCTACCTTCTCGATGAGAGATATGGGTATCCCATCTAGGGGATGACTAGAGACACACCTATTTTGTGGCCAAGGACAGAAAGCAATAACTTCAGCCCCTGAAAGGGTGCCTCTTAGATCAGAAATTTTCAACTCAATTCATGGCACACATAGACTAATTATTAAAATTCCACAGCACACCAAAAATATATTTTTTGCTGATCTGACAATATAGGTATAATTTTGATTTATTCACACTGATGGCTATTGTTGTGTTGGCTATTGTCATTTTTTTTTTTTACTTGACAATGTAAGGGACAAGAGTGCCCCTGACTAAATAGTCAGGTATTGCGTGTTTTAAAAATTTGTGTGGCACACTAGTTGAAAATCACTGCCTTAGACATTAGGGAGGTGTAGGGAGTTAAATGACAATTAATGCTCTCTTTGTCGTCTGGAGCTGTGCCTCAATCGAGGAGCAGCTGAGGCTGGCAATCTGATCCACTTCTGTGCCCATCATCCCCATCCACGGGCTATGAAACAGAAAAATTAATGCGGACACGAGGGTCCCAAACTCTCTGCTATGCTTGATGCCATTAGTGGCAGCTCCTGAGTGTGGACTCCCTTGTATATGTTAGAAACATAGGTACTGGCACAGATTTATTTTAATCTGATGGGTACAGATTCATGTGCTTCTCCTCCTGTGTGAGAAGCCTCAGGGTAGGCGATGCATGACAGCTGAAGCTGCAGCGACTCGGTGATACTGCCCAGGTAGCTCAGCTAAATCAGTGCAATGTGGTCTAAGTACAACAATACAACCTAAAGTGACCTGTGCCTCCTCAGGTTCTATGTCTGTATGTGGTGGAGAGAGGGCCAAGACACATTCCTTCACTGGATCTGGCTTGCGTTTTAGCCCATCTAGTATCTTCTGTAATTATTGGCAATGACACCAAAGATCAGCAAGTCAGTCAAACTTCCTTGCATAAGTCATAATAGTAATAGACTAGCCTTAGAGTAGTACATCCTGGCTGTATATAGTAAGACATACTATCTCCGATGGTGCTTATTCACAGTTGACTTAGTCCAGGATGCTAAGGAGCACAGCTGAAGTCAATGCAGCAGGTTGATCTCATCCTGCTGCTTGGAGTCCTATTAATTAAATGTTGTATGAGACATATTAAACTGATTTGTTCCCAGCCTCTGTTTGTCAGATTAATCAGAGTATAGCTGACCAAATGGCATGATCACGTCAAGAAAAAGTCGCAGGGATGTCCAACCTTTTGGCGTCTCTGGGCCACACAGGAAGAAGAAGAGTGGTCTTGGGCCACACATTAAATACATTGTGACACACAGTCACAAAATACTCTCATAATGTTTTAAGTAAATTTACGATTTTGTGTTGGGCTGCATGCATAGCCATTCTGAGCCGCATTCGGCCCATGGGCAGCAGGAGGGACACCCCTGGTAGGGCTAAGGGATGGATTGTTGGAAAAGGCATTTACCACAGGTCCTGATCATCCCTGCATGTTCTTAGGCCAAGAACGCAAACCACTCTTTACCTAGGCAACATCCAGGCTGTGTTTAACAATCATCTTGGGGGGTGAGGTCATGCTTTCCTCTGGACTTACTGCTTACTATAAAAGCAGTAGAGTCCTGAAGGTCAATGTTCCTCAGCTACGATAAAACCCACTGTGTGTGCAGTGTCTGTCTGGGCCTTCTGCACCTTCCCCATGGTTCTTGGGGGCAAGGGAAACCAATGTAAACATACAGGTTTCTGCTTTGTACTAATAGTAGTAAAAAGAGTAAAACAGTAGAAAGAAACAGAGACTACTCCTGTGAATAGTCTCTGATTCGGGATCTCATGTTTATTGTCAGCTTCCACGCAACAGAAAGAGGGCTAACTTCTTAGCCTGTAGGGTAAAACCAAATGTCTGATCCTGAAAATAATTCTACATTATTGTAATATGAAATGCAAGGCATGAAGAAGTAGAAAATATGACTAAAGGGGCTAGAAAATGGAGAATCTCACACAGCATGGTAAAGTCTCAACTTTAATCTATGGATAGTGGAGAGCCAATGAAGAGCCGCAGAAGGAAATGACATGATCTGTGTCATTTCTAAAAAATCTGTGTTTTTAGAAAATACGTGGAGGCTATGTTGAAGTATTGGTTTAAAGGGATCCAATCTTTAGGCTGGGAGACTAGTTAGGGGGTTGCTGCAGCAATCCGGAAGAGGTGAATGAAAATAAGGAGACAAATTAGTGAAATGCATATGAGGACTCCTGAATGAGTAGAAGATGGAACATGGTGCCCCAAACTGTAAAGATGGAAGAAAAAATAGGGAGGGAGGATGAATATTTACGAGTTGTTGATTTTTCTAATGTGGAGTTTGGGGCATGTGAGGGAAATCTATATAAAGAAGTCTAGAAAAAAAAGCATATGTATAGATCTGAAGACTAGAATAGATGGCTAGATTCAAGATATAGGGTTATGAGTCATCAATATTAATAGTTGCTTCAACTGTTTTATCCAAAGACAGCAATTCCTGGCATAAATGAAAGCACATAAAACTGGAAAAGTGAACCTCCACATCCTAACTAAGATATAAACATAATGGAAATATCCACATAAATAGCTCAGTACAGTGCAATCTAGTATTGTATTATTGTTCTTTTACCTAGACCATGAGGTACCACTATCATGTCAAATACAGGGTATAAATGGGTTATAAAGGAGAAGGGCCCTTCCATGTTATTCTTACCTACTTGGATCATTTTCTTGTCTAAATTGGTTTTGGTGCCTTGTTGTGCTTGGGTTTCTTGGACTTTTATTTAATATAAATCTTTATAGGAAAGCAAATAGCTACAAAAACCAAGTTTTTGAATGACATTGTCTTCACTGGGCTGTAGAAATGAAACTGAATCTGCACTGCTTTCCCCAGCACAGACAGCCTCCCTCTTTCCTTAAATTTCTGATTGTCAAGCCTACATGCTGAGTTTATAGATAAAATTTCTCATTCTCAACTTATGACGGTAATCACATTACTAACCTGCCATCTTAAGCAAATCTTTAAAAACTTTTTAAAAGCCATTTTATAATTCCCTAGGGAAAGGCTAAGAATGGCATTTCAAAGACAGAAAAGGAGCTTTATTTGTTATTTTCCAAGTTTAAGATGTTCATCCATCTGGCGGAGCAGCTAGACAATGCATCAGCCAAGAACATCTCTCTGGCTTAAAACCGATCCTGGCTCTCAAAGAGGATTTGACTGAAGGAAAGGCAACATCTTTAGTTGCTCTGTGGCTGAACTCTTCTAATATTTCTCCCCAGTGCCTCCTCCAAGCCTTGGCTCTATCCACTAACTTGGTTTTCACAGGAATAGACAGAGCTATCAAGTGGCACAGAGTCAAACAGCACAACAGAAAGAGAAAATGTTACTGTCCACAAAAAAGGCAGACAGGCTTTTGTCTAAGAAACTATGGAAAGGTATTCTCTCGACTCTGAAGCTTCCTTACTGAATGCCAGACTTCTCATGTGCTTCTCCTTCTGTTTTTTTAAAGATTTTACTTATTTATTTTTAGACAGAGGGGAAAGGAGGAAGCAAGAGAGGGAGAGAAACATCAATGTGTGGTTGCCTCTCACGCATCCCAGGCATGTGCCCTGACTGGGAACTGAACCCACAACCCTTGGGTTTGCAGGCTGGTGCTCAATCCACTGAGCCACACCAGCCAGGGTTTCATGTGCATTTCCTGCCTAATATAGCATGTTTTATTTAAAGTACTATGAAAATTAGTCTCTAAATGGAGAATGTTTCATAAAAAAGTAAATGTTTAAAAAAGTTATAAAATGTTGTGATGCTTGTGCTTGTGAGGTGCCCTCTTTTATTTAGAATGGTCCTTTAAATTGTCACAGCCTTTGGGGATAATTATAAAATGTATTTTGTTTCTCATAGTTGACATTTTATCGATAGGAACACATTTATCTTAAGTCAGTAATTCTCCAATTCTATCATGTTTTAGAATCGTCTGGAGGGCTTGAAAACACAGACTGCTGAGTCTTTCCCGGAGCTTTTCATTCACTAGCTCTGGTGTGGGGTCCAACAATCTGCATTTCAAGTAAGCTTCTGAAAAATGCTGGTGCTGCTGGGTTCAGGAGTCCACACTTTGAGAATCATTGTTTATACAAAGAACCTAATGTCAGAGTTCTCAACCCTGAAGAGCTTAAAAAAACAATTACCACCGCCGCCACCACCAAACCACACACACACACACACACACACACACACAAAAGAAGAATGCATGTTCCATCCCAAGTCAATGAAATCAGAATTTCTGAGACTGTGGAGTTAATACTTCCTTCATGCTCTGTAGGTGATTCAAAATGGTATCACAATGAAGAAATATGGACCTAATTCAATCTTCATTCAAGATTCACTAGTTATTTACTATGTAATTACTCTAACTCAGACAATATTCTAAGAGTTTTGGAAGCTTTACAAAAATAATTAAAATACAGATGTACACTCACATACAATATAATATAGAGTATATGCAATGGGGCGGTAAGGAAAGCGCATTAACAAATACAAGAACAAACCACAGAGATAGGTAGGATAGAGGATGTACTTTTGGCCTTTAGTGGCGAGGGGGGAAAAGTCAGATCAGGAAAGAATCCGTGGAGATGGTGGCAGTTGTGCTGGATCTTGATTTGGGATCATGAGTACTTCAGTCCCCTTGCGCATCTCTGTCTTGTTCTGCCTCCCCATTTCTTTGATATGGACAGTAGATATTTTCTGAATTTTATGTAAAGTGTTAAACAAAGATAGCTTTGGCTCTTATTTCTACCCCTTCCAATTATTTGTCCCCATGTAAGTTCTTCTTATATAGAAATTCTAAAGCCAACATTTTTTGAATATATCGAGTCTCTTGTATCTGCTTATTACACAGTGCAATAGTTCCCACACTATGCCTCACTTTGGCCATAATAGAGAGTAAAGCCATTTGCAAATATCATTCCCTACTGTAACACAATGAATGAGATAAATCCTATGTAATGACAAATGGCACTAAAAACTCCGAAGATGCAGTACGTAACCCAGACTTGAAGGGGCCGATAAAGGCTTCTCGGAGAAAACACTGCCTGTGCTGCTCCTTAAAGCGTACATACAATGAAGCCAGCTTCAGGGGGAAGGAAGCTGAATGACTGTGCAGGGGCAATGTGGGTGGGGAACGATGGGGAGAAAGAAGTGACTAGAATAAAAGCTTTAAATAACCAGCAAGCCGGAGGATAGAGTAGAAGCCAAAAGGTAAGCAAGGAGAAGATGAGGATGAAAGGAGTGTAGACTTCTTCCTTGAGGTTTCTGAAGCAGTGCTGAAACATTTAAATAAGGCAGTGACACCAGAGAGGCCTCAGCCAGATGACCCTCACCCACTGAATTTCCACTAGCCTGTCTCCACCACATGAAAAACGAGAAGGCTGGATTATGATCTACTGACTCATCCAGCTTCATGTTCGTTGACTCCATGATTCAAAGAAGCAGAAGACCCACTCTTTATAGCTACTTCAAAGCTAAATGTATTTTTAATATAGCTGCCTCAAGAACAACAATTTCTAATAATCTTTACTTTTTTTGGTGTGTGCGCTGGGCTTAGAGGTGCCCAGGATAGGCCAAGCCGTGAACAGAGGTCAGCTGCCACTCGTGCCAGGCTTGGGGCTGCTTAGCAAGAGGCATGGGGCATGCCAAGGCCGGATTGCTCATTTGGGGTTTGTGGAATTTGAGATTTTATTTCATTTTTTAAAAATTATGTTTATTGTTGACACTTTTATTGTAGATGTCTCCATTTTCCCCGCTTTGCCCCCCTTCCTCCCATCCCTGGTTCCCCCTTCCCTCCGCCATCACCACCCTGTTGTCTGTCCATGGGTTGTCCATACATGTTCTCTGGCTAATTAATCCCTTCACCTTCGTTCATCCAATACCCCCTCCTCCCTCCCTCTGACAGCGGTCAGTCTGTTCCACGCATCTATGCCTCTGTTTGTCAATTTCTTTTGTTCATTAGATTCTACATATAATTGAGATTATATGGGATTTGTCTTTCTCTTAGCATAATAATCTCCAGGCCCATCCATGCTGTTACCAAAGGTTAAGATTTCCCTTTTTACAGTCATTTAGTATTCTATTGTGTAAATGTACCACAGCTTTTTAAATCCACTCACTGACTGATGGTCACTTGGGTTGTTTCCAGATCTTGGTTACTGTGAGTAATGCTGCTATTAACATAGCAGTGCATATATTCTTTTGAACTGGTATTTCAGGATTCTTAGAATATATTCCCAGAAGTGGGACCACTGGGTCAAAAGGCAGTTCCATTTTTAATTTTCTGAGGAAACTCCATACTGTTTTCGACAGTGGCTGCACCAGTCTGCATTCCCACCCACAGTGCACAAGGGTTCCCTTTTCTCCACATCCTGTCCAGCACTTGTTTGTTGATTTATTGGTTGGAGCCATTCTGACCAGTGTGAGGTGGTATCTCATTGTGGTTTTAATTTGCATGTCTCTGATGATTAGTGACATTGAGCATTTTTTCATATATTTTTTTGCCATCTGTATGTCCTCTTTGGAGAAGTGTCTATTAAGGTCCTTTGCCCATTTTTTAATTAGATTGTTTGTCTTCCTTGTATTAAGATATATAAGTTCTTTATATATTTTGGAGATTAACCCCTTATAAGATGTATCATTGGCAAATACGTTCTCTCATACAGTGAATTCCCTTTTCATTTTGTTGATGGTTTCTTTTGCTATACAGAAGCTTTTTATTTTGATGTAATCCCATTTGTTTATTTTTTACTTCATAACCACAAGGTAAGTTTTGAATCTATTTCCTTTTTTTCTGCTAGGAAAATTCATTTTCCTAGCATAATGAAGTTCAAGCTTTAGTGGAACCAGAAATGTTAACTGATGAGGAGGCAGTACGGTATAACTAAATGAGAACACATTTTCAAGTCACTCAGATCTGGGTACTTCCCGGGCTATATTAACTGGGAGCATGTTACTGCTTGAAGCCTCAGACTTCCCATCGGTAAAAAGCCACAGTGACTGGTTCACAGAAAGGGCTCAACAAATACTGGCTTCTTTTTGTGATACTATTATGGTTCTCCTGTCATCATAAAGTAGTCTTTGTAAACAAAACAATTTTTTATTTGACCACGTTTGTTTTAGATACAGAAAGATAGAGAATTTGCTCTTCATTGTTGTCACTGTGTGATGTCCATTAGGATCTGCCTGGCCTGTTCTCCCCACTGACCCTTACCAGCCTGGTGAGTTACACTGCAAGTAGTTATTTTAAAAACTACGTTTTAATGTTAAATTCAGAAGCTAAATGCAACAAATCTTGTTTATTCCCTAGTTCCTTTGTAGCACCCCAAATTTTGTGGCTGGCCCCATCTTTAGTTTTTCAACAATGTACCTTAGTTTTACTGATACTAACATGTAGTTTAAAAAAATCAATTTGTCTGCTCTGCTAAGATATGTGCCTTTGGGGGAACTATTTCAAACAACTGACTGAATCCACCCGTTGCCTTTTCTACTTCAGTTCCACACTGTGGATGGGATTTCTTAGATAATGGAAAAGATAAATGTATACATAAATGTATAAATAAATTTGATTAAATTAAGACATTCCTAATGAACCACATTCAGGCTATGCATTAAAGGTTTTTGTTAAATGCTGAGCACTAACTAGTAATCTGACTTAGTAATTATTACCTGTTTTCAAAATGGTAGCCAAGGTCCTCACAGTAGTAATACTTGAGTCAAACTGAGTCTTCTAGTCTCAAATAGAACCATCTTTTAAAAGTCCTATCATAACCTACCTCCATCTACAAATCAGTCCCTGAACTTCGTACCACTTCTCATCTTCTTGCCACCATTCTAGTCCCTTTCCCTTTGAAGCGAAGAGAAAGGAAACTGAATTAGTAAAAAATAATGCCAAGGTTTAGTGGTTGGAGTGGGGAAGAAAGATGTGTAAATCAAACGCTATTTTTGTTGTGTCATTTTGTTACTTATTCCAGGGTCGGTACCATCCTGTTTGCTACAGCTGTGTCTTAATTCTGCTCTAACGGGTGTCTGAAGTTCAAGCACATCACAATTGCTAAATCAACATTTTAGTATCTACCTCAAGCTCTTTGTGTTTCAACTGGAAATAAACAAACATGCATTTTAGAAAGCCATTCAGCCTGGCCGGCCTGCACACCAAATGGTCACCAGTTGGATTCCCAGTCAGGGCACACGCCTGGGTTGCAGGCCAGGTCCCCAGTAGGGGATGTGTGTGAGGCAACCACACACTGATGTTTCTCTCCCTCTCTTCCCCTCTCTCTAAATGTAAATACAGAAAATATTTTTAAAAAATAGACAGCCTGACTTTGTAAGTTTTTTTAAAAGAAAGCCATTCAAAAGTTATTAATTACATATTAGATATGCATTCAAAAATTTGGAAAATTATTGAAAATTGGGAAAATAAAGAAGAAAGGTCATATGCACTTCTACTACCCTAAGCCAAATGTAAGCTCTGTTAGCATCTTGGTGCAATGTCTTCCATTCCTTCTTGACTTTTCTGTTTAATGTGAGAGGTTACTTTTATTGTTTCCATCAAACTAGACATCAAGTTTTAGATTGGAATAAGCAGTAATTTTAAAAATAACTTTTGCCATTTGGCAACCATCATAATAATAATTGATTTAGGTGGGAATGGTCAAAGGATGCTAACACCAGTGGGTAAAAGCTTGAGAAGTATCAGGATATTTCCATGGTTTCAAATTAGCTATTCACCAAGGAAAAACAGTAATGTTACGGTGCAGCGCCAAGCGACCAAAGTTAATATTACCACGCACTTTCTAACCGATGCACCGAGAAGAACACAGCATGGCTCCTGTGGTATTCTTACCAAAAGTGCATAACCGGAATTAATACCAGAAAACATCAGATAAATCCAAAGTGAAAGACAACGTAACTGCCCGTACTCTTAGAGAATGTCAGTGCCACAAACTGCATGCAGCACATGCACATGCACACACGTGCACACAAGACTGAGAACCGGTGCACATTAATGAAGACTAAAAGATATAACAATTGAATGCAATGCCTGATCCTGGATTTTCCTTTACACAAACAACATTATCACTGAGAAAATTGCCAAAATCTAAATTAGGTTCATGGATTATAGTGTTTATGTTAACTGCCTGATTTTGATAATTGAACTGCAGTTATATAAGAGAATGCCCAGGTTTTTAGGAAATATGCACTAAAAATCTGGGGACAAAAGAGTATCACATCTGTGACTTCCTCCATATGGTTTAAAACAGGGGTCCCCAACTTAGGAACTGGGCCACAAAGCAGAAGGTGAACTTGAATGTAATGTGCTCAAATCATTCCCAGCACCGCACACTCCCCACCCCATCCATGGAAAAACTGTCTTCCATGAAACCAGTCCCTGGTGCCAAAAAGGTTGGGAACCCCTGGTTTAAAAGACAGTGTCTACACACACACATATTCTGAGAGAGAAGGGTGAAGCACGTGTGGTTAACTGTGCACATACGGGGAATTTGGGCAAAGGATACATGAGAATTCTCTGTACATTCTTACAACTTGTTTGTAAATCCGAAATCATGCTAAAACATAAAGTTAAAAGAAAACAGGAAAAAACCCTCAATTTTATTTATTAAAGACATTTAAAAAATAAAGAGAAATATAAAGAAGAAAACAGTGACTAGCCTGCATCTCACAAACCATGGTTTACATTCTGATACACTTTCTTCCTGCCTCTAATCTTCAAGAAATATTTCTTATCCTCAGATTGCACTTCAAATTGTAAAATGTCGCATAATAACACCTTAATTAATATTCAAAATATCATTGTTATGAAGGCCAGAATTATTGTTATATCACAAACGAGGAAACACAAATTCCAAAAAAAATTTTAAAGATATATTTTAAACATAAGAAAGTAATGCCACTAAATAGCTGGCTGACCATGAGTTGCAAACTGGCTGGAATTTAGTTTCTGTAAAATGGTAAATTTGAAGATGATATTCTAGAATTCCTTCTAACACTAGAATGCTACAATTCTAACCTCTTCTATTATCACCAAGATTTTTTTGTATGTAGAATCTATAGTGCCTAGCACTGTGCCTTATATATAGCAGGCATTAAATAAATACTTTTTGAATGAATAACAAATGCATTACAAATTATAAAAGAGATAGTTATGTTATAGAGATTATGAAGATTAAATAATATATGTAAAATAGTTTGTGAAGTATAATTTATAATTATATATTATTAATGATGATTTAGAATAGAAAACAACACTAAATGAGTTATTCTAAAATAAAGATTAAAGTTGTTATACCATCTGTTTTTTTAAAAGAGATGTCACCTTTTTGTAGGAATCTAAGACATTTATTATGAAGTTTATTTCTATATTACTCTTGTTTCAAGTATAATTCACCTTTATCAATAACCAATTTAACTGACTGTTTACAGACAGATGGAGAGACAAATGACAAATTAGTACTCCCCAGGTCTGTGGCATGGACATAAAAAGTGAATTTATTTTTCAAATACCTTTTATAGCCATAGCCTCACAAGTAGAAGACATCTTATCTGGTTTACTATTGATCCAAATGACAAGGCTCAGCATCAGATTAAGGATATGTCAGAAGCCTGAAAGGAGGCTACCAACGCATTCAGCAGGATGGTAGCTTCTTTCAAAATGATCTATTAAGGGTACGGTGTTTACAAAGGCAGTTGAGAAAACACAGCACAAGATACTGGCTTGTATCAAGCAACCAGCAGAGTGCCCATAAAAACTTCTGATACTATCGTGAGCCCCCACACCAATCACAATTCATGTTTATTTCCAGCAACAAAAACTACACACAGAGTTTTGATGATAAAGTTATAGATACTGGGCATTTTCTTCATCCCACATTCCTTTCCCATTGTCAGGTTTTTTCTCGGCAATGGTAGCATTCCTAAGAAATGATAGGGATTTTAAGACAGCAGGAGGTACTATCTAATTTAAATGACTGCCAGGCAGAAAGGTCAAGCCCAATTCAAGAATTTAATTCTAGGATATCTTCTTTGATGGTAGAGAAATAAATATGACTTAGCTAAGTAATGACCAAATATATGGTGCCAAAATGAAGTCCTGAAAAGGAAAAAATTCCTACAGTGTTTCTTATGTATAGTATAATAGTTTCTGGAAAAAAAAAACCCATCTTGGGGATAAAATATGAAGCATGCTAAAAAAATAGCAAAATGAAGGAAGAAATATAGTCAGGTGTGGGAAAACCTGTTTCTTGTCATCACCTTAGCGTGGGCATTTCTTCAAGGAAGGTCTGTTACTTTCTAGAGTAGAATGAATTGAAGAATCTTGTGAGAGTCACAGGAAAAGAAAAGGCTCCAGAAAACACCCTTTCCAATGGCTTTAGACAGACTTGGACTGGTTTTGCAAAACCCAGTGCTCTGACCAATTTCCAGGGACCCGCATTTGACATTGTTATGAGGCCAACAAAACAGAGAACCGTAGTCTGCAACTACTTAAAATATCAACAAACTACACAACTTCTTGCTAGCATGTAATGCTTTTTCTAGCAATAATAAAATGTTTTCATTTCTCACCAGTGCAACTGTATTACCATTATTAAATGCTGTGGATATAAGTATTGTTCAGCTTCTACTTTGTGTAATGAAGGCACTGATTTTAGATGTGATGAGTAGGACAATTTTCTGGGCCTCAGTCTCCTCCAGTGTGAAATAAAGGAACCCAATTAAGTCATAAGTAGTATTTAGCAAAAGGTTTTATAAACCACCATTTCCCTAAGATGCTATTAGCTTATGCTAAAAAAAAAAGTGTTGAGATCAAATGATTAAAAGAAATCCTGGATAAAAAATATAAACAGGCTTCTTTACTATATGACTTCTCAGAGCCTTTAAGTTGCTACTGCGCACAGTAAATGTCCAGGAAGGAGCACGCAGTATTTCCCAAACTAACTTGACTATGAGACCCATTTTTCATGCAACATTTCGTGAGAATATTGTCCTAAGGAAGAAGCTTTGGGAAATGCTGCACAGAATGACTTTTAAGGTTCTTCTAAGCTTTTATAACTTAAGCTGTATTGTTTTTTAAAGTAAGAAACATATAGCTGCTTAATAGCTATTCTTATTTTTCTTGGATAGATTAAACTTGGGAAATTGAAAAAAAAATCTCGCAAAGCCAAGGAGAAAGTTACTTCAGACTATGGTCAATAAGCCCACCTACAGGGAAATGGGTGGTATAAAACACTGAGAATAAATGCCAGAAAGCGTGGCAGGAAAATGAAATTTACAAAACTCCCCAAAATACCAAAGCAGGGGTTCTTTCTAACCAAGCCTTCTTACAACCTACTTTATCAAAAGTAACTGGTAGGTACTCCACCACGGCTCACCAAAATAGATATTGTTCTTTATGTTTTGTACTGGAGATTTACTTTGCCTATAGCTATGGTGAAATACCTACCTGATTACCTCCAGCAGGCCTTGCCTTCACCCTCTTCAGTCCCATCACATTACTTTCATGCTCAAACTCCCGATCACAGCCTTAACTCTCCTCTGCCAGTGGATAAGAGATATTGCTCTGCTTGGAATCAGATGACAGTAAACAGGGCTGTAAAGCTCAGGCTTCCAAGAGCAGTCATGCACAGCTGAGGAGGATTTCTGGTAGCCCACGATAAATCCAGGCAGGCCAAGGAGGCTAAATTTATGAATGAGCCTGCTCAGTAATAGAGCCAAGTTCAAGGATGACTCTGTTGAGCTAATAGTGGAATATTCAATGGAAACGACAAAACTTGGGAGATGTAGCAACTTCTTTAGTTCTGAAGGTCACCAAATGAGTAAGCAATGTCTATAGATTCCACTGTGAAACTGGAAGGTGTAAGCTATAGACAAGTGACACAGAAAAAGAAAAAAACGGGGAGGAATGAGAAAGAAAGTATGAAATAGTAAAAGATAAATGAAAATACTTGGAATTCTATAGGGGGAAAAAGAGATTTTTATGATAGAAAACCGGAAGCCACCTCTCACTCTCTTTTGTAATCAACTTCCTCAGTTTCTAAAAACTGCCGTGGCCGTTTCTGCCGCTTAGTCTTTGTTCACTCTCTTCCCGCTGCCTGAAATTCTGTTCCCCATTCCCGTTCCTTGTCTAAGTTTGACTGTTTCATTGAGGCCCACCTGAAATTTCAATTCTATCATGTATTGAAGGTTCAGAGTAAAAAACAGTAGCTGTTTTGAGTACTTTAGACAGGAAGGATTTTAATGCGGGAATTATGCGCCTGTAAAATACCTGGAAGACTCTAGCTTGGCTTTGAGGAATGACTTCCTGAACAAGGCGAAGCCCCACTGTCACTAGTACTGACTAGTGACATTTGTGGCTTGCACCAGGAAGTCAGAATAAAACAGCTGATGTGGTAACTGCTTCCCAACACCTAAGAGGAAGGATAATATTAATGGAAACCGAAATGCTCCCACATAAATGCTTCCCTTGATGATTGCTCCCACCTAAGAAGCAATTACAGCCTCACTTTCTGGTAAGGACATGGCATACCAACACTGTCTTATAAGATTACTCAAGTATAGGCCCATTCTCTTTATCTTAAGTATATGGTCTTCCAGCTAGAATCACAGTATATATATACCTAGTCTCTCCTCTTCTGATCAAAACTAACTTAAACCCTTTGGTTAGCTGTTCAGGGTATTAATAAATAGCTAATGATAAACAGAAAATGCCTTTGTGGACCACACCTTTCCAGTTTAGTGTAAAGGAGTGTACGTCCAAGACTTTCAAGGTAATTCTGATTTTCAGCCTTCTATCTTGTTGTGGGATGAAAGATTTAAAAATCTAAAATTTAAGCCTACATTTAGCATGCAGTTGAGATTTCCTTTGCAGATAGAAAGGGAAGGGATAAAAGGACTTGGCGGAACAGATGGACACATTTCTGTTATCTCTGAAATCACCCTCAAAGCTTGACCAAAGCTTTGTACTTTGGTCCTTATACTTCTTGGGAGCCATTTCCCATGGTGTTTCTGGATGTCTGGCAACTGGACTATCTTTTCAAGGCTATATGCATAGTAAGTAGCCTTGGAAACTAGAGATAGTATCTCCCTGCAGGTCAGACGGTAGATTCATTTTGTTGACCAGAATGATAAAAATAATGCTTCACTTGGGGACAAAGGTTGGGCCTGTTTGCTCAAAGTCTTAATGTAAGATTGGGGGTTTTCTAAACTCAAGTTTCCTTAGGTGTGACACAGAGCCACTGCCTATACAGCATCTACCCGAACCTGCCTCCACACCACCCCTGCAGGACTCGAGGGCAAGGAGAACCTATGCAAACAGAAAGCTCAGGGTGCTCGCTGTGCCATGAATAATATACTACCTTTAAAAATGTGGTCTTGTGATCTCTCTACCAGCTGAATCTATGTGTCAAGCCGACCTAACAGCTAAAACAGCTTGTCTGCTCGACAATATTGTCTTTTGGGTGAATGATCATCAAATATTTGACAAATAAGTAAATGAGTGAACGAAACCTGGCCGCTGAACGGAGAAAGGTTTGAGGAGGAAAAAGACAAATCAGGAAGACTAACAGACTACTTAAGTTGATCAGACAATAGATTATGGTAGACTGGATTACAATGACGGAATAACAGAGATGGAGAAATTAGCCAAAAAGGGGGAGATCTCTTTTACGCATATGCTGTCCTCACACATCCTTGGCTGACCCCTGAACTGCACAGGCATGGGGTCTGCAGAAACCAACAAAAGAGAGAAAATTTGGAGTTTGAGTCCCCCCTAGTTACAGGGCTTGGTACACATCTCTTGTTTTTCACCGAAAGAAGAGCCAGGCCTTAAAAGTATAGACTTTTTTTGTGGACAATGGACAAGTCCAAGAAATTCAACTAAAGACTATAAAAAAAAGAAGAAGAAGAAGAAAAAGAAACATGCAATAGATTCAGTACAATTAGCCATTTTTAACTGCCAGATAAAATAAAACAAACAAAAAAATCAATACTCTTTAGAGGATAAGAGAATGAAAAACCCCTACATTGTATCTATCATCAAAAATTCTGAGGTATAATAAAAAATTACCACACATACAAAGAAACAGAAAAATAGGATTCAGTGTTAAGAGAAAAAAATAATTCACATAAATAGATTTCAAGATGATCCAGATGTTGAAATTAGCACACAGGACTTTAGAGCACCTATGAGAGAAAAGATGGTCATAATGACCATATAGATAAGGAAATCTCAGCAAAGAAAACAAAAGTATAAAAAGACCCAAGTAAAATTTTAGAACTGAAAAGTACAATATCTGAAATGGGCTTTTTACTTTTGGTTTTAATGCTGAAAACTGAAGCTAAAAAATAAAGTACTGAAAGAAACTCACTACAACAGTAACCACTACATGCACAGGAAAAAGAGCAATGACCGTGTATCGGAAACAACGGAGGCCAGAAGGCAGTGGAATGACGTGTTTATGTTTTATGAGAAACAGTACAGTATTTCAATGTGATAAATAAAAAGATGCATATTGTCAACCCTAAAGCAACCTCTTAAAAGTAATATATAGGTATAGGTAAACATTTTAGAGAAACTAAAATAAAATATTAAAACATATTTGATTAATCCAAAAAAGAGCAGGCAAACAGGGTGAGAGGAACAAAAAGACAGGGCCAAACAGAAAAGAAAAGAAAGTGGAAGACTGAAACTCAACCGTCTCAATAATTCATTAAATAGAAATAAACTAACATTCCAACTAAAATGCAGACATTGTCAGACTAGGTTAAAAAAAAAAGCAAAACTCAACTTCATGCTTCTATAAGGGGAGTTCTTAAAATATAAAGACACAGATAAGTTGCAAGTTAATAGGATGGAAAACTTGAGACTGAAACAATAATCCTAAGAAAGTTGGGAGTGACTACATTATTATCAGATAAAATAGACAATAAGATACTTACAGAGTTTCAAAGTACCTCTCCACAAATACTTATTAATTACCAAGGTGAAAGAGAACATCTACAGCAGAGAAAAGGAAACACTACATTAATCAGGTAAGCAAGTGGACGTCACCAGGAATGGGGAAAATCGAAATTCTGTGACATCTGATAGGATTCAATGAGGAGGACATAGCACCGCTTCTATATCTCTGTCAATATGAGTAACATGCATCTAATTATGAGGACATATCTAACAAACCCAAACGGAGGGACTTTTATCTAGCCTGTAATCTTCAAATGCATCAACACCATTAAAATTGAGGAAAGATTAGAAATTTTTCCAGATTGCAGGAGACGAAAGAGATTTGAAAACTAAATGCAATGTGTGATTTTTGAACTTAATCCTTAAGGATATTATTGGGATAATAATGTAGGCTGAGGATTAGACATTAGTTGTATTTGTGCTAATTATTTGATTTTGATGGTCATATTGTGTTAAGGTTAAGGAATGTCCTTGTTTCTAGAAAAATACACACTAAAAATTTTGGAAGTTGTGAGGCACCAGGTTAGCAATTCACTCCCAAATGGTCCAAGGGGAAAAAAATGTTTGTCGTACTGTACTTGCAGGTTTTCTGTAAGCATGACAAATTACTAAAAAATTTTAATAAAGTCAATTTGTACATAAAAGATTTGAATACCACTATCAACCACATCTGTCTCACTGATATTTTATAGAACAAATGCAGAATACAACTGGATTTGTATTGTGTGTGTGTTTTGCATGAAGATATCATTTAAAGTTACATAGATTTATTATCCAAAAGGATAACTAAATAAAACGGAGCATATGCTAGCGGAGTCGACCTCAGGATCCGCTCCTTTGTATAAAGGGCTTTCACACGCCTTCCCCCTCAGTTCTGAAAGCACAAAGTTCCTTACTCCCTTCACCATGAATAAGGCCGACATTTGACAGCTTCACAAGGCTGACAGGGTTACCCAACAGCCCACCCTCCCTATTCTCAATCCAATTAGACCTCTAATCCTCCAGATGAAAGGCCCAACTGCTCATGTTCCTCATGACAACGACAGCTATTGATTATTTGTCACTGCAGCTAACACCTTCCCTGTTGAGGCTGCTCTGACAGAAGCAAACCTACCAAATTAGACAGCACTTTATCTGCCCTGGAGGCCAAATGGCACAACAAGTAAAGGCTAATAAATGGTATAAAAATGAACAAATCATAACATTATGACAAGCTGATCGTTGCCAGCAGCCTCCCAGCTCAGGTTTGATGTTCTGTTAGACTTGCTCCTTCTCTTTCCTCTCTGCTCTAGCTCCAACTTTGACTGAATTAAAGGCCAGAACAATTAAGGCATTTGACCAGCAAAGATAAGCCAATTGAAGTATCACCAAGGGACATAAATGTCAATAACTGACTGCCATTTGTCAATACAAACATTCTGGAGATGCAAATGCTCAGGCCACTGCTCTCCACTAGGCTGCACTGACTCACTTTCCAAGGAGGATCAGCTCAAACGGACAGTCTGTGGCTATTTAACCAGGAGGAAAAAAAAAAGAAAAGGAAATTCACGGTCCCAAGAGAGGAAGTATTCTATGAAGAACAAGCAAGAGTCACTTGGTTGAGGGCAGAGGGTTGTATCAGAAAAAGAGAGGTGGCAAAGCAAAGCTATTCTTTCTTTTAAGAAATATTCTGATATTAGAAAACTGGAATATCATCATATACTTTTAATTGAGAATACATGCACAGTGAAAGAAATGCTGGACCACCTGGAAAAAGTAACACAGCTTTAACTTTAGAAGTATATTCGCTCATTCAATGAATATTGTTTGACCACCAGTCATGTACAAGACACTGTTCTAGGCAATGGAGTTCATATCTAGTGGGGCGAAAGACACTAAACAAGGAAAAGGAGTAAAAGTGCAGTATTTTAGATAGTGTTAAGTGCAAGGGAAAAAGCAATAAAGCTGAGTAGAGAGAGTAAAATGTGTGAAGTTAAGGGGCTATTAGGACAGCCAGGGAAGGCTTCATTAACACTGACTTTTGAGGGAAAAACTAACGAAAGTGAGCGAGTTAAACACCGAGATCCCCACTGGGATAGCTTTCCTATCAGAGAAAAGGGCAAATGCAAAAACTGTGAGGCAAGAAGAACATTCTTTGCTTCCAGGAGGAACTGCACTGAGGAGAGTAGCTTATGCAGAGAAAACAAGGGGAAGGTCAGAAACAAGGTCATGTAGGTAACAGGGGATTCCTAACATTTAGGGTGTTGCCAATCCTAGGAAGTACTTGGGCTTTTACTCTGAGACTAAAAACCCCTGGAGGGTCTGGAGCCGTGAAGTAACATGATTTGATTTGGGTTTTAAGAGATCATGCTGGCTGATGTGACAGGCACAGACTGCACAGGGCAGGAACAGAAATCAGAGGCCAGTTAGGAGGCCACTACAGTAGTCCAAGCAAGGCTAATATAGTATATAATCCAATCCAAGGTACTGGTCACTATGACCAGGGTAGTGGCAGAGAGGTGTTGAGAGAAGGTTGAATTCTGGACAATTTTTAGAATGTAGAGCTGAGGGACATCAGATTTGCTGATGGACATCAGTCTGACGCCAGTGAACAGGACTTTGCATTAAAATGGCCACTCAGTACCTGTGAATTGAGTTGAATTCTCTACCTAGCAGTTCTATGAAAAAATGCTATGCTTTGAAGCAAGGGAGCTGTGTCAAGGCAAATTTTTAAAAGATGAATTTAAGCAAAGCCTTTGAAGTCTTTGATTCTATGTTTGAATCCTGCACTCTGCCACTTAATGAAAAATTACTCAAACTCTTTGAGTCTTGTTTCTTCATCTACACTATGTAATATTCTCTCATTCTCACCTAGGTGAGAAAAAGCAGCAGAGATGTAAGATAGAAGAGGTTAAGTGAAAAATATACACCTTAGTTCTGAATTAGAATAGGAAGTGACAAAATCATATTTTTATTAAAAAAAATTTCCAAGCAGCGTCCACTGGCTTGGAAACAATCACTAGCACAGACACAATGAGCACTCCTAGATAGCAGACTGTGGTCTCCAAACACTTTTCTCTGCTATAAAGAACCACAGTCCCTAGAAGAAATAGCTGATTCTAAGTCGGAAACAAAAAGTACAGAAATGAACCTGGAATATTTGGTCATCAGATAGCAAGGAAGCTATCATATAATAGGATCGCGTCAAAACAGTCCAGGAACCAACTTGAAGGACCTCTCACAACCAAAGATGAAGTAATTTGAATATCAATTAAGGATAATAACAATGGGTTGATAGAACAAATATGTTAAAATGATACTAAAAAAATCTTATGCCTTGTATATGATGATGCTAAAAAGAAAAAAAGAAAAAATTTAATTGGTTATTGTGGAATTGATACAGGGAGATTGCTGGGGAGAAGGGAGGGGGTCACAGAAAACACCCCATACAGTGCTGGAGAGACTGTGTTCGGCATTGTGTTGCCGCAGCAACTGAGCTAGCACAGTGCCTGATGCGCATGGGCAGAAAAGCTGCATGTAGCTACTGAGAGTGATCGACAGAGGCTAGCTCCCCTACCCCACTTCCAACTCCTGGTAGAAAAGATAACAAGAGGTCACAGCAACACGTGTACCACGAAGGTGAACATGGTGGTTGGGGGAGGTGCTGATCTGCCAGTCTAGCCTATAGGATTGGCTGGAGTGCTGGATGTTTCTGGAGTACATGGAATTTTGGACCTGGAGATTTAAACAGAAAGAGGGCAGAGGTGTTTGCCTCTTCTCCTTCCCCTCACTCACCTTGTTGGGGGCTGGAGCATTCACGGTCCAGGGGCCCTAGAAACCATGTGGCCTGGCAGTGGCCCCAGGCCGGGGCACAGGAAGTGGTGGCGGTGGAGTGGCTGCATGGGCGGCACACACACAGACTCCAGAAAGATGCCGAGAACTGGACTGTGACCTGGAGCAAGCTAAACCAGCTGGATGATAGTGCTGCAGCTGCCTACGTTTCCCAAAGGATGGTATTTGAAATGGGAGAAGGAACTCCAGGCACAGCCTTGAACTAATCTGGCAAAGGGTGGCGGGGTTATTCTTTGGGTGTTCTAGAGGGGAGCCTGCCATTCTTCCAAAATTGTGTAGGTTGGGAATAAACAACCTCTTTCCTTTTTCATCAAACCTCTGCCTCTGGAGTTTGCCGATGGGCAGCGGGCAGTAGAACCCTGTTACTGTTCAGTAACAGAAGGACACAGGAAACCAACTCCTTATTTTGAAAACTAGTAAATAAAGAGAAAAAAATCAAGGATTTATTCTTCCTTTTCTATATGAAGTTTCTCTTTAATGAATTATTCCTGCTAACAATTATAGAAGGAATGATAGTATATCACCACTTTGCAGTTCCTAATAAACAACTTGCTTTAAGTAATGAACATCAGTAACTACTAATGTCACATAGAGGTAATGAAACATTATGTGTCTCCTGATGAGAAAGGTATCATAAGAATGAAATAGTTTAGCCAAAAAAAAAAATGAATTGGAATCAGATCAAGTCTATAGATTCAATAACAAGTTCACAAGGAATACACAAGACAGAGGAACATAATTTAGACTGAGAGAATCTGTCTAGGTCAAGACTTTAGTTAGGTTAGGAGTTAAGCCACAGTTACAAAAAAAACTTTAAGGAAAAAAAGAGAGATGGAGGAGAAATCTATAAATTAAAAAAAAAACTTAAAGACATAAACCAATCACAAGATATAGCTCTTATTTGGATCCTGATTGAAACAAATATAAATAAACAAAAACATTTATCATTTATGAAATAAATTAGAAATTGAATACTGATGAACAATTTTATGATGCAATGATACTAAATAATTCTTGTTCAGTTTTTAGTATTACAATGGTTATCTTTAAAAAGAGTTATTTTTGTTTAGAAATAAATATTCACATAGTATCTGGGATTTGCTTGGATGTGGGAAGGGGAGAAGTTCTCCCTAATAAAATATTTAAGAAGATATGAGGCTTAAAATAACCTTAGTGTCAAAACCATCGACTCTTCCTCTTAAATCAATAATTCATCAGTAAGTTCAAAATGTATTTAAAACTGGACCACTTCCTATCACCTCCAGCATTACCACTCTGGTGCAAGGCAGCAGCATCTTTAGGTTTCCAAATCGGTCTCACTTTTTCAATCCTTAGCCTTTTGACAGTCTACCCTCAGCACAGCAGTTAGAATGAGGCTTTCAAAATATAAGTTAGCTCATATTTTCTGTGCTCAAAACTTTCAGCAACCTTCCCCTCTAATGCCGAGTAAAAGCAGAATCCTTAAATATCTTAAGAATCCTTAAACAGGCCTTATATGATCTCTGATCTCATCCTCACTCCATCAGAGCCACGCTGGCTTTCTTGCTGACTGCTCCTTGTAAATAGCATGTTCCCATCTCAGGGCCTTTGCACTTGGCATTCTCTCTCCCTGCAAGGTTTGTTACCTCATAACCTTGAAATGTTCGCTTCATGTTACTTTCCTAAGTGAGGCTTATCCTGATCACCCTATTTATATTTGCAACCCCTAGGCTCCTTGTTCCATATCAGCCTTATTTTTTCCACCTTATATTTTATAACACTTATTCACTTATTTATTTTCCACCAACAAAATGTAAGTTCCTTGAAGGCAGGGATCTGTTTTGCTTTGTTTGCTCCTGTATCCCAAACATATAAAATAATACCTTATGATTTGTAGTAGGGGTACAATAACTAACTCTCTGATGACTAAATGAATTCTTTGCTTTTCAGACCCGTGCTCTTTACAACTACAGTTCTCAAATTTGTGGGTCGAAGCAATAACATGCGAGGTGGTGCCCATAGTTGTTGCTGGCAAAGCTAAGTGATTTGACTATTCCTTATCTAGGAGCATTCAGGCAAAGACATCCACATTTGCTAAACAACAGAAAGGACATCAAAGTAGGGTGTTAAGCCATTCCCATTGTAAGCAGAGCTGGTACAGCTGGCTTTTTTGTAGCCTAGAGCTGAAGGGAATTCCACAAAGGTAGACTATGGTCATTGTTTTAGATCAGTGATTTTCAACCAGTGTGCCACCAGAATTTTTAAAACATACAATACCCAACTATTTAGCCAGGAGCACTGACCCCTTTTTCCTTTGACTGTCAAATAAAAAAATGACAACAGCCAACACAATAGTCATCTGGAGTAAATGAATCAAAATTATACCTATGTTTTGTCAGATCAGCAAAAATGCACTTTTGGATGTGCCACAGAATTTTAGTAATTAGTTTATGTGTGCCATGTGATGAAAAAGGTTGTAAATGGCTGCTTTACAGAATAGTTAGGTCCACAAAGCCCTGTAAGTGTCCATAGAAACTGTGGCCAATGCTAGAAGGGTACCTGCCTAACATCTCTGCCCATCGTCTTCCAGGCTAACAGCACCCTGATTTTTGTTGATCCTCCTTTAAATGGTTATGTCCTTCAGAGGAAGCTGGACCCTCATTAAATCCACACAGTGGCTTTGATTGGTAAAAACAATCATGGCAATTTCATCCTCCTTGCCAAGACTGTAGATTATATCTGGGAGCCAAAGGGATGGAAGGAAAGTCTACCACAGTGTTCTGGGAAGGTTCTTATTGCTGCTCAAAAGTTGAACAAGATAAGGTCCTTAAATTTTTCTGCTTCTAGATACTGTGACGTGCATTTTATCTTTTCCCCCAGCTTTGGACTTACTTTGACTCTAATTAAGGAAAAATTTAAGTCTAGCTCATTGGTGGGATCAGAGAGAGTCGACTTGGATGCCTTGATGTTATTATGGTCATGCCCCAATTTTCTGTCTTGCTCCTGAGATATACTCCCAATCTTGTACCTCAAGGTCTGGCAAATAGATGCCTACATATCCATCTACCCATCCACACACTCAGCAGTATTATGGTCTTAGGTCCCAGGGATCTAATTATGCTCCTTACATACTAACTTAAAAACCAGCCTACTGTTCAAATTTCTTCAACCCTTCTCCTTTGTGAGTATTCCTAAGGAATGGTGTCCTTTCATACCTCACCTACTCTTTCAACTTTGTGGCTGAGGTCTTGCTGACAGATGACCCACTTTCCTCATCTCCACATCTCAGCGTATCTTGTACTCTAGGAAGCCTTTGGCTCCTCTTGCTGGGATCCCTCCTATTATTTCTGGTTGCAGTTTTGCACATTTTTTCCCCATCCCAGTGATGGCTTCAGTCCCATGCACACCAAGTCTAGCCTGTCCACTGTCAATTGAATTATAAGTTCCTCTCTGACAGACCATACACAATATTCTACACTTTTTCATTCACTCGGGGATGGAGAGATGGAGAAAAAAGGAAAATGGACTCATAGACGTGGACAACAGAGTGGTGATTGTGGGAGAGGGGTTTAAGGGGATGAATGGTAATGTAAAAAAATACTGTGCAAAAAGGAAAAAAGGAAGTGCAGTCAGTGGTCTTCTCCAAGGAGATGCTCCGGGTAGGGGACCCAGGCGGTGACCTCACTACACTGAGCTGTACTGTGCAGTGACCTCTCTTCCCGACGACAGAGCCCAACAGAACTTGGAACCCTGGTAGCCAGGCAGCCACATTCTAAATCTGCCTCTCCCTGGCTCATTTGGCTGGACACTTTGACACCTGACAGGATGTTTTCTTGTCATCTGCCAGTGTCCTAAGGCTGTGGCCCCAAAAGAGGCAGCAATGATAGTATGTTCCAACATGCCTGCCACTGGGTCCACACTCATTCCAGACACCTGTGGTCATTTTCATGGCGGGACCCAAAGGTAACACAGAGTGGCCCAGGGCAGTTCTGTTTGAGCCAGACCATCACTCTGATCCCACCTAAGCAGCCCTATGTCCCCTCCCTATGTGTGTGTGTGCGTGTGTGTGCACGTATAAGGGGGTTCATGAGGGGAGTCTGCCCAAGAGGGAACAGGCCAGGGTGGTTAGCAGTCTGGTGGGCTGGTCATGTTCACACCCCAGGTCAAGGCTGGTTGGGTGGATGTCGAGTGTGGCTGGTGCCCTCTGCCTATGGTTTATCCTGAGCCCTGGAGGTGAATCTCATTTCCTTTGCATGGAGGTCTGTGCAGACATGGGACTGGACCAGATCTGGAGGCAGAAGGTCCAGTGGGAAGAAGCAGCGGCAACTAAGTGACTATGACCAGGCAGGGCTTGAGGCCACTGGACTGGTTGCCAGTCACTGTCATTGTAGAGCTCCACCCAGGTCATGGAGAAATGGCAGCTGCTTGATGAAGACCCTGCCCCATGTCTGCCAGCGAGAGGTCACATTGTATGCCACATTGTTGAGGGCCAGAGCAGACCCAAGGTGACTGGCCACCTGGGGGTCTGGGGAACCAGGCCCAGTGGACAGCTGGAGGACACCACCCCTGAAGCTGCCTGGGCTCTACAGCCAGCTCATCACTTCCAACTGCAGCCTGGGGCACAGTGCCCACATTCAACACACAGGGCCAGTGACCCGGAGCCCAAGGAGGCGGAGCCCAAGGGTCAGAAGGTCGGGGAGGTGGGGTTGGCATGGGGGGTGGAGACCCATATGAGCTTATGGAGAGGGGTCAGTGCCAGACACACAGGAAGTACCTGCAGAAGTTGGCCAGGAGCAAAGACTGGCCTCAGACCACCCATGTGCTGAACTGCCCACGGGAAAGGATCTCCTGAGGTGGGTGTTGGTCTCTGTCTGTGTTCTGTCTTTAGGGAGCACACGGAAATGCAGGCACATAGGTGAACTTTTCTCCTCTCACAACTCCAGCACCAGCCCAGGAGGCTGCTCTGGACGTGGAAGGGTATCCGCCTCCAGTGGTCAAGGCATCTCCAATGGCCACTCCAGCTGCACCTCTGGAGCTGGGGCTGGTCCTGACTGAGGCCCCACCACGCCTGTCTGAAGAGCCCTCCCTTGACCCTGCCCTGGTTCCCACCACAGAGAGGGGGCTCCCCTGGAAAATGAATCAGGGCCAGCTCTACAGCTGACTGTTGCACCTGTTGAATTTGCTTTCCTTCATTCTCTGATTTGTTTCTTTTATTTCCTTTCATTGCTATAGTTTTATTTTCTCCATGGTATGATTCAGTTTTCTATTTTTAAAAATTTTATTATTTGGGGTTCTTTTTGGGTTTTTTCTTGTGTTTTTTCTTTTTATCCTTTGCTTTTCTATTTTTATCATTTAAAATAATAAATAAAAGGTGCTGTTCATGTTTTAAATCTGTGCCATTCCTGAGCATGATGTACTTTCATGAGGTTGCACAAGCATCACAAGGTTGCACCAGTATCACCACCATATCTAGTTGCAGGACGCTCCACCAGAAGGACTCACCCGCCACTCCTCCTGCCCTTGGCAACCTTTGATCTGCTTTCTGTCTCTGTTCCTTTACCTAGTCTGGAAGTTTCCTATCAATGGAATCTTACAATAGGTACCTTTTTGTGTCCACTCACATATTTTGTTTGTTTTTATCTGAAATTGCATTCTGATTATTTCAAAGGGAAATTCCAGATGGATTAGTGATCACAGGTTAAGGGGAAAAAAAGCCCTTTAATAAGTGTGTCAATAATCTCAGGGTAGACACCACTGTGGTAAGTGTGACCCCAGGGCCAGAAGCCAGTCAGGACTACTCCAAAGAATTCAAGAGGGAAGACTGCCAAGCTCATTTTACCAGGCCAGAATTATCTTAATTCTAAAACCAGATAAGGACACTACAGAGAAAGAAAATGATAAGCTAATATCCCTGACAAACATAGATAAAAACAAAATATCCTCAACAAAATATTAGCAAACCGAATCTGGCAATACATTAAAAAGATCATGCACAGTGATCACATGGGGTGTACTCCTGGGATGCAAGGTTGGTACGATATCTGCAAATCAGTTACTGTGATACACCACATAAACAAAATGAAGGGTAAAAATTATGCAATCATATCAATAGATGCAGAAAGTGCATTTGATGACATCTAGCCTCCATTTATGATAAAAACTCTCAGCAAAGTGGAAATAGAGGGAACATACATGCACACAATAAAGGCCATATATGACAAGCCTACAGCCAACATCATATGCACCTGGCAAAATCTATAAGCATTTCCCTTCAGATAGGGAAAGAGGCAGGGATGTTCACTTTCATTATTCTTAACCAACATAGTAGTGGAAGTCCTAGCCACAGCAATCAGACAAGAGGAGGAAATAAAAGGCATCCAAATTGGAAAGGAAGAAGTAAAACTGTTATTATTTACAGATGAGATGATACTATACAGATACTAAAGATTCCACCTAGAAACTACTGAAACTGGTGAATGGATTCAGCAAAGTAGCAAGATACAATATTAGTTTCCAAAATAGGAGAATATATTCTCTGATACATCTGATACAGGGTTAATATAAAAAATTTGTAAAGAACTTATAAAACTCAACACCAAAAAACATCCAAAAATATCGAATTTAAAAGTCAGGGCAAAAGACATGAATAGACACTTCTCCAAGGAGAACATACAGATGGCCAACAGACATAAGAAAAGATGCTCAATGTCACTAATCATCAGAGCAATGCAAATTAAAAACCAATGAGATATCACCTCACACCTGTCAGAATGACTATCATCAATGAATCAACAAACAACAAGGGCTGGCGAGAATATGGAGAAAGCGAACCCTTTTGTACTGTTGGTGGGAATGCAGGTTGGAGCAGCCACTGTGGAAAGCAGTATACAAATACCTCAAAAAATTAAAAATCGATCTGCCTTTTGACCCAGCTATCTCACTTCTAGGAATACATCTGAAGGGACCCAAAACACTAATTCGAAAGAACACAAGCACCCTATGACCACTGAGCATTATTTACAATTGCCAAGATATGGAAGTAGCCCAGGCATTCATCAGTGGATGAGTAGATAAAACAACTATGGAACATTTACACAATGGAATAGAACTTGGCCATAAAAAAGAAGAAAAGTTTACCCTTTGTTACAGCATGGATGGGTCTGTAGAACATTCTGCTAAGTGAAATGAACCAGTCAGACAAAGAACTTATATGTACAACCCATGGACATGAACTAAGTGGGGATGGGGTGGGGTGGGGAATGCTGGAGGGTTGTGGGGGCAGGGTGGAGGGGGGAAAAAGGAGGAAAAAATGGGGAAAACTGTAATAGCATAATCAATAAAACACACTTAAAAAAAAACAAGATAAAAAAAAAAAGGAAAAGAAGCCAGTCAGAGAAAGACAAATACTGTACGGTTTCACTCATACGTGGACTTAATGATCAAAATGAACAAACCAGCAAAACAGACAGACTCATAGATACAGAGCAAGAGGACAACTATGGGAGTGCGGTTTAGAAGATAAAAAATATTTTGCATTACTTTTTATAGCTACATAGTATTCCACTGTGTAAATACAACACTATTTAATTCCACTGCAATTAAAGAGCCTTGTGCATACATCATTTATTTTTCATTGCTATATGTTTGGCATAGATTCCTAGGAGAGAAAATATTGAGTCAAAGGTAAACGCATATTCTAGTTAATTTTGCTGGATATTGTTAAGATTCCCTCCCCATACAGGTGGTATTATTTTTCATTCCCTCTAGCAACAGTTTTGTCATCAGAGCACATTGTCAAACTTTTTGACTTTTGCCAATCCAACAGATGAAAAACATGATCTCATCGTAATTTTAACTTGCATTTCTCTTATGCCAAACAATGTTGAGCATATTTTCACATATGCAAGGACCACTTGCATTTCTTTTTCTTTTGAACTATCTGTTCATATCTCTTGCTCGTTTTTTAGTCATTGGTTTTTTTTCTTTTCCATTTAGTTATTAGGTATATTAACCCTTTGTTCATTACAGAACTTGCAAATATTGTTTGTCTCCTTTTTATCTGCTTATGATGTTTTCTGGGAAGGAAAAGTCTTTCTTATTTCTATGTTGCCATATGTATTAATCTTTTTCCTATTGCTTGTATGTTTTCATTCACAGATTGAAGGTTTCCCCCAGTCCCAGATTGTGCATTGTGAACCTTCATGGTATATTTAACATTTGATATATATGTACCTTACCATTCAATTAAACAACAATTTAAAGCATGCACCTGTGTGCACATGTGCACACAAACACAGAAACACACACAGGCTGCATTAGCTTACAATCTGCAAAACATTGAAACCACCAAACAGTTACACACATGGCTAAAGCCTGTAAGTATGGTCTGATATTTTAGCTCAAATTCCTAACAAATGGTTTGCAGAGTTAGGCTGATGAATCACAAAGAGATAGAAAAGATATGAATAAAAATTTTTAAAAGATATAAACCATGTCTTGTGAAATTTAAAACTGGTTGAGATAAACTGACTATTCTCAATAATTTTTTTGAAAATGACTAGTTTTATCGGTGAAATATTAATTTCATGATGATTCAGAATCTGAAAGTCTTTAAATATTTACACACAGGTTGAATTTAATATTTCAAGATATACAAGGTCTCTCCAGAAAGTATCCAGCCATGTAATACAAACAATAGAGACATTTATTGCAGAAGACACAAGATACAAGAAACACTGTACACAGGATAATGACACCTCAGACCCTTCAAAGTAAGCACCTTAGGACCTCACACAGTTCTCCCAATCGCCATCAGCTGCCATGTTGTATCTTTCTCAATCTCATTGTCAGTCTGAAATCTCTTCCCTTTCAAAGGTGATTTTAGTTTAGGGAAAAGCCAAAATCTTTTGTGCAGGGCACCAAATCTGGGCTGTAGTGGGGCTGAGTAACCTGGGTGATTTGTTTTACCAAAAAGCTCTGCACGAGATATGATGCATGAGCTGGCACATTGTCATGATGAAGCTGCCAACCACCAGATGCCCATAGCTGCAGCCTTCTGAATCATCTGAATAGTTTCCGTGGAAGAATGTTCAACCTTAATGCAAAATTTGATGCAGATTTATTGCTCTATTCGTTCAGTCATTTTGAATGTGACGGCCACACAGTACACAGGCTCACTCAACAGCATCTACCACCCCCACTGACTTAGTACAGTGAAGTTGTCATTATTCACACATGTGCATTCCAGTCCACTCTCCTTTGCTGCCAGGGGACATCAATTCATGCAAACTGTTCTTGTTATATTAACGATGGCTGGAATTTTTCCAGACAGACCTTGTCATATAAATAGTATAATGCCCAAAACATAGCTAATACTAAAAATGTATTTGTTGAACAAATGAATAAATGAATTTCATATACATCAGAAGTGGAATGACAAGCAAGTGGGCTCTGATAGATTATATAAAATTTTCAAGAGACCTAGTTACCACTGATGACATTGTTTAGACAAGTATAAAGAAAGGAAGAATAAAATAGTATTTTAAATTGAAAAAGCTAATTTTAGTAGCAGTGTTTCAACACTTACACTTTTCTGCAGGCAGGATCTATTTTGATATCAAAGACTAGGATGAAAACTCGGGTCACTCACACTGGGAGAAATGACAGCTATACTGGATGACAGATTCGAGAATCAAGAGGACCTTGGCAGCTTGCATGATGAACCCAACTCAATTCGCCAAGTGTGAACTGGATATTGGTTATGCACTAGGCACTGAAAGAAAGAGATGACTATGACACTCGTCCTGATATTAATATGTTCATTGTCTGTGGGGAAATCAAATGTGTAAACCAATAAATATGTCTCAGTGTGATAGGTGACATAACAGTGGTTGAGTACATAGGTACTGGAGGAACCAAGGAGGTAATGGTAAACCCTACCTAAGTCTGGGAAGTTCAAAGAAATGATTAAATATGGATACAATAAGATGTACACTTGGGTCCAAAACCACAACAGTATGAGTACAGGATCAGTTTAAGCAGTACTAATCATAAAGCAGACTTCGAGATTTTATTTGAAAAACCTCAAACATGAATCAACTGTGTTTGGTTGCCAAAATGTTAATGGTCATCAGACCAACCGACATTGTATTCTATACCAGATGTCTTACTTCAGGGGAATTTAAGCAACTGTGTACATAGACGGTAAAAGGGACTAGGGAAGGAGACTTGAAAGCTATTATGTAAAGAATGAATAGGTCAGAGTAAAACTAGAGAAACATTTCTTGGCCGGAACAATTACAATGTTAAGATATATGTCAGAATATCCTTTGCTCAGAATCTTCCAATGCCTCATCACATTCACAGTAAAAACATATTCCTAACAGCGGCCAAAAGGTCCTACAGGATCTGGCGACCATTTCTTTCACGCCCTCATCACCTACTGCTCCACCTACTGCTCTTCCCTTGCTCACTCATGACATCACGCTAGCCTCCTTGTTACTACCCAAGCAAGGGTAGTAGCATGTCACCACCCATGCTTGTTCCAGGCATGCTCCCATTATAAGGTGTTTGTTCTGACTGTTCCTTCTGCCTGGAACAAAAAAAGTTCTTCCCTCTGCCACTTACATGGCTAACTTTCTCATCTCCTTCACGTCTTCCTTCCAATGCCAACATTTCCATGAAGACGATTTTGATGGCCTTACTCAAATTTATAACCTGCTCTCCCCAGTTGCCTCCTCCCTGGCTTTCTTGGGTTCCCTTACTTTGGTATTTTGATTATATTTCTGTTATCACATTAGTAAATTATTACTTGAGCTTTGTAAAAGTTTAACAGTCAAAGGAGGTATAGGGGCCCTATGTTTGATCAGGGGGAAATGTGCCCGGGGGCTGACAAATTTCACACCACAGGAACGGTAGGCCCTGGTTCCCTCTCGCTCTCTGTACAACAGTAAAATAGGAATAGGAAAAAAAGAGGAAATTATATGGACAAATACGGTCTTATGACATAAGAAGGTAATTAGCAAATGAATGCTCAGATTTTCTTTAGAACTGATGTTGAAGGGGTTCAGAACAGGCCTCTCCAACATGTGCCACTTTTCCATGTGAGTTATTTCGGGCTAAAGGCAATCAAGGTGCTGTGGGCTCATGAGAAATTTTTACCTTTCCCTTAAAGGATTTAAATTTGTGGCTTTGCCCATAATAAGATTTATTACCAGAAGGAACTTCTCATGATTGATCTATGTGACAGGGCAAACTTCTAATTACCGAACATCTGCTCCTATCCTGAGATGATCCTCCTTCCCTCTGAAGCCCAAGGTGCCTTACCTCATCCTTAGCTCAGAATGACATCTATACCTCATTTTAACTTTCCAACTCCGACTCTCTCAATTATGTGGGGTTTCCATACATATGTAATTAAATTTGGTTATTTTCTCTTGTTAATCTGTCTCATGTAAATTTAATTAGACCAGGCAGAACAACCTAGAAGGGTAGAGAAAATTTTGTTCCTCCCTCATAATGTTATGTACGAAATTAATTTTTAAAAGTTTAAGTGAAAGTAAGTGGATCTGAAGTTCCTTTTTATCAGCTGTAAAAATATTCGCTGGCCCATGCCCAGAGTTTGAAAGAGATCAGCATGACTCTAATGAAAAACAAGCTGTAGGTCTCAAAGAAATTCAATATATACTCTTTCTTTTCCTTTTAGCTTTTGATTGGTTTCCATGGGAATCTAAGCTAGTGGGGATCTCTAACCTACTCATGGAGAGCAGATGCTTGTATTTTTATAACTTAGTAAAAGTGGGGGTCAGTGAAGAGATAAAGATGATTAGAAGATGAATATGGTTGTTACACATGTGATCATGTTCAAAACAAAATTCTGCAAGCCATGTAGGCTTTAAAATACAATCTGCAAGGCTGATCTGCTGTGTTTGAGAGGAAAAACACTGAAGGAAACCATAAAGGAAAAACACTGAACCTAGAGGCAGAAGCTCTCAGCCCAAAGTCTGAATCTGGCTCACGAGAAAGAAATCCTCAGGTACATCTTTGGGATTTTGACTGGGAAACTGGACTTGGGAATTACTCTAGGACAGAAGAACCAGAATCTGAGAAAGTAAGCTTCAGAGAAGCATGTAATTTCTCTGTCAGTGAAGCTTTACCAAGAGCACTGCGCTGGCAACTGGGAAAACAAGCTAATTCCTGACTCTACAAGTGACAAAGTGGTCTTGAAGAACTCAACCTATACCTCAGCTTACTTATATATAAAAAAAGATAATTCAACTATTCTAACTGCTGTGACATGACAATGAAAGTAAATATTTTTTCCTTCCTAGAGCTATGTTAGGAAATTTCAAAGTAGTGATTTCAATCAAGATGTGTTGATATGTTGTTCCTTGTGACTATAAATTTCCTCCATGCAAGCAGAAGGACACTGAGTACAATCAAAGTATTAAAAGACAGAGAGGTTTTGATTTCAATTCTCAGATTTGTTTTAAAATAGACCAACTCCGGTTGTGGTTGGAACACTCATTTGAATGTAAGATGATAAACATTTGAAACCAGCTTCTAAACTGGAAAACCAGAGGGCAGGTTTACAGACCGGAAGGGAACAAACTTGATGCTAGTTTGGGAATGTCAGGATAAAATAAAGGATGGGAGTTTCAGAGGTATTCTACTCTGCTCCTTTAATTTTGGGAAATCATTTAACATGGAAACAACATATTTTGAAAATTAGTGATTAATAATAAGTTTTCATTGATGAATAGAGAATTCTGTCTGATTTAAAAAAGAAAAAAACTAAACTATCACCTGAAGCTTCTTTAATTTTTGTATTTAACATGATATAATTCTTCAAAGTGTGTAACTTAATCTTCTTGAAGCCAAATTAATAACCTCCTGGAGATTAAAAATGCATAACTATGAGCATTTAGTAAGACCGCTAAAGTTTTTTGACCCTTATCAGCAATAAATGTATCTGTGGAAGTCAGAGAAATAGTAGCTTCCCTGGAGCAAAACATTTCCAACAATTAGATATCTTTTGTGAGAAACCCAGAGAAGGTATGACTGATTGCTTTCCTGGATTAAACCGAGGGTACTAAACGAGAAACAAATTAGATGCAGATGTTCAGTTTATTGAGATTAATTTTATTCTCATGGGTACCATTTCCCTGGCTGCTTGGACTAACAGCAATTTGTTTCCAGAGAAGTGAATATGTGTCAAAATAACTAAGCCAATCACCACAGTTCAATAAGATTTTCCCATATATGTATTTTGAAAGTGGATGAATGTTTCTAATAAACAAAATGTCTAGCATTTGTATTAATAATAACTTTCAATATAAGTAACATAATATATATTCATTCACTCAACCTAGATATGTCAGACACTGTAAGATTCTGGGGGGATTCAAAAATAAATAAAATGAGGTTCTTGCCTGGAGCCCTAATCTGGCGGGAAAGAGACAAGTGAGCACTGAGACAGTACAGGATAACGGGGCCCTGACAGAGGTAGGAACGGAACACTACGGGAACGCGAGTTTTTCCTACTAACCTCCCTCAAGGAAGATAACATAGTATAGTTCGCTATCAAAAAAACAAAAAGCAAAAACATAAAAAACAAATGAGAATGGTTGCTCTTGAGGTCAATAATAATAACAATGACTATTCACATGTTGTGGAGATTGGTATTTTATAAAACGCTTCGGTATTGTAAGGTAGACAGACCAACTTTAACTATCACTTGATATATTTACCCATGATCTTTGCAAACATGTTAAGAGAAGGAATCATGTCTTTCACCTTTTTGTATTCCAAGGCCTAGCACAGTACCTGTTACACAGTAACAGTTTCAGCATGTGGAATGAACAAACGCATGACCATATACACAAATATTGATGATTGCATAAATGGCACACTTCTGAGTTCACAGATAACAGAATTTAGTGGATAGGCAATACCTGAAAAGAATATTTGATACCTGATATATTAGGGAGGTTCATACTGACAGTCCTTAATTTTAGCAGACATATGTGATTCATTTTTCAATAATCTCTCCAGATACATGGTCATGACTACATAGCAGGCATTTGGTAACTACTTACTGAATGAACAGTTCTACCTTCACAAACATGTCTCTTGCACCCAACTCCTCCTCTCTGCATAGCTTTCTATATAACTCCACTCTCTTCTTCCAAAGTAGCTTGAGTTGCCATATTAGTCCCCCTAAAGTACTGTGATCATGTAACTTCAATTTTCATATTTCCTAAGTGGCTCCCTAGTAGTCAGGATCCTTCATTTTAAAAATATAATTAAAAAATAAAAGCATGTGAAGTACATAGTACAAAAGCCTGGCACGAGCCCACATCGGATGCTAAATGCCTGAAAATTAATGAGCTAGGTTGTTCTGAGAAAATTGGTTATTCATCTGTTTTAAAATGATAATGGATGGACCCCTACACAAAAGTTATTTGTTATATCATAAAAGACTTGAAAAGATAGTATAATTTTAAAACAATGTCTGCTTAGTTCTTTAGTCTCCCAGCTGTTGTTTACTGCTGGGTTTTGAGAGCCTCACCCTATAACAGCACAGTTTAGGAATTTGCTAATAATTTGTGAGGAGTCTATACCCTGAGTCTATACCCAGATTTTTGAGTTCCTTCCCTACAGTTGCCTTCTCTCCAGGACTTTGCCCTTCAAGACCCAGCCGCTGCCAACTCCAAGTGCTATCTGGGTTTCTCAGCCTACAAAGATTACAGCTTCCGGCTTGGGTTGTGTTCTTTTGAATTCCAATTTGGAAAATGCCTTAAGGAAAAAGTCAGAATAAATGTGGAGCTAATTTCACATGCTTCCCTTCTCTGAATGATCACAGTTTCTTAGATCTTGCTTATGCTGACTGCTCTCAGTGCCTTCAAACAACGCACTGTATATATTTTGTTCAGTTTTGAGAGATGTTTTTGGCAGATGGGTTATTCTAAAGTAAGTGGTCATGGTCAGAACTTATGCCTCGTTATGAAAGTTTCTTACGGGTTGCTCATTTTTCTGATTTCTTCTTTTACATCTTTAAACATTCCATCAATGGTTATTTTATATTGTGTTTCTAATGATGGCAATATCTAATGTCTTTGATGGAATAAATCTGCTTATTATTTTTGCTCTTATTCATGGTAGATTGCTTCCTCATGTGTTTTACCGTGGATCATGTTTGATCTGTTTCAAGATGAGGGAATCCTAGAAGTTTAAGGTGAAGAGGTTTTCTCTGAAGAGAGTTTGTGCTTGTGTCTGCTCAGAGGCAGGGTGTGCTGCAGACCTGGAACGTATGTCATCTACAACTATTCTGCAAAAATTATTTCTAGACCCTGCACCATCTTATTCCTTCCTGATCTATGCAAACTTTGATTTCTTAATAATGGTGTTTTTGTATGAAGCACAAGATCGAACACAATACCCAGGTTTGACATGCACAGACAGAGTACTAAAGAATTATTACCAACCTTATTCTGGAAACTCTACCAATGCGAGGATAGCCTAAAGATATATTACTGCTTTTGGCAACACAGAAAAACAAACTGCAGCACAGAGATGGGAAATGCATAATTATCAGATAGCCGAAAGAACATGAAACTTGTTATTTATGAAGTCAGCTATGTAAATTGTGACATGTAAATCATAGTCCTATTTATTCCTTGACATTTAGAAAAATCACAATTAAGAAAATAAAGGCAAAACGAAGAGCGAAAGAAAACAAGGCACCACGTCCTGTGAAGAGATGCACAGCTAAGCCAGCATGGCTGGGTGTGCACTCTCTTCCTTCATCACACACCTCTGCAAAAATGTCTCACTGTGGGATCACGGCTGAGGTGCTTATTTTTCCCCACAGGACCCACTGATATTAAGTTGGTCTTCTCCAATCACCATTTCTGAAACTGAGTTTTAAATCTAAATGAATCACAGTTTTAAAAGATCTATCAAATTCTTAATATTGGGGCTATTCCCAGTCTGAAATCTTGACTTTATGAAAAGAAGTTAAATGGAGTCACCCTTCCTGAATGAATAATTTTAACAGCTGACAAGCCTAGGTGAAAGGTTATAAGTATATGTGTAGTAGTTAAAAGTGAGACTGAAAATGAGAGAGATTTTTTAAAAATTACTATAGTGAAAAGCAAATTCAAAAGCAGTAACTTTGGAAATAACCTGACAGACCTAACATATAACTAGCATATCCAGCGGTATATCTTAATGTCAGTCTCCTTTTATGTATTCAACTAATGAAAAGGTATTTTTCTAACCCTTCAATTAATATGCTATATCTGGTTCACTTTTTAATGGGAAATAACTCTAATATTAGTTTCTGCTTGATTTACCTAATTTTTATTGCTTTTTATACAAAAAATAACATAAGTCTAAAATAATAAAAAGAGAAACACCAGGCACTAGAAATACATTTTATAGACCAAAACTTTATGGTGGGAAAATAGTTTTCAGGTACAAAGATCTTTAAATAAATTTGAAACTTCCCATTTGTATTTTTTGAAATCATTTAAATAGGAGATATAGTTTTAGATTTTTAAAAAGTTTAAAACATATTCAGAAAATGAATTTCTGTTATGCCCCTTAAATGCCCCTTATTTTAGGGGGGACTATAGATTTTTATTGCAGAAGTCATATTCATTAAACAAAAATTTTAAACAGTGGCAAGTACAAAAATTCTCAATATTTCCAATATTTAAACCCAACCACTATTAACATCTCAGTAGGGTTTTTTGTTTGTTAATTGCTTTTTTCCATGCATAAATTGATTTGTAATATAGTTCAATCATAAAATTGTACATACAATTTTTATTCCTTTTCCCTGACTTAACCTTAGATCATAAAATAAAATCTATTGTTCGAGACACTTGGATAAGTGAAAGTAGCCACTGAACGCTTATTTGTGCTTTACTAACTGCAGTTTTAAGACTGTAGAGAAAACATATGAAACTAAGATTCATACACTTGTGATTTCTTTATCATCTGTCCATTGCACAGTTCCATGCACCAAGTAATAACTACCACACAAAACGTTTATACATCAAAATAATTTTACGTCTCACCTTTTGAGCTGCAAGATGCAGGGCTGTTCTCCGGCTGTGGTCAGTTTTATTAACATCCGCTCCCGCCTTCAGGAGGGCATCTGCACAGTCCAGTCTGTCAGCCAACACGCAGTACATAAGTGGTGTTCTCCCAAATTGATCTTCTTTGTCTTTAAGGGCAGCGTTGCCTATGAGTAAAAGAAACAGATGGTGACATTTGATAATTGTTGTTGTTATTACTAATATGATTAGGAACTACATTTACTGAGTGTTTATGAAGCACTGTGTTAAACACATTAAATATAGTACCTCATTTTTACTGACCCTATCAGATAAATATTACCATCCCTGTATTAGAGGAAACTGACGCTCAGAGAAGTAAAGGAACTTGTTTACATTGGTGGTAGAGCTAAAATTCAACATGAATGTTGACTCGAAAGGCCATATTCTTAACTACCATGTTATGCTAAATTAACATTGTGAGATGTGAAGCAACTGATTTTCCTCCCTCCTTTCTTTTGCCAACAAATGCTTAGTGCAGGCCATACAGTCGGTGATGTGGTATGTTTTTCAGAGATACGAAAACGAGTCATGGTTGGCTTTCCGTTTCAGACAATACAGGGCAAGTGTGTACTGCCCTGATCCTCCTGCTATTTACAACACCCAGGAAAAATATATGAAAAGTGGAGAAAAGAAGAGAGACTGATTATAGAGAACTATGAAATGCCAGGAACAACCTGATGGTGAGTTCCCTGAAGGTTTTTGTTTTGGTTTTTTGCCTCCTGCATGTATCCAGTCTGGGTGCCAAAGTAGTCCACCAGAGACACTACTGGGCACAGACATGAAATTCCCCGAGATGCCTGTTCTCCCAGTCAAAAGACTGGGAAGAGGGTAGCCCTGCAGGGGTGAACTCTTTCGACTGCACCTGCTCTACTCAAAGCACATACAACAAGAGAAACTGCAATTCCTTTCCTCCTGGCTGAGTATTACAGCGACTGTGGGGAGGAGCCCTGTGAACCACTGTGCTCCTGGACATTGTGCCCCAAATCAGCAAACGATGGCTACGAGGTGGTATTTGATTCCTTCCAGACTAGAATGTGGAGGAGTGCTGTGGAGAGGAGGAAGCTGAAGAAAGCAAATCTCTAAACAGGTGCATGAAGTTGTGGACAACGCTGAGCAGCTCATGTGTGAAATTAACCAGAATCGAACTGGAAAAACCTCTGAGACTTGAACTCTGGGTGGAATACTGGCCAGTTTCTAAAATGGCATGGTTGGAACAGCAGTGATGTGAAAAGCCTTGCAAAGCTCAGAAAAAATAAATTGAAATTTGAATCACGGTCCACAAAATTGGAACAAAATGTTCATTCAAACCTAAATAGATTGTCAGTCTACTAAAATAGGAGATTTAAGTAGGATCTAGAGTCTCATAACATAATACACAAAATATACAAGACATAACCCAAAATTACTAGATAAACCAAGAGCCAGGAAAACATTTACTTCAATAAGAAAAGATAATCAACAGGCACCAACACAGTCATGATACAGATATTAGAATTATCTGACAAGGATTTTTAAAGCAACTATGATAAAAATGATCTGACAAACCTCTACGAACACTACTGAAACAAATGGAAAAACACCAAGACTCAGCAAAGAAAGAAAATATAAAAGATGAGCCAAATGAAAATTTTAGAATGGTAAATATTTAATAAATAAGTAAGTAAATAACAAAATAAAAAAATAAAAACTTTATCGAACAGGATCAGTAGTAGAATAGAAATGACAGAGAAAAAAATCACTGAACTTGTTACAGACCAATAGACATTATTCAATCTGAACAATTGATAGAAAAGATAGAAAGAGAGGGAATCAACAGAGTCTCAGGCCTCTGTGGGACAAGAACAAAGTATCTACCATTCATATCATCACAGAAAAAGAGGAAAAAGAAGTAAGGGCTGAAAACGTATTTGAAGAAATAATGGCTGGAAATGGCCCAAACTTGGTGAAACATACAAACCTAAAGATCTAAGAAGCTGAAAAAAGTTCAAAAAAAATAAACCCAAAGGAATCCATGATGACTCAGTCATAATCAATTCTGAAAACTAAGGATAAAGGAAAAAATCATGAAAGCAGCCAGAGCGAAACAACACATTACCTATAGGAGAGCAACAGTTCAAATGACAGTATGTTTCTCATGAGCATCTACAGAACCAGAAAGCAATGGCACAATATTTTTCAAGTGGGTGGGGGGTCAGGGGGAGGAAAGAGCTGTCAGCCCAGAATTCTATATCCAGTGCTTGCCTAGGGCTGAGGTTGGGGGTGGGGGTTGAGGGGTCATACACAGCTAATGGATATAGGGTTTCTTTTGGAGGAAATGAAATTGTTCTAAGATCAATTGTGGTGATATTTGTGCAACTGTGTGAATATACAAAAACCATTGAAAAATACACCTTAAATTGGTTAATTATATGGTATGTATGTATGGTGAATTTCAATAAAGCTGTTACAAAAAGCCCTACTACATATAAAGTAAGACAGAATACTACAACATTCAAGAAATGCAGAGGAAGAACAAAAAGAGAAACAAGAAAAATAAACAGAGGTAACAAACAGTAAACACATAATAAACTAGAAATGTTAAATCCTAACATTAATAATGACATTAAAGGTAAATGGCATGAACACAGTAATAAAAAGAGAGATAGGTTTAAAAATGAGGACCTAACTGCCCTGGCCAGGTGTGGCTCAGCCGATTGGAGTGGTGCCCCACACACCAAGACTGCAGGTTTGAGTCCCCGTAGGGCACTACCTAGGTTGCAGGTTTGATCCCCAGTCAGGGGCGTGTGCAAAGGGCAACCAATCTACATTTCTCTCTCACATCGATGTCTCCCTCTCTGTCTCTCTCCATGCCCCCTCTCCCCTTCTTTTCTCTCTAAAATCAATAAACATATCCTCAGGTGAGGATTTAAAAAAAAAACAAATCAACGACCCAATTATATGCTATTTATAAGCAACTCACCTGAAATATAATGATATAAGTAGGTTAAAAGTAAAAGATTAAGCAAATATATTATGTAAACAAACACTAATCAAAAGAAAGCTGGAGTGATTATGTTAATATCTGATAAAGTAGACCAGGGAAGAGACAATCAGCAGAGACAGATAAAAACATTATATAATGATAAAAGGGCCAATTCATCAAGAATGCATAACAATCCTAATGTGTGTGTACCAAACTACAGCCTGCAAAATATAGGCAGCAAAAACTGATAGAATTGAAAGAAAACTTGAAAAGCTCATAATTACAGTTGGTAACTTCAATACCCCTCTCTTAATAATTGCTTGAATCACTGAATGAAAATCAGCAAGGATAAAGAACTAAACACTACTACTATAAAGCAACAGAATATAACTGATATGTACTGAACATATCACCCAATGATAGCCAGACAGACAGTCTTTCAAAACACCCATGGAATATTCTCGAAAATAGACCATATATTAGGTCATAAAACAAATGTTAACAGCTTTAAAGAGGTGAAATCATACAAAGTATGTTCTCTGACAGTAATGTAATTAAAGTAGAAATCAATAACAGAAAGATGGTGGGACATCACTGAATATTTGGGAATTAACACATAGATAACCCATGGTTTAAAGATAAAATCTCAAGGGAAATATTTTAAAAATTAAATAATGGAAAATAAAAATACTGTTGCAAGATTCCTACTCTACACAAGTGGAGACCTTAGAAGGAAACACACAGCATTGAATACTTGTATTAGATTATCAATACAAGTATCAACGTCCTATACTTCTACCTTGATATACACACAAAAAAGAAAGAATTTAACCAAAGAAGCAGAGGAAGTACATACTAAGATAAAAGCAGAGATCAATGAAATTAAAATCAGAAAAATGCTAGAGAAAAACCAACACAGTTAAAAATTGCTCCTGAGAAAATACCAATAAAATCAGTAAATCTCTGATCAAATTGATCATTAAAAACAGAGCATAGAGAAATTTCTGATATCAAGAACGAAAGTGGGACATCACTAAGGAGCCTGCAGACATTAAAAGGAAAATAAGGGGATGCTATAAATAAGTTTATTATTTTATAACATTAAAATGTAAAAATCACAATTTAAATGAAATGGTAAAAAACCAGACACACAGATCAGTAAGATAGAGCAGGATGACAGCTATGGGGGAGGGGTGGTTTAGGGGTAGAAGGATGGAGCAAAAAGGAAAAAGGACTCATGGACATGGACAATAGTGTGGTGATTGCGGGGGTTGGGAGAGGTCGGCAGGCTATAAGGAGGATAAATGGTAATGGAAAAACACAATAAAAAATAAAAAAGTTCACCATAAAAAAAGATAGAACTGAGAATACAGCAGTAGATATGGTTAACTGTTTTTTGACAAAGGTGCAAAGGCAAACCAATGGATAGTCTATTAAATAAATGGTGCTGGGAAAATTGGATATTTATGTGCAAAAACAAAAAAGAAACAAACCCAAAACTCTTAGCCTAAATGTTTCACCGTGTACAAACATTATGTCAAAATCAATCATAAATTTAAATGTAAAACCTCTATGACTACATAAAAGTTTTAGAAGCAAATAAAAGTGAAAAATCTGTATGATCTTGGGTTAGGCAAAGATTTCTTAGATACAGTACCAAAGAACAATCCATTAAAAACTGATAAATTGGATTTCATCTAAATTAAAAACTCTTTGGAAGACATTATTAAGAAAACTAAAGGATAAGCCACAAATAGGGAGAAAATATTTGCAAAACATATATCCAATAAAACCTTCTATCCAGAATAAAGAATTGTTAGAAGTGAACAATAAAAAGACAGATGATGTAATTGAGAGATGGGCAAAGCGTCTGAATAGACGTTTCCCCAAATAGGCATAAGAAAAAAATGTTTCATGTCATAATACACAGGGAAATACAAATGCAAACCGCAATGTGATGCCATTACAACATTTATCAGAATGGAAAAAATGAAATCAAAATAAACCTGATAATACCAAATGCTGGTGAGGATGTAGAACAACTAGAAATCTCAGACATCACTGGTAGGAATACAAAATGGTTCAGCCACTAAAGAAAACTGTCAGTTTCTTATTAAGTTAGCTATTATTGCATTACAACATGACCCAATAATCTCTCTTCTAGGTGTTTACACAGGGCAGATAGAAGCATGAAAACTTATTTTCACATAAAAACCTGTATGTGGATGTTTATGGAAGCTCCACTTGTAATTGCTAAAAACTAGAAACATCTCAAATGTTCTTGAAGAATGACAAAATGAACTCTAGTATATCCACACAATAGAACACTGTTCAACAATAAAAACAAATGAACTACTACTGATCCACTCAAGAACATGGGAAAAAAATCTCAAATTCATTAAGTGAAAAACTCAGTCTCAAAGGTTACATATTGTATGATTCACTTACATGGCATTCGGGAATATGGAAAACTATAGGGACAGAAGACAGAGCAGTGGCTGGTCAGCAGGGGCTGAGATGTGAACTTGGGGGTGTGATGGGATTGTTCTGTAGCTTGATGGTGATGGAGATTACATGACTCTGTATTTGTTAACTGTATATTACAAGGTCAGGTTTACAATATTTATTGTGTTATCCCTCAATAAACTTTACTTGACAAGAAAAACAACGAAAGACACACGGCTCCTGCCATGCACTTTAAGTGAAAAGTTTTTGCTCCTTTCATCACCGGTACTGATCAGTATTCATATACCTCGTAAGAGTTGAGAATAAGGGAAGCCAGTTATAATTTTTCAGATGAGGCAATGACAATTTTATCTTAATTTCTTTCATTTTTCAATTATAGTTTACATTCAATAGTATTCTATATTAGTTTCAGGTATACAGCATACTGGTTAGACAATCATGTACTTTACAAAAAGCTTTTGCACATCAAGGGAAACTATCAACAAAACGAAAAGACAACCTACTGCATGGGAGAAGATATAATATTTGCCAATGATACATCAGACAAGGGGTTAAAATCCAAAATTTATAAAGAATTCAGACAACTCAACACCAGAAAAACAAACCACCCAATTAAAAATTAGACAAAAGACCTGAATAAACACTTCTCCAAGGGAGACATAAAGATGGCCAATAGACATATGAAAAGTTGCTAAACTTCACTAATGAGCAGAGAAATGAAAATCAAAACCATAACGAGATATCACTCTGAACCTGTCAGAATGGCTAGCATCAATAAATCAACAAACAAGTGCTGGCAGGGATGTGGAGAGAGGCCAGTTACTTTTAAGGTGTTTTGGCTTGTTTTAGGAAGACTAAGAACTCTGCTAATGGGGAAGAAAACTGACCAAATAAAATATTTTCTTTGGGGAAATAGAAATGTTAGATGGAGAAAGAGGTGTCGCATTTCTGTCTGAATTGTTTTGTGCCTGTAATCAAGCTACTGTTTTACTTCTAAATATTTCAATATATATTTCAATCTTGGATATATTGGGACCCAGAAGTACTGTGTAGCTTTTCAGGTAACTCACTTTGCTAATCCATGTTTCTGTGTATACTGGTAATAAAGCAAGAAAGGTCATGGTTCTTGAAATCTAAAAGAGCTTTACAAATACATTCAGACTTCTTCCTGGAGGAGACAAGTGTTCTTTTTCAACATCTTGGTTTTGAGACATATGGCAAGTTTTCATTTGATTCAACATATGTGCTATTAGGAGCCCCCGTGCACAAGTCTTCTGAGAGATCAAACTGCTAGGTATTATATTTTGTCCATAAGGGCCTCCATACAAAACCCAGAAGATTCCAGAGATTCTGTCATTGCATTTACCATTGCATTTATAGATAAGGACTCATTTGAACCCAAAATTGTTTCCAAAACTAAAATGTATTATAGGTAGAGGATATTCCTTTTATCGTTTGAGCCCTCCTGGAGTTCAAATGATACTTATAGAAAATATGCGACAATAAGGCTAGTGTCTGGTTGTTTTTCATGACTAAACAACTCTTTCTACCAGCATCTTATTTGTTAGTGTTAAGCAATTAGCAGTACCTAGTATTAGCAAGATGGCGGCACTTCACGGTATAATTTTCCCCTTAAGTGTGTGCGATTCCTCCTTGGACGCTTTAGTAAGGGAGAAGATTCGGGAAATGGGGTCACATGTACAGATGTTGAGAGACGGAGGCAATCATCACATACTGGGATAATCCTAACTGATTAAGCTTCTCAAGGCCGAAGTGAAGGCAGCACCATGGGGTTAATAGTTAACTCTACCACCTAAGACAGAGCATTTTAGGCCAATTGCTATGCTCTTCTCAAGTCTGCTGTAATATACAGGAAACTTCAACCTTCTCTTCAATCCCGGGCATACTTTGTTTCTGTGTAACTGGTTATTTACACTTCCCAACAGAAAAGATTTGATTGGGGTAAGTCATCCATTCGATGTGTCGTGCTGATAAGCAAACATTTGCGTATTTGAGGAAAGTGAAGGCATGTATCCCTTATTCCTGATTAGAAAGAAGTAAAGATTAAATTAAAAAAAAGAAGAAAAAAAAGAGAACAGCAGCACTCAGCCTCACCTCGATCCTGTTTGATTCTGCGTGTTGAGGATCCCATCAGGCTCTGAGCTTCCTGGCTAAGAGAGGCCTGTGCCTTTACCTACCTACCCTGCCACCTTTATTAGTTTTCTCAATTATGAGATTCAGCCAATACCTGCCCAGCCCACACAATCGCTTATTTTGATGTCTGAGTGAAATGATTTGTTTGGAAGTGTTTGGTAACTGCAACGTGTTGTACAAATGCAGGGTTTTTGATGTAAACTAGTATGTACTAGGTGGCAGGCACTTACTGGTAAATTTGCATTTCCTTCGGGGCAGCTAATATAGAAAGCAGTTGGCTAGTGTGCTGTGCCGTTTTAATTATTCTGGCAACTGTAGAGCCAGCCTCTAATCCACGGCCAATTGGTGCTTGCTTAACTGGGGCTGGCATTCTGCATGTGCTCAGCCGGAGCACAGCTCAGAAAGCGGGCTGGAACCATGACGGGAAAGCCACTGCCCTACTGCGTTTGGTTATTTTAAGGCTGGTTGGAGCAGAGGCGTCTGTATGGTTAATGGACTCTCATGTGCAGACACCAGAGCTCCAACTCTAACAGTTAGAGGAAATGACTGTCACTTGTAATGACAGTTGTTCCAGTCTGTACAATAAGTACGGTGCCATGGTCCCCAACACAAGTAAATCCAGCATTCTTTACCGACGTCTTATTTGTTTGTTCCGAAATGTCACCTTTGTGTGGCATCAAAGATGCACTCCATCTGCTTTTACCCATTTCTTATGTCACATCCTTGTACCGTCATAATCATGGGGAAGCAACTGTGGTCACTTAAAAAGTATCTGCTTATTGTTATGAAGGCAACACAGGCACAGTGGAGGGAAGACAGGATTCATAATCAAAAGATTTGGTTTGACTCTCAACTTGGCAGTTGTAAGCTCTATAACTAAATTTCTTAACTTCTAAATTTCAGTGTCTTAAAATATAAAATGAGAATAACATATTTTGAAGACACTTGAGATTTTATAAAATATTTTTACATATTACCTCATTACAATTGTTGTGGTATCAATACATCATTTATACTTATGGCTATTTTGAAATGTTCATAATTGTTGGATCTGCCTCTAGATCTTGCTATTTAATGGTTAAAAAGTGATTATCGATATATTGCTATATCATAATTTTAAAATACTTTGATAACTATATTTCAATATAGTTATATTTAAATATAACTGATTTTCTTTGGATTCCTATATATTATATTTAAGTTCTTAAAAGCATAGTTCTGAGAAGGGCCATAAGCTTTACCAGATTGCCAAAAGGGTCTGTAGCGCAAAAAAAAAAAAAAGGTAAGAAAAATCCAATCCAGATAACCATTAAATTCATCAGTCAGATTTAGAGCTGACCGGGGTTTCTGTCTTGTCTCATTCCCCGTGCATTCATAGATCTGAATGTGCATATGTCTTCAGGAATACAGTATTAGCTCATTGTTTAGTATTTGAATACATGCATTTTGGAATTAGACTTCCAGGCTTCAACCTTAGTTCTGCTATGTCTTAGAGAAGTTACTTAATCTCTGTAAGCCTCAGTTTCTTCACATATGAAATGCGGGTAATACCAGTACCCGAAACTCTTTGTAGTGCTTTGCTATTAAATGAGTTAGTAAGTTGCAAAACACTTAATATTGTGCCTGGCACATATAACATTCATTTGTAAATGTTGCCTAATTTTATTACTGTTATTAGTATGGATGCATATACATGTGAGTATATTGACATATACATATGTATTAAGGAAGCATTTATAAAACATTTAGGGTCAGGGTTGAGGTAAGGGAAGAAATATCCTGAAAAATACCACCACTCTACCACTTACAAATCTCTGTAAGCCTCCTTGCCATGCTAACTCCTGTGGAAGGGAGATGCCAAAAACAAAGAGAGAAAATGATTCTGAGAGACACACGCGCTCCGAACTTGGACGGGGGAAAACACTGTGGGAGAATCAGAGCGGTGCCGCCCGGTCACTCAGCCCACTGTCAAACACTGTCAGCAACAATGACAACATCAACTGCACCCACTGGGCACATTTACAAATGATTTAGTTTGCTTTTCACAAAGAGAGCAGTATTATTCTTTGTTGCATCACCACACTTAGTTACAATCACTTTTTCTTGTGATGAGGATGTCTAAGATCTACTCTCTTAGAAACCTTCAAATATACAATACAGTAACAAAGTCACCCCAGATGTGTTACAGTCACTACTCATTTTATTTTCACATAAGCAGAGTATTATAATCTATAGTTTACAGATGAGGAAACTTTCGTTCAAAAAGAATGAGTGGCTTAGCCAAGGTAATACAACTAATAAATGACAAAGCCAGAACTCAAAACTCAGGTCTGTCTGACTTGAAAATCCATATCCTTTCTACTAAACTACATTGTACAGTATTAGATTGAATCTACTAAATATTGTGATCAACTCTATCTCTGGTATTCATTCAAATTATATGAGTTTGATGTCAAGAGAAGAAGCTACATATCTACAAATGATAACCGTAGCATATAAGGATATTACTACATATGTTTATGCTTTTAGGGCCCAGGATAGAGCTCTAATTCATCTGAATCTAGGATGTAATGAGTTATGTTAAAACATTAATCTATTGTATTAGGTTAAACATGAAAAATTGCTACCAAAATGATGTCTCACTCAGGGAAAGGTTCTTCAATACTCCTCGAGGATACTGGGCAGCACAGAAAGTGTTCGATTTAATTAGCTGTGTATGTAGAAAGAGATGCTCATCTGTTTCTATGGAAGCAAACACATCACTGACATACTTCTCCATGGAAACAGAGAAGGGGAAATAGAAAATGCTAAAGTGAATGAATTCACTGAACAGTTGGTGAGCAAAGACTCTAGAAAAACATAATTCATCTGTAGTACTACGTTACTAGTTTAGAAAAAAGAAATATGCTATATAAAAGAATATTATGTAAGATATACTGAAGCTTAAGATAAAAATTATTTTCTTTTTTTATTTACTCGATTATATTTTTCCCCATTACCATTTAGTCCCCTTATACCCTCTCCCTCCTGCAGTCACCACACTGTTGTCCATGTCCATGAGTCCCTTCTCCTTTTTTGCTCAATCCCTCCACCCTCTAACTTCTCCCCACCCCAGCTGTCATCCTGAGAAACAGTTATTATTTTAGTAGGAAAATACAAATGTTGGGAAATAACATAGAGTAAAGGTATTAGTGTTTTTGCACAGAAGACACAATGGTAGAATTCTTAAAGATGAGCTGTGTTACAGCTTAAAGTCAGTGATGAGACAAGATAATAGATAATATAGGGAACCAATAATAAATAAATTTATCAGCTTTATACTGGTTTCACATCATCGTTTTTTCTGCTTGTTTTTTGTTGGATTTTTTTCCTTTGGGATATAAAATTATAGGAATTATTTCAAGTTTTATTATGTAACACATTAGTTAATTTGTATGAATGAGCCTCTATTAAGTACTTTTAATTTACAACATAATGCATATTCTGTTTCCTTTCAAAAGTATACTTTTCATTAAAATAATAAAGGATTCATTTTATAAGATATTTTCTCTTAGGTATTCTGACTTAATTTTTTCCCCCTTTGGAATTTAGTCCTGACCTTCCTCTCAATTCATTCAATTCAATTCAACTGAATGCACATTTACTCCCAGCCCTCAAGATGATTATAGACTTCTTAGAAGGTAAGATATCTAAGAGAATGATTCTAATATTTATTCACTCCTTTACCAAATATTTCTCATGTACCTACCATGTGCCAAGTACTGTGCTGAATTCTGCGGATGTAGTGATGAATTAAACAGACACTGTCAATACTCATGGAGGCTACTGGCTTACAGAGGAGGTACACAGTTGTACATGTAAATATACAGTTACAGTCTGACACAAGTTCTATGAAAGAAAACCACAGAGTTCCAAGAGAGAACACAATGAAGAAATTCACTGAGATTGGATGGTTGGAGCAGGCCTCTCGAAGTGACATGAATGCTGAGATCTGAAAGATGACTAAGTCTTAGTCAGAAAGAGTGGAAGAACAGTAATTCAGGAGAAAGTCCTGAGATGGAAAGGGCCTGGCAGGAAAGGGCCTGAGAAGTGGAAACAAAGCCAGTTTCTCTAGAGTGGTGAAAGGTGAGGTTGGAGAGAGGAAAAGGTACAGGTACACTATTAAATTTTATTCCAAATACGATGGGAAGCAATTAGTTTTCAGCAGGAAAATAACAAAACCATATACACAATTTTCAGTACAAGTAAACATGGGATATTTAACAAAAAAAAATTCAAAAAAGCTTACAGAACTAAAGTTTTTAAGATCTTTATCTGGGTGGTAAAGCTACAATGTAATTACTGCCATAAAAGTCAAGATAGCACATTACTCCAAAGGGGAGGGAAGGATGTATCAGGGGCTTCTGGGGGGCCAATGTTCTGTCTCTTGAGTGGCTACATGGATGTTTGCTTTATATTTATTTGTTAAATTGTGCATGTAAGTCTTATCTACTGCTTCTTGTGCATTATTTCAAGGTAAGAAAGCATGTTTCTTTCTTTAATAAAAGACTGGTAAAGCAGTGGGGACAACAGGTACGGACAGCTCCAGAAGCTTGGTTTGGGGAGGGAGTGATAATTGCCCCCATATCTGTTCTCTGATTTGGATTTCCATTCACAAATTGAGCACCCTGAGGTTTGGTATGATGTCATGCAGGGAAGGACTTTTCTTTTGGCCTTTTTTTGTCCTAAATATGGCTCTGTGTCTAAATCCAGTCTACATCCTGCATGACTGGGCTGTGACTACAATGGAGCTGCTTTTGACGCAGAGGTGGAAGCCACACGTTGAGAATGGCAGGGACAAGCCCTAACAGCATCCCTGGATGATTTTGTGAAGCAGAAATGGGTACCACCCTACACTGCCCAATTATCTTTGTACTATTACGAGAATGAAATACACTTCTATCTTATTTATGTCACTGTTATAGCAGTTTAGTCTGTGCACTGATGCAGTTATGAAGGAAAGTTGAGAGATACGGCAATACCTGGAGGGGGAATGAAGGAACAGAGAAGGGATTTCTAAATAATGGAGGCAAGAGAATGTGAGAATGTTGACAGTAAGAATTAGAGTAGAAGAAAAGGTTGAAGATATAGCAATCAGAGTTTTTAAAAATGGAGCTAGGTCCCTGAGAAGACAGGAAGGAAGAGAATACACAGTATGTGTGGAAGAGCTGACCTTTGACAGAAGGGGAATTAGCTCTGTTTTAGCAGAAAGAGAGAAGGAAAGGCAGGCAGATGTAGATTGATTTGTAAGTACCTTGCAGAAAGGTGAGGGAGTTCCTACTTAAGGTCTTCGTTTTCTGCAGGAAGCACAAAGCATGAGGTGAACACGGAGGGAGGGAGAACTGGCAGTCTGAGGTTTGGTGGAATGAGAAGGTATGAAACTCTCATTATGGACCAATGTGGTGTTATGAGCAGAAAGTGTTGGGTGACTATTTAAGGTGAGTAATCATGAATGTATAGGGTGTTCCCAACCTTCCAGGAAGCTTAAATTGTTCAGGGCTTGGCAGAGGTAAGATGGTTTAGGTCCACCCAGAGCTGGGACTGCAAGAGCCGGATGCAAGAGAAGGTGAGGAGAAAAGATAATTTTTCCAAGAGAAGGATTTTAATAATAGACTGTGGAATCAGGGCTAAATAGGGGGAAGGAAATGACAGAAGAAGACTGAAAGTTGAAACTGGGAAACGTAACAGACTGTGGAAGACTCAGGGAACTTGAAAAACTATTGTTTTCTATTCAACAGAGAAATGCAAATTAAAACCACAATGATGTTTCTTACACCCGTCAGAATGGCTATCATCAATAAATCAACAAACAGCAAGTGCTGGCAAGGATGTGGAGACAGGGGAACCCTTTTGCACTGTTGGAGGGAATGCAGCTTGGTGCAGCCACTGTGGAAAGCAGTATGGAGATACCTCAAAAAATTAAAAATGAACCTGCCTTTTGACCCAGAGATCCCTTTTCTGGGAACATGAGAGTGTACCTGAAGGAGCCCAAAATGCCAATTTGAAAGAACATAAGCACCCCTATGTTCACTGCAGTGTTAATTACAATCGCCAAGATATGGAAGCAGCCCAAGTGTCCATTAGTAGAGGAGTGGATAAAACAACTACAGGGCATTTACACAATGGAATAGAACTCGACCGTAAAAAAGAAGAAAAGTTTATCCTTTGGCACAGCACAGATGGGCCTGGAGAACATTATGCTGACTGAAATAAGCCAGTCAGAGAAAGACACATACCATATGATTTCACTCATATGTGGAATCTAATCAACAGACTGAACTAACATGCAAAACAGAGCCAGACCCATAGATAGAGAGCAGGCTGACAGCTAAGGGGTCGGGGAGGGTAGGAGGTGGATAGATGCAGCAAAAAGGAAAAAGGGTTCGTGGCCATGGAGACCAGTATGGTGACTGTGGGGGGTGGAGGGAGTATAAGGGAACTAAATGGTAAGAGGGAAAAAACAATAAAAATTTTTTGAAAAACTTAAGAAAAAGGAGAAAAACTATTGTTCTCATTAGTGAGCTGAATGGTGGAATGTTTTAATAAATGATTCAAAGGTAGTGAAGATGTCAAGTTCCAGAGAGTAACTGTGAGTGTAGGAAGCTGAGCTATCAGGTGTTAACATTCCTAATAGAAAAAACAAATCTTCACAGAATATAGTAAAAAAAAAAATGTCTTTAAAGATAAGTAGAAGCTTATTTAGTAGAGAAGAAGGTAAGGGGAGAGAAGGTAGAAAAGAGAGGAAACAGATGTGTAGAGAAAAGTAAGACAAAATTCATGGCGTACCGGGGAACAGAAAGCCTAGCCAGAGATGAGAGCGCACGGGCAGAAGTTCCTGGAGAAACGGGACAGGCAGGGTGCACAGAAAGTCTGGAAGAATAGGTATGAAGTTCAAGTGGTGTGGATATTTTAAAAACCCAAGCTGTCAATATTATGTGTAAAATGATCACAAATAATATACATTTTTATTTTATTTAGGAAGACTACTTAATTAGTCATAAGACTAATGACTTATGAACAGGTGAATTTGTGGGTTTTACAACTTTGAAAAATTCCTACTCATCTGGTCCTTTAATACTGTCTCTCCTATTCACCTGGTTCTCTGCTTAGAACTTCTGTTTTGGACCTATCTCCGTATGCATGCTAGATAGGGTACTGAATCGATGTCTATCAACTGAATCAATGACGGGGGGACATTGAATCAATTTTAAATCATTATAATTTAAATTATTTGTAAATGTTAGTACTTTTGGTATACATTAAATGTTAAAGATCATTATTTACTATCTCATCTCATTCTAGACCTCTGTTAATACAAAGATGAATTATCTTAGCACCTTAGTGTACATATCCAGATTCAATGCTAAGTACACAGTTATTTTTCAAGTACTTCCCCCTAATTCTAACCCGTATTTTTAATTCTCAGGACTTACTTTATTTCTCGTTCAAGTTTTGGAACAAAATGTGAATAATAATTAATGTAATTCAACTAAAATGTATAGTGCAGTGCAAATTAAAACTAAGTTTAACAAACTTCCTTAGGATAAAGAGTTATCTCTAAAGTTTCTGTAGTTACAGGGACTGCTTACCTATGATGAGCCTGTGAAGAGCACTCTTATCTCCATTAATAGCAGCAGCATGAACTTGGGATGCTAATGAGGAGCCAGTAAAGAACAAGTTCTCTGATCTGTTCATAGTCTTCCCAACAACTGAAGCAACCTGAAACAATGATTTCAGTCATGAGCACACACAGGAAATACTTCTGAAACCTGTCTCATCTGTTGTAATTCAGTATGTTATAAATATGGTTTACTAGAATATGTGACTAGGATTCAGAAAAGCTGCAGTCCTAATCTCAGAATTACCATAATGTGGCAAATTAGGTGATCCTTTGTATAAGTTGCTCATCTTTAAAATCAAGGGGTTAGATGCTCCCAAGACCCTTCCCAGGGAATATCGAGGGGAAAAAATGGGGGTAGACTTGATATTTAACATTAGGCACAGGGCCCAAAACCCACATTTGATTTCTTAAGTTAATACAAATAATTTGATTCCACATAATCCTAAACATTAGAATTGATATTGAGAATAAAAGTAATTGCCCTGGCTTGTGTGGCTCAGTGGATTGAGTGCCAGCCTGCGAACAAAAGGTGTGCTGGTTCCCGGTCAGGGCACATGCCTGGGTTGTGGGCCAGGTCCCCCGAGCTGGGGGTGCGTGAGAGGCAACCACACATTGATGTTTCTCTTCCTCTTTTTCTCCCTCCCTTGCTCTCTAAAAATAAATAAATAAATTGGGGAAAAAAAGGTAATGACCAAGCCACAAAATAAGTATGATGTAAACTAATTGTTCAGGCAGATCTGCCTTGGCTGCTATGGCTCAGTGGATTGAGCACCAGTCTACAAACCAAAGGGTTGCTGGTTGCCGGTTTGATTCCCAGTCAGGGCATGTGCCTGGGTTGTAGGCCAGGTCCCCAGTTGGTGGTGTGTGAGAGGCAACCACACATTGCTGTTTCTTTCTTTCTCCCTCCCTTTTTCCAAATATAATCTTTTTTTAAAAAAAAGCAGCAAGAGAAAAAGCAGAGAGTTACTGACAAAGGAGTCCCCATAAGACTATTAGCTGATTTCTCAAAAGAAACTTTACAGGCAAGAAGGGACTGGCAATAAATATTCAAAGTGATGGGGAAAAAAGCACTTAGTTCTTTCTTTCCTGAAGAGAAAAGGTAGAATTTTTATTTGCTGTCTCCATGTGTTTACCAGGGCAATATACCTTGCTTGAGATCCTGACCATAGGATCTTACTTGGAACACCACATCAGTGGGATTCACCACCATACTTCATTTTAAAAAGTTTTGTTCTGACTGGTAATCTGATGTAGTTGTTAGAACTGTCTAGAAATGCATTCTATGCATAGGAAAATAGTGAGTGCTTAAGCAGAGACTGGATTACATCAGAAATGCAGCAAAAATTCAAGTACCTGATGGGAAGGAAAGAGTAGTTGCATCAATGAACTCAAACTTCCTTCCTGAACATAAGATGTTCTGACAAAGTCGAATGCGTATAAGGAGCAGCGAATTAAAAAATGTAAGAAGCACAGGGAATCAGGGGGATCATGGCAAACTGGAGCACATACAGCTATTTAAAGAGAGCAGCTGTTGATCAGCTACAGTGCACGAGTAGCTGTTGGAAAGATAGACAAGGCCCTCTTCTGATTTTACCAAGAAGCGTGACTCCAATCTCTGTGACTCCTGAGAATCTGGGAGTTTTGTAAGATAAATTTATCACTGCTGATGAGCTAGTACTTGTGTTGTCACTGAGAAACATGTGCAGTTCCAGTTGTGCCTTATAGTGAAAGTGTTTTCTTAATTTTGGTAAAGGTCAGCTCTTCATGTGTTTCTTTTACATGGGCATTGTGAGACACTTGTCATGTCTGAGCACGTCTGTCATGTAAGAAAATCCACTGTCATATGCAGGCTTATACTGAAGTGACTTGAAAGAAGCTATAAAACAGGGATGGAGGTAGAAACACTGTAGATGAATAATTGCACTGGGGCCCTGTTCCATTAATAACAAGCAGTGTGCCTTTTGGCTACCTCAGCTCTCCGACTTTCTGTAAAATATGAAAATGGAAAAGGTAGAACTTGCTGATTCATTCAACAAGTACCAGCTATGTGCTAGATATTGTTCTGAACCCTGATACATATCATTTTAGATTCTCAGTGATCAGAGTTTGAGACCCGTGAGAGTCACCCCCCCAAATTCTTCATACTCTTTGAAAATACACTAAAAATTAATCTCATTTACATATATTTATATATATATATTTCACCAACAGATAGCTAGCTGGTGTTCAGTAGATGTTTGTAGAGTGAAAAGTCACAGTCTGGGTGCTAAGTCCAGAGCATGAGCAGGATCAAAGTTTAATTTCTTGGAGTAATGAGTTTATACTCATGAGTATCTGTTCTCTTTAAACTCCCCATTTCTATCTTCTGTTTAGAGAGATAGATCAGTGGTATAGCAGTTACAGAACTGGACTAGGAGACCGGAAATGTAACTAAAAGTTCTTGGTTTTGTCAGCTGGGAAAGTGATTTCTAGTTTCTTTATTTTTTCTCAAATGTATTTGTTAGCACTATTGTTTTCTGTAATAATACTTATGGATGAAAACCAAAACCACTTTGTTAATTATAAAATGCTATAAAATGCAAAGGTCTCATTATCATTACTAATTATAAAACAAACCAGTGTAATAAATGGTGTAATAATTATAACTGTACAAAACTAGCGGTGCTGTAGTCAGTCACAAGCAAGGAAGAGTAATTCTGATTCGGATGAAAGAGCTGGTTGCTTGTTAAGTTCTCAGAGACTGTTATTTGAGATGAAATTCCAGATAGAGAAGGGGTTAAGGACATTCCAAGTCGCAGGAAAGCTGGGGCAAAGGCAAGGAAGGCTTGGAGAGAACCACAGAAACGCAGAATGCCTCCCTGGTACTTAGTAGTGATTGTTGGGCTTCCATCTGGGGCAAGTGACCCGGCTGGGTGTTTGTAGTTGAGCTTGGAGAGGTAACTGAGCCTCAACAGCTTGGCAAACGAATTTCCTAATTGTCTGGTGGGCAGTGATTCATGCATTGCCAGCAATCACTTTCGCACTTGAGCTTTTCAGTTTACAACGTGCTTTCCCATCCTATCCCATATGTACTCCTTATACGAGCCCACAGAAACAATTAGGGATAAGTCATTTACTTATTCATCCGGGACCCTGAGAAGGGGTTCTGGCTTCATAACGCAGGAATTAGCGCAGAAAGAAAAGGCAGCAGGCGGGGAGACGAACGAAGAAGGCTCAGACCACAGCTCAGGCCACAAGCCCTGGAGTCTGAGGCAGGGGCCAACGCAGTGCAGATGGATTGGAGCTTCCCCAGCCAGGAACCCTCCTACTCACCCTTGCCTCCTCCAGGACTCACGTCCCAGGGGCGGCTCCAGGAGGCACGACCCCCACTGGGCCGCCCATCCCGCCAGGGCAGTACACTACATCCGGCTGGGGCAGACCCCAGCGCGCTGAAACTAACTGAGCCCCTCAGAGGGCCGCTGGAGACTCTGGATCGCACAGCCCTCTGGGAATTGTAGTTCCTATTCCTCCGAAATACAGGGGTACACCCGTTCTCTGCCCTTTTTATCCCACAGGGCCTCGCGTGCAGAGAACTCGGTTGACGTGAGCCGAGAGCCTGATGGGAATGGAGTTCTGGATGCCCGATGACGAGCTCAGTTAGAGGGGTGCAGAACTACATTTCCCAATATGCTCCGAGGTGGGCAGGACCCGGAAGTGAGGGTTGAGAGGCCTCTCTGGAAGTTGTCCCGGGTGTTCGCTGCTGGAGCTCCGGGTCGAGAGGACGGGGTGTAGCTGCCGGGAGAATCCTCCGCTGCCGCCGGCTCCCGGAGCCCAGCCCTTTCCTAACCCAGTCCAACCCTACCCATTCCCAGCTGCCAACGCCTGTCCCTGCCGCGGATCCCAGCGTTATCATGAATCCTGTCGTCTTCCTATCCTTACCCGACCTGAGATGCTCCCTGCTGCTCCTGGTGAGTGAGTGAAGGAATGACAGAGTCTTCGACAGACGCAGAGACGGCCTCTTGCCGTCGCCGAGAGGGAACACAGCTGCCCCTATCCTGCTTTATCTTTTTTTCCAGTGGTGAGGAGTGCACCCTCCCCCGCTGCCTTCACTCTCGGCATCCATCTGTCCCCTTTCCAGGCCCGGGGTTCCCGAGGCCTGAGAAACCACGGTTGGAGGTTGGGACCTGTAAATAGGAGAATTGGCCCTGGGGAAAGGATACGTGGGAGGGTCACAGCGGGCGCTCCCCCTGTCCCTGGAGTTTGGAGGTAGTTTCAGTCTCGAGGGCTTCTGGACCTGGTAGTAACCTGAATCGAAAAGGACCGGGGATAGACCTACTACTGTCCCCTTTCATCACCTCCTTTTGGAAATTGTGTGAGGCCGGCAGGTGCTGGGGTCGTGGAATCTCACTCTGGAGTCCTGAAACGGTGCCCGGGTTGGCAGATCCCTCTGTTGTGGCTTGATATGATTGGTTGGGAACCCGGAACTGGAGACTGGTTTGGTGTCCACTGAAGGTATAAAGGTGGAGTCTGTTATTACCTGAAAGTCTCAGTTCAAGGCCTCCCTCAATTTTTGTTACAGCCCCCGCCCCCAAATTTAAGCAGAGTTCTTCAGTGCTCCTGATTTGAGAATAATCACATTTTTTTGCATACATATGCATTCATTCCTTAAGTCCCTCACCTGGTCAGCTCCATCCCATCTTATGAAAGAAGCTTTCTCCACTACCTTTTCCTCCAAAGTGCATCTTGAATGTGCAACCTAAGTAATACAGGTTGCAGGCCAAGATGAGACAAAAGTGAAGAACTGACTCCATATAGAAAAAAATGACATACCTTTAATTGAGCTGTTATTATAATACAATGACTGAATAAACTTTAATTGTAGATTTTTTAAAAGTGAAATTTAAAATGGACATTAAGTCAAAATCACTGTCTTTACAATGTAAGAAAGATGATTAAATGACTCAGAGGAAGTCATAGCTGGTTATCAGCAGAACCGGGACCTGAATCAGGTCGCTTGACTTACAGTACTTATTCCACCACAGTCCATAAAAATTTTAATATTGTGTTTAAATTAGTTTCACTCTCTCTGTCTCTCTCCTCCCCTTCTCTTTCCTCTCTTCCCTCTGTGATTTGCAAGTCACATTCAAAAACTCTGGAAGTACTTGAACCTTCAGAGGAAAAAACACTAAAAAAAAACTAAAGGGGATGTTAAGTATTTTTGAGAACTAAAAGTTTTATACAGACATGGTAATAAATGAGGAAGTATCTTACTGCCACTCATATACAGCAATGAATGACTTTGGTATATAGGAAAATATTCAGTATACGGTTAGTTTTTGGTAGTTTCATTACACACTGGTTCTCTTTCCTTCTGGAAGTACTGGATTAATACTCATTGTTATTAGAGACCACTCTCTCTTTAAGGACACTAGATAATATTCTTTTCTGTATCAATAAAATGGCCTGAAATAGGAGTTGTCTGCCAGAAATTACTTTTAGGTTACTGGGGGGAAAATGCAAAGGGAATCGTAAAGCAGTGGAAAGAATAATTGACACTGAATAGGAAAAGTACATCAGGTGCGCTGTTTTGGAACGGTATGTTTGATTACAGAGCTAAGTTTAAGAAGGAGAAAGAATTTATTTTGAAATAACTCATGCTTTTTATAGAAAACTACATATCCAGTTAATGATAAAAAAGAAGGAATTTTTTTCCTGGTAATTCTAAAATCTAGTTAGCATTTTGTATATTTATCTAAGTAAAGGTAGAGGAATAGAAACTGAAAACACTTTAGAGATACCTGTAGAGATTTACGGGTTAGAAAAATAAAGCCCAAGGAAACGTTAAATAATCCAGACAAGCTAGATTCAATTTGAACACAGTATTTACCAAAGTAATTTTAATAATATACCAGTTAGCAAATACTTATAAAACATCTGCTTAATCATAATTTGAGTTACTTATCTAACTGGTAGTTCTGTCCTCGGGATGGAACTCGCCAACTCAGTATCTTACCTGTCTGAAAATACATTCTTTATCTTCCCCAGTATATTTTCTTCCTCATCCCTCACTTTCCCCCTAGACTTGTATATTCCCTCCCATCAAGGTCATCATTTTATCCTTAAATGTCTTGTTCTAAAAAGCCATATACTCTCTTACTACAATAATTTTTTTCAGGCAAGCTATACCTTAGTCCTAAAGAACTACATCTATGCAGACATAGTGGTGTTGATAACAGCTGAAACATAATTCTAAACTTTTATAGGCAAGTAGTTTTCTCTGATCTCAAAGGCATTTTGGAATATCACTCTATGCCTAAAAAATTCATTGTGATCATTTTTTCCCTGGGCATAAATACAAAATTATTAAAAAGTGTACAAAAGATACACATATAATGATATTTACTGCAAATCTCCAAATATATCCTCAGGTAACTTTTCTAGAATTATATTTCTTGGATCCTACGTTATGTCTGTTTTTTAGTATTTCTGGTACACTGTACCAAATTGCTGTACTAGAAAGTTGTACCAATGTGTGGGTGTTTTGTAATATGTGCCAATTTAGTAGACTAAAATGGTATCTGATTTAAATTTACATTCTTTTATTATAACCAAAGTTAAATTATCTCATATTTATTAACTATTTCTATTTCTCTGTGCATATGTAATGTTGTAAGTGTTCACGTTATTTGTCCCTTTAAAAATGTTTACTTTTACTTCCTCCAGTAATGCAGAATAGATGTACTCATAAGCTACAATTTAAGAACAATGCAAAGTGTTATTACTTTGTCTGTTCATTTAGTGTCCATTCATGAGGCAGCACAGAGCAAAGAATACTGGACTGAATGTCAGGGCATCTACGCACAAGCTCCAAGTCTTCCATGTACTTAACACTGTAACCTAGGATAAGTCACCCAACTAAATTTTTTGTAAGCACATTGGATTCAAAGATTCAGTGATTCTTTGTGTAGACTATCTTGTTTTTCAAAAAGGGTTATTCCTCTAACTCCCCTAATTAATAGACTCATTATTTGATTGGGTATTTCCTGAAAAACATCTGTGAGCCTTTCAGCAGGCTGCAGACCTGTGCCCCCTCACCCTGTCACCCATCCGGTGTAGAGAACAGCACGCTCTGATCACAGCTTTCCCGGTGCTGACAGTCGCTGTGCTCGGTTCTATCTAACCAAGTAAGTGGTTGAAAACAGTTGGACTTTTCACAGCAGGTATTGATCTTTAGCCTACCTTTCATTCCATAGAGATGAACTGTGACCCAGGCTACAGGAACTTTACTTTTTATTTTATTATTATTTTGTTTTTATTGTATATTTTTTCCATTACCATTTAGTCCCCTTATACTCCCCTCTCCCCTGCAGTGACCACTCTTTTGTCCATGTCCATAGGAACCTCATTTTATTGGTATTATTCTTTCCTTTCCTCCTGTTACTTGGGTGCCTGTTTGCTATCTGCCATTAAAGAGAAAAAGATATTTGAGATTCATATCATGCTTCCAAGAAACTTATAATTTGGTAAGGGGAGAGAAGATGTGTATGTAAATAATTAGAATTCCAAAAGGAAAGTGATAGATGACCTAAGGTATTTGTACAAGTGGGTTGAACATCTTGCCACCCAGAAGTGGGGTTGTGAGCCTAGGCATCTGCATCACCTGGGACCTGCCTCCAGCGTCCCCACCCGAGACCTACTGAGTCAGAATCCGCACTTGCACAACGTAGCCATTAAAAAGAAGGACAGCTGTAGATGTTTGAGAGGCATGATGGATGTACTTCTCGATGGCAGAACCAGAGAAGTCTTCTTGAAAAAAGATGAGAGTAGAGCCGTGAAGGGTTAAATTGATGTATTAATTTTTGGTCCTAAATGGAATGAATAAAAAAGATTCAGTAGCTTAATAAATCTTTAACATGAATACCTGTTTTTTGGGGTTTTTTTTTGGCTTTGCTTTTCTAAGAAGTCTTGCTGGCTGGCTGGCTGACAGGGACAGTTGTCAGAATTGTCCCTAAAGAAGCTAGCAAACCCTTTGGCCTATTTACATGAGAACAGCTCATTATTACCTTAACCAAAATAAAGTTCTTTAGTGGATCATGTTCTTTAGTGGATTCTCACCATTCCTACTACTGCATTTGAGAGAGGAGGGAAAAGTTCCACTTCGTGGAAGTCCATGTGTCGTGTCTTAGATCTCAGGTCTTGGTTCTGTCCTTCAGAATATTGCAATCAAATTCTAACTGCTTTATTCCCTTGGTGATATTGGGTTATAAGATCTCTGATTTTTCCAGCCCTGTGATTTTCTCATTATGTGGGACCTTGAGCATTACATTTTAATGCTTCTAATTTTTAGTCACCAGCATTTTGTAGACATGAACATTATTAATTTAATAGATGAAAGCAATACAAAGAAAGAAGAAATCATCTAAAAAAACCGTTCTAGTAGTATTTGAGCTAAGGAAAACTGTCGAGTAATAGCAGTGTCCCAGTTCTTTGTACATTTTTTCCTTAAGATTATCAGAGCCTAGTAGTGGGGCCTGTGATAATTAGATTTAAGAGATCTTAGAAACAGGAATCAAAAGAATTTGTTTAGAAATCAAAAGAATTTTTGACCCTGGCAAAAAGGAATTGGGGCCTTTTAATTTTTGAGGCACCCTACCATCAGTGTCTTGCTCAGTTTAGTAGGCGGGAAGGGGTATGAAAACCGTGCAGTTACAATGACTGAAGTTACAGTTGTCTAGAGTTGTGCTGTAAATTTAAATTTATTAAAATGAAATAAAATAAAATAAAAAATTGCATTTCTCAGTTACCGTAACCACATTATAAGTGCTCAGTAGTCACATGTGGCTAGTGGCTGGTGTGTTAGACCACACAGAGCATGGAACATCTCTATCAGTGCAGAAAGCGTCATTGAATAGTGCTCATTTAGAGCCCCACTCTTGCTCTGTCTCAGAAAGCAACACAAAATTGAGGTAAAGAATGTGGAAAACGCTTCCAGTAGTGTTTCAAAACTTGAACATATATCTTGTCTGTACAAGGGCTGTAACCTGGAAAATCTCAGTACCTTATCAGTGAGCAGGGATTTGGCTTTGGTTGCCTGGTAGCACATTTAGGGAAGCACCAGAGAATACTAGTTAAAATCAGAAAATAAAAGTTTCAGTGTTAGTGTTGATTCTTCTCAAAGGGCCAGTCACTTTCCTCCTTGAAACTGAAGTTTTTCAACTAAAAATTGAATGAGATTGAATAGGCTGTTTTGGGAGTCTTCGGAATGGAATATGACTGAGATTTTATGATTTGAGAGCCTGCAATTTGTCTCTGTTGTAAAATCCCTTTTAAGGGTGACATCTTTAGAAATGATACTTTAGAGAAGTGATTTTCAACTGGTATGCCGCAAGAATTTTTAAAACATGTAATACCTGATCTCTTTTCCCTTAGACTGTCAAATTAAAAAAATGACAACAGCCAACACAACAATAGCCATCTGGTGTGAATGAATGAAAATTATATTTATTTATTTTTGTCAGATTGGCAAAAAATATATTTTTTTGGTGTGCCACACAATTTTAGTAGTTGGTTTATGTGTGCCATGGAATGAAAAAGGTTGAAAATTGCTGCTTTAGAGGAAATTTTATTGAATAAGAGCATAGCTACATTTTAATTGGAAAGTTGCCTGTAAAAAGATGGCCTGTAGATATGTTTTTTTGCCTCCGGTGTCAGAAGGCTACCCTTGCCAGGAGCTAATCTTTTAATTTGTTTAAACCCGTAAATGAATGTGCATCTCTTACTGCCTATTTTGAAATGGCTATGCTATATGAGCTCATGAGGACAGATTAATATTTAATATTTAAAGCAGTTTGCTAAGAAATTTGAGCCAACTCTAAAATGTGAAGAAAGTATGCTTTAGGGATGGAGTAGAGCTCATGCATAAGTCTTAAACAGAGTTAAAATTTCTTGGACCTTAGAACAAGATACTCTCATAGTTACATGCCTGCTATTTTGCTGTTCTATTTGAAGTTTTGAAAAATGTAGGGGAAATTTTAACTTTTAAAAAATTACTGACACAGAATTGAAGGCTATCTCTTTTGTGGAAAGAACAGTTTCAAGTGTAAATGTGATTTGGAGTTATCCCGAGAGAAGAAATTTAGACATTCTCAATTCCTTTGACTTTATTCCTGTGGTTCTGGCCCAACTGCAGTAAAACCTCTGCTAGCTGATCAGAAGCTCACACTTCTGTAATGACCTCACATTCTGAAAGAAGTAAGAAAGAATAAAGAAGAGCTACTTCTTTTTGTAGTTCAAGTAATTTCTTAGAAAACATCTATTCAAATCGACTCATTCTTCAAGCTCTGTAGATAGCACCTGTTTTTACTATGAGAATGAATACTAATTCTCTTAGAAAGTCTTGTGATCTGTTTATAATTAACAAAATTACCACTGTGTTGCAAAATACTTGGTTCTTTGCTTAATCTTTGAGTGAACAGTTTTGGAGACCTTAATTTTGCCTTAGAGCTATAAAAATTATGCTACATTTTTCCCCAAGAGATTTTAATTTAATTTACTTTTTTAAATTGCACTTTGCATTCAACACTCTTTCTGTATTAGTTACCAGTGTACAGCACAGCCGGTAGACATTCAGGTTCCCTCTGATAATTCAGGTGCCCAGCTGGCACCACACATAGTTATTACCGTACGTTAACTATATTCCCTGTGCTGTATTTTACATCCCTGTGCCTGTTTTATAAATACCAATTAGCACTCCCTGATGGCATCACTCTTTTTTACCAGGTCCCCTAACACCCCGCCCCTCTAGCCTCCATCAGTTTGTTCTCTGTATCTCTAAGCCTGTTTCTACTTTTTTATTCATTTATTTTCTTGTTTAGATTCTACCTATAAATTACATCATACGGTATTTGTCTTTCTCTGACTGACTGACTTCACTTAGCTTAATACCCTCTAGGTGCATCCATGCTGTCACACATTGGAAGATTTCATTCTTCTTATGACTGAGTGTTCCATTGCGTTTATGTACCACCACTTGTTTTATCCGCTCATCTACTGATGGCATACTTCCATATCTTGGCTATTGTATATAATGCAGTGAACGTGGGGGTGCATATATTCTTTTTAATTAGTGCTTTGGGTCTTTTTGAAAACATATCTAGAAGTGGAATCAGTGGGTCATACAGCAATCCCATTTTTAAGTTTTTGAGGCACCTCCACACTTTTCCACAGTGGCTGCACCAATCTCCATTCCCGCCAACAGTGCATGAGGGTTCCCTTTTCTCCCTGTCCTCACCAACACCTGTGTGTTGATTTATTAATGATATTTTTCTGACAGGTGTGAGGTGGTATCTCTGTGGTTTTGATTTGCATTTCTCTGCTTATTAGTGATTTGAGCAACTTTTCATAAATCTATTGGCCATTTGTATGTCATCTTTGGAGAAGTGTCTATTCAGGTCTTCTGCACACTTTTTAATTGGGTTGTTTGTTTTTCTGGTGTTGTCTGAGTTCTTTACAAATTTTGGATACTAACCCTTTATCGGATGTATCATTACAATTATCTTTCATTTAGCAGGTTATCTTCATTTTGTTGATGGTTTCCCTTGCTGTGCAAAAACTTTTTTGCTTGATGTAGTCCCATTTGTTTTATTTTTTCATTTGTGCTCCTTGCCCCCAAAAATATGTCCGAGGAAATAATGTTGAGAGAGATCAGAGATTGTACTGCCTATATTTTCTTCTAGGATTTTTGGTTTCAGGTCCTACATTTAAGTCTTTAATCTGTTTTGAGTTTATTCATGTATATGGTGCAAGAATGTAGTCAAGTTTCATTTTTTTGCTTGTATCTGCCCAGTTTTCCCAACACCATTTATCGAATGGACCGTTTTTACCCCCTTGTATGTTCTTGCCTTCTTTGTCATAGATTAATTGGCCATATAGGAGTGTGTTTATTTCTGGGGTCTCTATTCAGGTATATTGGTCTGTGTACCATGCTGTTTTGCTTACTATAGCCTCGTAGCATAGTCTGATATCAGGTATTGTGATACTTCCCATTTTGTTCTTCCTTTTCACGTTTTTTTTTTTAACTTTTAGAGAGAGGGCAAGGGAGGGAGAAAGAGTTAGAGAAACATCCATGTGAGAGAGAAGCATTTATTGGCTACCTCTCAAATGTGCCCTGACCAGGGACTGAACCCACAACCCAGGCACATGCCCTGACTGGGAGTTGATCCAGGGACCTTTTGCTTTGCGAGACTACACTCAATCAACTGAGCCAAACCAGTCAGGGTTCCTTTTTGAGATCGCTTTTCAGGTTCTTTTGTGCTTTCATGTAATTTTTTGGAGTATTTGTAGATTGCTTTGGGTAGCATGGACATTTTATTATGTTAATTCCTCCTATACAGGAGCACAGTATATGCTTCCATCTGTTAGAGTCATCTTGAATTTCTTTCTTCAGAGTCTTATAAAAATTTGAGTACAGGTCTTTTACCTCCTTTGTTAAATTTATTCCTAGAATAAATTTAAAATAAATAAATTTTATTTATTTTTTGCTGCAATTGTAAATGGAATTGTTTCCTTAGTTTTTCTTTCTGATAGTTCATTTTTGGTGTATAAAAATGCAATCAATTTTATTTATTTTTTTAAGTTTTATTGATTTGAGAGAGAGAAACATCAGTTTGTTGTTCCACTTATATTTATGCATTTATTGCTTGCTTCTTGTATGTGCCCTGACCAGCAATCAAACCTGCAACTGTGGCATATGGGGACAGTGCTCTACCCAACTGAGCTACTCAGCCATGACCAAAAATGCAACCACTTTCTGAATATTTATTTGTATCCTGCTACTTACTGAATTCATTTATCAGTTCTGGTAGTTTTTTGGTAGACTCTTTAGGGTTCTCTACAAACAGTATCATGTCATCTGCAAATAATGTCAAAAACTGCTGCATTTTACAGCTTGATTTACTTGTTTCAGTGATCATACAGTCTATTTATTTAATTGTGCCTATACTCGGTTCTTAGGATATCTCCCAGAAGTAATGTGAAATATTTTTCCCTTAATGATAACTTGCAAATATATCTACTAAAAAGAAAACTTTCAGAAGATATTTTGTTTAGGAGTCAGATTTGGGCTCAGATATTGGATATGTTGTTTTTCACCTTTGTTATCTTGCATTAACTTCTGGGGAATAATGCAAGTATTTTATCTGAATCATAGGAGGGGTTATTTGCATGCCTCTATGATTTTGTAGGACAAAAAGTGGTAAAAATGTATCTCAATTTCTTATTCTTAGATCTTAGTCTGTAGTACAATACCTTATACAGGTTAAGTGCTCAATAATAATTTTGTTAAGTGTACCAGGAAAAAAAAAAGTAGAGCTAGGTAGGAGGGTATGGAGGATCAGAAATGCATAGGGGAATTTAGTTTGAAAGCCTCGTGGTGAAGGCAAGCCTTGAAATAGATGAGACAGTTAGTCATTTGGATTTCTTGGGGGAATAGTCTTCCAGGGAGGGGCATTAGCCCTAATGTGGGCTGTCCCAGGCATTTTCAAGGAGCAGTGTGGCTGTCCTACTGTAGCATATTAGAAGATTTAAGTCACATAGCTAGAACATATATTTGCAAAACTATACTTATTCTTACCATGTACATTGATTCCTGATATTTTCCTCTTTTTTTTTTGTCCTAGTCTGTGCTTTATTTTTAAGAAATTGCTGATCTGACCCAGTAAGGTAGAACTTCTTAACAGGGTTCTGATCTCCAGCCTACATACTGGACATTGTAGGCACTGTAACTGCTGATTTCTGCCACATATTAGGTACTCAAGAATGTTTAGATGAGAAAATGAGTGAGTGAGTGAATGAATTGTCCCCTTTTTTGTAATTTTAAAATTGCCCATCCATTGGTATTAAAATTGTGTGCACCGAAGTAATGAACTGGCATGACTAGCTTCCAGCTCCTATGGTCTTCTAATGCTGATAATTGCGCTGTCATAAAAACTGCCTAACAATGCGACTATTAAGTAAGGTATCTGCCTACGTCTGTTTTATAACTCTGCTTAGTTGTACTTACATTCATTATATAATGATAAACCCTGTTCAGCCACGAGTTTGGATGAGTTACTTTTAACCTATTTGAATCTTATCATTTAACAAATATTTGCACTTAACATATGTCAGTTATTACAAAGTTTCATTTTCCTTATTTATAAAATAGAGACAATGTAATTTCTACTTCAGCTTCAGAGTTGCTATGATAACATAAAGGTAATAGATACATTTATTTGTGAACAGTAAATACAAATAGTTACTTTGGAATATTGTCGCATGCTTCAAACACGTGTTTGTTACTTGGATTTTTCCACTGGAAGCCTAGGTATGCAATATACATCCCTTTTAGGGAGAGTTGGTGCATTATGGTAGTAGCTCTACATCTGGATTTCCTGGGTAGCTGAAGGAAATGCTAGAAGGTAGAGTGACCTCAAAGCTGGAAAGACCCAGTTCGTTCCTTATCTGCTTCTTTGTAGCTATCTGATATTAAGCAAATTTCCTTATCTTTCTGATCTTCAAATTTTCTATTTTAAAAGTGGGGATAATTTTGCATGGTTGTCAAGTTGAGATATAAAGTACTTTGCATCACCCAGTATACAGGACATATTTTTGTTTTATAAGGTAATGAATAAAGAAGGAAACCTTGTCAAATGGATAAAGTCATCATTACACAATTGACAAAGTACCTCGGAGGAGGATAGTGCTTGTGCTATCTGTGCTTGTCTTTCTGTGCTTTTATTATCGTTTTGACCCTCTGAAATGAGTAAATGAATAAGAAGTTTTATTTTTAAAGTCTGATTCTAAATATTAGTGGTTTCTTAAAGTGCTTATTAACTTGTCTCTTTCCCTGGTAAGTTCTGAAATAGTGACAAAAGTAACTCTGATTGATAGAAATAAATAAGTAACTTGATGTGAATTTCTGCTTTTAATACAAAAGCAGATGAATTCCTATAAGTGGTAGAAATGAAAGTGGTGAAACATGCTTTAAGCTCTATTATTTGAAAGGTATCATTTGCTCCACATAGAAAAGCATCATTTCTATTACTTCATATGCTCAAAAAGCATTAAAAAATATATCATTGGCTGTTGTAATTGACAAAATATTTGGAAAATGATGACAATTCTTTAGAAATGTATAATTTTACTCTAGTTGAATTTATTTAGTAAGGGAAGAGAAAATTATCACAGCAGATTTCTGTTCACCAAAAAGATGCAAAAATAAAAGTGCTATTTGTGTAAGTGTGGAAAATTTCAAATTGCTGGTTATACAGTTTCATTTTCCCTACAAGCCTCACTTATATACCATAGTTAGCCCTTAATATTACTTCCAGTGGGATGTAAAGTTATTTATACAAAATATGTGTAATATCTACTACTCTAATCAGTTTTGGCCATTTAAGCTAAATGTGATTATAGATTTGATGAAAACTGAGGCTATGACAAATCTTTTTGAATTTAGATACTGTGATGAAGGTATTTGGTGAGAACTTAATTGGCATATAAGGTAGTTCATGATGGGCATTTTAACTTGGATCAAGAAGAGGCCATTATATATATGGTTTAGCTTTTCTAATTCATGAATACATTTACAAATCCCTCCCATTGGGAAGATGGGTACTTGGTTAGAAAAAGGCTAAATGGTGGTTTCTAGTCCACAACGCTGTTATAAAGGCTTCCTTGTTATACACTGGTTATTTTCATGAAGAAAAGAGTAGTTTAAGATATATAATAAGCCCTGGCCGGTGTGGCTTGGATGGCAGGGACATCGTCCCGTACGCTGAAAGGCTGTAGGTTCAATTTCTGGTCAGGTAAAATACCCAGGTTGCAGGTTAGATCCTTGGTCAGGGCGCGTACAGGAGGCAACCAGCCAATGTTTCTCACATCGATGTTTCTTTCTCTCTCTCTTTCTCTCTGTTTTCTTCCCTCTCCCTTCCTTTCTCTCTAAAAGCAATGAAAAAATGTTCTCTGGTGAGGATTAAAAAAAAGATATATAATAAGATGAGCCCTCAAGAAATAGCTGGAGAATCTAATGTTCTGTAACAAAATAATCAGGTTTTCAGTCTTCTCTTTCTCATTTGACCCATGAGGCCAGAGAAACCACCTGGCTAGATAACGACTGAGTAGCTAATTGTATGTAAGCCTGTTGTATTTGATGCCCTAGTGAAGGTCTTGTTTAGCTTACTTTATTTGGGGAATACAGCTTTGTACTGTAGTACTAACTTTCCTTAATCATTTATAACTGTTACTTCTTAGGAAAAATGGATTGTGATATTAGGAAATTAGCAAAGAGCTTGTCTGTATTCCTACATGACATGATTTTTGGAGAGTCTGGTATTTATTTTGGGACATAACAGTATTTAAAGTATAGCAAGCCCTCAAGTAATGTCATTTTATTCATTGTTGTTTTGTTATAAAGTTGATGAGATGGTGTAGGAACTTAACTCTTGTTTATTTCAATTAGCTTATGGCAAAATTTGTTTTGCTGTATGTTATTTCCCTTAAAGTCACAGAACCTACCCACAACTTTAAGTGAGGACTTACTGTAATAAGTTAACAAATATCCCTGAATGTTGTAAAGATAGAAGGTATTTTCTAATGGCTTAAAATGCACTTTTATTCAGGTTGTTTAAATGGTTTTTAGTTTCAGGAGGGAGAATGTCTTCAGGGCACTTTTTCTTCTAAGAGAAATACAGGGCCCTCGCATTATCAAAGTGTATAATCCACTTTTCAGGACTGGGGTAATTCATATCAGTATGTGTTTTAAAGGTGATTAAAGCTAATGCTATTCATATAAGCCAAATGGGTATGTTAGTATAACCATTTTTTTCCCTAAAAAATCACTCAAAAATATAAAGAAGCATTTGTCTTTCTGTGTAGGTTCCGAAACAATATTTGTTAACGCCCTAGTTCCTAAGTCCACAGTGACACATCACATGGGGCAGCTACTGGCATCTCTTGTTGGCGGTCAGGAGACTGCCTGGCTGTGTTTGATCTGCAGCTTGGACGCTTTGAAGTTTGTCATTTGAAAGTTCGTAATTAAGGAAGCTGTTACCTGCCTTACTGAAGGCTACCAAATATAATTGAACTTCTAAAAACGGTGATTGTGGTGTGTTCCCCAGGTAATTGTGACCTCCTAACTGTGAATTATACTACCCTTGGTGAGTCTTATGCTTATAACTTTTATAGCACTTTATAGTTACCTACCCCATTTCTTCTTGAAATGCTATTCTTCCTGCTTCTTTTATGCTCCAGTAGTTTCTTCTCTGTGTTTCTTTCCCTGTTCCTCACTGACTGGAGAAAGGGAAAAGGCCTACATTTAAGAAACAGATGACAGTGAGGAGGTAAATGTGGGTATTATCTAATGTACTAAGAGCTTCTTTTCTCCCTTCCCATCACACCTTGTCATCCAGTCATTGTAACTCACAGCTTTAACTGATGCCTGTCTGAAGACTGGAGTAGCTTGGGAGTTGTTGATGCTTTGATCAGTGCCATGGGCTCAGTGACTTTCTCGGTGCTTTAGTGCTGGGTATATGAACAGTAGTCAAATACAGTTTCCAAATTCTTCATGCTAGGTAGAAAGCCCCTCATCTCTGTGAGCTGTTTTCTAATTGACTGGGCAAGGTGTATAAATAGTGAAATTGCAATAGATCAGTGACTGTAAAGAAATTCTTTCTCCCAAATAGTCTTATTCCTCTTTCAGTTCCGCCAGTCACCTAGGTTTATAACTGGCTCATTGAACTTTTCATCCTTTTAGTTGGCTCTCATGACCTGTTTGTCCTTCTTTTGAAAGTTTCCCCAAATCTTCTCTACCTCACTCCAGGCCCTGGTTTTCCTTTGTTGTTACACTCTCCCCAGTCTTTGTCATAAAGCATGGAATCTTTCTTAAGTCTTGAAGTCATCATGCTCCTCCTTTAATGAGAAGTCTACCTTATTATTTTCTGCTACAGTACATATCAAGCCCTCTGTCGGCTTTCAAGAGTATTATACTCACTCTCCTAAGACTTCAGTTTTTTCATTAACTGTCTGGCTCCAGCTTAACCTTCCAACTTCATTTTCCAATGCTGCACTCCATGAACTTCTATAGCCACACTTCGCTACTCACCTCATCCACGGAAACTACTTTGTTTATCTAACCCAGACAGTGCTCTTTGCCTTTTTCCTCCTTCGCTCTAAATTTTTCTAGTCTACTTTCTGTAAGCCTTACAGTACTTGTATCTTATATCTTGTGTGCTGATTTTTCATGTGTGGTCATGAAGCCCTTGAAGGACAGAATGTGCCTTTGAACTCCCTGCAGACCATACCTGATTCGCGCTTTCATCCCCATAGGCTCTTATCCAGGTGCTGCCATAAGTTGTCGAAGAGGAGGAGGATAGTTCTTGTACGTGATAGGATTGTGGTGACTGTGTAGAATGGGAAGGCGAGCAGATGGATGTTCAGCCTGACAAGGGAGAACTTCCTAGTGGCACTGCTTTTACAGTGGGTTGGTCGGTCCTGTAAGCGCTCTACCATAGGAAGTGTGCAACTGGGCTCAATGGCCATTCGGCCAGCGATGCTGTCAGGAAGAGTCCTGCATGAGGAGGCGAGGAAATAGTATATGATTAGGTAAACTAGGGCCCCTCCATTTTGTAATTCTATGTAATTATTGTTTTGACCTAATAAAGTAGAGGCCAGAGATTGATAGGAATTGAGGGATTGATTAGGGTAATGATAAATTAAATGGTAATATTGATCATTTATAGCTAAGTAATCTTATAGTATATGATCCTATATTTCATTGCTCTCTATAGAGCTCATATTGAGAACAAAATTTTTTTTCTTTTCTCTTTTAATTATTGTTCAAGTACAATATTCTATCTTTTATTCCCATCCCAGCCCCGCCAGAGAACAAAATTTGAAATTATAAAATATGTTTTTGTGGCCTTCACATTTATTTATTAGATTGCTGAGAGAGTCCATTTAGGAGACTGTCTAGCCTACATAGATTCTTAATCTGAAAACTTTATTGTTTTGAGTTACTATAAATAAATATTTAATTGGAACTGCTGCATTCATTTCATTTGGGAATAAATAGGAAAATTATGCTCATCCCATCCCACAACAATAAAGGATGTGAACTTCAGTTGATTGAGACTTGCTTTTTTTCCCCTCCCTTTTTAAAATTGAAACCAATGATGTATTTTTTGTATTTACTCTTTTAATTTACTTGTGAATCGATTTGTCACTTTTTTACTTGCTAGTTTGTCCTTAGGCAGACCAAGTATTTTTCTTAAGTTTTTTTTTTTGTTTTTGCCGGTGGGTGGAATGAGGTCTCTAGAATTCTTTCTGTATTTTTTTTCTATTTAAATTGGATATCTTTTACTGTCATAACTTGAGTTCTAGTTCTCATGCAAAGATTTAGAAATGCCTTCTATTCTAACTGCAAAATAAATGTCATTCATGGCCTCTCCCACTTTTAAGTAGGTGGACCTCTTCTGTGGTCTCATAGAATTGTAGCATGTCTAAAAATGGAAGAGCTTGAAGGTTATTCAGTTCAATTTGTTCATTTGGCAAACATTGTGGAGTTTCTACCATATGTCAAGCATCATACTGGGTCCTAAGGATGAATAATATGATATGAAACCTACACCTCCTTGGCAAAAGTAAAATAAAACAAAGCAAAAAGACATTTCCACAGTAAAATAACTTTTTTATTAATTTATAACAGTCTTAGGTTTTTTCAGATGCAAGGTCATTATCACACAAAAGAGCTAAAATAGTCAAGATTTCTTGCCAGTCTTATGTTTGCTTTGGCAAATACATGCATAAATGGTCATGACTTCTCTTGTATCTGTACTTTGTTCTTAAATGTGAGCTCATGTGATTTTGCCTCCCTGTATTAGTTTTCTAGGATTGCTGCGACAAATAACACAACCTTGACGGCCTAATACAAATTCATTCTCTCACAGTTCTGGAAACCAGACATTTGCAATGAAGGTGCCGGCAGGGCCACTGTCCCTCTGAGGGCTCTAGGGGAGAAGCCTTCTATGCCTCCCCCAGCTTCTGGAGGCTCCTGGCATTTTTTGTCTTACAGTCACGTCGTTTGGATCTCTGCCTCCATCTTTACATCATCCTCTTCTCTGTGTGTTTCTGTGTCCTTTCCTCTGCTTTTAGGGCACCAATCAGTGGATTTAGGACCTACCCTAAATTCAGGATGGTTTCATTTTGAAATTGTTAACTGGTTACATTTGCAAGAAACCTATTTCCAAATAAGGTTACATTCTGAAGCTCTGGATGACATGAATTTTGGGGGACCCTACTCAACCCACTGCAACCTATGTGCTTCTTCTTGACTCCAAATGTCTATACACTTAGAACTGTGGGCAGAAAGAAATAAACTATATGTGTTCATGTATGTACATCTATATGTTACTCCTTACACTAGAAAACAATAAAAGTAGTTAATTAAATACTTTTGTTGCATAAAGGTATTTAGGAAAATAGCTTTATTTGCATTGATAGTGAGATAAGGAATAATAGTTTTTAAAAATACACTTTGTTTTTTAGAAGAATTATAGGATCACAACAGTATTGAATGCAAGTACAGAGATTTCCTATGTGTACAATATAGTCCCTGCCTGTCCACAGGCTCAGCCAGCCTCCCGTTACCCACATTCCCGACCAGAGGGGTACATTTGTTACAATTGTTGAGCCCCCACTGACACATCATTATCACCCAGAGTCTGTAGTTTACATTAGGGTTCATTCTTGGTGTACATTCTGTGAGTGTAGACAAATGTATAATGACATATATTTACCATTATAATGCCATCCAAAAAGTAGTTTCACTGGCCTAAAAATCCTCTGTGTGCTGCTGATTCATCAGTCTCTGCTTTCTGTACTCTGGACACTGATCCTTTTACTATCTCCATCGTTTTGCTTTATTCTCAAATGATGTCATATAGTCAGAAACAAATAGCATGTAGCTTTACAGATTGACTTTTTTCAGTTTGTAATAGACATTTCAGTTTCCTCTGTATCTTTTCATGGCTTAATAGCCTATTTCTTTTTAGTGCTGAATAACATTCCATTGTATGGATGTACCACAGTTTATTGGTTTGTCAGTTGAATTCAGGAAGGATATCTTGCTTACTTCCCAGTTTTTGGAAGTAAGTTCCCAGTTTTCTTACTTCCCTGCTCTAAACATACATGTGCAGGTTTTTGTGTGGATGTAAGTTCCTCAGTTCCTGAGATACCAAAGAGTGCAGTTGCTGGATTGTGTGGTAGGTGTATGTTTAGTTTTGTAAGAAGCAGCCAAACTGGCTTCCTGAGTGGCTGTATCATTTTGCATTCCCATCAGCCGTGAATGAGAGTCTCTGTTACTCCACAACTTTGTTAGCATGTGGTGGTGTCAGAGTACTGGATTTGGGCCATTCTAATAGGTGTGTAGTGGAATCTCATTTTAATTTGCACTTCCCCGATGACATATGATGTGGAACATCTTTTCATATCCTTAATTTGCCATCCATGTATCTTTGGTGAGGTGTTGGTAAAGGTCTTTGGCCCATTTTTAAATCAGGTTGTTTGTTTTCTTATTGTGGAGTTTTAAGAGTTCTTTGTGTATTTTGGATAACAGTCCTTTATCTGGTAAGTCTCTTGTAATTCTTTTCTTCTCGTCTTTGGCTTGTCATATTCCTTTCTTGACAATGTCTTTCACAGAGCAGAAATTTTTTAATTTAATGAAGTCCAGATCATCAGTTCGCTTTTACATGGATTATGCCTTTGGCGTTATATCCAAAAAGTCATCATCAAACCCAAGGCCATCTAGATTTTTTCCTGTGCTATCTTCTAGGAGTTTTATCATTTTGTGTTTTTACATTTGGGTCTATGCATTTTTTGTAGGGTATAAGGTCTGTCTAGATTCATTTTTTCATGTGGATGTTTAGTTGTTACAGCACCATTGTTGAAAAGGTTGTTTTTCCTCCCTTGCACTGCCTTTGCTCCTTTGTCAAAGATCAGTTGATTCTACTTATGTGGGTCTGATTCTGCATTCTCTATTTTTTCCCACTGATCCATTTGTGAATTCTTTTGCCAGTAGCACAATATCTTTATTACCATAGCATTATAGTGAGTCTTGAATTTGAGTAGTGTCAGTCTCCAGTTTTGTTCTTGTCCTTCAATATTGTGTTGGCTATTCCATGTCTTATGGCTTTCCCTATACTCTGTGGTCCATTTCTCAGTAGCCACAAAACGACTTGCTGGAATTTCTACTAGGTTTGCATTGAATCTGTAGATCAAGTTGGAAAGAAGTGACCTTGACAGTTTTGAGTTTTTCTGGAATAACTATCCATGTTTCCTCATAGAGATCTTATGCATATTTTGTTAGTTTACACTAGATACTTCATTTCGAGGGGGTGCCAATTTAAATGGTACTGTGTTTTGAATTTCAAATTTTACTTATTTATTGCTATTATATAGGAAAACAGTAGACTTTTGTATATTAATGTTGTCTTTTGCAACCTTGCCAGAATTGTTTATTAATTCTGGGGATTTTTTTGTCAATTCTTTTGGATTTTCAACATTAGATCATATCATCTGCAAACAAAGACACTTGTTTCTTTATATTGTGTCATATTCAAGACACATTAATATCTGGTTGTCCCACTTTCAGTGATTAAGATTGTTCAATAATAGTGTTAATGCAGTTCTGCATTAAGATTAATTCAAAGCTTCTTGAATGCCTAGGCAAAAAGAGGTATGACATACTATGTAATTCTCAGTGTTCAGTGCCCAGTGGTTATCTTTTAAGAACAGAGAACAATTTTGCTGGAATTATGGATGACTCTTAAAATACTTGAGCGAGAGAACCTCTCTGTCTCTCCCCCCTCTCTTTTAATTAATCCAAAAGTAAAATTTTTGATAATCTTGATAAATGTGATATAAACGTCTATGTAATGTTATTTGCGCCCCTATCCCCAGTGCCTAGTACAGTGTCTAGCACACAATAGACGACCCAGTGAACTATTTGTGGAACAAGAGAGTAACTAACAAAAGAATGTATGTAGGCTCTCTTAAGGGAACTTTCTTTTATCAGGCATCCTGGGCAAGAATTACAGTGTAGCACAAAGAAAGCCGTCATTTGTTTTCTGTTAACATCTGTTTGCAAGTACTTGTTCTGGACTGTTACTTACAAAATCCAGTGCAAGGTACCAGTTGGGAGACAGTGATGAAAGGAACAATGTCACATACACATATACCCCACCCCTCCCACCCCAGGGTTCTAGAGTGCGTATGGAAAGAGAAGTAAACAATTCTCAACTTGATTTTTTCCCAGTTCCCATGCTTTGTTAGAACCACCATTGCTAGAAGTTTGGGTTTTAGAGGAACAATATATAGTGAATTTAAGACAAAAATCCTTTCCACACATTGAGAAGTTCATTCCTCATTCTGAAAAGCTTTTTATAACATGAGCATTCTTCTCTGAAGGTCAGAGAAGGTCACTGTCTATTCCAGATAAATTAGTTCATCCCATTTTTAGAATACAGTGAAGGACAAAACACAGACGACTTTAGTTTTTAATGGAAATCCACGCATAACCAAATAACTAATATGCAGGAAAAAGTATGAATTGAAACAAATTTCTCTTTTTTCTTTTCTATGGTTGCTTTTACTGGCATAATTTGAGTTTAGGGATTATATTATCTATATTTGAATTTTTTTGTATAGAATTTGTTTTTCCAAACATGTTTGCACCCACCATGTTTTAAGTTATTTAATGAAGACTGTTGTAATTGTTCTGCTTCCTTATAAAAGGAGATTGGTTCTCACTTGTCCAAATGGGTTGCACTGATATTATAGGAAGGTTGGTTGTTATCACTGAGTAATTTAAGGGTTAAAGTAGCTTCCCCGTGTTATTCTGTACTTAGTCCTATTTTTCTCCTCTCTTTGAACTTCTAGTTCATTATAATGCTTCTGGGAATACTAACAGTGAAATGTGCCTTGATTGATAACTCAGCTTCAAGGCTCTTACAGTGCCTGTCAGCCTCAGCTTCTTTTCTCCTGGGACATTTCATATCTCTTAGCTCCTTCCCACCGCAAACCTCTAGGCTTCTGCTGCCTACCAGCTTAATGCAGAAGTGAGGGTGAGAGAGTGGCCTCAGGGAGGGGAAGCAGTCTGGGTCCTGTGGCATTGGGACATCAGGTGGGAGGCTGCTTTGTCAACTGGATTAGAAATGGAAGGGAGTTGGTGCATTACTTCTTGCTACAGGAAAGACATAGTTTTGTAAAGGGCTTTGAGAAGCTCCCAACAGAAAGCACAGAAATGAAAGATGTCATAAAAGTACACTAAACTATTAAAGCAAAATGCCCAGCAGATGTAATGCCAGTGGAGAACAGTAATGGCACAGGGAAGGAAACATTTTCTATTGAAACTTGTGTTTTGTGTCAGTGATTTTGATGCAGAAATATCTAAGCAAAAGGCAGCATACTTTTAAAACTTAACATCTGTGTAAGTTTCCAATAAGATGACAAAGTCCACATTTTTTTAAAAAATCTCACTAATTTGCATGTCAATACAGAATTCTCACAGATGAGTCTCACTTGTTCTTGTGTTCATATCTGAGGACCAGAAGACCTTGTATAATGTTTAAAATGAATTTACTACACGTGTGTTTGTAGAGTCAAAAGCTTTGTTCTCTTAAGCAGTGTTTCTCAAACTCTGATGTGCATAGGAGTCTCTTGAGGATCTTATCAAAATGGAGATTCTGATTCAGTAGGTCTGGGGTGGGGCCTGATACTCTGCATTTTTCACAAGCTCTCTTACATGATGCCAGAGCTGCTGGCTCAGGGACCACTATTTGAATAGCAAGATTTTAAGATATTGAGCTTTAAAACAAACTCACTTACTCGAAATACTATCTTGTTTTCTAAACTGATTTACTAAGATTTTCTAATAAAACACAGCAAAACCTAGCAAATACTCTTGTAACTATAAATGTTGCTCACAGAAATGATATTTAATAATCTTTTCAGCCTGATACTTTATTAGCTTCTGATCCTGAGAGTCCCAAATCATGTATTTTCATGACTGAACTAACAACCTTAAAATAGGACTGTACAAAAAGTATTGGAGTTTTATCTAATGTGACATGGCTGTTCTTAAATGTGGGTATTCCGTGTGCTGAAGTATCTGGAAATCATGCCAGAGCACAGCCCAGGGAACCAGAGGGTGTTCCTAGGGTTCATGACAGCTCTTAAACAGTGAGGTAGAGGGGTCTCTGCTGTGGGTGGGAGGGTCGCTTCCGAGATCCCCTCTAAATCCGAGGCTATGAATCATCACCTAGTGTTGTGCTTTTTGCCACTACATTGTTAAAAACAAATTTTAATGTAGACTTCCTGTTTGATGACCTTATTGTCTTCAAACATGGTAAAAATGTTTGTTGGCTATTTCCATTTCTGAATATCTTTCTGTCTTTTCTCAGCTCCAGCAGCACCCCTATACTCTTAGTGTATTCACATAATCTACCCATTCATTCACTTAGCACATATTGGAGTGTTTATTGTATACAAACAGTATACTGTAGTAAGTGATCTGTGGGACATGAAATTAAATTAAGGTACAATCTCTACTTTCAGGGTACTCAGAGTCACCTGCAGGAGGTAAGGTAACACAAATACCTCATGTGGAAAGGACTGTTAACACCCTACAGAAAGTGCTCTAAGGGTTCAGAGGAAAGAGAAACGAATCATTATTGTCTGAGACAATCAGAAAAGTCTTGAGAGAAAAGGTAGCTTTTGAATTGGGTCTTGAAAACTAGGTAAGCTTTCCTAGGTGCTCCAAGCAGAGGAAACTGCATGAACCAAGTATGGAGGCAATTAAGAAGACACATTTTAGGAATTGCAGGTACTGTAGATGCCTTGCATGCTTGAATTTGTAATCTACAGGTTTTGGACCATTTGCAAGTTACCTTTGAAGGGTCATATAGTAATTTTTCTGAGTTACTGATTTTATACCCTTGCTAAGAGCCTAGTGTTTAAAGTCAATGAATGAAGCTAGTGATTGGTTTGACATTATATCTCAGCCCCTATGTATTCCTCTCTATTTAGGATTTTGTGAAGAGCTTGTTACAATTCCTCTCAATTACGAAGGGACTGCTGTAAATAGGGTGGCCATATAACTTATTGCCTGCACCAGGACCCTTTTGATAAGGAGTGGTGCTATTAATAATATTTCAGGGAAACAGGCATAAACTGGGTTTGTCTCAAACTAGAGTATATGGCCAACTAGATTTGTTGGTTGGAGTATAGATGGGGAGCAGTAGAATGTGACTTAGGAAAGCTAGTTTGTGAGTGGCCCTAAATACAGGCTAAGGAGTTAGGCTTTTATATTGTAGACAGTGAACAACCCTTGGAGGTTTTTATTGGGCAGAGGAATGAATATATGCACGTCAGCATTCAAAAAGATTAGTCTGGCCTCTATGGGCAAGTTGGATTGGAGGGAGTGTCATAGTAGTTCCCATTAAGGGTGTATTTGAATGGTAAAACTTGAATGATCTTAATGTACTAGGGAAATTTATTGATTGATAAAATTATGAACAGAGAAGCTGTAATAATGCACTTCTAATATGTATTATGATGTGAGTTTGTACCTCTGAAGAAGATCCTGTTGGGTTAGTGACTTATTCAGTTAATGTTTTTCCTAAAGGAATAGCACTGGGCTTCGCAGTGAGCGCCAGAGCATTTCGAATGTGCTAGAGTTGTAGCCTGTATATTTGTTAGTACTGTAACGAAGTTTGACCTAACACTGAGTGCTTAACAGAAAACCTTTCCGCAATTTATTTCTAAAATACTACCTTTTATCACGTAATCATATTTTCATTTTATCTGGTTTCAACTTGATGACTAATCTAGAGTTTTAATTTCATAGTAACTCCTATTTCCCTAGCCCACATTTTCCCTTTTCCTACCCCTATGGAGTAGATCAGGCTTTTGAGGGGGAAAGAAAAGCATTTTCTACTAGGAAAAGTACACAGAGCTTCATGGCAAAGGGACTCTGATTGAAGGACTAATTATGCAGTGGTGGAAGAGAGGACACTCCAGGTAGAGGGAACCATGTACACAGAGAGATGGAAGCAGAAAAACTGTGGGACGTGTTTTGGGAAAAGTAGCTGGCTGCTAGGTGGTTTCAGAAGTGCTCTGGAAACACACCCAGGGTACTGCCATTACTAGCCAGGTAGGGGTCATGGAAGGTACCGGGAAATCCAAGGAAAGAAAAGCGTTTTAGTTCCCAGAGATAGCTAATGTTTAAAATTTATGTAATGGAAGAAAATATTCTTTACTTGCTGAAGAAGCTCCTATTTAAAGCCAGACTGTCACTTTATTTTTTTTTTAATGAATTTGGGTACAATGTTCACCATTTCACTGATGAGCCTTCATATAAGATCATATCACTAGACATATCTCAGACTGGGATGTTTAATATTTGGTATAAGAAATGCATGTGGAAGGAATTATCTAATGACTTAGAGAAGATTATTAGAGATGCCTCTGAGGTTTTTTGGCAAGCAAATGAGCTAATGAACTGAAGAGAATGACTAATTTGTAAAATAGTTCATGTTTATATATGTATATATTTACATATATTGTCTAAACATTCCATTATTAGAGGCTGTATTCTCCATGACTACTAATATCTTCCATTCAAAATTTCTGTGTAGAATTTTGCTGTTTCTTTTCTTTCTTTTTTTCTAAAGATTTTATTTATTTAATTTTATAGACAGAGGGAGAATGAGAGAGGGAGAAACACCAGTGTGTGGTTGCCTCTCACACTCCTCTACTGGAGACCTGGCCTGCAACCCAGGCATGTGACCTGACTGGGAATTGAACCAGCAACCCTTTGGTTTGCAGGCCAGCACTCAATCCCCTGAGCCACACCAGCCTTCGCTGCTGTTTCTTTTTTAAAAATAAACTTAAAATCTTACTTCAAGTCTAAATTTAAAAATTAAATTAATGACTCACCTCATTCCTTCCTGGTTTAGAGCTACTTGTCTTCATTTTACTTCAATGCTATAGCATTTGACACAAAGATGTTTCCCCAGGAGAACCTTGTTTCTGCCCAGGGCTGATTGAAAAGAAGCAATTTGTCAGACTAGTGGAGCTTGCTAACAATTCAAATAAACAACCTGTCTTTCCCCTAATACTGTATATTAATAGAAATGTTAATGATAAACACCTCCTTTACTCCCTACAGGGAGCAGAGATTGTTGAGTCAGAGAGTTTTCTTGCTTTGGGCCCTGTAACCTCAATAGTTAGCTGAATAATCTTATCAGTTGCATGCTTATTAGCACTCCATTTATACAGCCAAATTGGTCATTGGTTCATCATTTTTGTCGTTACCTACCATGTAAAAGCAATTAAATTTAGAATATAGTTCTCTGTAAACATATTTTGATAGGTGATAACTTCAAAGATGGGCTTCCTTGGATTGTATGACTAAGATCATTATGTCTTTATTTTCCACATTTTTCTCCCCTCATTACACTGCCACTAGTTTGAGAGCGCCATGAGGTAGAGCGTATCTGTACCTTGTCTGATGCATTTGTGCCCTCAGTAGTACCTAGTGGACACCCTATAAATATGAATGACTGTTGAGTTATCTAATGACTTGCCTTTGGTAATGACCAACTTTGTTGCTTTATGATGTTTTTGCATCATCATCTTGAATTATTTTTCAGTATGCAGTCTTGCTGACCAATATAATTGGCAGCCCTGGCTGGGTGACTTGGTTGGTTGGAGAGTTGTCCCATACACCGAAAGGTTTTGTGTTCGATTCCCAGTCAGGGCACATACTTAGGTTTCAGGTTCCATCTTCAGTTGATGTGCATATGGGAAGCAACCAAATGCTGTTCCTCTCAGGTCAGTGTTTCTGTCCCTCTGTCTCTCTCTCTCTCCCCTTCCTTTTTCTCTAAAAAGCAGTGAAAAAATGGCCTCAAGTGATGATTAAAACAAAACAAAACACAACTGAAAAGAAAACAAAAACAAGACAGCAGGACCAAAAGCCTTACATCATCAAACAGAATTATAGCTCTCAGAAATGTAATCTTAACCAATCAGGAATGCCTGATAAACACTAGTTAGGTAATCTGCCTGCTAGACCCCTGCCACCCCCTAAAGGAAAGTAACTTTGTAATAATCAACTCACTTCTTTTGCCTAGCTAAAACTTCCTTGTTCCCACCCCCTGCTGCCTGTAAGTCTTTTCTTTTGTACAGCTCATCGGAGCTCTTTATCTGCTACATTGGATGCTGCCTGATTTGAATTGATATTTGCTCAAATAAACCCCTAAAAATTTTAATATGCCTTAGTTTATCTTTTAAAGGTTACACAGTTATCTAGAGGTTGTCGTATACCGATCAGGGAAGGATCTGTTAATTGAGGTGTGGATAGTAAGTAATGACTGATGAGGGAAGTCTGATCTTTACAGGTACTGAGGTGTTGAAAATAATGAAACTAGTTATATGGGTCAAATATTCAGGGATTTAAAACGATCTAGCTTACTTTTAGGATAGTATAATTTATTGGTGGGTAGCAGAAATACTAGTTAGCTTTTGGCTGCATTATTGTGGTAACTTGAAAAATAAGTCTAGCATTATTCTTAGGCTCTTTCTAAGAAACGAATAAATTTATAGCAATATTTCAGATAATTAGCTGGCCTTATTTACCAGCATCAACATGTCTCTTTATACCATTTAGAAATTGAATTGTAGGTAAATTATAAAACTCCTGAGTTGTAGCTATTGTGAGTTCTGAAGTGTCCATAAAACGGGTGGGCAGAGGAGTAGTCTTTGGTGCCCTGATTGGGACCTGCTGAGAGTTGGCACTCAGTAAAGGGCAGTGGCTCCGTGACTGAAGTTCCGTGTCCAAGCCATGGTTTGAACAAAGAGCTGTCCAGGCATCAAAACACAGTGTATTAAAGATGGAGCCTAAAGATAAAATACACTAAATATTACTTTTTTAAATAAGTGAACAATTGCAAATTTAGTGTAACGTTGTGTTTTTTCTTTGTCTTGGGGATGGCAGTCTGAGATTTTCTTCCATGAACTTTATGTTTCAGACACATCAAAGCGGAAGCAAAACATTCTTACTCTCTTTTTAATGGCCTTTCACTTAATATATTGTTACCACCAGTAAGTGAAGATGAGGCAAGAAGGGCTTTTGGATCACAATTAGAAGTCTTTTTGAATTCTCTTCATTATTTTGTTTTGTCTTAGAAACATGGCAGGATAGAATCAGCAAACTTAGCTTTGGTTGTATATTCTTTCCAAACTGGTAACCATGTGTCCATTTTTAACTTTTGGCACTGTAGAGATAAAGTTGTTGAAAGTATTTAACAGAGTGAGTAACTTCTCAATTTACTACGTTACTTACAAATAATCTCTTTTATATATTTGGAAGTATAGGAAGTCTTACTTGACCAGTTGCCAGGCTTGAGAAGTTGTACTTCTCCAATTTCATTGATTGCAGTGAAGGGTTAGAGTAGGTAATACAGAGTAAAACCAACTGATGGATGATTTCATAACTAAGAAATGGAACCAACTTTATTCATAAATTTTCTTTTTAGACTTTCTGCATTATTTGCCTTTTGTGGGAACATTTATTAATTTCACTTTTCTGAAATTTCCAGGTAACTTGGGTTTTTACTCCTGTAACAACTGAAATAACAAGTCTTGATACAGAGAATATAGATGACATTTTAAGTAAGTACTTTGATATCTTTTAAGTACACTTTCTTCTGTATAAATAGAGTTAGTTTATGTACAAAAATAAAATCTCAATTATCTGGGACAGTTAAGCTGACATTCTGATTAATTCCATGGTTCACTGAATTAACAAAGCACTTTTGGTTTTAAGTTTTAGTAAAATTTCTTTTGGTGCGTTGCAAGTAAATTTTAGTCCTGTTTTATTTCTCTGCCTTGTCATAAATACCACTCCTAACAATCCTTAAAGTGTTTTGCTAAAGCCTGCTTAGAGGCCAGCAGTTTTCACTGTGCAGTACTAAATGTTAATGACTTTAGAACACAGCTAAGTTTTTTTGTGTCTTCAAACTGTTAACTAAGTCACCTACTCTGATCTCTTTTATTGTCATTGGTCCAATGAAATTCAGTGTTTCACTGAATACTTTGCTGACTGTGTGCTTGTGGATACAGTTAACTTTGGATAAAACATTTTTTGTTCCTAAAAGTAGTAGGGAAGGTGTAACGTGGTTGACAGAAATCACGATTTAGGAGATTGCAGAAAATCTGCAATGTGCGTAGGTGACTTTTTTTAAGCACTCCATTTCAACCTACTGGTTTGAGCAGAACGAACCCCAAAATTAAATAGAGGTAAAAGGAATTTATTTATCGAGCACCGCACATTGTTTTATGTTCTTGAAACTGGTTTTAAGTGCTAAAAGTCCACCACCACATTATGGGATCTCTTTAGAGCAGAGGTTCTATAGACTTTCGCATATATCACCATCACTGGAGACTTACTACTATCTGTATTGCAGGCCTGGCCCCCAGTTTCTGACAGAAACTGCTAGGCTCCACCTAAGAATTTGCACTTCTGTATGTTCCTACCTGATGCTGGTGCTTCTTGGTTTGGGGACCACAGTTTATGAACCACTGTTTTAGAGTGAATAAGCAAAAGCTAAAAAAGGAAGAAGAAAATTGAAACTCATGTATTCCCACTCCTTTACTCTTCCAGATTCTAGATTATCTTTGTGTTTTGTTTTTGTGAGTACTTGAGGAATTTTTGTTTGTCTGTATTAGGTTTAGGGGAAAGGAATGAATATATCTTTCTTATGTCTTCATATTTGGATATGCAAATGATACTAAGTTATTTTTGCAACAGAGAGTAACTGTTAAGTGGATAGGAACCAGAAAGAACACATTTTACCCAATACTGTCAGTAGTAGATTATGTGTTGCAACCAGGTGGGGCATCAGAACTTAGTTACTTTTTACAGTCTGTTCTGTGAAATGGGATTTCACTTGTAGAGTTAATTCTCAGTTATTGTAAATATGGAAGGTCAGAAATGGATTATTAAATTGTCCATGACTCTGTGCATGGGTTTCTAAGCAAGAGGTAACTTGTCATTATGTATTTTTAGTGGGCCCTTACAATAGAAAAAGACCATGATGAAAACCACATCTTTAATTATGTCAAAATTATGTAGACACAAATAACTTAGGTTGTTTGGTTTTGTTTTTCAATTTCAGACAATGCTGATGTTGCTTTAGTAAATTTTTATGCTGACTGGTAAGTAATAATCTTATGTCTGTGGTTTAACTTGCTAAAGGTGAAATTTTTCTTTGGTAGAAAGGGATGAGTGAGGAGCCTTTTTCTTTTGTGAGACAGTATTCCATACACAAAATCCATTGAGGTTCATTCACAATGAAGGAGCTTAATTTGGTGAGCGTTATGTTTTAAGAGAGAAATATACCTGATTCCATTATCCCACATCTTAAAATAAAAACAGGTAGCATAAAGGCTGAAATTTCTCTCTCTCTACACCTCTACCCTTCTCTCTCTCTGTCACATACACGCATACCACAAACGAGAGCACATTGCAATTTCCTGATTGAGGACGTAGGGCGGTGTTTGCAGGTGAGGATGTGGGTGTGGTGAGTTTAGAAGGAAAATAATATTGACATTTTAAAATGTATACCATCTATTACTAGTTCTAGGAAGCCTCCTTCCCTGTCTGAATCAGATTTTGTCTTCTGTGTTCCTATGGTACCTTATATACCACTTTCTTTTTCTTACTACATTGTTCTGTCTTATCTTTATGTCCTAGCAAACCAACTGTGAGGGCAGAGATAA
>CM052540.1:24426326-24487126 GCA_028533065.1 Trachops cirrhosus
AGCTGTATCTCTTGCCTTTCTCTGCTTCCACATTCTGTTCTAGTTATATTGAGTGTTTCTCAGTTTCCGTAATATTCTATCATCTTTCATCACCTTTAGTCATGGTTTTTTTTCTGCCTGAATGGCTCAGTCTTATCTACTTATTTACCTAGTTAAGTTTTAATTATCTTTCAAGCCTTAGATTAGATGTCACTTTCTCCAGATCACCTTCCTCCTCTCAAGTCAGATTAGGAGCCTTTTTTGTATTTTCTCATAACACCCTATATTTACACCTGACCATAACACCTGACCATAACACTCATGTGCTGTGGTTTAGTTGGTTTGTGAGAAGTTACCACATCTGTCTTTTTTCAACTGTAATTCCCCAAGCACTTTGCATAACACTTGGCAGATAAGTATATAATTAACATTTACTGAATGAATGATGTATAGGTGTATAATGAACAGATGTTGCAGATATACAGAGAAAATGCCATTTATAAAGTGTGCAATAAAGGTAGCATTTTCAGGGTAAATTAGGTGGAAGCTTAAGTAGTCCAGTCCTTTAAGGATAAAATTGAGATCCAAAAGAGTGAAGTATTTTCCCAAGGTTACCTGACTAGACATCGGCAGAGTTAAAACTAGAACGCAGTTCTCTTGATTAAGGAATTTTATGTGTTTAAGAAAGAGAAATAGACTGTTCCACTGACCTTGTTACAAAAACTGAAATGGAAATGTGGGCTAATTGCAGTTATTTGAGAAAATATATTACCCCCAAAGTACCTTGAGTTGTTCATGAATTAGTGCTCTTTTATTCAACTGAAAAAAAAGTCGTAGTGACTTGGCTGTAGGACATAGACATACACTGTGTAGCCTCAAAGGCTCGACTCTGGGCTCCCTCTGGAAAATATGAATGTGACACAGTTTAAGGAAGAATTCTGTAACAGAGCTGCCTAAAAATACTGATGTACTGCAGCAGGCAATAAACCATAGTAAGCATTTAATAATTCTGTTATGTGCCAGGATCTTTACATGCATTGTTTTTAATGCTCAGAACTACCCTGCAGGTAGGTACTATAATTTCCATTTTAGATTGACTTCATTGAGACTTATTAGAAAGGTCATACAGCTAGTAAGTGGTGGACCTGGGATTTAAACTCAGGTATGTCTGACTCCAAAACTTACTATTTCTTCACTAGGTCATATTAGTAAGTGTCCCCAAATTGTCCCTGCAAAAAGACTTTACCCACTTGGTTGATTTGTAAAGGGTTGATTCAAGCATCAGGTTGGATTCAGATGACTCTTAAGGTCCTTTTAATAGATTTTTGCTTTTGTTATGTTACTTTTACAAGTGTAACTTTACATATGTATGGAACATGTGTATGAAGGTTCAGTGATATTGCAATTGAACTTTTATTTCATCCTCCACTTCCATCTTTTGATATTAAAACAGATTCTACTTTAAACAAGAACCTGTGCTTAAATGCTTACTGGGCAGCAAACTGGACAGTCCAGAAAGAAGGAGCCCTTAATGGGTGTCTTCACCTGAGGCAGGAGGGAGCCTGTCTGCTGATTCTTTACTAGGCCACATCTCACTTCTTGCAGAAAGCATTAGTCAGTCCCGACCCATTGTCTTCCCTGCCCTCTGGTACCCTATTTTTATCAAACTGTAAGAACCCACAAACTTGTGGTCCTAGCCTCTCTAGTTCCTCCATTCTGTTCAATTTATTCATTTAACAGACATCTATTGAAATGCTTATTAGAATATGTAGTCAAATAAGACACGGTCCCTGATGTCCACAGACCCCACCCACCTATCCCAGATGGGAGAGATTTAAGAATGCTAAAAGAGGAAAGAGCCACTTGAAAGCAAGAGATTGAAGATACAGATTGTGTCTACTTGATATATTCTAGGACATCTCCTTAGGAAGTCAGGTGAGTGGGCTAGAAGAGATGTATACAAAAAGAAATAGGGAGGAAGAATAAAGTTTGCGTCCTCTCACGGCTTTATATTTTTGTTGAATTATAGTTAATATGTATGGATTAACTCTTTAGTTCACATGCTTCATTTAAGTACATTTCTTGGTGGAAAACGGCTCTGAAAGCAATGCTAGCAATTATAGTTGTTCTTTTTTTTAATTAATAAATTCTCAGTTACTTTTTCATATGAGAATTGACCATTCACACCCAGCTGGTTGTGTGCTGGTTCTGATTCTTTTCTCTTTTCTGTCAGGTCCCGTAGCATGCATTTGGGAAGTGGTTGGCCTGATTCAGGGACAGTCAGAATTAGAAGAGTTGAGTTTCTGGAATATTGTGGGGTTTGTGCCCCCTCTTAAAATAGAACAAACCAAAATGACGAGGGAAACATGGACAGGAAGTCTTGTTTAGGAATTTAGGATTTTTTTTCTCTTGGACTTAGTATATTTAATATGTTTATAGATACAAAGCTCATTTTAACCAGGGGTAAATTGTGAGGGGAAGCAGTTGTTATATGCTGTATATCCTTCCTATGTGACTTACTTATTTAGTATGCCGACTTGCCTATGAAATTTGATAAAACTAGTCAGGTAAATTGGTCTAATGTTTGCAATAAACCTACCATTTTAAAGATTTTGAACAGCAGTCTAAAAATATGCATTATTGGAGAAAGTTAATTAAAAAAAAAATAAATGCCCAAGTCTCAGTAATTCCAAGTCCAAGTAGACACATTGTAGAGGGCTTATCGCAGGCTTGTTTCCTGGCCTTTACAAGAGACCCTTAGCTGTGTGTTCCATAATCTTGGCCATTTTCCCAAGGTGAAGAAAAACCCAAAATATTTTAATTATTTGTACAGTCTTTGAATTCAAAATTGTCTTCATCTCAGATGAATGACATCAAGATTCATTATAAATTAACAGTGATTGTCTCAAAAGCTATTTATTGTATATATGGCTAAACATCAATGGATAATAACTGATACAAGGTTTTATTCAGTCTGCTTTTCAGTTTTAATTGGTATCCTTCTCTGTGCATAGGTGTCGTTTCAGCCAGATGTTGCATCCAATTTTTGAGGAAGCTTCCAATGTTATTAAGGAAGAATATCCAAATGCAAATCAAGTAGTGTTTGCCAGAGTTGATTGTGATCAGCACTGTAAGTACCTCAGTAGGAAGTCTGGAAGAAACTGTCCCATCCCTACCTCTCCTACACACACACACACACACACACACACACACACACACTTTTCCAGAAATGTTGTGCTTCAAGTGGAGAACAAATCAAAAAAGTACTAGTGACCTTTCTCAAAATGTTAATATTTAATCTTTTGTACTTATAACACAACTTTCCATTTTGCTATGTGAAGGGTTTTAAAATTTTTTTATTTTTTAAAATTAAAATATAGGAGAACAAGTATATAAGTAGCAAATCATAACTAGCAATGTTTTCTACCAAAGCTAAAACCAAAAGCAAATAGAATTGAAGATACAGTTTTAGGGGGAAAATGATTTCTGTTAGGTTTAGAATCAAGCAAAAATATCATTTGTAGTCATGCCAAATAAAATAATCTCAGATTTTTATGTGTTTCTGCTATTTAAAAGGTTCTTTTAAGGTCAGCTTAGACTATCTTTGAGGTATAAACAGCTCTAGTTACTGTTTATAATTATTGAGAGTATCGGGAAGCCTCAGTTAGACTCGCTTAAAACCCAGCCTCTTGGATTTCACCTGTCCTAGTGGAGCATTCTCCATAAAGTCTTTGTGGTTTTCCATTCATATGACAGATTTCTCTAACCCGAGCTAGTGAACTTGCAGTAGTGTTTCCTCCCAAGTGCCACCCCATTACACTTGAACTTTCTTTTCTCATAGAACCAAACAAATTATATTTTGTAGTCCTCATTCCTGTATTTTAGTTGTCTTACCAGTTTTAATGTCAATTCTTCAGAGGCAGGCACTTTGTCTTTTCTGCTTTTAGTGTTTTTGTTTAATCTCTTTTAACTGAAGACTAAACTACTCATTAATCTCTGAATCTCAAGAATCTGACAGTTTCTGGGACATAGAGACTTGCATTGAGTTATTGGTAATTGCACTGAATATAGAACTCTCCCACTCTGCATATTTCCTGTCCTATACCCTTGATAATAAGAATGTGTGTATGTGTGCACTAACTTCATTTTACTGGTGAGAAAATGGGAATAAAGTGGCTTAACCAATGTCACACAGCTCAGTGTCTAATCAAGCCAGAGTTAGAATTTATATCTGACTGATTGCCTTCACAGACCTACAGTAAGTTCTTACTTAATGTTACCTATGGGTTCAGCAACTTAAAGTGAAAGGACTATAACGAAACCAACTTTACCGTACTCTAGTTGATATAAATAAAAGTTCCTAAGGCATGTCATCAACGTTATAGTACAACAGCTTTGGACAAAACAACGTTACTCAAGGATCTGCTATATTTGCTTTTTTTCTGGTCACTTTAACAAACATTTTGGGGATTTACTGGGAAAGTCCTATAAAGCATTTCAAAATCTAACAAGCCATACTGCATATTTCTGCCTCCTGAGATTCATAACTAGATAGGATGAAGGGCGCAATCAGAGGTTGTTAGTACATACATGGACTGCATTTTCTCTCTGCTTTCTGGATCTTTTCTCCCACCTTCCACTGACAGAGAACATGTTTTTGATGTGGGCTCTCATTTCAGATCTTTCTGTTTTTTTATATATTTAATTAAACATTATAGTACAGATAGCAGTGCAAACAACTCTGAATTTGCATCATAAAGTCTGAAATTATGCTTTCAAGGTTATAATCATTGGGAAGAAAAACTGACTTTTTGTACCCTAAATATCATTTATTCTATCTTTTAAAAAGATTAACTTACTTTTCACATAAATCTGACATCATTGCTAGTAATCAAGTTCTCTTTTAATGGGAATGAATAGCCAAAGTTCAGATCTTTTAATCCACCAAAGAGATCTCTAAAATTAGGTTTTTTACTAATGAAAGTTATATCTCAGATATTGTATATTTTCTCTAAATTTTCATTCCCTTCTGTGTAATTCTTCACTTTCTGAAAGTGACATTATGAAATCCTTATTGATAATTTACCCACATGTTCCACTTTCTCCTTAGAGATTGGAAGACAAACTGTACTTTGGATAACCCCTTATGTGCCAATTGGAGTATAGAGATTTTGAACTGGGAGGACCTTAAGAATCCTGTGGTCTGGAGGGGAATGCCTGTTAGGCAGATTGTTCTTTGGTAGGATTTGTTTTTATTAAGAGATTGTACAAGTTTAACTTATACAATTTTATGTTTGACACATGTATACATCCATAAAACCATCACCACAATCAAGATAGTCAACAGATGTGTCATCCCCCAAATTTTTCTTGTGGTCCTTTAAAGTGGTCCTTCCCTCCTCCATCAGCTCTCAGGGGACCTTGGAACTGCTTTCTGTTACTATAGGTTAGTTTGCACTTTCTAGGATTTTATGTAAGTGGAAGCATACATTATGTGTTCTCTGTGTGTATGTTTGTTGACTCAGCATGGTTATTTTGAGATTGTTGGCATGTGTCATTGATTTTTATTCATTGAGTGACATTCCATTCTATGGTTATATACCACAATTTGTTTAACTATTCACCTGTTGAGAGACATTTGGGTTGTTTTCCAGTTTCAGGCTATTACAAATAAAGCTGCTGTGAATATTCAGGTACTACTCTGTACATATGCTTTCATTTATCCTGAGCATAAACCTAAGTCTGAAATACCTGGGTCATAGGGTAGGTGTACGTTTAACTTTCAGAAACTGCCAAACTGTTTTCCAAAATATTTGTACTCTTTTACATTTCCACTAGCAGTGAGCATTCCATTTGTGTCCGTATTCCTGCAAACGCTTGTTATGGTCAGTATATTTAATTTAACATATCTGTTAGGTTATTAACAACTATAATAATTTATAATATTTACTTACTGAGTTTTGAGAGCCCCTCATATATTAGGAATACAAATTCTTTTTCAAATGTGTGGTTTGCCAATAATTGTTTTAATTCTTTGTGTCTTCAATTGTCATAAAATACACAGAACATAAATTTTAACATCTTTATTTTTTTAAGTGTACAATTCAGTAGCATTAAGTATGTCCACATTGTTGTACCACCAGTCTCCAGAAGTTCATCTTGCAAAATTGAAATGCTGTACTCATTAAACTTCCTGTTTCCTCCTCCCTCATCCCTGGCAACCACCATTCTACTTTCTGTTGATATAAACTTGACTACTCTCAATTCTTCGTGTAAGTGAAATTATACAGGATTTGTCTTTTAGTGATGGGCTTATCTCACTTAGCTAACATCTTCAAGGTTCATCCATGTTGTATCATGTGTCAGAATTTTCCTCCATTTTAAGGCTGCATAATATTCCATCATTTCTGTATACCACATTTCGTTTATCCATTCATCTGTCTGTGGATGCTTGGGTTACTTCCACCTCTTGGCTATTGTAAATAATGCTGCTATGAACACGAGTATATTCAAATATCTCTTCAAGACCCTGCTTTCAATTCTTTTGGAGATATACACAGAAGTAGAATTGTTGGATCATATGGTAATTCTATTTTTTAATTTTTGAAGTCCAATTTACCCTTTTTAAAAATGGATTATGATTATGGTGCTGTATCTAAGAAATATTTATTTGCCTCACTCAAGATCACAAAGATTTTCTACCATGTTTTGCTTCCTAAGTTTTATAGTATAACAGGGGTATCAAACTCATTTTCACCGGGGGCCACATCAGCCTCATGGTTGCCTAAAGAGCTAAAATAATTTTAGGACTGTGTAAATGTAACTACTCCTTAACTGTTAAGGAGTTGAAATTATATTCAGCCCTTTGATGGCAATCACAAGGCCGATGTGGCCCCTGGCGAAAATGAGTTTGCCACCCCTGATATGAAGTTTTACATTTCAATCTGTGATCTGTTTGGAGATAATTTTTATATGTGGCATTGTATATGGGTTGGAGTTCATTTTTTACATATAATTATCAAGCTATTCTGATCTTATTTGTTGAAAAGATTGTCCTTTCTTCACTGGCTTCACACCTGTGTCACAATCAACTGACCATGTATGTGGAATCTATTTCTAGTCTCTCTATTCTGTACCAGTGACCTATTGTACTGTATAAAGCAGAAAAATAGACCATGTATTTAAAATGAATGTAATAAGTGTTTGCATTTTGAGACATGGACAACAAATTAATTTTGAAAACCAAGTGGAAATACTCACATTAGATGAGAAAACTGATAGGGCAGATTCAGCTAAAGAGTTTATTTTTTTCTCAATTGAAATGTCACGGCTAGTTGAGCAATTTTTATTCAAAGTTGGCAAAATATAACAAAAACATTAATAGTGGTTTTCCTTAGTGGTGGTTGGATTACAAATGCTTCTTGTTTTCTTTTTTGTAATTGTCTTTGTTTTCTAAAATTTCTACATATACACACAATTAAACCTTACCCTTGCTTCAGCTGTGGATCATAATCTCACTTTATCTCATCTTCGGCAGGCTTCTCATTTGGGGAGTTTGGGAGTAGAATTCATCACTCTCCCTAGTGTTGGGTGGTCATGCTGCCTCTGGTGTACGAAGCCCAGTCCATCTGCCCCTGGTGGGACCAGGTTCTCTGCTGACCTCCAGTGGCTATAGGCCTTATGGCAAAAGACGGCCATAAGTGAACCCGACTAGCAATTTTAGGAAAGTACTTAGTAATCGTCCTTGAATTAGGCAAGCACATGCTCCCAAATACCAGAGTGACTCTTACCTGTCTGATTTCCAGGGCTAACCTTAACCTTTCACATTATAAATTAAGAAGCTTTATGAGAGCTATACATAAATGAGGCATTAAGAATAATAAAATAATTGTAGACAATATTGTATTAAAAACATCAAACTTGCTAAGAGACTGGATCTTAATTATTCTCACTACAAAAATGTCAGTTATGTGAAGTGATAGAGGTGCCAACTGCTGCCACAGTGACAATGACATTGCAGTACTGCAGTGTATCAAACCGACATACTGCACACCTTACACTCACACAGTTTTATATGTCAAATATATTTCAATAAAACAAGTTAAAAAAGAAGAACAAGGAAATCTACAGTAAAGAATTTATGTGCATAAAACAGAACTTGGATGGGCAGGCTTAACCTGAGTCCTGAGGAAGCATCTAAGGCTTTCTTTGTAATTTTTCTGTTTAAGTGTTCTTTTGTTGTTGGGCTTTTGTTTGTTTGTTTTTTCTCATTGAGGGGAGGGCAGGGTTTGGGAATGAAAAAAAGCTATATAGTCAGCAGTGGCTCTTATCCTAAAGCCACAAGAACAATAATCCCTGTCTGTTGAAATCATTTGCCCCTGTGCTGTCTGCCATGGATGATCGTGGCAGGGCAGACCGTGCTGGGACAAGGTCCTGAGACAGTTTCCCCATGTGAAGCCCTGCTGGGCTTTAGTGAGGCAGGCAGGAAGGCAGAGCCCATTAAGGAAAAGTAAGTGACCATTGAAGCAAAAGTACATGCTAATTTTCCATCAGTGAGCTATTAACCTTCTGTAATTTATAATTCCTTTGACATCCATGTTAGCATTTGATCCACCCACTTAATAAAAAAATTATTATACCCTTTCAGTCATTTTTTGTTTTATTTTCAAAATGTTATATTGTAATTATCTTAAAGTGACTTTTGACTAAAACATGTAAAAACTCACCTTTATGTCTGGGATTATTGATCAATGTAATTTTAAGGTCTTTGCTTTTTTTTTTAAGATTTTATTTATTTATTTTTAGAGAGGGGAAGGGAGGGAGAAAGAGAAGGATAGAAACATCAGTGTGTGGTTGCCTCTCATGCACCCACTACTGGGGACCTGGCCCACAGCCCGGGCATGTGCCCTGACTGGGAATTGAACCAGCAACCCTTTGGTTCACAGGCTAGCACTCAATCCACTGAGCCACACCAGCCAGGGTAGGTCTTTGCTTTTTAATAATTAACAGCCACCTCACTGTGCAGCACACCTGCTACTTGATGTTTGAGGGTTAAACCTCTGCTGCCTGGTAGTTTTCAATTATTATTTTATCTTTTCCTATCCATAAGTGGAAAAGAGTTACATTGTTTCATTTTGTAGATAGACTTCTTGTTATTTCTGCCAGCACTATGCAGTAGCTCCTTACTTGTCTCCCCTAGGATAGTTGTTCCTACCATCAGATCTTGAAAACTCAGGTGCTCAACAGAGGCGTATTGCAGTTGTTCGTTGTTTTGTTTCTGTTTTAAAACTACTGGAAGTGGAGGCAAGATTACACCATTTTCATGGGTTTTTTTGTGCCACCATTTTAGAATTCTGTCCTCATTTTTGCTCAGTTGAGAAAAACAAGGTCACCTGTTTTAGATCACTTCGGGATCTCACAGGTCACCTTTATTCCAAAAATTCAGTGCATCTTTTATCATTCTCCTACATGACATAAGGCATCTTAGTAATTGTGATTCCTAAAAAATGAGATCAGCATACATTTTATTTATAAACACAAATTTTAACGATTTTTAAAAAAGAATCTTCACTGCCTCAGAATATACCCATAGGTTGTAATAAAGGGATTTTTTTTAGTGTATACTACTGAGTTTTCATTTTATTAGCTTGTAAAAATTTGCATATTTGGGATTATAAATTATTCTTCTAGCAAAAAATATCTAATAGTTTTTAGCCTTGGAAAGTGATTTTTCATTTAAATTTAATTTTCTTTTATTAAATGCTTTAAGAGACCCTCCCAGTATAGCGTAACTTGAATGCCTTTTCAGAATTGGAGTTTTGTGCATTCTAATTCCTTTCTGGAATATATAATAATGTTTTCTAACATTTATTTAGAATCTGCATTTGTATTATCTCATTTAGTCCTTAAAACAATCCTATGTGGTAGAAATTATATCCTTACTTAAAGATGAGAAAGTAAGGCACAGACAAGTGATGCAAGTTAAAAGTTCACACAGCCACTAAATAGCAACTTTGCAGTTGGAACCAGGTAATCTATGTCCAGAGCTGGCCCTCTTACCAATACAAACTTGTCATGATTAATTTTTTTCTCTAACACAGAGAAAGAATTATTGAACAAAAATGTTCTCACTAAGTAATTGTGAGGCTTTGGACTATTTGGCTAATGGGCTTACCTAGACTAAGTACAAGGGTGAAGTTAATTTTTTTTTCCATTCTTTTAGCTGATATAGCCCAGCGGTATAGGATAAGCAAATACCCTACCCTCAAATTATTTCGTAATGGGATGATGATGAAGAGAGAATACAGGGGTCAGCGATCGGTGAAAGCACTTGCAGATTACATCAGGCAACAAAAAAGTGACCCTATTCAAGAACTTCATGATTTAACAGAAATCTCCACTCTTGATGTAAGTTGTTAACTTTTGCTGGATCAAATGAACATTGCCTGTTTAACTAATGTAGAGAAATTCTTATGCAGTCAAAGAACCTGTACATTTTCTGATAGTTCATTGCAATGGATTTGACATATACTTACATAGCAAGTTAAATTTTTCTTCAGTTATTTCTCAAGGGGAATGCTAATGTTTTACTGAACCTTTGGATAAAGTTTATAGCATACAGTAAAGTTGCACTAATTTGAATTAATTGAGGTCAAAGGGTAGCCTGAATTATGAAGAAATAAATGTTAATGTTAGGCGTACACAACCAAAGTTTCCATATTTTCTTTAGTGGAGACCCTCCATGTGTCTGCTCTAATCACCCCTTAATCAGTTCTTTGATAAGTGTTTTTCTGTCCTCTAAAACAGCGCCCCTTGAAGGGATTAGACAAAGTACATGCATGATCCATGGACATGAACAGCTGTGTAGGGATTGACTGTGGGAATGGGGGACGGGCTGGGGACAGGGGTGCAAAAGGGGAAAAGTCAGGACACCTGTAACAGCATAAACAATAAAAAAATTTAAAATAAAATAGCCCCCTCAATAATAAACTTAGCAAACTCTTTTGTTCGTACACTAAATAGTGCTTTAAAAACACAAAAACAACTGAGTTTGGGCTTTAGATTGTCACTGTCAGGTTTGAGATTTATTTTTACCCTACTTACAAGCTAATAAGTTAACTGATTATAGTTTTCATGGATGCTGTCAAAAGGCATAGGCTTATGGGTCACTGACAAAGGACTTTATTGCTTACATTACAGCCACCAATGTGAGTATGTTTGCATTTGTTTCTTTGACCCCTGGGTCTTACATAGGTGACATAGAGGGCCCACTTGGGTACCTGCATGTGCAGTGGGTTGTCTTACAAGAGAGCTCTGGGCTCCAGCAACCCCTGTGTCAGTGCTGGTAGTAAGCCTGCTCTCTGTCCCGGAGAGAGGCACAACCCTGAGAAACGGTCTGGGTGAAGAGGGGTCAGGGCTTTGTATTTGGTGGAAGCCTGATTGTGAAGCAGCGTGAGAGACCCGTGGAGGAGTCTCTACCTACAGTCAGTCACGTGTCATGAACTGATGTACTATTTTAAAATATTTTAGAATTCGTCACCTTACTTAGGAAAGGACTGTCATTGATTAAATAGTTACCTATTTCTCAAAATTTTAAAATAATATGCTAGAAAGGAATATTTATAATTACATTAGACTAGAGTTAAGATTGTTTTCAATCCAATGTAATCTTTAATAGTTTTGAACTAGGTTTGGGCTAGGATAAAAGCCAAATATGTATTTATAGTCATACTTCATTTTGAGATAATTGAACAAGATGGGTAAATGGTATAACATGTTTATAGAACTATATATGTTTGTAAAATAATCACATTATTTTACAGCGCAGCAAAAGAAATATTATTGGATATTTTGAGCAAAAGGATTCAGACCACTATAGAGTTTTTGAAAGAGTAGCAAGTATTCTGCATGATGATTGTGCCTTCTTTGCTGCTTTTGGGTAAGTATCTTAGTTGAGAGTGTGTTAGTGAATGTGGGTCACTTTGGCTGAGATATGAAAACTAAAAATTAATGGAGGAGTCTGACTTACAAGCAAATCAGTGTGTTTTGTGATTGGTCTGTGTGACCACATCAATGACCTTGATCCCCAGTTAATGGTAATATCTGGTTTTAATAATACCTTTTTAGTGTGAAAACTGTCAATCCAAACTTGTAAAATACTGAGTCATAAAGCAGCTAACACTTCCCTTCTTAAAAAATCTGCCTCATATTAAATTTTTATTTAATAATTTTTAAAAATATATGCTTTCATTGGTATTGCATAGTCTCCTAAGTAGGAAAGATGATGGGCAAGCATATATTTCAGATATATAATTCGTACATTGTAAAAAAGCTAGCCAACTCTGCTTCATTCAGATATATTACTGTTATTATTTTTCTTAATAAGTATTAGTACTACTTCTCTCTTCCTATTAGGGCTGTTTCAAAACCAGAAAGATATAGTGGAGACAGCATAATCTATAAACCACCAGGGGTAAGTTGCTGTTTTGTAGTGTATATGATTTTAAATATAAATTAAATACATGAATTATTAATAGTCTGTCGTACTTTTTCATACACACAAAAATAGCCTGTATTTTTCCAATTCATAATTTTTATTTTAATGTCTGCAGTATTTTGACACTTTAAAGGTTTTAATTTTTCTGTAGTCACATGAGTGAGACTTTTGCTTAGAAAGGTCACTTCCTATTCTGACTTCAGATAAGCATTCGCCTGTATTTTCTGCAAGTGCATGTCGTCAGGAGTAGCCTCCATGGTGTGAACTACTGGATTATCAGAATCCAGGATGGTGTCTCACAATGTTGTTAAGAGCATGAGCTCTGGAATGAGACTGAGTTTTAATGTCAGATCTGCCACTTCCCCAGGTGTATAACCCTGGGGACGTTTCTTAGCTTCTCTTGCTTCAGTTTGTTCATTGGCAGAGATAGCCATGATAATAACAGTCCTGCTTAGGCGGTATTTCAAGGATTAAAAGAGTCAACATATATAAGGTACTTACAATACTGCTTGGATACACAGTAGATTTACTTAGTTAATGTTACCTGTTACTTTTATCATCATTTTAAGTGCTTCATAAATAGTGATTTTGAGTCTATGTGGAAATAGATACTGCAAATAATTAATATTAGAGATAGCTATGCCTTAGATTTATATAGTATCTTGTATTTTTCAAGGCTTTTTCACGGGAAATCTCCAAATTTTCTTCTAATTGTCTTCAACTCTAGGGATAGCTAACTTAATTCTTTGGATAATTCTTCTTTTTCACAAAGCCTGCCTGCCATTGGTGAAGATACTGATAAACAGTTAATTGACACAAGTCTGAGGAAAAGCAGAAGGGTTAGGCATCACAAGTTGGATAATTAGTTCCCTGATCATCAGAATTATCAGCGTTTTATCATTTACAGTTCTCTTTCTCAGATGTTTCATGGTTTTTGCTTCTTTCTTATCCCCTGTAGATTTTCTGGGCTCATAGGTGGCTTTAAGAATGCACTTTTGCTAACACAAGTTAGATTTGCTTACTGTTTTTTTCTGTTTTTATAACAGCATTCTGCTCCAGATATGGTATACTTGGGATCTATGACAAATTTTGATGGGACGTACAATTGGATTCAAGATAAATGTGTTCCTCTTGTCCGAGAAATAACATTTGAAAATGGAGAGGTATGGGCTGTGTATAGTGGGTCATTATTTTTAATTCAGATTTCTGATAAAGCAGACTCTGTCCACTCATCTTATAGTGTTTTACTACATACTTATCTGTAGTAAAAAGGATGCAGTTGAACATAACTACTTCATAGCCATTTCTGTAATACGAGCCAGTGTTTCCCACCTGTGTTGTCCCAGGACCCCTCCGTTGCGTTTCCTGCAGTGTCTGTGGTTCATCACAGTCTTGAAAATGAATTTGAAAATGCCTCTCAGGTGATTCTGATAACAACCCTGGGTTGCAGATCCTTGTTCAGGGCATTTCCTTCAGAAGCAATGCTCTGCAGAGTATAGTTACAACTAATTATATAGAGTGATAATCTTTTGCCATAAAAAAGTTTTTCTGATTCCCATCTATCCTAAGAGAATGAAGTTTTATGAAAGCAGTTATCAGTTAATCATGTAACCGACCTCAGTGGCTCCATGTGCCTGAAACAAAGCAAACGTACAACTCCCACAAAAACGAAGCACAAAGTCCTCAGCAGTCCAGGAGCGAGTACTAAGGGCTGTGTCTATGAGACATGTCTCTGTATTTTTTTCCTATATTAAAAATACATCTTTTTATTTCATCCCATTTTTAAAACCCATGAATTTTTAAAATTCATGGTCTAAGAATGCATTTTTTAAAACATTTTAAATGCAATTTTAAAAAACCTTTTATATGCATATACGCTTCAAAGACTTATATATAATAAGTATATAGCTCAGATTTTAAATGTACAGTTCAAGAAGTTACCACAAAGTAAACACACCCACCGAGTCACCATCTAGTCAGCAGCTGGCAGTTCTGTAAAGGAATCAGTACATATTTTCGGCTTTCCAGTTCACGTAGTCTCTGAAACAACTCACCTTTGCAGTATGGCACAGAAGCAGCCTTAGACAACACGTAAGTAAGTGTGGTTATGTTCCAGTGAAGTTGCTGCTTGTGTTCTTTCTTAGTTTATTTATCAAATGGACATTTCTGCTACTTTTCTCAGTTCTCTAGGCTTCAGGTATGCTTGGCTAAATTACTTACTTTTTTAAAAAAGATTTTATTTATTTATTTTTAGAAAGCAGAAGGGAGGAAGAAAGAGAGGGAGAGAAACATCAATGTGTGGTTGCCTCTCACACGCCCCCTACCAGGCACCTGGCCTGCAATCCAGGCATGTGCCCCAACTGGGAATTGAACCAGTGACCCTTTGGCCACCGCTCAATCCACTGAGCTACACCAGCAGGGCTAAATTACTTACATTTTCATTGTATTAGCTCATTTAGTTCTCAGAGGCTCAGAAAGATATAGTAACTTGTCACAATTATATACCTGCTTTGGCAGTTTTTGCAGGAATAGTTTTCAAACACAGTGTAAAGGTATAGAATGGAAAATTTTAAACAATAAAACAGGAGTTCGAACTACCCCTAAATCACTTAAACCAGGGGTATCCAACTCATAGCCCAAGATGGCTATGAATGTGACCCAACACAAAATCGTAAATTTACTTAAAACATGAGATTTGTTCGTAATTATGTGTCGCGGTGTATTTAATGTGTGGCCCAAGACAACTCTTCTCCTTCCAGTGTGGCCCAGAGATGCCAAAAGACTAGACACCCCTGATTTTTAAACTATGAGGAAACCTCTGTATATGGTTATCTTGGTAATCCCTCTCCCGAATCTTTTATTTACTGCTTGGTAGAGAATATGTTGATGTGTGCACAGGAAAACTTGGACGCCCAAGAATAATAAACTACCAATTACTATGTTAATGTACGTAAATTAGTTCAGCAAATAGATTTTTAAAATTATTAATCCATACTTTTGTGTAGTCTAATAAAATAATGTTATATTTGTTTTTACTTTTAACTTCTGAGCTCTTAAGTTTTCTGAAAGGTGACTGCTGAGTCTTCTTTCCCAATTAGTAATGTATTCGGCAACATGTGTGTCCTCATTTATTCCATCATAGGTTGACCGCACATTATTGCATATAAAAATCTGTGAGCCAAAGAGAAGTAAAATAAGAGTCTGTGTCTTTAAAGGTTTACCAGTGCAGTAGTTCACATGTACAGAGACTGTAATATAAAGCATGCCCCATGCCACATGAGGTGCACTGAGGAAGTGTCCTGGGAATTCAGAGGGCAGAATTCATTTCTTTGGCAGAAGTAGGGCAGAATCAGGGATGGTTTTCCAGGAGAGGCTTCAGTCCTGAAACAACAAGGCTAAAAGAGAACTAGAAGTACTAATGGAAATAGGGAAGTAAGAGGAGGAGACTGCATTAATGTTGAGTGTTGAAGGTTAGCTGGACTTTGAAATGGAGGTAGTCAGCAGGAAGCTGGAAATCTGGACTTGGATTCTCAGCTGGACCTGGGCACTGAGACATACAGATAAGGGTCCCAGTGCTGTCAGGAGTGCTGATCGAGACTGCCGAACTAGTTGAAGTTGCCAGGCTGGAGCAGAGAAGCCCAGAGACAGAACCATGGGGAGTCTCTGAGCCCAAGAGATAAAAAGTGGGAAGAGGAAACTTTAAATCAGTTTGCAAAAGATCAAGATGCCCTGATTGGTGTGGCTCGGTTGGTTGGGAGTTGTCCTGCAAAGGGAAAGATCACCGGTTTGATTCCTGGTCAGAACACACACGCCTGGCTTGCGGGCAGGTCCCCAGTTGGGATGCGTACGAAAGGCCACTGATTTTCTCTCACATTGATGTTTCTTTCCCTCTCTTTCTCCCTTCCTTCCCCTCCATCTAAAAAATAAAATCTTTCCAAAAAAAGATCAATATAATGCTAGGGGCTAGGGGAGGAAAGATGGGGAGTGACTGCTACTGAGTACAGGGTTCTTTTCGGACTGGTGAAAATGTGGCATGAGGTAGTGTTGATGTTTGCAGACCTCGTAAATATAATAAAGCCCACCAAATTGTGCACATTAAAATGGTGAATTTTGTGTTCTATGAATTAGATATCAATTTCAGAAAGGTAAATGTGACAATAAGCTTCATAATTTATTCTGTATATGAATATAATAGGCTTAAGCATGGAGATAGGAACCAGAAGAAAACTCTTGTATCAGATCGGTCCCACTTTCAATTTTTATAGGATATAAGACATTTGAGCTTTCTGCGGAAGCAGTTTCTAAATTGCAGAGAGACACACAAAAGGATAGTTGATGGACATAATTTTATCATTAGGCCCTTTCTGGACTTTTCCTTATGAGTCAGAACTTAGCATCTGTTAGAATAAATGATGAAAATCTGTCTACTCATCATATTTCTCTTAAATTATTCTCCAATATCAATAATATAAAATTTTAAAGCAGTTTATAATTTTCAAGTCAGTTTTATATATGTGTATATACAAGGTATACACACACACATATTGTGATGGGTATTGTTAATGTTGAAAATTGTGTATTGGTTAAAAACTGGCTATGTTATGGGGGGTTTGTGATTTGCTCTGAATCAAACACTCTTCAGCTTTGGGTAGATCTCATCTAAGTTTTTGCATACACCTTAAAATGAACATAAGTTTACAAATCAGATTTATTTACTGCTGGTACACTCAGTTTTTCAGTGTTCTCTGTGAAGAGAGTTTACCCCACTGTAAAGTCTGTGGGGCAGACCATGTTTACCACGCCCTAAAATCAACATCTTGATAAAGAGCCAGCCTAGTTTCTCCTTCGGCCAACTCCTTTTTCAAATGTCATGGCTTCATCCAATACTAGTTAGCAGACCAGCCCAGTGGTTACTTGAAGGCAGATCAGTTCCTGCAGTTGAGCAGGACATGCGGGCCCTCTGAGTGCCTGGGACTTCAGGTGGAGGGAGTGCGTAGCTTCTTCCATTTATGTTTGCTTGTACCATTGGACCTTGCCCCCGCTACCAGCCCCCCCCACCCCCTGGGATGTCGCAACTGTTGCATGTTACACGGGTTAGATTCATAATTGTTCCTGCCTAGAAAATAGCTAGGACCAAATGGAGAGGCCTGGTAATTCTCATTGAATACTTCTCTACACAGGAATTGACAGAAGAAGGACTGCCTTTTCTAATACTCTTCCATATGAAAGAAGATACAGAAAGTTTAGAAATATTCCAGAATGAAGTAGCCCGACAATTAATAAGTGAAAAAGGTAGACAGATTAAGGTGTTTATTTTCCTCTTTTCTCTTTGTTTCTTTCTTTCTCCCCATTCCCTTCCCCACGACAACCCCAGAATTTACATGTAAAGTAAACATGGGGGTGAGAGGCATTAGTAGAGAGATAATATGAAGCAATGACTTTCCTTTTTAAACCGTGTCTGTTTTTGCTCCCTAAGATCAAATTGCATGAAAAGTGGGGTCTTGGGTGGACACCATTAGTGTTAGGCACTGTCCTCTAGCACCTTGATATTTGCCTGGTCCTTTTGTAATAGATAGTCCCGGGCATACTGCTGAGAGCAAGTTGAGTTCTCTGTGGACTTCTCCAAAGCATTGAAAAACAATCTGAGGTTATCACCAGCTTTCCCTCTGTAGTTAAGAAAGCCAGACATCCTAAACTGAAGCCATTATATAGAGTCATACCCATATTAGTGACTTAGCAACTATTTTGAGGGGTGAATTAGATTAAAAGTCAACCAGTTAGGGACTCGAAGGGCATCCTTGATGAAGTGAAAACAGTCCCAGGAGAACAGGTCATACATCAGTTTCAGGAACCTGCTCCCCAGACCTGGGTAGTCTGCAGAGCAGAGGAGTTTTCATGTAAGAAAAATAAAACATTCACTATATAGTATTTGAGTTCAGGTTGAGGTAATACAGTTTTTAAGAAAATTATGCTCTCTGCCCAAAGAGCTTAAATCCTACCTCTTTGAAGTATTATAATATTTAGTTTTAGTCTTTGTGATCTCTGTGACTCTAAAGCATTTGGGTTTTTTTTTAGTGTATATGTTTTATGAATTTGCAATATTACAAGTATACAATCAAGAAAATTCTAATCTCCCTCTCCAAATTCTTTTTCTCGTAAAGGTACAATAAACTTTTTACATGCCGACTGTGACAAATTCAGACACCCCCTTCTGCACATACAGAAAACGCCCGCAGACTGCCCCGTGATAGCCATCGACAGCTTTAGGCATATGTACGTGTTCGGAGACTTCAAGGATGTATTGTAAGTAATCGATTTGGGTTTTTTAAATTCCTGATGTATGTCTCAAAAATGAACTGAAAACAGTGGTTTGGATATTTTAAATAATCTCATGATGGAATAGTAATACTTTATTATTTGTATGGAAAAGGTTATTTTCTTTTTCATTCTAAAGTGTAGTATACTTGACAATGAGAATTATGATATATTCCTATAGGGATGCCAGCATTAGGTGGTCCTAATGCTTGGAGATCAATGTCTGAGAGAAAATTTTTGGCCCTTGAGAAATTAGTTCTGAATTGAGTTTGGTCTTTGTCGGCACATCAAGGTAAGTAGAATGTAATCCTAGGTCAGGTTAAAGGGAATTGGTAATATTACTGCTTATGTGTGACTGTGTCTAGCAAGTATATTAGCGGTATTTAGGACCCAGAAAATGGCTACGACTAGGCATTTCTAAGGGCATATGAACCTTTGAAAGAGCAGATAAGTATTCTGTTTATTTTCAGCTGTTCATTGTATTAATAAGCATAAACCTTCTAACTATGACAGTTATTAAATTTCTATCAATTTCTAAGATGTTAAATACAATAGTAAAAAGTGGAGATGTTTCTTCATATATGAAAAATTTAAGCAATACTGTGGTATTAATTCAAATTAGACCCTTTCTTATAAAAATTCATTTATGCTTTTTTATGTCCAAAGATTAAATTGCATATTTAAAGGATGATTTGCAGCCCTGTTGCAGAACGAATTATCACGCTCAGTTCTAAACATTCCAACAGAGTTGCAGTTGTTTGGTAGAAGATTCTCAGTCCTAACACATAGGAGGCCTAGAATTGAGTCCTGCGTTGGGCGTGTCACTTAGCCTCTCCGTTCTTGTTTCTTTACACGTAAAATATGGTTGATGGCACAGCCTACCCAATGGGATTGTTATGAGAATTAATGTGTTCTAAACCATAAAGTACTGCCAAACAGTTATTATTAATCTACACTCAAAAGAATACCATTTTAGCCTACTAACTCATAAATACTTACTCAGGTCTTCTATATGTCAGTCACTGTATAATATAAACTGATAATTTAAAGTTTACTAAGACTAGATCCCTCTAAGAACTCCCAGCTAAGTAGTGAAAGGAAACAAGTAGGGTAGCAAGCAGTTGTTTTATGTGGTAAGTGCTGTGATAGAGTTCAGCAAGGAGGTATCTGACCCGAGATTTGTAGAGATGTTAATGCCCAAGGTAGGTCCGAAAGCCTGTAGAAGTTAAACATGGAGGTGAGAAGCAGCAGGGCTGGGAGAAAGGGCGCACTGGCAGAAACAAGTACAGAGTCTGTTGGCGAAGGTGAGTGGATAGGAGGGAAAGTATGGAGGGATGAGGTCAAGGGAAGTAAGCCGGGGCTAGCTCATGGAAACTGTTACATGCTGTATTGTAGAAGTTTGACATTGTTTTGAAAACAGTGAAGAGCTAATGAAGGGTTTGGGCGAGGGGATTGTTTTTTAAAGATCATTCAAGTTGCAAATTTGGGAATAGATTAGAGAGGGTCAAAGGAGAATCTAGGGTCTAGACTGTTCAGTAATCCAGGGAAGAGTTGATGATAGACAGCCATAGATGACTCTTGAGTGAACAAATTACCTAAATAAATCCTGGCGGGAGCATTAAAGTTAGAGAGAAGCAGGATTTTTGAGATAGTCTGTAGGTAGCATAGGAAGACTTGGTATGTGAATGAATAGGGGAGGAGAGGCCATCCCTGATGGCCAGGAATGCCACACAGACAGTTAATTGAGTTGTGTTGCCTTCACTGAGCTTGGGAACCCAGAGGAGGAGCTCTTTGTGGTAAAGATAATGAGTTCCAGGCATGGGCTGAGTAGCTCAGTTGGTTCAGAGCATTATCCCAATATGCCAGGCTGCAGGTTTAATCCCCCGTGAGGGCGCAGGCAGGAGACAACCAATGAGTGCATGGATGGGTGGAGTGACAAATTGATGTTTCTCTCTTAATATGTAAAAATAATTTAAAAAGAAAAAGGATAATGAGTTCCTTTTCTTGGTGTATTGAATTCGAGGTGCCTATGGGTTACAAAGAAGAGTGTCCAGTGGGGAGTTCACGTGGCTCTGGGATTCGACAGTGAGTTGAGAAGATAAGGGCTAGCTGGCCCTTGAACACATGAGGATACAGCTGAAGTTACAGAAGCAGATGAGATGACACAGAACAGGGCTGAGAGTGGGATCCTGAATGGGACCGACATTTAAAGGGAGAACAGAAGGAGGAACACGAGCAACAGGCTAAGGAGGAAGCAGAATCAAAAGTGGAGAGAAAAACCAGCAAAGAGTGATGTGGTCATTGAGGGAGGAGCACTTCCGACAGGAGGAATGCTCAGCCAGAAGAAAAGGGTGAAGTGGCTGTTAGATTTCACACACACCACCACCACCCCACCCACCAAAGGAGGGAAAGAACAAAGAGAAAAACCCACTGTCTTGCAAAGAATTGGAGAGTGACTATTTGGTGAGGAAACGAAGATTTGATATGAAAATTCTTGCAAGAAGCTAGCCTTTAAAGGGAAAGAAAAAATAAGGGAATACAAGAGACACAGGATGAAGTGAAGCTTTAGCTTTTCTTTTTATTTCCCCCTTAGGGTATAAGAAATTAACCATGATTACATTCTTGTGGAAGGGAATCAAATAGAGTGAGGAGTTACTGAAGAGATGGGGAAAAGGGGACTAATTGATAAAGCAAAGCCGTAAGGAGCACAGAGGAAATGAGAAGCAAAGGAAAGGAAGTAGCCTTCTTTCTCTCTAGTGAGCAAGAGAGGAAAGGAAGGGTGTAGCATTTCTCTGGGTTGTTGAGGGATTTGGTGGTGACAGCAGCTGAAGACTGCTGAGGTTCTGTTCTGATTCGTTTGTAACTATGGTGAAGGGAGCGGGATCATGTGCTGTGAGTGGGGATGTGGGGAATAACTACAGGGGCAGAACTATGCTGGGTACAAAAAGGGAGAGTAACTACCCAGAAATCCACCTTAAAGATCCAGATATCCCTAACATCCGGCTTTTATGTAAAACGGAACTCATATAGTCCCCTTAGTAAGTGTGTGAACATTGATTATTGACTAGATGGACATGTCTTAGCTGGTTGGGCGTCCTCCTCTGCTCACTTCTTCCTTGGCTTCCTGAAGCCGCAGCCTCCAGCTAAGAGAACAGGGTAGTTAGGAGAGGGCAGTGTCAGTGGTCGGGCTCACCGCAGGAGCATCTAGGCAGGGTGACTGTGCTTGGCCGGACAGTGCTGCCTGACTGGGTGTCATCACGTGAAATTTCATCAGCACATTTCCCTACCGTCAGTAGCCGATAAACGTTGGGCTGTGTACATATTACGTATCTCTTCCCTTTCACTGCAAACTTGTAGCCCTACTTACAAAGTTTAGTGGAAGTCAACAGGATGCTGACTACACGGTTAGGTTTGCTAATCGGTGATGTAACGGAACTGCGGGGTGGGGCAAAAGTAGGTTTTCGCAAAACAGTTTACTCTTGCATTATTATTTATTCATTATTATTTTCCATATGAACAGCTGTGAGCCTGCTTTTGCCCCACGCTATATATGCTGAACTTTGGCTTTTACTCCTGGGAGTGTTGTGTTTCACATCAAGGGAAGCCCGTGAGGAATTCCATCTTGGCTGTCTTTAAGTTTTCTCCTCCAGTTTTGAAGTCAGATTTAAAAACACTTTAGCACTTTTGTTACCAAACAGCAAGTGGGGTCCTGCTTCCTGATGCCACCCTCTAGGTGAAATTCTGGAAGCAAAGGTTTGCTGATAAAGAAAAGGAGTCTTTATTCAGAAGCTACACAATTTTGAAATAATGGTTTTCCACATACACTAGTCACTTACAATTTTAATCACTTAAGCCTATCAATTAAGGCTAAAATCTTTAACATCTGAGTTCTCCTAGCATTCTCCCTGTTTTTAATTATCTTATTTCTATAGGGTTAGTTCACAAATTATAACAATGTAAGATACATAAGCTACACAATTTTGGAAGAATGGCAGGCTTCTGCCTCAGAGCTTGTGCCCTCTGGGACACCCAAGGAAGGGTAACACTGCCTCCTTCTGCCAGGCCAGCCCAGTCCTAGGCTGTGCCCAGAGTTTCTTCTCATCCAAAATGCTGTCCACTGGGAGGTGCAAGCAGCTACAGCACCGTCATCCAGGCATCCTCGAGGAAGAGAGAGAGGAGACAGCCCAAGGGCCCTTCTTTTATTTTAAATCTTCTGGCCCATAATTCCATGCGCTCTGGAGGCATTCCCCTTCTCAGCCAAGACATTTACCATGGTCTCTGTCAGTGTCCTCCTAGGACCTCTTCCTTCTCCTCCCCAGTGATCTGATCTTTCTGTGTCACTTCTGATTCCACTTTGGTGTCTGTCAGAGAAGCTGAACTAAAAAGTGGTTGTATTCTTAAGACATGACCCAGTCCCCCTACTCTCCAGCTGTAGTTCACTGGACCAGGAAGTGGACACTTGACCATGAAAAGCTCATCTATCAGATGGCAGCACTGTACTTGAGTCCTGGTGCAAAAAGAAACTGAGCCGATAAGATTCTCCCAAGAAATCTGGAAATGGGAAATGTTCCTCTCCCATCCTGCAAGTAATTATCCTGTCAGTAGGGATGAAGATAAGAGAAGTGACTGTTTGAAGTTCTTTGAAACAAATTACTTCTCTAAGTTCTCCCTTAGGTGCCTGATTTCCCCTTCTAGGCACTGTTCCCGCTAATATTTTTTTTAATTGTAAGAAGGCACATGCTGTGTGAACTACAAACTGAGCCTATATGAATAGACGTTAGTGTTAAAAATCAAATAAAACATGCAGCAAAGTGAATCTGACAAATTTAATGGCTTGCATAATTGTTATTGTGCTGCACAGTAATTAAGGCTTAAATGATAAGCAGTTTCCATAAATTACTGTAATTACTATTACTTTTACTTAGTAACTCAGCATTTCTGGGGTCATACGGAGGAAGTAAGGTTGTAGAGAGGAGAGAGAAAGCAGATTTATGGCGCGATCTCCTCCCATGCCAGAGGTGGGCATTGGCGGTGGGGGGTCCTATCAGTGTTCTTTTTACCTCTTCCTTTCCGGAGAAGCTGAGGCTGAGGGAGGTAACATATTCAGCAAAGGCCATGTAACTAATTAGTGGCAGGGCTAGGGTTCATGTCCGAGTATATTGAACCCTGAAGTCTCAAGCTTGTAACACTTGATCCCAAAGTAATTACATTTTCAGTACATATAAAAAGCAATATAATGTGAAAAGTATGAATGTGAAAAACGTTTGAAGAGACAGTACTTTCTAGTAGCTGAAACTAAATCACAGATCTATGAATCATTTGTTTTTTTCTATAGTTTGAACAGATTGGTTTTCTTGCCATATGTAAAGGAATTGATTTTAGCCCTGGCTGGTGTGGCTCAATGGATTGAGTGCCCGCCTGCGAATCAAAGGTTGCCAGTTCGATTCCCAGTCAGGGCACATGCCTAGGTTGCAGGTCAGGTCCCCAGTAGGGGGCACGTGAGAGGCAACCACACATTGATGTTTCTCTCCCTTTTTCCCTCCCTTCCCCTCTCTAAAAATAAATAAATAAAATCTTTTAAAAAATAAAAATAAATACAGAAATAGATTCTAGGCGGAGATAGGAAGAATGGAGAGTGATTTCAGAACTTGTGAGCACCTGGGGACAGGTCTGGGAAGTGCTCTGTAGCCCTGAGAGAAGAGAAGAAATGACAGGGTGTGGTTTAAAACTGCTGAAGGACTTTGAAGGGAAACTTACCTTCTAAAAAACTGGCCAGTGAATACCCTGCCACCCGTACCTTACCGAGGAGTTCTTAGAGAGCCGTCCTGCCAACCCCCAGAGCCCCCATGAGAGGGGGGAGCAGCAAGCAGGACAGGCTTCCGGTTACTCCCTGGGAAATGTAACAGGCCCCTCTGATGCTAACGAGTTCCCCAGTTCTGGGCTCTAAGTAATTCATTGCAAATCATTAAATCACTGAAAATTATGATCATAATTTTTTAAACTACACAGTTTGGGAAGGTTGGCAGCCGCTGATCAGCTGCATGAGTGGCAGGGTGAGAGTGGGGTGGTCACCGTGAGGAGAAGAGAGAGGCGGGGCGAAATGAGGACTGGGGGCAGGTGTCTCGCTGATTTAGCAGCTTGGTCATCCGCTACGACAAGTTAGCCTGCCTCCTTGAGCTTGGAGGGAGCAAACCCGGGTATGGATGGAATGATGAAGAACTGGGAAGGAGACGAAGAAAAACATTTTTAATGAGATCGCCATTAAGGTCCGTTTGAACTCTGAGAATCTGGTTTTGTTCATCATTTCTGGGGGTCCCTCTTTTTTACCCAAATGAGACTTTTCTTTCAGTGAAAAAAAAATTTGATATATTGAGAAAGCTTCTTAAAAGGCAAATTTTGTTAGTTTTTATTGTCTTTTGCTATACCAACTACTTTGTGACAGCACTAGATGTTCAATAAATGTTTTGATTAATTTGCTGGTAGTTTAATCTGCTTATTATAAGTGTTTGACTACTTTCGATGTGTACATCTGCACATCTGTAATGCATCCAAATACTTATCAAGCTGTCCATTTGCTCCTTGTTCCCCACTGCTCCAGCTCATCTCTGTAGTTTTGATTTTCTCAATGTCTTTCTTCTCAGCCACCTGGCCTTACAGTGGCCTGAGTCATTAAGCACCGTTTTTATCCTCAAGAACATAAACATACAACTGACACTGAGTGTCTACTCATAAGTACTGTATGTTTCACAAATCATACCAGTGTATTTCACCTTGTGTGGTCCTTCCAGCAAAAGACACCAAGCCTTGACGGAGCCAGGCACTGTACCCGCCCTACTTTACCACTTATATGTGGTCTCAGTTAATATAAAGCTTATAAGTAGGTATTGTTTCCAATTTTACAATAAAGAAGTTATGCTCAGTCCCTAGATTCAGACTGCTTAGATTTGAATCCCTTTCTGTTACCTACTAGTTACGTCACCCTGGGCAATTTTTTACCATCCTCATGCCTCAGTTTCATTATCTGTAAAGTAGGAATAATAGTGTCTACTTCATAGGGTTGTTGTAACCTGACCATTAAATAAATGTGTGTATCTACAGCTCTTAGGACAGTGACTGATACGTGGTAGGTGCAATGATAAGGCTAGCTGTGGTTACATGCAGTAATATATCTGGATTCAAATAAAAGTCTGTATGAAAATAATATGTTAAATAACATAGTTGTTTTCATTTTACATATTAGAAAGCTGAAGCTCAAAGAGGTTAAGTAATTTAAATGGCAAAAACTGTTTCTTACACTGTAAAACATTAAATAAGTTTATACCACATTATTGCATAAGTTGAGTTAAAAGTAGTTCACAACATTAGGAGATTGAATCCAGAAATATGTAATAAAAGAATAACATATCACAACGAAGTGGGTTTTGTCCCAGGCATGCAAGGCTGGTTCAACATTCAAAAACCAATCAATGTAATTTAGCATACTAATGAATAAGCAAGAAAAACAACTGATTATATTCTTTGTAGATAATTCTGAAAGTTGAAATACCAAAGTATAGACTAAAAATCACCCATAAATCCACAAACCAGAAAGCTACATACTGGAAAACAATTTGTCAGTTTCTTAAAAAGTTAAACTTATACCTCGCATATAACCCAATATTATTCCTAGAGAAATAAACTACTTTCACACCTAAACCTGCACATAAGTGTTTCTGGTAGCATTGTTCAGAATCACCAAAATCTTGAAAAAGAACCCACATGTTCTTCAGTGGGTGTATGGATAAGCTAATTGTATATATACACTCAGCGGGATACTATTCAGCAATAAATAAAGGAACAAACATTTTTATTACATACTGTATGAGCCCATGCACGTGACTCTCTGGGAAAGGCAAATTGTGGGAACAGAACAGATTGGTGTTTGGCAGGAGTCTGGAGGAAATGGAGGGTCTGACTAAAAAAGGGTGTAGGGGTTATTCTGTGTCCTGTTTCTGGGGGTGGTGACAAGATGCTTATATTTGTATGCATATGTTATAGCTCAGAACTGTAAGCCTAAAAAATTGAAGTCTGTGTAAATTTTTTAAATAGTAAACACTTATCTTGAATGCATTTCTCAAAGTTTGTTTAGTGATACATTAAACTTAACATTTGTGCATTTACTGTGTCTAAATTTTGCATTGCCTAAATGTAAAGATTGTAAACTAACAAAGTGTTGGGAGGATGGGAAATACCTAGCTGTTCTAATTAGAAAAATGTGCCCTAAAGTGTGAAAATATAATTGGATTTATTAGAGCCAGGGTCCATTTATTTTCCTTTTCAGCAGATAACCATGTTGTCTGTTTTCTTGACAATTTATTGTCGATGCACTGATTGTTACTTAATAACAATGGTTAGTTTCAGGCTACCAGCTAGATAAGAGCTCTTTTGTAATCTGTTGCTCCACATCAGTTCAGAAGCCTCCTGTCTCCCTTGCGTTTGCCTCTTGCTCACAGTTCTTTCTCTCTTCTCATCTGTTCACAGGGGGAAAATCAAATTACTGAAAAATTTGTTTTGCGTGTTCTCTATGAATTTGTTACATTTAAGATTTAATTATAAACCATTTCTTGACTGGCAGAAGCAGATCACACTGTACCGGTTGTGATCATCTTTGGACCTTATAAAACAACAAACTGGTGACGGGTGCTTTGACATCTCACACGTAGCGGACCCTTCGCAATCTTTGAACCGAACGGCTACATTTTAGTATTTTGCTGTGGTGACAGTCGATGATGTCAGATTAAATTTAAATTGATCTCCTCTCAGTGTTCATCTCTGGTGCATGTGCAATTTCTTCAGCACCAGAGAACCTTTCAGGGGTGTTCTGTCAATACGCTGGCTACCTGACAGTCATTTGTATTTGTAAACTGTGCATTTGGCACCTGCTGTTCGCTGCTGCATCGGAGCTAGTGGGGAGCCAGGAGGGGTGTACAGTGAAGTGACTGGTTGGTACCTCTCAGCGGGAGTTATTGAAGGGAAGAAACAGCGCTTGCAGAACCCCAGGAAAGGATACAAAGAAAGAGAAACTGGTAATGTTAAACCAGCCAGCTATTCTTTGCTCCGAAAAATGATGTAAAAAGCCAGTCAATTCTACTGAAGGAATTAAAGTGTTTGTTGACCCTCATTATAATTCTTGTAACAGATTTGAAAAATAAAGGATTTCTATCGAAATATATATATAATGAATTTCTAAAATACCACAATGTCAGTCACTAAAATTCATATGAGCAGAAATATAAAACAATGTAAATTTACAGGTATCTTTTACTTATCTAATTAGCAAAGCAAATTTTAATAATTAAGAAAGGACAAAGGTACTGTCAAGATTTCAAAGAATAAACAGACAAGTAGCAGCAAAAACCTACTAATTTTTGTAGATAGTTTTTCTGCACTTTGTAATGTGAGCTATACATATACTAGGAAAGATGAATGGAAACAAGGTAATGATACTGTAACCTGCCTGCTCCAGTTCAGGGTGGAAAGTGGCAACTCAGGGTGCAAGGTGGGACCCAGCCCTGGACACGGTCTTCTTCCATCACCCGGTGCACTCTCACACGTTCACACTCACACCGGGACAGCGTAGACACACCCATTCACCTCACCTGCACACACTGTGGCCCCAGTCCGGCATTCCAGCCTGCTGCTCTGTGTGAATGTGTGTGTGAGTGTTCACTTAGCTTTTTCACTTAGCTTGGTCTGTTTTGCTACAATGCATTCTCTGAACTGCAAATTTTCCTACATACTCTGATTAGTGATTAGCGGGGAGATGTCAGTATACAGTGAGTTGTGCTGGTTCATGTTATTTTCTTGAGAATGGTTTGAAGCCATCAAAGAAAGCTTTTTTGCCATTAAGGAGCATGCCTTAGTGGTGTTTGAAGACATCAAAAAACAAAACAAAACAAAAAGCCAGTTTCATGGGCTTGAGAGGTGCTTTTGCTTTTCATAATGTTAAGCTATCCTGCGAAGCTGCCCCTGTGGTTAAAGGAGTTGTGATGAAATCTCCCCGTGTTTAAGAAAAAAGAAAAAGAAAATGCTACACTCCCGCCTTAGATGATCTGATAAAACTGTCCTTCAAGGACCTGCCTCTCAAAAGACTTACGATAAGCTCCAGGTTAAGGCCATGTGGGTCGTCTGGCTGACACAGGCTCGAATGCTGGTAGAAGCTAAGCAGTGCTACTATTTGTGTTCTAGGATTTTTTGTAGGACTCTGGTTATAAAGCTGCATAGTTTTAGGTGCTTAATACTATTTTTCCCTTGGACCCTATTTTGCAGAACATGTTTTAGATGTGTTAATTAAAGAAAATATATAAATGCCCAGCAAGAAGGGATGGTTAAGAAAGAGTTCGGGTAGCACCTTGGTAGACTCTGATGCGTCTGTGAAAACGATAAGCACAGAAAAACTTCTGTGCAGAGAGTACAGGAATCAGAGCACAGATCTGAGCACCTAGATGAGGTTACAATGTATAGAAATGTCCACAGACATCTGGCTAGGTGAGGTTACAATGTATAGAAATGTCGACAGCCATGTGGCCTGTAATAGTCATGGCAGGGCGGTGGGGTTATAGGTAAAAGTTTTAAAAAGTGTACGTGAAGCTGGTAAAATAGAGGTAAGTTCATTTTAACAGTTGTAAGCTAAATTTCTATTTGACTTTGGTTTTAGAATTCCTGGAAAACTCAAGCAGTTCGTGTCTGACTTACACTCTGGGAAGCTTCACAGAGAGTTCCACCACGGTCCTGACCCAACCGACACGGCCCCAGGACAGGTGGGACTTGTTCTTCAGTGGGAGCTTTTCTTCCTTTCCAGCAGACTCTGGATAATACACAAACCATGTTCCTTTTAAATTAACTTTTAAAATGTTAGATCTTCCATATAGTTGTAGAATGTTACAACATAGTTTTTTGGTCTGAGTGTGCCTTCTGTGGAATATGTCTATAAAAGAGTTGAAGCCGGCTTCAGATAGAGGTAGGAGATAGGACTTGGAAGCAGGCCCTCGCTGAAACCAGTGGATTCCATTAATTTTTCACGCCGTCCTCTGTGGCCGGGAGACTCGCCACACTGTGAAGAAAGTAATGGCTTGGTTTTCTTGCTAAACCATCCTAACAGCCCTCACCGATTCAGTATTCATAGTGCTCAAAACTTAAGGTTTAATGCAGCTTTTCCATTTAAGATTTAGAATGCTTGACACTTTGTGTTTAATATGTATTTTTTTTTTTAAATTTTCCTATTTCTATGTTCCTGCTTTGTTAAACACCCTAAATTTGCATTTTGATTTATTACCAATTTCTCCCTCCCACTATACCAAGAGGGAAGATATACCAAACTCTATTTCACACGCCTAGAACGTCAATCCACTATTTTGCCCAAAGAACCTCCACATATAAAATAAAAATAAAGACTAAGTGAATTTTTCTTTACTTTGAGTCAAATTAAGTTGAGAGTCAAGAGTTCCCTTTAGGAATCTGATGACATGCTTTTTCCTTGAAATCTGAGGTCAGATTTTTCTTTGATAATTAAGCAACTATAGAAGCAACAAATTGTTGGTAATAACCCAAAGGTGATTCTTTTCATCAGAAGAGTAGGACTGCTTAGTATTTTATAGATTAAGAAAAAGTGTAGTCTATCATTATTGTGTTATCCTGATTTGTTTTCAACTTATACATTAGATAGTTGAACTCCTTGCATGTTACTTATTAATCTGTGTGTACTAATGGCACCAAATACTGCAATAATGTTTGTTTAATAGTAATATAATTTCAGCTAAATTAAACCAAACATCTGTTTCAACAAAAGATAAATTAAAAACGTCTTGGGGAAGTGGAACATGACAGAGATATGTGGGAAGGCTGCAGACAATTGTGTACCATTGTCACAGGAATGCAGCGTTAGCTGTGGGCGAAGTGTGTGTACTGTGTGCCTACCGTGATTTCAGGGGACATTAAAACGGTGGCACCCAGGTTTACTCCTGAAGAGCTTACAGTGTGGAGAGAAGGGATAGACTACACTGCCTTTTCTTAGAAATTCTTGGAAGTCTCTCTTACCGTTCCACTGCGTATTTGTGTCTCCTGTCTGTGCACAAGTAGAATAATGCAGAAACTGATTCCTTGCAGTATTGAAGTGCTTGTTTTCCTCCTTGTGTCTGTTTAGTTTTGATTATTTCTGGCATCCAGGTAAGTGTAGTTCTAGCTACAGAATAGGCACCTTTAATCCTCTTAGCAGTTATTTGTAAGAGGGAAGGGCTTAGACCAACATACTCAGGACTTTGTATGTTGGCTGCCTCTATAGAATATTCTAGGAAAGCGCCCAGGGGTCGGTATTTTGTTTCCTTCCACTGCATCCCAGGAACTGCCAACAGGTCCGTAGTTCATGGCTCTGTGGCGGCCCTGTGCTGGGAAGTCGGAGTAAAGGCACACAGAATGGGGACAGCGAGATCCAAATGGAACCCGTGTCTCGGCACACAGTACCTGTAGAGCAGCTACCATTCAGCTCACACTCTTAGTGAAGCGTTACAACCCCATGAAGTATATCGCTATAAAAGTGTGTTGTTCTTTCTCTTGTAGGAAGTCCAAGATGTAGCAAGTAGTCCGCCTGAGAGCTCCTTCCAGAAACTGGCACCCAGCGAATATAGGTACACTCTACTGAGAGATCGAGATGAGCTTTAAAAACTTGAAAAACAATTTGAAAGCCTTTCCGACAGCAGCATCAACTTACATGGTGGAAATAGTAAACCTATATTTTCATAACTCTATGTGTATTTTTATTTTGAATAAACTGAAAGAAGTTTTGGGTTTTTAATTTTTTTTCTCCCCCGACTCAGAATGCATTGTCACTTAAAATAGTCTCTTTTTAAAAATCTTTTAGGGTTAAAAAACAAAAACAAAAATCAGAGGCCTGTCTGCTTTAAATCTGTCCTGTAAAAGTTTTAGAAATCAAGCGAAAGGAGGCATTGCCAGAAACATACCATGAACGTGCACAGCCAGGTTAGGGAGGACGGAGGGACGTTCTCTGTGTACGGTGTGCTTCTCTTTTCTCTTTACATACCATCAGTTCTGTCGGTATTTTCCTTACATTTCTCAAAGCTAAGGGGGTACATATTCTGGATTCTTGGGAGGGGAATAAATTAAAACATTCACCCTGTGTACTGTGTTTTACTGATTGGTTGGATATTGCTTATGAAAACTCCCTAGGGGTGTGTTTTAGATTCTTCGTGTGTGACTTGAACGGACTGTGAAGCGGAGGAAAGCCACAAGCCAGGACATTTGGCAGGAATTCTCCTTATGAATTAAGAAGTTGAAAGGTGTTACTGAATTTCTGTATGTTTGTCTAACAAAGTGGCATATGGATGGTATTAAAACTGAATTATACCTAAATCTTGGAAAGGAAAATGCTAGTGGAGCAGGTTATCAGGACTGAACTATGTGACTTCTAAGGCTCCTCCTATCGTGACACTTTTTCCAAAGAGAAGAACCAGCAGACAAACTGTAACTCAGCAGTTCTGACCTCCTTCCGTCTTGTAGTCAGTATAGTTACGTAGATCAGAGACAACGGGCACAGACCTCTTTTCATTGTGGAGCTGTCAGAGGACCCCATCCCCTCTCCATTCTCCGATGTCCCAGGCCTGCGGTGTCCAGCCCGTGGGTCCCTGGGCCAGGCCTCAGTACTGCCAGGGAACAAAACCAGAGGGGGAGGACCCTCAGTTTCATATCAGGAAGCCCCGTGCCAGAGGACGGACAGGCTCGAAACCGGCTTTCCTCTGGGCCTGGGTCGGTGCTATAGGCCAAGAGTCGTTTTATATTTGGAATTTAAGTCAATCCCAGTTTGGGGAGAGATTATTTTTAAGCTTAAGAGGCTGACATGTGCCATTATATGTAGTATGTAATATATGTTAACATCTTTCAATTCTTTCAAAATAAAGTGAATATTTATAATGGATATTTAATGATTGTTATTTTTAAAAATCAGCCTAGAAATCTTAGTTATGCATGACTTATCCATCACTTCATTCAGAATAATAAGTGTTATTAATAAGGTGATAAGGGCATGTTTAGTATCTTTTACCAGATTAACCAGAAAAGCAGGACAGAGTTTCCTAAAGGTTGGACCTCCGTCGCTTTTCATCAGTAACTTTGAAATCAGAGATGTAGGCTTCAGCTCAGAGGGTGAGCCCAATCTGCAGCTGTCAGAATGGAAATTCACAGGCACTCACCAAGCTAGCATACGCAGCCGTAAGTAGCACGTGTAATTAACTTGTGTTTTTGTAATCCTATAATTGCCTTTTAAAAATAACAAGACAACACTCAGGTGTTGGGTTGCAGAGCGCCGGCACGAGGGTAAACAGGAGAAAGGCCTCGAGGCGCACGTGTCCCTGTGGTCTCCGCTGACGGAGTGGCCGTTCAGAGAGCGAGTGGACTTGAAGCTGCATTAGGTGGCACACCTGCGTGTCGGGACTCCGTGCCACGACCACAGCCTCCTCTAGACTGAAGCCGCCACGGGCAAGGACACTGGATTTTGTGTCCCTATGTCCAGTACCTAGCATTTCTAGACACTTGGTCACCATCGCAGCGTTTACCGAATGAATGGGATGCAAAATGACCTTGGGTAACTTTTGTATCCCTGGGGACTTGGCACCCATCAGGAATTTGTAACAATCTTCTAAAAATTCGTTTACAAACGTAAGTGTAAAACAGCAAATGCATTATAGAAAATAAGTTCCCGTAGAGTGTGGCGGGTGGGGAGGAGGCCTGTCGCTAGGGAAATGAGCGGATTCTGAGGGCCTCGTATGCCAAGCTAACGGGTTTGTGCTGTGCCTTACAGGCAGTGGAGATCCACCAACAGATTTTAAGCAGGGAACTATGTTCATATTTTACTTTAAGAATACTGTGGCAGTAGGTATAATAAGATGAGCCCAGCAGAGGGGGAAGTAACGGCCAAAACTAAGAGAGACAGAGATGGAGAGGAACAGACACGAGATGGAAAGATACAGATTTTATAGGGTTTGTCACCAGCCGGATGTACAAAGAACTTCCAGAAGTCTAGAACTCACGATTTGGACTTCTTCCCCTTTGAACCATGGATCTGGGAGTATTGCAGGTGGAGGTCTTCTTGTGCCGTCCGCCTTGGGCCGCAGGCTGCTCGCTGTGAAGAGAGGGGTGAAAGACCGGACTGCAGAACCTGGTGGAGTGCGAAACCCAAAGCAGGAGCAGGCCCTTTGCTGGTTTTTCAGAACTCGTTCCAGTAGTGAGGGGATCTTAAAAGGATGAGAACTTTTTTTAGATGGAATTCTGAACATTTGGAGATTGGGCATCTCCCTAAAGCATCTCAGCTCCCTGATGAAGTTGTCAAAAGTCAGATGCGAAAGAAGGGAGAGCGCATGACAGGCCAGCAAGAGGAAAGTGAAATATGTAACTGCTTGAAATGTTAAAGCTCAGCATCAACTTAAACTTGCAGAAAATGCTCAAGTTGCCAAAAAGGCATGAAAAAAAAGTGGATAAAGTAGTATAATGGATTAACAATTAGGAAAAGCAAAATAACCATTTTTTTATCTGACAAGGAGACATAGTCTGGCCAAAAATAAAATGATGAAACCATAAAGATGAGAAGAAAAACCTTGCCACCTTCAATAATTTCAGGGCTCTTGGGCCCAAATGTCACTGCTTCAGAGAGCTGCTGGGGGTTACAAGTGCTTTTTCTGTTGCAAATTGTTGGGAGTTGCTGAGAAACCACGGAGGATATAAGGCAACAAGACTGGACATGGATAACTATTTCAGTTTTCAAAATAATTGTAGTAAAAGGTTTTACCTATTTTTCTAAATGAAAATCTCATGAACCACACTTAATAGTCTGTACTTAGGGAAAAGATTTAAATAGGTGTAAAGAACAAAACAGAAATCAGTTTTTAAGCCCGGTATTTAAAGATCCTGTTGTTTCAGGACTTAAAGTGTTTTGTGCTGATTATAACTGTCTATGTGTTCATTAAAACAAACTGGATAGGGCCTCTGCTTGGCAACTGTTTATTTTTTTCTTTTTAGCTGTGTTTGAATTTTTGTATGTACTCCTAAGTAATAAAACTATATTTATAAAAATATTTCTATATTTGAGACTTTACTAATTCAATTTGTCATAAATAAATATCATATGGTAAACATTTTACTCAGGATCCAGATAAACCAGAGTCACAAGCTTTTCCAAAGTTTTTAGATTATTCCACTGAATCAGAATGGGAAGCTGTGTGAGTCTGTGTGGGGATCCCTCGAACCTGGCCTTCAGTAGAAGTGCCAAAGCTCGCTCTTGCAGAACACCCTTGCGGGGCTAGCCTGCCCCTGGACCACGGGTTTTCGAGTCACTAGATGAGCAACATGGCAGCCTACCAGTCGCTTCCCTAAAGTGCCCCCTTCCCGCACTTCTCCCGTAACTTGCCTAGTAAATGTCTCCCATCCATCCTCACTGCATGGGACAGTGACCACCCCCTGTGGCCCACAGCCCTTTGGTTTTCGAACACCCAGGTGAATACAGAGTTGGAGGTACATGTACCCCCCCTCCTTATCTCCATGTGGATGCCCTGAAAGCAGAACTCTGTATTCTCAGCAACCTCCTATGTTTATTGAGTACTACAAGTGATCAGTAAATCTGATTTTTAAAAATTACATTAGATATAAACAAATGAATAAAGACAAGAAAGCATCACTGTAATGGAATGCACTCTGCTGGCGCAGCTGTGAATCCCAAGTACCTGCTGTCTACTCGCCTTTCATCCCATATCCTAAATTGGCTACGGGGGCCTGAGTTTTAGTTTACATTAAAATCTCACCCTATGAGAACGACACTCGAGTGGGCAACATAAGAGTCCTGCAGAGTGCTGGAAACTCCCAGGACACCACGTTTTCTGTGAGGCAGACCTGACCCCTGGCTTAGTCACTCCGCCTTGGGGAGCGACAGACTCTAGTGAGTTGACAAAATACAGTGGATGGTTTATAAAACATATGTACTGTTCGGCAAGCACTGATGACCTGCTGCTGCCGGGACTGCCCCTGTCATCCCAGGGCTCAAAGGTGACTGAAGGCGCGAAAGAGCTGGGCAGAAAGGTGACTCGAATAGCCCACCGCTCTGCCGTGAGTTACCCAGGGGGACAGAGGGGTGGGCACGGCCTTGGCAGTCAGGTGAGCCTTCCTACAGGAAGTGGTCTCTTGGCTAGGAGTGGAAAGAGCCAGCTCTATTTCCTTAAACATGCCAGACTCCTCCCCTCCCAGGAGACTGCAGTCATAGACACGGTCATTTGTCACTCTAGGTCAGTACTGACACAGCAAAGTGTTGTTAGGTATCGCTGCCCTGTTATTTCTCTGCCAACTCTGGGCCCCTTGGGGCAAAGATCACACCCAGGCTTGCCCATCTGTGCAGTTCCTCAGGTGTTGTTCTTACTGGGGAGGGTGCCAAGGAGGAAGCTGTGCGCACGCTCACTCTTGCTGCCAGGTGTCAGCTCGCCCAGGTGGGGTCAGATCGGGCTTGGAAGCCTGGTACTCTTGCCCTAACCACTGCCGAGAGGGGCACAGAGGGGGCGTTGCGGGATGTGCACACAGTGTGGGAAGGAGAACAGGGCATCTATTCCACTCACAGGTGCTTCCAGATTCACAATTATCCACGTCTTCATAATGAGCATGGCTTTCTGATTAAAAAAACATTTTTTTTAAATAGGAGAAGGGAGGGAGAGAAACATCAATGTGTGGTTGCCTCTCACATGCCCCCCCACGCCCCGGGGGACCTGGCCTGCAACCCAGACAGGTGTCCTAGACTGGGAACCAAACGAGCGACCAGTGACCCTTTGGTTCACAGGCTGGCACTCAACCACTGAGCCACATTAGAACATTAGTAGTTCGTTTCAGAAACTTTCTAGGCTTAGGAGGTAGATTCCCTGGTCTGTGGCTTCTGGCGTCCATCTCCACCCTTTAGAGTTCTGCCCAAGCTCAGTGTCCTGGCACCTTCCTGTTTCCTGGTTCCTTAGAGATGACCAGTGGGACTTTACAACCACAGCTACAAGCTCCCACTAACCCCAGAGTGCTTTTAATCCGAGCCTACAAATGATAAATTCCTTTAAAACACAGGTGCTTTTTTCTTATAACTCCGCACTTATTGTCACTGCCCTTATCACTAGAGTGACCATGTAATTTTTTCATCCAGACCAGGACATGTAAGAGAGAGGGAGCATTGATAATAATATTGCCAGGACAACAGATACAAACCAGAACTTTTCCGGACAAACTGTGATGTGTGAGCATCCTGCTCCTACCTAGATGTTACACATTTTCATGTTTGAATATTATCTTAAAAGAGATGAAAAAGATCTATTTTCTACCAGGCATCTGTCATCATTACCAAGCCTTAATAACTGAGCCTTTTTAAAAAGTCACTAAGAATTCTTGACATTTTTTATCAAGTCTCCACTCAGTTGTGGTGTCAGTCTGACACTCTTCTTGTAGGTACATGGTCCAATAATAACAGTAGCAACTAACATTTACACAGTTACTATAAGCCAGCCTCCATTTTAGGCACTTAACATGTATTAATTCTTTTAATCACCTTGACCACCCTGTAAGATAGGCAAGGTGTCCATGGGGGGGCGGTGCAAGGGAAGGCTGAGGAAGTCCTGAGTTGCTGACCCCAGCCCTAACCCAGATAAGAGGCAGCAACTGTATGAACAATAAAACCCGAAGAGGAAAGAAAGAGAACTAATGTATGGAGAATTAGTAAGTGCCGAGCACCAGAAGGCTGCTTAGTGGGAATTAGTCCATGAACCTGAGTGTGAGAGACCTCGGTTCAAATCCTGTCAATTACCTCTCCCTGCAGCTCTGCCTCTGTCCAATTCCAATCTCTGCTTGCCTAGCAGAGCAATTAAACTCCTGCTGCTACTGTTTCAATGCTATACTCAGGTTATAAATCCTTCTAGGATACTTATTGTCCCGACCATCCCCATTGTACGGTAAAACAGGCGGTAAACCCAGTTTCCCACACCATTTACTTCTTCGATGACTCAGTTCCTACACCCTCTCTCTTCCAAGTCATGACTTTTAATTGGAAAGAGAGAAATATCTTTACCTCCAGATTCTGAAGTTTTCAATGCATGACTTCCATGTCCTAAGTATGTTCTCCCAATTTCTTCTGTTGCATCCTTTATGCCTGTGTTAATATACAAAAGTGAGTACTGAGCGAAGGCTTGCTATGTCTTAGAAAGCTTCTGCCCATGTCAGTACATACCCCTGAAAGACAGCCGGCCGAACGCTCACACTATGACCTCATCTGGGAGTCACCAGCGGGAACGTAGTTCCTTCCCCTCTTCTCGTCACTGCACTACAGACCGTGAAATACTCCAAGAAGCGGATGACGTGGTCCCTGCCACAGCCCAGCTGGGGAAACCACACCACCACAGATGGAAGGAGTGTATACCGATGAAGCTGGAAAACACTGCAGTGGTCACCAGCTAATCATGCAGAGATGGAAGACTGGACCATGAAGGCCTTGGACACGGAGGTAACATCCATGACTATTTTCTCAGTGGGTTTGCAAGGAATATTTACAGAACAAACAGCAGGACAGGAAGAGAGTAAGCATTAAACATCAAGCGGAGGATCTCACGGCAGACAGACAAGAAAGCACAAGTCATTTCTCACATGTGAGGCAGGATACGCCAAACATACCTAGAATCCAGGTACGTGTGAGGTTACTACTCACTTCCCTGGCACTGAAAGCAAATGGAAGAACTCAAGAGGGTAATAACAGTTTTATAACAAATGCGATACATTAGTTCCTTCAACCAAAGAATTAGATTAAAAAGCATATATAACCACCCTAGTCTGTAATTCCATCTGACCGACTTCATCGCTCACACTTACGTCCTTGATTTCTCTCTAATCACACTATGCTCTTTCATGCTTTGAACCCTTTGTACATGCAGTTCCTCTGCCTCTGACAGCTCGCACCCGTGTCTTCATCCAGGCCTGGTCTTCGCTAGGGTGCTGCCCAAATGCCACCTGCCACAAAGCCTTGCCCTGCTTTTCCAGGCAGAGCTAGTTGCTCTATTCTGTGAGCTCTCGTATTACTTTGTTCTCTCCTCTTTAGGGTACTTGCCAGGTTTGATTGTGATTTACTTGCTTTGGGCATCTGAATTCATGAGCCTGAATGGTTTACAAGGGGAGAACTATAGGTTTAATATTTTCCTATGCGTGGCCCTGGCATCCAACACACACAAAAAGCATTCAGTTACGTGTTGTAGAATGAGTGCATTTATTGCATGTTTCCTTACAAGCACCGCTCGACAGCAAAGTGAACGCATTCAGTAAGCTTTACAGAATTTGTAGGAATTCTCACCGTTGGGCCTTTTCTTGTGCTGACCCTCGCTAACACCAAGGGTTTAACAATAAAACAGAAAATATCTTTAGAGGTTTAATTTATGGAACCCAGGTAAACATCTTTTTAGTGATTAGCTTTAGTACAGAAAATCTCAAATACTGGAGAAGTGTATGAATAACACGTACCCTTGACTGTTCCGTCAAATACGTATGAGCCTGGTCTCTCACAGGGGCTGCACAATGGCCCATTCAAGGCCGGGGCATCTACGCTGCTGCAGAGAAGTCCGTGCTTTGCTGTCAGATGCACAGATGACAAGACTGACGTTGTTCTGGAAGTTCAGAAGCTGGATGTAATTTCTTTTGTGGGGAACAAAAGGTTTCTCTTCCTTAGGAAACTTTTAGGCTTGTTCAAGAGCTTAAACAAATCTCAGCTGGCTTTCTTTTGTAAAATGCCCTATTACAAAAGTTATTGTAGTCTGGAAAAACGTAAACATAGCATGTTACCAGTCTGTACCTGTACCACAATCATACTTTTACCACCTTAAAATCATTCTCATGGAATGTCTGGTTTTCAGTGGCATTACCAGATGTGGAGGAGCGAGTCTGCAGAGATAAAGCTGGGCCAGAATTTGGAAGGCTGCGAATGCCGACCTAAGGGACTTGAACCTTGTCTGGTATTCAGTGGAAGCCACTGAAAAGATTTCAGGAGCAAAGTGAAAGCCAGACCTGGTTCTCCTTGTGGCAGTGATGTGAGGAATGGCTTAAAGCCGCGGAAGACGAGGGAGGGGCCCCAGGCTAAGAGTCTTTTCCTAGCGCGGCTGATGGCAGCCATCATCACAGAACTGACAGGACCCAGTGACAGGCGGGTGCCCTCTAAAATTTGTGGCTGGGTAATCCCCAGCCGGAATGGGAGAAGGTAGCCACCCCTGCGAAAAAGCTTACTACAGGAGACAAAGCCAAAACCGGAACTCTGACCTCGGGGTCCCCCATCCAACAGTCTCTCTGCGGCAGCCACTGCCCGATCTGGCACGTGGATGCTGGTCCGAAGGGCAGCAGCCTCCGCAGGCAACCTGACAGGGCGCCACGAAAGCTCAGTTAACTCACACCGAGGATGTTTTTTTCTTAGACTGGTTCTAATTGTAGCTTTTGTGCTAACTGGCTTTGATCTTGGGCAAATCATCTGCCTTTGACATCTGTTACACTTTTCTTCCCATTTATTTTTGTTACTATCGCGCAGACGCACTTCTGGTCCCCTCCGCCTGTAGGAGCCCAGGCAGCGGAGGACGTAACTTCTCTGCGGGCAGTGACGTACGATGACAACATAGGGATCATTTACCATTGATTGTGCATTACACCCAAGACGTTTCTCTGTAAAACGACGTCGAATTAATGAATATAAACAGTGAGAACCACCTCTTAGAAACGAACCAAATAAAGTTTTAACAAAAGCACAGACAGAGCTTGAGCTGTTTACACCGGGGTAGGCCAGCAGAGCCGCACCCCGACTTTCGGCAGGCCTCCGACGACTCACCGGCGTTGTCTGACATTCATAAGCACCGAGAGCCACAGTCACATTGCACTTTATTATAGACGAGAAAACGCTGCATTTCACAGGAGGGCCTTCCCTCGGCCTTCTCCTCATCCTTCCTCTCAAAGGTTTCACATGGCGGCAATGCAGGGCCAGGGGGGAAGACCTTTCTGTTCTAGAAAGTATGCCATGGTTTGGCTTCTGTACCTCCACTGGAGAAAAATGCTGCGCGTTATACATACGTTTTTCAGGTTTCCTCAGCTTCTCGTGAATGGTATGACCAGTACTCAGGTCTGACTCGTGTGCAAACCACTCACGGTGCTTGCGGGCAGGCAGACGGACCCCAGAGGAAGGGTTTGGACTTGTGGTGGCCCCCCCTCCAGCACCCAGCCTCGCTGCAGTCTACAAGCTCTTGCTCCAGCAACTCCCGCCAGCACAGCCCCGCTCTGGGCCCCCTCGGGGCAGTGGCAGCGGCAGAGGTGGGCAGGAGAGCCAAGCCAGCAGAATAGCAGCAAAACTGAGGGAGAGAGGTGAGGTCATAAGGACCAGGGAGCATGGTCTGGGACCAGAAAACACCAAGATAGCCTTTTTTTTTTTAAAGTGATTTGCACAGTGTCTTTGGAGGCAATTCTAAAAGAAAACTTTCAGAGCGTTTTAACACTAGCATCGCCACGGCAAGAGCACGGCTTCCTAAGAGCACCATTTTAAAGCATAACGATCATTTGATTCTGTAAGTTACGGTGGACTTGTCTTAATACATTTAATTTTTAATTAGATATAACAATCATTGCTTAAGTGATGGCTACGGCCCACACACATAAAGAAATATGTAGGATGTGTGTGTGGACTGGAAACACTTTAAATTTTATAGTCTAAGGACCAAACTCAGCAGCACACACTTCTGCGTTGGCCAATGTTAAATACTTTGAGGCTACTTGGAGGCTGCTTTGAGGGAAACAAATTTCTTTAAAGTGCAAATGAATGGCACATGTAACTTCAAAGTAAGCCTGGCTTACAGAATATATGGGTGTTCAGGTGAAGCAGAATAAAGGGCCCACTTCAATTTTACATACAGAAGTAGCACAGTAAGAGATGAATAGCTTCTGTAGTTCAATAGACCTAGTTCACATCCTAGCTTCACCCATTTGTAGTTGAACAAGCCTCTGCAAATTATTTAACTTCTCTGAGACTCAGTTTCCCTACCTGTAAATGCCTAGCAAAGGGCCTGGCAAACAGAAGATACTCAATGACTGTCAGTTCCCCTGTAAGCGTGGTGGGGTTTCTTTCCCCCAAATTAGGGGTCTCAACCTACTGACGGGTTATGAAATCACTTGAGTAGGTGGCAACAGGCATATTGTAGAAACTGAAACAATAAAAACATCAGAATGCACCGCACACAGTGGTAAGAACTGTCCCACTACACAGATGTGAGTGCATTGTGTACTGTGTGGGGGTTACAATCAAGAAGTTTGAGTCTCTGTTCTACAGATTATTATATCAAAAATGCCTTTAGGAGCACTGCCTTTATGCAAATAAGCCTCTATAAATTTGGAGAACTTAAGCAAAGTGTTCCTTATGTTTTAACTTTTTGGAGTAAAACTAAGACCTGAATAACAGAGATGAATTTGATCTGATACTGTTGGGCATTCAATTCAATTTTATGATCAGTTTCTGTGTTATAATGACTAATACATACTTCTCACACTATAGGTTATAGGTATATCATTCATAGTTGATTAAACACTTCTGGACATTTCGACCAGAAGTTGGCTATTAGGATCTATTATGGGAAAATTAAATATGATTTCAAAATAATTTTAAATAAAACTTTGTAAAAGGATTGTAACTTGCCCAGTCTTGAAGGCTGCTGGAGTAACACCGCAACCCGGTGAGCAGTAACCTTCCCAGGCCTTTACGGGCATGCACAGTGGTGTCTCCCACTCGGTAAAACGAGCTTCAGTCCCAGCGCCCTCTCCTTCAGGTCCTGTGTACAACCAGCCTGACAGTGTAACGAGTCCCTAGCTGTGCTAAGACTGGGGGCTGAAAAGTGTAGACAATTTGGGGCCGGCAGAGTGGGAATAACGTGCAGTGATGTGGACTGGGCAATGCCGAAGGGCAGAAAACTGGAAATTACAGAATTCAGTGCTACAGCTGAATCTTGATGTAACTATGTCTTAAATTTATAACCGTAGCCGGCCAGGCCAGACTGACCATTATTAGAATCACCTGTGGGACTGCGGTTTGGGACCGCTGTTTTAAATGCGCACCCACATGATTCTGATCCTCACTCTGGTTCGAACACCCTGTGTGAAAGGGACAGCGAGGACCGGAAAATAAAAAAAGGTAGAGTTCAAAAGTAATTACTCTGACCTTACAGGTGTCAGTCAATATCAAACACCGGATCGGAATCTGACACTCATTCAAAGCCCTTCCTCCTTGGTCTTACATAAAAGACACACGTCAGCAGGCAGCAATACAGTACTGGAAATTTTCTAGTTACCGTATTTTGCTGTGCATAATGTGCACTTTTTTGTCCAAATTTCTGAGGGAAAAATAAGGATGCACATTATACATGGTGTAATGATTACCGTATCATGGGTATAGTAACAGGTATAACAATCCCGTGTATAATGCGCACAAAATGTGAGTGTGTGTTATACACGGCAAAATACGGCATTTAACGACAAGAACTGGTGAGAGTCAAAAAGTATGAAGGAGAAAGGTCTCTTTGGATTAGAAACAAAAATACCAGGTAGCAATCAATTGAAGTTATGAAGAGGAAGCTCAGCCAGAGAGAGATGATGAAGCATCGGACTGCCGGACAACTGGCGCCCAAGCAGAGAAAGCCCCCAGTGTCCGTGGGCTGGCTCCCACTCCTCGGCCCTCGGAGATGAGTGGAGTAAGGCAAAAGGTGGTTCTTCCCTATCTCGGGGTTTGGGGTACAGGGTGAGGCTGCCTGTAATCTTAAATTCTCTCTTTCTAAGTTTAAAACCTTTTTGCCATTTGATACAGACATTGGGTTGGGCTGGGCCGTGCTCTCTCTCAATGTCAAGTGTCGGGATTAGCACCGCAGATCCACTGGCAGGGACTGAGTGTGGGCCCCAGGCTCGGTCCATCACCGCCCTGAATGTGAGAAAAGGCAAACACGAATGCCATCCGCAGGAAGAAACAGCAGCTGGGAAAAGTGAAGGAAGGCATAGGAGACAGCAAAGCCTGGGGGAAAGGATGGCAGCGAGAGATGTGAGGTAGAAGGCTAGTGCGTAGCTTCACCGGGGTCAAAGACTCCCTGTGTGGCAGCTACGCCAGCCCCTTGAACTTGGGAGATGCCCCAAGAAACGATTTGGCATATTTCCTGCCTGCTTATTTTTTAGCTCAAACTCTAACAATGTTGGAGATTTGGAGATCTCTCTCTTTCTCCCTCCCTCCCTTACCTAGAAATTATAGGGAAGGATAAGAAACAATAAAAAAAGGCATGTTATGAGAAAAGCCCTCATTATACATGGGTAGAATTCACCCTGTCAGTGAAAGAACTTTGAAAAGTAAAGGGAAGGGCAGACGGCACTAGGTCTTTCAGGTGAAGGGACAAGCCCACAGAGCCAGGCGAGTGACTGGCTTAGCCAGGCGAGTGACTGGCTTAATACCACCGTCTCCTACACTTGAGAATCTGTCTTTAAAGAGGCGGAGGGCAGAGTTCAGAGAAGGCGCCAGGGTCACGAATGAAAATACTGGATAGAGAAGTTGGGCCTTGCTTTGCATGTTCTTTTACTATTAGTTTCCTTCATCGGGAAGTGTAGCTGGACCAAGTGTATCAGGGCTCACCAAACGGCCTCCACCTGCGCTTCACCCCCACGCACCCCTCGCAACGCCGGGATTTCCTCATTTGATAAGAAAGGCTCATCGACTCCCATTCTTTTCTCCTCTGAGAGGCCTAAATAATCTCCTACATTCGGGAGATAAAAAGCATATTTATAATGTGCTGAGCCGCAGGGTCTCCAAATCAGGGGTATGGAAGAAACTACTCTTCACGACCCAACGTGTCCATGCGCTGCACGTCCTCATCGAAGTCACGGGTTTGGTTTTCACATTTCCAGGCAGAAAATCTGCTCCCTAGCAGTCGTTAAACTTTACCTGACAAGCACTATCCACCCTCAGCCCAGGCCCGTCCACTCCATTAACATCCCAGCAAACAAAAAAATAGAGCCATTTATCACAGTTCGACACGGCTTGAGCATCTACAGCCACTATCTCGACATAACCAGGTTCCAAACACCGATGTCCCACAGCAGCCAAGGCCCATCAGGATAGACATGTTGGCGCCAGTAAGACTGAAGTTTGGTCTTTAGCTGCACTTTTTGTCAGTTTGGCTGGGAAGATTTGGACAGCTGGAAGTGAGCTTCTCCATCATTTTCTGTTTCCTTCTTTGTATCAATTTTCCACCTGTGAAGCCCAACACTCCACCACCAAGTGCAGCTGCAATTCCCGCCACTTTGAAGCCTGCAAGGAGGCCAATCGGACCCCCCACCACTCCTCCGATGAGCGCACCTGCCACAGGCAGAGCTGCCAGCTTGTATTTTGCAGCCTGTAAAAAAAAAAAAATTCAATTTAGAAATTGAGTTGTGAATATCTGCCTGTGGTGATGTGCATTTTCCTCTCATTACTCCTGGCAATGCCTCTTTAACTCTTGGTACATAATTAACCTTAGTGCACTGGGGAAGGGGGCCGAGAGCATGTTCTACAGGTACTACCGCCATTGCTCCAGATCGCAGAATCCGAGCAATGAGCTACAAGGAGTGGACTGCTACAAATTGATTTTGCTTGCAAAAAAAAAAATCAAACTAACTACCTAGCTGGTTTATTTAAACAGTTTCAGCAGTCACAGATGCCCCCAAAGCTTTCATGCTGCGTGCAGATTATTCCATGCTCTGGGGTTAAAAGCAATAGTCTATGGAAAAAAGAGGGGCCCACCGTACACACGCTGCCACATCCTTAGATTCTCGCTCCTACTGGATCCTGGCAAGCCTCTCCTCTCCTCCCCGCAAACTTCTGAAAATAATGTCTAGCACCAAATGCCTTTTTAGTGGGGCTGCGGTTTATTCTCTTTGAAAAAATTTCTCCCCTAACAGAGTGAATCTGGGAGTAGAATATTACTACAGCCATTGATTTCTTGCACTGCCTATGTGTCATTTCTTCCTTATTTCCTTAATTGCTGGTTCCCTTAAGATTAAAGAGAGCAGATCAATTGCGTTAATACTACAAATTCCTGGGAGCCAGAGGAACATTGATTTGTCAGCAGGAGCAGAGTCTTACCTTCCCCAAGTTTTTGGTTCCCTCTTCAACATTCACAGCGGCAGTGTTGACATGGTCTTCAATGCTGTCAATCTTCTCCTGCTGAGACTAGATGCAAAGGAATTATGAGGGGGCATTCCCGCTGGGGCGCAGCGGAGGGCCAGTGCACACTACTTTAATTCCTGTAATCAGGGCCCTGTGCACTGCAGCCTTGCCGTCTTAATAGCGGTTCATCACAGCATCTGATAAACCATGTCGAAAGGACAAACTCACTTGTATTAGAAAAAGAGGGTGACTTAATTATTAGGTAATAAAAGGGTGGCACCTCTACAGAAAAAGTATCTCGCACTAAAATTCATTCAAACATACAAACATTCTCCAAATGAATCTGTTTTCCAGGAGCAAAGAAATCCAAGTAAGCATTTACATGTCATATTGGGTTTGATGGAAAAAAAAAACAAAAAACCCCTCCCTAACTTATCTCTTTGAAAATTCAGTTTAAAACAGGCAAATCTGACTTGGGAGTAAAACACCCTTGATCTAATAAACACAAATTACTATGTTTTAGAAATAAGACTACAACACGGTTTGACCCACCATGAACTCCTTCTGTCCATACTCCTCACATGCAGTAAGGAGAACGCGTTCACCGTCCTGCGTGCTGCGCTCGGACGATCTAATACGGTTTAAAGTCATGCCAAGTTAAAAGTTTCTGATCAAGTATATTAAGAAATCGTTCTGACACAACTGAACTGCGGCTCTTGGGCCCTCTGGGTGGCAGGAGTGTTCGCGGGTGGAGTGTGGTGTTCCCTCCGAGTGTGGAGAAGCCCGCTGCGTTTCCGACAAGCGGCGACTGGGCCTCTGCTCAGATGCCTCCGGGCACGGGACTCATCACTGGCCACAAGAACACATTCCCATCTTTCAGCCGATTTCATGTGCACACACGCACCCATTTTAAGGGTACAGTATGGCTCTGACAAAGGTACAAACTCAGGTGAACCACCACCACGTCAATATAGACTATTTCGTTTTTTTAACTCACAGAGAGAGAGAATCCCTCTTTGGTCCCAGCCAAATGCCAACTTCTACAATGATGGTGAAATAATTCGACTTTAACCCTGAAGTATTTCACTGCCTTATGTAACTGACTTCTTCGCTTACACTGAAGCAGATATAACACTCTGCTAATTCTGATCACCGCATCTGAGAACGTGAAACACAGACACAACCAGTTTCCACTCCCCAGTTGCTTCTCACCAGCATTATCGACATTCCCTCCTTTTCATACAACCAGTGTGTACCCGTTCACTGTCAGACTTTCACGGGACCCCTTCATTCTCATACTCCCCACCACCATCTTAAAACTCCCAACACAATCCCTAAAAAAGTCCTGTCACAGTTCCCTTCCAACATCTCGGTCAGAGACAAATACAACAGTGATTCTCACACCTGAGTGTGCACCGGAATCACCTGGACGACTTCTCAAAATAGATTGCCGGGTCCCACCCCCAGAATTTCTGACTTAGTAGGCTTGGGGTGAGGCCTGGGAATTTACATTTAAAAAATTTATTGATTGACGTTTTAGAGAGAGAGAGAGAGAGAAACATCAATTTGTTGTTCCTTCTATTATGTATTCATTGGTTGATTCTTGTACATGCCCTGCCCGGGATGGAACCCACAACCTTGGCGTATCGGGATGATGCTCTAACCCACTGAGCTACCCGGCCAGGGCTGAGATTTTGCATTTCTAAAGAGTTCCCAGGTGAGGTGGATGTTGCACAGTGAGTCCATGATTCTCACACTTTAAAAACCACTAATGTATGTACCTGATAGAATTAACAGCACAAACTTTGGTCAGTTGTCCTGAGTTCAAATCCTACAATTATCACTGTGTGTCTGTGGACAAATGACTCATGATCTCTAGGTGTCAGCACTCTCATTATTCAGGTGAGGATAATATTTCTACCTCACAGAGCTGAACTGAGGATCTGAGGATAAATGAGGTACAATCTTAGAGTACAAGGGGAAAAACAGAGAAAGTCATCCTGACCTTTCCAAGAAAGCTTAACTCCCATCTTTCTTTTCTATCAAAAAAATATATTAAACTTTTTCCTATGATGCTTGAAAATTCCAGAGCACACAAACATTAGCTCTCTCCTAGCATTCATTCACTCCGTTTTTGTTTTCCTCAGACAATAAAACTCCTTTAATGTTAGCCTTTCCCCGCTCCCCAACCCACGGAAGCGTAAGTGCCAGCACTTGTCAGTATTTCTGACACCCTGCCTTGTTTCTGCTTGGGACATCCCCCACACTTTCCATTCCGGCTTCAGAGTCTACGCGAGAAGAGAAATCACAGGTGCACGATGCTATTATCAACCTTCATATCATGATGAATTGAGGGGTAAAGGGAAAACAGCCAACGCCTCCTTCGTCTCGGCCCCAAAAGAACTCTGTCAAGGTGGTGGAGCCTACCAGGACTGCTGCTACTGCTCATACCCAACGTGTGTCTCAAGACCTCAGCGAAAAGTCTTTTAATGCTCCTTCCTACAAGGCTGGGTACTGAAGCTCTATGATTTTTTTATATAGTAAGAAGTCTATTTAAATATTTTTACACAAAAATACTTTGGAATAATTGGAGAAAGAACCACGAGACCAAACACAGCCTGAGATTCCTGAATGTGTGAACTGTGATGCTGGCCACCACTGCAGTCACCGGACTTAGGGAGGCCTGCCCCACCCTGGGGAGCAGCCCACACCTGTAAGCACTCGCTCAGCGACGTGGGGAGCTCGCTCACACACGGGCAAGGAATGAGGCAGAGGGAGACCAGCCCCTCACCGGGGATCGAGTCACCTCTCGGGTGTGCCTTCTTCTTCTCCTATTTTGCTTGCTTTGGATCCCAAACTTGGCCCATTTCTTCAAATTCTGCTTCTGGAGTGAGGAGGACTCATTGACAACAATTTGAGTTAGGCAGCTGGTGTCCGAGTTGTGAAGCAACTGTCCACAGAATGACCCACCAGACTCCACTCAGAGCCAGATCTGCTCACCACTCGTCCACTGGGTCCTTGGCTCTTCATGTTGGGCCAGACCACACGTGCGCAGTCTTATTTCAGGACAGGAAACCAAGCCCCTGGCAGCAGTGGGGGCGCCGAAGCCCCCTCACCTCTACCTACCCACCCCCGCTTTTACTTCTTACTTGCTTATCTTGTTTTCATCTTCCTGAACTGCCCACATTTGATGATCTTCAAACTCTCTTCCTGATGTTATAAACTTTGGCAGTTCACATCTGTTCTCAGCTTCCCTTTAACAATGAATTAAATCACTCATGACGGTCACTGTAGTGTTTCTCAAACTCGAATAATGCATAGCCTTTTCCCTTTTTAAAGGAAAAGACATTTTTTGAAAGACTAAGAATATGTCTATGGATTTCATTCTAAGAAACACTGAATTAGGTCCCTGCCTGAAAAAATAACTGAATCATACTTGGCTGTGAAGAAGACGTGATTTATGAAGTTAGTATTTTTCAAGAAGAATAATGACCTCAAGAACCTGCGTACTCGAGGTCAAACTTCAAAACTAATGAAGAATCGTTTTTCCGTTGAATGCTGTTTTGGGCAGTTACAGGCCTGGCATCCTCTCCATCAAGTAACAGTAGTACATTCAACAGATCCATGTACATCAGTAGAAATGCTCTCCCTTGAATAGTCTTGCTAATAGTGGTACAGTTTTATTAATGTGCTTGAAAAGCTACGGGTTTCTGCCCTGGCCGGGTGGCTCAGTTGGTTGGAGCGTTGTGCTGCACACCAAAAGGTCATGGGTTCGATCCCTGGTCGAGGCACACACCCAGGTTGCAGATTTGACCCCTAGTCAGGGTATGTACGAGAGACAACAGATCGATGTTTCTCTCTCACATCAGTATTTCTCTCATGCTCTCTCAAATCAGTAAATGTATCCTCAGGTGAGGATTTAAAAAAAACGGAGTCCTTAGAATACTATTAAAAAAAGAAAAAGCTATAGGTGTCTTTAAGAAGCTAGTGCCAAAACTCCAGGTATTTCTCCTTATTACTGACTCTAAATTTCACCCAGCCTTCAAGGACAGCTCTACCTTAGATCTTCACCAACCCAGATAACACAGAGCCATCCTGGTTCTGAACCCCACCGGTATGTAATCTCTATCCTAAATCATATGCGATCACATTCACAGAAAAGCCCAGACACAAACACCCCAATGTTATGATGTGCAGGCAGAATGCAGGATTACATTCACCTAGAGGAGACAATAAATGAAGTAGGGAATTGATTGACATCAATGGATTCAGCAACAGGAAAAGGACCACAGGAACTGTAGTACTAAAACTCCAATAATGTCAGCAGCGAAAGTAAAACTGTAAGCAAGGAGCTTAAGGGAATCAAATAAGAGGAACAGAAGTAGGAATGCGGCTGGGGTAGTAGAAGGGAAGGGGATGAGAAGTAATAGGCACATCTCATTTAACCTCCCATCGGTTTTACAAAGCTCATTGCTGTCAAATAATATCCTAAAGGTCACACAGGTGATACATGGAGGAATCTGATCCAATCCATTACAACCCAGTCTTTATGCATCCAGAGTAAAACTGGATTTAAAAAGCCACAGGGAATAAGGCAAAATGTAGAGACAAAACCGGACCTGTGGCTAGGATGACATGTCGTTGAGCAACTGGCCCAGCATTCTTTAAATTCCCCTTGACTAGACATAGGGCTGGCCCCACAGTTCCAGGAAAGAGGGCTTTTGAGCAATAAAGGCTGCAGGAAAATGAAGCATGGTTCCTAGTACACATTACTTTATTAACATCTATGGACTACACCTGGATCTCTCAATGGCTTTGTACGTTCTTTTTTTTATTGTGGTAAAAATTAACATATACAATTTACAATTTTAACCATTTGCAAGTGTCCAATTCAGTAAGTACATTCACAATGTTGTGCGACTATCGCAACTGTCCTATAGGTTCTTTTGTACACTTTTCTCTATTCTTCACTGAGCTTAGCACAGTGCTATGCACACAGCGCTCCATAAATAAATGGTGACTTGCCTAGAGACCATCACGCCCACGTGATGGTAAGGAGAGGATGTGGTCACTCTGGTTATGTTCCCAAGTACTTGGTGCCTAAATGGAGCTTCTGTGAGTTCGTGACCATGTGGTCATGAGAACTCAGTCACCCTGGGAATAGTACTCAGGGGTTCTTCTTTGAGCTTCTGCCTAATAACAATCTGTCCTTATGCAGACTGTTATAAATAGGACATTTGTATAGAGCTACGGCTAGGGTCAAACTCTTCCCGCAGAAGCCTTCATTAGATTAGGGGTTAGGAATGGCTTACATACCTAATAGTACATATAACTGTTAAATGGCCACAAACCCTTAATTTTCCTGTCACGTGTCTATGGCATTAGAAGGGAAATGCATGGGTCTTGAATGATAACTTTTTACATGTTTAGTTTGTTTTTTAAATCAACTTTATTGAAGTATAATTTACATATATCATAACTCACACATTTCATGAGTATGTACCAATGACTTTTGACAAATGTATATGTTTGTAAAACCACACATGTACAGATTTTACAAGCTGCGTTAGATCAGAGATTGTGTGCTACAACTGAATAAATCTTGATTCTCAGAACAGCAAATATTTTGGGATTCTTATATCATTCTCTTTTATATACAAATATATTAATAGATTGTACAGATACCTAATCCAGAAACTTCATTTTGCTTCTTCTGACTTAGAGGCATCAAAAAAGGGAACATGCTTTAAACAATCTACTATATTCAATTTTAAGCATTATATTTCAAGAAAAAATCCACAAACTAGAGAACATGCAGAGCAAGGGACTAATACTGAAAAGCCCAGAAATGACATTCTAGGAATTTGTCAAAAAATCAAGGGTTTTTAGGAGAAGAAACATGGTGAGGCAGGGTAGAGTCAGGAAGGACAATGCTGGCCCCAAAAGGTTAAAACACTTTTATGTGGAGAAGAGACAGAACTTGTTTCGCATGGGGTCCAGGAGGTGACAGTATCAGAGAGAAGTTCAGATGGGAGGGCTGAAACAGAAGGTGTCCCTGCACTGTAACTGTTTAGAAGGAGGCAGAAGGCCATCTGTTTAAGAAACTGGGGCAAGAGTAGAAGGATCAGATTAGTTGTCCTCTTAAGTCCTGGTTACCTCCAATTCTGAGATTGTGTGATCTAGGAACCTCTTCTGATTCAAAGCCAGGTGTCAGGGAAACCGTAATTCAAAAACGTACAGCCCCAAACAACAGTTTGATCAAGAACAAAGAAGTGAACCTAGCCAGGAGCACTGCTAACCTGCATGCACACGCGCGCATGCACACACACACACTCACACTCACACAGCCAACCTTCCCATAATTCCTGGGATGACAAAATAATGTAGAAAAATTTTAACAGGAAATCTATCCTATCTCTTCCACCAACTTTACTTGAGGTTTCCTAATCTGTGTTAACAGCACCATTGGCTACCTGATTGCGCAGAGTAAAGCCTTAATGTTTCTCTTTGACTTTTCCATCTTCTTCCAACTTCTACCCCAGAAACACCTCAGCTGTCCCTTCCCTTTACACAGTAGTCCACCTTAGCTGCGGGGAATATGTTGCATGATCCCCGGTGGGTGCCTGAAACTGCGCATAGTACTGAACCCTATAATATACTGTCTTTTTGTCTATACATACACACACTTGACAGCTTTTCTTTGGCATGTCCGAATGGCCAGCATCGCCACTCTTGCACTCTGAGACCATTATTAAGTAAAATAAGGGTTACTTGAACACAAGCACTGCAGTACCACGACCGTGGACCTCATAAACCAAGGCAGCTGTTAAGTGACTCAGGGCGGGGAGCACACACGGCGCGGATGCTGCGGACAAAGGGATGGTTCACGTCTGGGGCCGGACAGAGCAGGATGGTGCCAGACTGCATCATGCTAGGCAGAACGATGTGCATTTAAATCTTACAAGTTACTTTTGGGATTTTGCATGTAATAGTCTCATGGTTGGCCACAGTACCTGAAACCATGGAAAGCGAAACTGCAGAAAGCAAAGCCACAGGTAAGGGGGAACTGCTACACTGGTATCGCCATTGCTCTTGGTGAAACTCTCGCAGTTGATTCCTAACTGGTCATCCTGCCTATGATCGCCCCCTTCCCAAGGCCACATTCACACCGCCAACACTGAACTTTCTGAACCCAGGATGGGTGGACCACACCACTCTGACCTGCTCAAAAATCTACATTGGCTCCTACAAAGTGAAGCTCAAATTCTCTGGTATGGCCTTCTGTGCCGTCTCAGTCTCATCCGACCCCCCCTTGCTTTGCTTGCCCATGGGACCGTTTGCTTTGACTGCACTGCAGTACTTGTCATTCCTGAAACGTGCTGAACTCCATGGCTTTGTTCAGCTGTTTTCAAATGCACCCTCTCACTCCGCCTGTGGACACTTCACTCAATTTCCAAGACTCAATGCTACTTCCAAATGCTACTCATCCTGTGAAGCTACCCTTACTGCTTCCACCCCACAACCCCTGCTGCCCTCCCTTGGAATTAAATGCGTCTTCTTGGAGCTTATAATACTTCTCATCATATCTTATTTTTGCATTTAACAGTCATGCCTGAAGTTTCAGTTTTGGGGTCCAAGCTTATCTCTACCCACTGTAAATCCTTGAAGGTAGAGAGCAGGTTTCATTTATTTCTGTATCTGGTCAGACTCCCAATGCCTAGGATCTAACACAGAACCTTTTATTTAACAAGTGCTTAATAAATGCTTATTGAACTGATTTGGAACAGTCTTAAAAATTGTAACTTCTATTAAATTTTTAACCAAAAGCCTACTGATCGATAAAAGCCTTTTAGCTTTTGGGCCAAAACCAGTTACATACTTACATTCACTAGGAGAGAGAATTCTGTGACCAGTTGACTAAGTTCAATTAAGTCCTTTAAAAGGAGAGAGAAAAAAAGGAAGTTACTTATTTTTATGCCTCACAGTTACCAAAAGGGAAAAAATTCTTTTAACATACCGCTTCTAAGGTTTCCCATGATTCTGCAGCATTTTGATCTCGAGGAATTTCAGGCAATGCATATATCTGAGTCATACTCTGAGGGTCAGCTTCAGCTTCAGCTTCAGCAGTATGGAATGCTCCTGGGTGAATACAACCTCACGGTTAGAGTTTATTTTCTTTGTTTAGAAAGGTGACAGCATGAATCAATATTGTAAAACAGCTGTCATGTAAAATGTTTACTGAGTTCAGGCTAAAAGTAAACTGATTATTCTATAAAACTAGATTTATTTATAGGCAGATTGTTCCCGTGTTAACAAATATTTTTAAATTAGTCTACAAAATCATCTAAAAAAATGGGTACAAATACTATCTACCTAATCTGAATAACTAAAGCTAGATGTGGAAGAAGCACCAAAAGAAAACTATTCTATTCGGCCAGGGCTCCATGGAGAGATACCCAGGTTTAACATTTCTTATTGCTAAATCATTAACTTTTTTTGTTGTTGTTATTTTAGTGAGCTGTTAAAAGTGGGGAAGTGATGTGTCAGCAATGAAAACCAGTCATTTTGGTACCAAACTTGTCATCAAACAAACACCTATTGCCATATGTATATTTCCGTATGTATTATCACCCTACTTCTCTTCAAAGTCATTTTCCTGGCGCATACCTCCATTGCTTCTAATTCTTTTCTGAGTTTTAAAAAGTCATCAACCCACGAAAGCTTTCCTCATTAAACACTGTTACGGTATGAATTAATTTATGCTCCAAACTCCACCTTCAAGTCTTTCTTATTTCCTTGTATTGGTTTTACCCATCATTCACTCATTGAACTTATATTTACACAATGCCTACTCCATCCCTGTCAGTGTGCTAAAATGCTGCGGACACAGCGGTAAACCACAAGAACATTTCCAAGGAGTCAACACAGTACAGTGGTTAAGAGTATGGGCCTCGTCAGAAAGACCTGGTAAGCATCCTGATTTGCCTATTTATTAGCCCTTTGACTTGGGAAGGTATTTTGTTTTTCTGACTTATTTTCCTCATTTATAAAATAAGATGATACTTTGCACCTGGCTTATATACCAACTATTGGGTTGGCCAGAAAGTTCGCTTGTTTTTTTCCATACACTTGCCCTAGTAGCACTCAGTTGTCTTTAACTTCATTTAAAACTATTTTGTTAGATTGTATTGTAACAACTGTCACATCGGTGTGCAATTAAAAAAAACTTAACAAAGTTGTGAATTTTTGTAGACATTTTAATATTAAAGATGGAAGAAAATAAGCAACATTTTCAGCATATTATGCTTTATGATTTTAAGAAAGGTAAAAACACAACTGAAATGCAAAAAAAAGATTTGTGCAGTGTATGGAGAAGGTGCTGTGACTGATCGAATGTGTCAAGAGTGGTTGGCAAAGTTTCATGCTGGGGATTTCTCCCTGGACAATGCTCTATGGTCGGGTAGACCAGTTGAAGTTGATAGCGATCAAATCGAGACATTAATTGAGAACAATCAACATTGTACCACATGGGAGCTAACCAACATACTCAAAATACCCAAATCAATAAAGTAGTTGGTGAAAATGAAAAATGTCTTTCATTTTATGGAAAAAACCATTTGGACTTTTCGGCCAACCCAATAGAAGCTGTTCATAGTTATTCCTACTGACATTGCTACTGCTACTGCTATTCATGGACCTTATCGTACAGTGTGTGGCACAGACACGTTAACAGGCAAGTTCAGTACAGTCTGGTAAGAACTGTGATATGGGTAAGTGTGGAATGCTATGTGAGCACAGAAGAGAGATAGTTAACCCAGATCTGAGGAGGACAGAGTGGCCCGAGAAGGTTCTGAAGCTAAAGCCTGAGGATGAGCAGAAATTATGTAAGTGAACGGGGGCAAGAATGGAGGGAGAAGCAGAGAGTGCTCAGATCCGGGAGAAGAGCGTGTCCCACAGGTTCGGGAACTGGAAGGAGCTCAGCACAGCGGACGCATACTCTATGACAGGAGAAACACAAGGCTGAGGTTGGAAAGTGAGGGTGACGTTACTCACGGCATCGTAAACTCCGTTAAAGAGTTTTGTCTTCCCGTGAGATCCCCGTGGAGCTAGTACACGGAGTAGGAGACTGCTGCGGAGCTGCAGGGCGCCGTATCAGATTTCAGATTTAGACAGGGGACCAGAGTTGTGGGGTGAAGAACAGATGAAGGATGAGGTTGAAAGATAACACAATTAGAGAGTGAAAAGCCAGTCGGGAGGCTTCTCAGTATGTCGGGCGCAAAAATGAGGAAGGCCGGCTCTAGGACAGTGGCAGTGAAAATGCACAGAGGACATCTGAAGGTGTACTTTCCTTTGTCCCCCTACTTCAAGCTTAAAACAACACTTGCCACTTCAAAATTGTCTGGGCACTCATTGTGGGCTGTGTTGGGTACCAGGGAAGAAAATGTAATGCAAAGTAGTTGTTCGCGAGGAAGTTATGTTCTAGAAGAGTTAGACATACAAAGAGACAATCCTAAAACAGTAAGAGAGTTCATTAATACTTAAGTAAATAGACAGAGATACTCATAGTGCCCTGTGGGAGCTCCAAGCTGGGGTGGCATCTGACCCGGCTTGGTGTGGTGTGCCGTTTGGGGGACAGCTCCCTAAAACAGATGATCTTACTAGGGAAAGAAGATAGGAATATGAATTCTACGTACAAAGACCAGCATGAAAAAGGCCCTGAAACAAGAAGGAACATAGCTTGACATAAAATCAGCAGTTTGGTCTTGCCAAACCATGAGGGAAACATGTCATGTTACAAGTATAAGACATTACAGGTTGTTAGAGGCGGCCTGGCAGTCCCGTCAAAGACTGGACATTACCTGGCAGACAGTGGAGAGCTCCTGACTGGTTGTAAGCAGGGACATGACAGTGACACGTGACACCTGATCTAATCCTAAAAGTAAGTCATTAAAACACTAAGTCCAACTTCTCTCTCAATTTCTTTTCCCATCCTAGCCTATAAATGAACGGTATTTTACAAAACTGCATTACTAGTTTACTTTCAAAATTCATGAGCGTTTTACCTCTCAGGGGAAAAAAACTGTTTAAATTGTTTAGGAAGGGCATAGTCAGATGACTAAAATGTAATTTCTAGGCTTATTAGAACTGACCTTGTTCTTTTAATTTTTAATCTTAATTTATCGGAATATATTTTCTTACCCAAAGGAAGAGTAAAAACATGAGATACAGAATAAATTTTACATTACAACATTATGGCAAGTATCCAGTATTTTAAAAGCTTTCTATGATCTTTACAAATGGTTAAGAGTTATTTACCTCATGCCCTAATGTCACTAAAGACACTTTCATTTTAACTTCAATCAACATAAATGAATTACTCTAAGACCTTTCTTCTACTTAATATTCCTACTGTAAGAACTTCAACATCTTTAATACCATGATGAAAAATGACGACTTGGTTATTAACAGACCAAATGCAAAGCATAACTTTATAAACACAACAACCACTCTGAAGATTTTTTTAAGGCAGAGGATTCAAATAAATTATGCCAGGGTATATAACAAAATGAGGAGAAATTATCATGTAGAAATTCTCGATCTAAAATGAAGGGATGGGAACTGTTTGACATTTTAGGCAAACATGAAGGGTTTCCCTCAGTAAAAAATAATAAATGTTTAAGTCATTTACATTTCACTTGAAACCAAACTGTGTATGCATCTTAGTTCAAAATGAAGTCTTAGAGCAAAGAAATCTGTTTTCTTCCATGGAAAACCCTGCTGTAAACTTACATGGCTGAACATCACTAATCATTTCAAGGTATGACTAATAATTAAGAAATGAAACCCTTTAATTTCTACACCTTCCATGATTCATTTATTCCAGTTTGTATTATAAATCTGTACTTCAGTGATCATCCACCAACTTTGAACTTTTACAGATTGCTACAGACATGAGAAGGCAAAACACTGTCACAGATTTACAGCCGCAGGAAATGAGGCTAAAGAACTCTTCTGTCCACATACGTCAAAATCGCTCTTGTTTTACACGACACAGTAACCTCAGCTAGTTCTAGCTGCTTGCAAACAACTGCGAGGGTAAAGGACACAGATCTCGCCGCTGCTTTTCAAACTCCAGTTTTAAAACCTTATTATTGACTTATAAACTCAAATAAGCATTAAGATATTTTTAGTTGACGTGAGAAATAAGCTTAAGTAATAGACTTAAGACTTTTCCCTTCTCTCTAGGTATCTAAACATCCCTTCATCACTCACTTACTCACACTCACTGCCTCCCTCTCCCCCCACCCCGCTTCTTTCTTTCTCCACACTTCGTGGGGAGCAGTCATTCTGCTGAGAACTGCAACACAATAGGTAAAGAATTTCCACTGAACTTTACTACATTAGAAAAAGTGTCATTATAAATCTCAATTAGTTCCAAAACATTTCCTGAATTTTTTCATGTTCTGACAGCTTAAAAATAGTGAAATTAATTTACCGATCATTCACATAAACCCATCTATCGAAATAAAATGACTTCTAATGCCTTCACTTAGTGGCAAAGGAGGATTTTTAAGAAAATTAAGACCAATTGAAAACACACCTTCTGAATAGTATACGAAAACCATCGACATGTTTCACAAAACGGTTCAGCACACATATATATATATATACCTGTGATAAAATCTAATATTTCATCAAATTCAATGTGCTGGTCGGAAGTTCCCAGAAGTTTTAAGATTGGATTCTTTTCTTTTGTGAATATTTGTTTAAAGTGTAATAAGATTCTGTTCCTGCTGCACGGGTGAAGCTGTGTGCTGGATGGGGAGTGAGAAAAGACAAAGACGGGGAGAAGCAGTGCCTCGCTCCGCAGGCGCATACGCCTTTCTAAACACAGATCGAATCTGCGGGCCCACCGCCTCCCTCGGTGGAAGCGATGTGCTGACAGGGAAACGACACACAGACGAGGCAGAAGGGCGTGTCTCAAATCGAGCAAGATTGGCGGAGAAGATCTGCTATAGGAACTCTCAGAAGCTGGACAAAAGAGACAGCAAGATCATCACAGGTTCCCTAAACTTAATAAGCTTCTTTCACTCTCCAGGGAACATAAAGCACCCTATTCTACTTGTTACTTCTATCTGTAAATGAAAAACTATTTTTGTATTTTGATCTCCCTCATGCAAATGTGGCAACATTGCTCCTGAATCTCTGCTGATGTTTCCAACCAGTTTATTTAGAATCGGACTGAATTTTTAAAGGAAAAAGTATTTTAAGGCACTTCTATGCAAATCAAACACATTTTTTTCCTGTATAGGCTGTCACTACTATAATGAGTATCTGAAACAAAAATAAAGAAAAACCAGAGAACACTGGGTAAAAACATGTAGAATGACAGAAGAGATTCTATAGCTAAAAGGAGACCAACGTGGAGCAAATCCAATCCCTACCCCACTACTAAACTCTCATGTAAATTAGTGCTTTCATTTCACATTCTTCTCCTCCCACCCTCTCGATCATTTTTAAATAGTATTCCTGAATTTAAGGCAACCTAGTAGAAACTCTCATATTTGGTAAAAAACTCAGGCACTTGGTGAGCCAGTTAATTTTAACCTGCTTAATGCTGGCAGTGGATTCAACGTCAAAGTGCAATCCGACCAGCACACCGTTCAGAATCTGAAATTCTAACATTGTTTCAGGTGTAACAGGTATTTGGTTTTATAAATGGAATGACTGTCAATGAAAGCAGCCCTGGCTGCACAGATTTAATTCTGCGGTTTCTCCCAGGATTCAAGCGATCAGGTCTTAGGCCAATTTGGTGTTCCATGAATTGAGAAGTCTGAGAATCAAGAGCGTTGGAATGTGAATTTCATCTGTTATTTCTTCTCCTTCCTCTGGCTCTGCCCCTCTCTTTTTCATTTCCCCTGTATACATGATTCCCAAATTTTGACAACATTTTTAAACACCAGTCAGCTTCCTCTGGAGAAAGTTAACTGCCAGCAGACTGGGTAAACTGCCTCCTTCTAATAATCACCCAATTCTTCAGATGATACATGAGCCCAAGTTTGTTGAACCCAAACAGTCCTGCTGTTAGAAACACCAATAATACAATAATAGAATAAAAACTAAAGCATGCATTAGAATAGTATCACATTGTAAGAAAGGTCGCAGATAGAACCAAAGCTTTTTGTTTGCTGGTGATGGGCAATTCCAAGTCACGAAGCCCAGAGATAGAAGCGAGCTATGCTCTCCAGAAAAGCCAGCGCGTCTTCACTGTGGGTACTGCCACCACAACTGTCCGGGTGGGTGAGGCACACCTTAGTCACATGGAACTCTAACACCCAGTTTCTCTACACATGCACATAAAGTCTCAATTTGTACTAAACGATGCAAACAGCATTAAGCCCCATCAGTATGGTGGTGATAATTATATATGAACAGACTAATGTAAACGGTCTCTATGGACTATCAGAAAGCATTCTTCCCAAACACTCTTCAACTAAGGGTTGAGTGCTAACACTTCCTTCTTCCCAAAGCAACACGTTAGGGCCTGGTTGTGCGGTGCGACATGACTGTAGCACATCTGAAATCACAAAACCGTCTCTAAAAAGACAGTTACTCATTTATATTTAGAAATAGTATTTAGAAATAGTATTTAGAAAACATTTATTAATGGCCCACTATGTGCCAAGCACTATGTACTATGTGCCAGGTACTAAGGATACAATAAAAGCGAGATTGCAGAAACTCAGGACGATGGCCTGAATGTTTCTTCTAATTGTTTTC
>CM052540.1:24487626-24498738 GCA_028533065.1 Trachops cirrhosus
AGTACAACTATCTTGTAAAATAGTTTGGCATCATTAACCAAAGTTGAAAATAAGGACTCCTGGTGAACCAGGAATTCCTGTCCAAGGACTACTACTCAACAGAAATGTGTGCACATGTGTACTAGCAAAAATATCCAAGAATGTTAGCAAAACTGAAAACACCCAAGCGTCCCTCAATAGAATGGGTACACTATGATATAAACTCATAAAATGAGATATATACAGCAAAGAAAATGAATGAACTATGGCTATAGACAACAAAAGCCAGGAACAAAAGATATATTCTGCTTAATTCAATTCATGTAATATTCAAAAATAAACTGAACTATAGTTTTAGTGACACATTTGTATAGTAAAACTATACAGAAAAGCTAGGAAGTAGTTACCATATAAATCAAATTAGTGATTAGTTCCAAGGGGAGAGAGGTAGTTATAACTGGGAAAGGCTTCTTGAATGCTGGTGATTGTCTATTTCTTGATCTGAGTAGTGGTTACAGGAGGTTCACAGTATAATTTGTTTAGGTGTATATTTATGTTTTATGTATTTTATAACACGTTACATTTCACAATAAAAAGTGTTAACAATAGTTTTAGAAAATAAAATTATACTAACTTGTACGATTGGTTAACCTCAACGCAGAAACAAGTTTGAAAGCATTTGGGTAGGGGGTGAATTGAGTAGCAATCTCATTGTGGAAGTATATTCGGTGCCACCTTGCTGGATAAAATATATTAATTCATTCATCTGACTAGACTCTAAGGTTTGTAGGAACAGAGTCTATGCCTACTTTCTGCACCATTGTATCCTCAAGGCTGTGTCTGATCCCTGATACAGTTTGATTCAATCAAACGTAGTAAATGAACGAATGCTTTCTTGTTATTTTCCACAAAGGGGCAAAGCAGTGGTCCAAGAATAGGCATCTCCAACTATCAAAAAACTAGCTAGAATTCTTCCCCCGGAAAGCATAATTTAAGTCCTAGCATATGAAACATCTCATCTTCCATTAGTTGGAAAAGTAATAAAAGGAATGACTTTTTAGGAATTAATTCTGACGTACAAGCATAAAATAATGAAGTGGGAATGAAACCCATGAGGGAGAGCAATCATGTTATCTTGGAGTTCACAATACTTACAACAAGGAATGCTGAAAAGGGGGATAATTTAGGGAAGTGATCAAGGTTAGAGAAGATGGTTGTATGATGCTAATGGCAGAAGTCATATTACTATAGGATCTTTTCTAAAAGAGAGACAGTTCCTAAAAACTGAAATTATGACAATGAAAAAATGTTAATCTGATAAGAAAGAAAAGAAAGTGGCATCTCAAAAATCCAATATAGCTGTGTAAGGCATGCTGTGATAAGTTCAGAATTTTAAGAGACTGAAAAAAAAGGAATGAAAAGAAAGGCATGTGAAGGAGGATGAATACAAAAGAGCGGCATGCAGTGAGAATCATGTAAGTAATGGAAGAGCCCAGAATGCGTGGAGGCTGGTGAAACATGTGAAGAACAACAAAAAGGATTTAAGAAATACATGTAGAGCAAGGAGAACAGGAAAGAACTTTTAGGCCCACTGCTTGGGGCAGATGGTATAATGGTAGCAGATGATGCAGAGAAAGTACAACTACTTAACTCCTGTTTCGCTTTAGATTCCCTATTAAGGAGAAATATTCAAAACTGAAAGGGGCATAAGAAACGTGCTCAGAGGACATGTGGAACACCTTATTGTATCTGGACAGGCTTCATTAAGGGGGTAAGATCGGAGCCGTCCCTAAAGAATTATACTGGGAAACAGAACATACGAAATAGAAAGAATAGACTGGGAAAAGATAAAAGTAAATTAGAAGGGTAGCAGCTTTCTAAATATTATATTTTAGGACACAGTATCTTTTCAATATTTTAACATCTCTGAAACTGGAATTCATCTTACATGATAAAAAAAATCTGTCATTCTTAGCTGGCACACTTTCTTCTTCTTAGAGGTATTCAAAATAATGGTGTGTGTTAAGCCCTGGCCGGGTGGCTCAATTAATTAGAGCATCATCCCATGCACCAAAGAGTTGTGGGTTCGATTCCTGGTCAGAGCACATGTCTAGGTTGTGGGCTCAAGCCTCGGTTGGGGTGCATGTGGGAGGTAACCAATCAATGTTCCTATCTCACATCGATGTTTTCCTCTCTCTTTTTCCATTCTCAAAAAATATCGGTGTAAAAAAATCTTTGGTCGAGGACTAAAGAATAATGGTATATTTACAATTGATGGTGCCTTATATTTTACTTCCTCCCTAAGGTTCTACAGTCAGAGGAAAGGTCGAGGATCCTAAATCCTAATTACTCAGTTCATGAATATTAAAAGACCAAATTTAAGTTTAAATTTCTCTGAAGCTTAAAATAACCTAAAAAGAGTTACCTTCTACATTCATTTTGAATCTATTATCTTCTCCTTCATTATCTACCTGGCTTTGCTTCTCTCTAACCTTCTTTTCTCCCAACTTCTGTCTACTATCCTTGCTTCTCCCTCTTTCCTTTTGATTCCTTTTCATTTCTACTGCTTCTTCCTTTTAAATTGTTTTTTAATATATTTTATTGATTATGTAATGATTATTACAGTTGTCCCAACTTTTCCCCCTTTGCCCCCCTCCACCAGGTATCCCTGATTCCCTCCAGCAATACCCCCTTCCTTAGTTCATGTCCATGGGTCACTCATATCAGTTCTTCAGCTACTTCATTTCCTATACTGCTCTTAACATCCCCCTGTTGATTCTGCACCTACCAATTTGTACTTCTTAACCCTTGTAACTTTTCCCCCTTCTCCCCTCCCAACTGATAACCTTCCAAATGATCTCCATGTCTATGATTCTATTCCTGTTCTGTTTGTTTGCTTGGTTTGTTTTTTTTAGATTCAGTTGTTTGATAGTTGTAAATTTGTTGCCTTTTTAATGTTCCTAGTTTTCATCTTCTTTTTCTTAAATTAAGTTCCTTTAACATTTCATATAATAATGGCCTGGTGATGACGAACTCCTGTAGCTTTACTATGTCTAGGATGTACTTTATCTGCCTTTTGATTCTACATGATAGCTTTGCTGGATGGAGTAATATAGGTTGCTGGTTCTTGCTTTTCATCACTTTGAATACTTCTTGCCAGACCTTTCTAGCCTGCAAAGTTTCTTTTGAGAAGTCAGCTGACAGTCTTATGGGAACTCCTTTGCAGGTAACTATCTGCTTTTCCCTTGCTGCTTTTAAGATTCTCTCTTTATCTTTAACCTTTGGCATTTTAATTATGATGTGTCTTGGTGTGGTGGTATGGTCCTCTTTGTGTCCATCTTGTTTGGAACTGTCTGCACTTCTTGGCCTTGGATGTCCATTTCCTTCACTAAACTAGGGAAGTTTTCTTTTATTATTTTTCTTTAATTATATTTTATTGATTATGTTATTACAGTTATCCTGAATGTGCCCCACTTTTCTCCCTTCCACTCAGCACCGCCCCCCACCACACTCCCTCAGGTAATCCCAGCATCCTTGTTCATGTCCGTGGGTCATGCATATAAGTTCTTTGGCTACTCCTTTACCTGTACTCTACTTTACATGCCCATGGCTATTCTGTAACTATCTATTTGTACTTCTTAATCCCCTCACCTCTCACCCATTCTTCCACACACCTCTCCCATCTCTTTATCTTTTACCTTTGGCATTTTAATGATGATGTGTCCTGGATGGAACTCTTTGCATCCATCTTGTTTGGGACTCTCTGTGGTTCCTGGACTTGAATGTTTATTTCCTTCACCAAATTAGGAAAGTTTTCTTTCATTATTTTTTCAAATAGATTTCCAATTTTTTGCTTTTTTTCTCTTCTCCTTCTAGCGCCCCTATGAAGCAAATGTTCAGCTGCTTAAAGTTGTCCCTTAGGATGCTTACACTATCCTCATTTTTTTTTTGGATTCTCTTTTCTTCCTATTGTTCTAATTGGTTGTTTTTTGCTTCCTTATGATCCAAATCATTGATTTTATTCTTGGCTTCAACCACTGTACTATTGTTTCCCTGTAAATTGTTCTTTATTTCAGTTAGTGTATCCTTCATTTCTTACTGGATCTTTTTTATGCTGCTGAGGTCCTCATTAAGTTCCTTGAGCATCCTTATAACCAGTGTTTTGAACTCTGCATCTGATAGATTGCTTATCTCCATTTTGTTTAGCTCTTTTTCTGGAGTTTTGATCTGATCTTTCATTTGGGCCACGTTTCTTTGCGTCCTCATTTTGGCAGCCTTCCTGTGTTTGTTTCTACGTATTAGACAGAGCTGCTTTGACTTATCTTCCCACCACTGGAACCCTGGGCTGGGGAACTGGTGTGGGGCTGGGACTCCTTGCTCCTGAGATATACCTCCTGAATTTCTATCCACCATGTGTAGAAGTGGGACCAGCCTATTCTGCATCTTTGGCCCTCCTACCAGTCTGGATGGATGTGGTTTCTTTAATTCCGTAGTTGTCAGACTTCCATTCAACTCAATTTCTAACGGTTCTGAGGCATGGTTGCTCCATATGTTAGCTGTAATTTTGATGTGGTTGTGCGAAGAAGCGAGCCAAGTCTGCCTGTGCCACTATCTTGACAGGAAGACAACATGTAATTTTGAGAGCAAAGTGTATAACAGCAGAAAACAATTGGTAACATGAGAATTAATCTGATTTCCTTACAAATATAGAGCGCAAGTCCACTGGTAATCATATATATATATATACACACACACACACACACACACACACACAGAGAGAGAGAGAGAGAGAGAGAGAGAAAGTCAAATGTCTGTCTAGGTCTCGAGTCAGTTTTCCCACACCTCCACCAGCTCTGTACCCCTCCTAAATAATCTCTTGTATTCACCTCATTCTATCCCAGTCTATTAACTATACTGCAGCTATAGTAACCTTTTTGAAATGTGAGAGAACAAGAGATGCATTCTTTGGAGGAAAAGACTAGATTTCGAAACACTAGGCACAGGGCTAAAAGAAGGGATTTATGTGAAAACCTGTACTGAACAATAAAAGCCCAACAGCCTTCACCTAACCTGCTTCAATAGCCAATAAATAAGTACTTACTTGCCCTACAGGGAGGATGAGGATTCTTCTTTAGAAAACTAAACTAAAACCACCTCTGGATAGTGATATTTGGAGGTTCCTCCAAAGAAAATGCTAGCCTGCCAAACCACCTTAAAGTCCACCAGCAGACAAGCAATCGGCTCTGTAGTATCTCAGAAGAGCAGAAGTTATTATATCCAAAGACAAAATCCTATGAAAAAAGGAAATAAGAAAAAGCTCTTGGAAATTAAATATAATAGCAGATATAAAGAATTCAGTAGAATTAAAGATAAAGCTGAGAAACTCTCCCAGAAAATAGAAGGGAAAATTAAACTAGCAACCCAAGAATCCTGAGATCCAACAGAGCAGGAATCTGCAAGCTTTTGCAGCCAAGGGCCAGAGAGTACATAGTTTAGGCTTTGCAGGCCACGTGGTCTCTGCTGCCACCGCTCAGCTCAGCTGCTGCGGTGTGAAAGCAGCCAAAGACGACGCGCAAACAAATGGGGCAGACAGCAGGCCAGCGCTGGCCTGGGAGCCATGTTTGCTGGCCCTCGCAATAAAACATTTTAAAAAGAAAAAAAGAGAACAAAAGGAAAACACTGAGGAATAAACTCTCGAATAAATTCCTTAAGAAAATTTCCCAGAACTAAATGATGTGAATTTTTTGAGTGAAAGGATCAACACAAAGAACACATAATCATCAAATTTCAGAATACCAGGGACAAACAGATCACACAAGGTTCTAAAGGGGGGGAAATGGTCCTAAACAAAGATGGGGAAATCAGATGATAACATTTTAAAATTTTTTGTTTTTCAGTTACAGTCCACATTCAGTATTATTTTGTATTAGTTTCAGGCATACAGCACAGCGGTTAGACAATCACAAACTTTACAAAGTGTTTCACTGGTATTTCCAGTACCCACCTGGCACCACACAGTTATTCCAATGTTGTTGACTATATTTCCTATGCTGAACTTTACATCCCCATGACCATTTTGTAAATACCAATTTGCACTTCTTAATTCCTTCACCTTTTTCGCCCAGTCCCCCAACCCCTCTCTCTTCTGGCAGTCATCAGTCTGTTCTTTGTATGTATAAGTCTGTTTCTTTTATTTTTTTAAATTGAATTTATCAGGGTGACATTGGTTAAAAAATTAGATAGGTTTCAGGCATCCAATTCTATGATACATCATCTGTGCATGTTCGCCACCCCAAGACAAGTCTCTTTCCATCACCATTTATCCTCCCTTTACCCTTTTCTACCTCCCCCAACCTCTTTCCCTCTGTATGTCTGCTTCAATTTTGTTAGCTCATTTATTGGTTCTGTAGATTCCACATGAAAGTGAAATCATATGGTATTGGTCTTTCTCTGATTGACTTATTTCACTTAGCATAATACCCTCTGCATCTATCCATACTATCACAAATGGTAAGAATTAATTCTTTTACACGGCTGAGTAATATTCCATTGTATATATGTACCACTACTTTTTTACCCTTTTGTATACTAATGGGCACCTGGATTGCTTCCTTATCTTGGCTATTGTAAATCACACTGCAAGGTATGTAGGGGTGCATAAATTCTTTCAAATTAGTGTTTTGAGTTTATTTCTAGAAGTGTAATCTCTAGGTCATAAGACAGTTCTATTTTTAATTTTTTGAGGACCCTCTACACTGTTCTCTACAGTGGCTGCACCAATCTACACTCCCACCGACAGTTGCATGAGGGTTTCCTTTTCTCCACAACCTTGCCAGCACTCATTTGTTGATTTACTGATGATGGCCATTCTGACAGGTACGAGGTTATATGTCACTGTGGTTTTAATCTGCATTTCTCTGATGATTAGTGATGTTCAGCATCTTTTCATATGTCTATTGGCCGCCTGCATGTCCTCTTTAAAGGACTGTCTATTCAGATCCTCTGCCTACTTTTTAATCAGATTGTTTATTTTTTTGGTGTTGAGTTGTATGAGTTCTTTATAAATTTTGGATAGTAACCCCTTACCTGATGCATCACTGACAAGTATCTTCTCCCATCCTGTGGGCTGTCTTTTGGTTCTGTTGATGATTTCCTTTGCTGTGCAAAAATTTTTTAGTCTGATATAGTTTCTATATATAGTTTATTAATTTTTTCTTTCGTTTTCCTTGCCCAAGTATATCAGAAAAAATATATTGCTAAGAGAAATGTCAAAGGTTTTACTACCTATGATTTTTTCTAAGAGTTTTATGGTTTCAAGTGTTACAATTAAAGTACTTAATTTATTTTGAGTTTATTTTTCATATGGTGTAACAAGGTTGTCTAATTTAACTTTTGTTGCATGTATCTGTCCATTTTTCCCAACACCATTTATTGGACAGACTGTCTTTAACCTATTTTATGTTCTTGCCCACTTTGTAAAATATTAACTGACCATATAGGCAGTGGTTTATCTGGGGGCTCGCTAGTCTGTTCCATTGATTTATATGTTCATTTTCATGCCAATACCATGCTATTTGATTACTACAGCCTTATAGTACAATATAAACATTTTTAAAAGCAACACTAAATTAGGAAGCCTAGAATGTCTTCATAATTGAAAGAGAATTCCAATTAGAATTCTATACCTATTGAAATTAGCAATCATACATGAGGAGAGAAAAAAGGTATTTTTCAGTCACATAGTAACTGAAAAGTTTACCTCAAGATTCCCTTATTTACAGAGCTACTGGAAGAGGTACTCCAATAAAACAATGGAGTACACCAAAAAGAAAAAAGACACAACAACAAGGAAAACAGGGACCCAACACTGAACAGCTCAGGAAGTTCCAGAATATCAGCTGTGCAACAAGCCTAGAGAGTAAGTCCAGACTGAAACTGGGAAAGAAGGGCTTCAGAAGACAGCCCTCAGGATAAAGCGTAGAAGTGATGTATTTGAGCACATGAAAAGTAAATTATTGATAGTATGTAGCAGAGATGTGCAGCATTTAGGGGAAAAAACTACAAATATATAGAAAGCCAGGCATAAAAAGTGAGGCAATTAGTAACTTGAAGAAAAAAGAGGCTGTGCTACATTTCACTAATCTGGCTTAGCAAGACACTTTAACTTTATAATCAAATAATGAGATACTAATAACTAATTTAAACAAAAGTTATATGTAATTATATAAGGGGAAGGGAAGTAAAAGAGCAAGGTGGAAAAGCTAGGTCCCCACCTATTATGGCAAGATGTGAAGAGATCATGTCCACACCTGTCTACACATAGTATGTAGGAATTTATTTTAAAAACCAGGGGAAATGACTAAAAGGATTAAAAGTGGTTTCTTGCAAGTAGTACTTGAAGATAGCTAAGGGGAGGGTTTTATTAGTCTTTTAATTTTATTTGGCTTTTAAGTATGTAAATATATGATTTTAAAAAAATAATTAAAAATAATTAAAGTATATTTATTAAAAAGCCAATAAGTAGCAAAGAATAACTGCAATGCTGTATTAATTCAAAAATATTACAGAGAGTGGTAGAAGACGGTGGCGAGGTAGGTGGGAGTGGAGCCCAGTTTTCCCTGTGCCCAGCTGGAACATCTAGCCGATCTTCTGAGGAACAGAGTGAACAACAAACGGAATCCCAGCTTATATGAAGTTTGGAGGCAAAAAACTGCAGAAGACATTGAAAAACAGATGGTGAGGAGACTGCACTGGGATGGTAAGGTCCCTGGGATTTGTGCCAGACCAAGGCCACTGTGGCCCCTGGCCCAGCGCCTGCTGCAAGATATGGGGAGGGCAGTTAGAGCACCAGCCCCTCCCCTACCAGAGCAGGGAGGGCAGCCCTGCACCAGGAGGGACCTGGACGCTGGAGTCGCTGGGGGGAATAGAGAGGAAGTGCGAGATACACAGAGGCGGTACAAATCCACTAGGACCGTGCATGCTGGCACCACAGAAATTGAGGTGCGGTTTGACTTCTGGATAAGGGAGGAAATTAGGCCATGTCGGACCCTGACTCGGATAGTCTCCGGACTGCCTGGAAAGTTGGGCTGTGTGAAAAGCCATGCACTTGGTAAGAACAGTGAGCAGCTGCTTTGTAAGGAACTCTCCAGCAGTGGCTGGCGCACCCCAAGGGAGATTTCAGCTGCACAAGCCAAGAGACAGTAGCTGAGCAAAACCGCATGTGCCCGGCTTGTCTCCAGCTCTGTGTCCGAGATTCATTCATGCTGGGTACGCACAGACTGAGCGGCTGATTGGAGCCTGGCAGCTCATGGAAGACCTGGGCCGGCAGAGGCCTGGAAATTGTGACCCAGTCCTGGTCCCCATCCTCTCAAAACCATAGGAAGGGAGAAAAGCAAAGCCCAGCGCCCCCTTCCTGTGGCATCTAGGAAGACCAGCAAAACTCGCTGAACAAGTTTAAACTCAGCAGGAGGCTTATTACTTTTCTCTTTTTTTCCCTTTTTTTCTTCCCCTAAGTAAGACAATAAGATGTGGACTTACGAAGGGTCCAGAGACAGATCGAAAGGAGAAGCACAAGGCTAACCCCCAAAAACTGAGAAACTGAGACAAATGTCACTTTGCTATCCCACAGAGCTGGCATTTTATTGTTTATGTGTATTATTGTTATCTTTTCATTATTTTTACCACTTTTATTTTATTAGTATTTTTTAATTTCTCTTCCTTATGCTTAGTTTTCCTTGTTTTATTTCTCTGTTTAATTGCATTGTTTGGTTTTCCTTATTCTCTCTGTATTGTATTTTAATTTTCCTTCTTTCATTTCACCCGTGTTCCAATAACACAACTCTTGATTGGGTACTTTCTATTCTGATTATCCAAATCATACATTTTTTTGTCATCTTATTGTTGTTGCAGTACTATTGTAAATACTTGTTGTTCCATACAATTGTACATACTACACAGCAACCCTCCCCAATCTTAGCCCACTTTACTTCAGTCCTGAGCATTATTATTATTATTGTGGTTAACTCTATTCTTTCTCACACTATGCCTACTTTCTATCCCTTACTTCTCACTATATCTCATCATCTAACCTTGCACAAGTGCTCTGTTTTCTGGATTCAGTTCACAGTCATCCTCCCCTCTAACAAGAGTCTTATCTCTCCTTCACCTTTTATAAAAGTGCCTAGTTGGGTGAAATATCACAGTTAAGCTATACTTATCCAAAGAATCTCCTGTCTCTTCTCTACTTGCTGGTATTTTAAATCCCATAAAATACTCTCTCGCTGTATTAATCCATTTTGCCTACCCCCTGCCACTGATCACATACCAGAACAGGTGGGAGAGCTGTGAAAATCAATATACCTGCTGGAGGAGAAAAACCACCAACAAAGGAACCATCAAAAAGTAAAAACCCAAGAACAACAAGAGAGCCCACACAAACAGAAGAAAGGGCAAACCTAGTGTCCAGATAAGGAGATCAAAGAGACCACACTACTGAACCTCATAGAATTCCTAATATAGAAGTTTACCCTACAAAGACAGCTAGCAAAGCAAAACATCAGGAAGCACAGAAACAAACAAAAAAAGTCATCTAAAATGGGAAGAAAAAAAAAGAACATGCAATCAAAAGGAATGGAAAACTCCCCACTAAAAGAGCTAAATGAAATGGAGGTAACAAAACTATCCGATATAGAATTCAAATAATGGCTATAAATATGCTCAAGGAGCTCACAGACAACTTCAAGCAACTGAGTGAGAACTAAATCAGCATGAAAAAGGAAATAGAAACTATAAACAAAAACCAGGAAGAAATGAACAATAAAATCTCAGAAAAAAAAAAAACACATTGGAAGGAACTACAAGCAGGCTGGATGAAGCAGAGGATTGACTCGGCAAGCTGGAGGACAAGGTAGAAAAAAAAACACCCAGAAGGAGAAAGAAAAGGAAAAGAGACTCAGAAAGAACAAAGTGGTGGCAAAGGAAATGCAAGACAACATGAAACGTAATAATATCTGTATAATAGGGATACCAGAAGGAGAAGAAGAAGAGCAAGGGACAGAAAACCTGTTTGAAAAAGTAATGACGGAAAACTTCCCTAATTTGATGAGAGAAAAAGTCACACAAATCCAGGAAACA
>CM052540.1:24498838-24563940 GCA_028533065.1 Trachops cirrhosus
AGGAAGTAACATACAAGGGAGCCCCAATATGGTTAGCAGCTGACTTCTCAACAGAAACGCTCCAAGCCAGAAGAGAATGGCAAAAAATATTCCAAGTAATGAGAACCAGAGGCCTGCAACCAAGACTACTTTACCCAGCAAGGCTCTCAATCAAGATAGAAGGCCAAATAAGGAGCTTCCCAGACAAAAGAAGTCTAAAAGAATACACCTCCGCCAAATCAGCTCTGCAAGAGATGCTAAAGGGCCTGCTTTAAGAAAAGGAAGGAAGAGTGAGAGAGAGAAGAACACAGGTATAAAAAAATGGCAATGAATAAGTACTTATCAAAAATATCCTTAAATGTAAATGGATTAAATGCTCCAATCAAAAGACACACAATAGCTGAATGGATAAGAAAGCATAACCCACACATATGCTGCCTTCAAGAGACCCACTTCAGGATAAAAGACCTACACAGGCCGAAAGTAAAGGGCTGGAAACAAATTTTCCAAGCGAACAGACAGGAAAAAAAAGCTGGGGTAGCAATACTCATATCAGACAAAATAGACTTCAAAAAAAAGGGCCATAAAAAGAGACCCAGAAGGTCACTACATAATACTCAAGGGAAGAATTCACCAAGAAGACATAAACATTGTAAATATATATGCACCCAACACAGAAGCACCCAAATACATAAAGAAAATCTTGGAGGACTGCAAGAAAGATATTGACAGCAACACAATTAGAGTAGGGGATTTTAACACCCCACTGTCAAAAATGGATAGATCTTCCAAACAAAATATCAACAAATATATTGTGGCATTGTACAATGTCCGAGATCAAAAGAAATTAATTGATATATACAAAGCCTTTCATCCCAAAGAAGCAAGATATGCATTCTTTTCAAATGCACACGGAACATTTTCAAAGATAGACCACAGGATAGGACACAAAACAAACCTCAACAAATTCAAGAAAATTGAAATCGTATCAAGTATTTTCTCTGACCACAAAGGGACTGAAACTAGAAACCAATCTCAAGGAAAAAACTCAAAAACACTCAAACTCATGGAGATTGAATAGCATGCTATTAAACAATGAATGGGTCAAAAATGAGATCAAGGAAGAAATCAAAAAGTTTCTGGAAACAAATGAAAATGAACTCACAACAACCCAAAACTTATGGGACAGAGCAAAGGCAGTCCTGAGAGGGAAGTTCATAGCAATATAGGCCTACCTAAAAAAGATAGAAACATTGCAAATAAACAACCTAATCCTACACCTACAAGAACTCGAAGAACAACAACAAAGCCCAGAGCAAGTAGAAGGAAGGAAATAAGCATGAGCAGAGCAGAATTAAATGACATAGAGACTAAAAGCACAATTCTAAGGATCAATAAATCCAGGAGCTGGTTCTTTGAAAAGATACACAAAATATTACAGAGAGAAGATCAGTATCTTCAAATTAAAAGGAACTCTCTCAAAAGACAATATAATATAATATAATATAATATAATATAATATAATATAATATAATATAATATAATAAAGCAAGGACACGAACAGGAAATTTTTTTAAATTTACAAATGAACTATTACTATCCAAAGCATGTATTAAAAAGCCTTTCACATGTCAAAGCAATAAAAGAAAAAACCCAGATTAAAACAATAAAAGCAACATTCTTTTAATCAACTAATTAGCAAAAATTGGAGAAATGGGTAATATTAATGTTGGTAGGTTTTTGGAAAATGCCATGATTGTGAGAATGGAAGTTGATATATCATGTCTGGAGGAAATGTTAGTAATATGAACCACAATCTTTTTTTATTTTATTTTAATCATTGTTCAAGTAGTTTTCTGTCCTGTACTCCCATTCCAGCCCACCCACCCATCCCTCCTCTCCTCCCTCCCATTTCCAACCCCCCTAGTTTTTGTCCATGTGTCCTCTATATTTGTTCCTGTAAACCCTTCCCATTCTCCCCTGAAATTCCCTCCCCTCTCCCCGCTGGTCACTGTCAGCCTGTCCTCTATTTCAGTGAACCACAATCTTAAAAACATGTATGGAATTTGATTCAGTAATTCCCAGTAAAACTGAATCCTTAAGAAATTAGTTATACCTATGCACAAAAGGGTTCAGCTACAAGGGTGTTCATTTTAGCAAGATGTTCTGAAGTCCTGTTCACACCGACCACGGGAAGCGGCCTTACCTGCACCGTGCGTCCCGCGTTGATGTGCTCTTCATGCAGCTTGTCCCAGACTCCGCATCTCTGATACTGCACAAAAGAAAGCGGAAAGGTGCCGATTTTTTTATTACTGAAGTGATTATTTCTGGTTACCACACAAACCCCCCAGCCGCCTACCCAAACTTAAACACACCAGCTAAAAAAGTTACTTAGTAATGGCAGTTAACTGTCCAGAGACCATATGAGTAGGACTTCTTCGAAAACATTACATACAAAATTCTGGCAAATGGTAAATGGTAAAATTGACAAAAATCACTAAACTTCATTTATTTTATTGAAAGAGAATATAAACTTTGCCTATTTTTCATCTCCAAAGATTTTGCAACATAAAGAATGAGAATGTAAAAGAATGTAAAAAATAAGATTAATAGCGCCCATTGGATATTCTTATTACACATGAAGAATTGTGTCAATGACAGTGTGAAGTACTGAAAATTAAAATCTGATTTTGAGAAAAAGTAACACTGATATTGCAAATAGAAAGTATGTAAAAATGAGACTGGACACTTGACATATATATTTCATTTTTTCACTAGGGCAGTGTTTAGCTTTTAGACTTTCATCCAAGAAGCTTTATGAGCATGATAAATGGTGAGTGTTCCATCCGACAGGAACCGCAACGGGATGCGATAGGTAACATCAGAGCAGAATACTACACAGAACAGAAACATCAACCCCAGACACCACATTCTATTTTCAGTTGAGATTAAAAATCCAAATAATGAACATGTCAGCAGATGTGAATAATGACATTAAGGACATTTGGGTATACAACACATCAATAAAATAAATAAAATTAACCTAGAAATATTTGAAAAGATAGAACCATAGAAGTGTCTCATAATACATGGAAGGCATAATAGATTTTAAAAGTAGAGCTCTAAAATAAATTTCTATGGCATTTTTATATTCCTTATTCTGTGTATTCTTTAAATTTGGTAGTGAATAATGCAGCAAACAAACAAACAAAAAAGCCTCTTGATACTCCAAAATTTTTTGACATCATCCAAGAACTAAAAAATGACTATTAAGCTTAAAAATAATTTAACTATATTAAAAATGTATTTGCCAAACATAAATTTAAAACCACTAGCAAAAAGTTTAATTTATAAGAAAAATTAAATTATCATCAGATCCAGTATGAATGAATGCTCCTTTAGATAACATTATGATATTAATAAAAAGATGAGAATGGAAGCCAAAGATACATGTTTTTAAAAAATCAGTTTTAAAGGTATTAATACTAACTAATCTGTCATAATGTTTTAAGAAAAATTCACGTGAAGGAAACAGAGCTGAGGATTCAGGGAGGCAGAGCGGCTGGAACCCGTGCGGCGGAACACCAGAGCGGAGAGGACGGTCCTGAGGGAGCGCTCCATCCCGCTCCCAAACCATCTGTGTGGTTTTCCTTCCAAGCCTCAACCACAGACAGACCAGCACCTGCACACGAGGGCGCTGCCTGAGGTCAGGAAAAGGAGCACTGAAAAGGAACAGGTTACCTCATCTTTAAGATTAGGGCCAGAAAGAGTTCATGAGACCACAAGTCACAATGCAAACCTTGCAATACACTGGACACTAGGTAGTGGACACAATACTCCAAAGTGTTGCCCTTTATGGTGAAAAATTGGCCCTATAATGAAAGCTGTTCTGATCCTATACAAGAAAGCTTACACAAAAATCTCAAAGAGATCCAACTATTCCCAAATAACTTAAATGTATCTCAGAATAAGTTTCAAAAATACAAAGGGTATTTTAAAATATTCAGTATCCATCAAGGTAAGGTACACAATATTTGCCATCCAATAAACAATGACCATGCATGTGAAAAACCCCAGAAAATATGATAAGTAATGAGAAAAACTAATCAACAAAAACAGACTCAGATCTGATTAATGGAATATTTCTGATATCAGACATAATAGAATTAATGAAAAGGACATTAAAAGATATTATGATGTATTCCATGTACTGAAGAAAGTAAAAGAAAACATGAGCATACTGAGGCATGAAAGAAAAGATTAGTACATTTAAAGACATAGCAATAAAAATAATCCAACATGAAACACAGAGAGAAAAAGGGTGGACAATAAGTGAACAGCGAATCCGTTGTCACTCAGCCACGGGCCAACTGAAAGCCACAGAATACATATGGAATTAGACTCCCTGAAGGAGAGGAGAGGACAGAAACAAATATTTGAAAAACTAACGGACAAAGCTTTTATAAATCTGATTAAAAAATACTATAAACCCTCAGGTCCAAGAAATTCCAGGAATACCATAAACAACAAAAATGAAAAAAAACATACCAACGCACATCACCATAACATTACTTAAAATAAGTGAGAGAGAAAAATCTTAAAAGTAGCTGGAGGAAAGAAAAACACAGGAAGTACAGAGGAACAAAGATAAGAATGATAGAGGATTTCTCATGAGAAACAATGTAAGCCAGAAAACAGGGGAGCAACATCTTGAAAATACTGAAAACAAATCTAAAACTCGACCTAGAATTCAAAACCCAAAGAAAAAAATTTAAAGGCAAAATATTTTTTGCAAACATAAATAAGCTTACAGAATTCATCATCAGCGGACTTGTACTATAAAAAGTATTAAAGGAAGCCCTTCAGGCTGACAGAAAAAATGATACCGGCTAGAAAACCTGGTTCTACACGGAGGCATGAAAGGAGCACTGAACCCTGGCTGGGTGGCTCAGCTGGTTGGAGCATCGTCCCAGACACCAAAAACGTTGTGAGTTCGATCCCCGGTCAGAGCATATACTAGGTTGCAGTCCAAGCCCCGGTCGGGGAACACACGGGAGGCATCCAGTGGATGCTTCTCACATCCATGTTTCTCTCTCCCCCTCTCCCCCTTCCTCTCTCTCTAAAATCAATAAACACATCCTCAGATGAGGATTTTAAAAAATGGTAGGGGAAAAAAGGGAGTGTTGAAATGATAAAGATAAATGATAAAGAAAATGATAAAGATACAGATAAACATAAAATGTGTTTTTTTATTATTTTCAAAATCTTTTTGAAAGCTAACACTGATTAAAACAAAAATAACAACAACGAATTGTGGGGTTAGTAACTTATATAGAAGTAAAATATGTGAAAATAACACTACAAAGACCCAGAGAGAAAGGGAATAGAAGTAGATTGTTATAAAGTTCTTTTTTAAAAAGATTTTATTTATTTTTAGAGAGAGGGGAAGGCAGAAGACACAGAGGGAGAGAAACACTGATAGGCTGCCTCTGGCACACGCCCTGACTGGGGACTAGTCCACACCCAGGCATGTGCTCCAACCAGGAATTGAACCTGTGACCTTTCACTTTGCACAACACCACCCAACCAACTGAGCCACAACAGTCAGGGCTGAGGTTCTTACAATACACATGAAGTTATATATAGAACCATTACTGGATGGTGTAGTATGACAAGTCAAAGATGAATACTCTGAACTGTAAAGCAACCCCTAAAAAATAAAAATAAAAAACAAAGAGGAATAACTAATAAGTCAACAAAAGAGAAAAAAATGGGATTCTAAAAAATATGCAATTAACTCAAAAGAAAGGATTAAAAGAAGAAAAGGGGGACAAAGAAAAGATGAGATGGATAAAAATAGGAAGTTGGTAGCCCTGACTGGTGTGGCTCAGGGAGTTAGGTGTCATCCAGCAAACAGAAAGGTTGCCAGTTTGATTACTGCTCAGGGCATGTTCCTGGGTCGCGGGTTCAATCCCCAGTCAGGGTGTGTGCGAGAGGCAACTGATCAATGTTTTTCTCATGCATGGGTGTTTCGCTCTGTCTCTTTCTCCCTCCCTTCCCCTCTTTCTAAAACAAATAAATAAATAAATAAAATCTTTAAAAAAAATGGAAGGTGATAGATTTAAAGACAACCATTTGACCAATGTCTCTTCATTATAAAAACTCTCAGCAAACTAAAAATAGAAGTTAATGCCCTCAATGTGATAGCGGCAGCTACAAAAACCCTGCTTAGTAATGAAAGACCATTCCTTAATCTTAGGAACAAGGTAAGAATGTTTTATTTCATTACCCCTATTAAACGTCACACTGGAGGCCCTAGCCAGTAAGATGAGGGAAAGGAAAAGGGAGAGAGGGGTTGGCAGAGGAGGAGAGAGGGGGAGAGACAGAGATGGGGAGAGAGAGAGAAGGGGGAGGGGGGAAAGATAGAGAGGGGAGAGGAAGGAAGGAAGGGAAGGAAGGAAAGAAAGGAAGGAAGGGGGAAAGGAAAGGAAAGGAAAGGAAAGGAAAGGAAAGGAAAGGAAAGGAAAGGAAAGGAAAGAAAAGAAAAGAAAAGAAAAGAAAAGAAAAGAAAGGAGAGAGAAAGGTGGGAAAGAGGGAGGGAGGGAAAGGAAGAATAAAAAGTTTGTCTTGAGAGATGACCTGATTGCACAGAAAAGAACAAAGCTATATTGTATTAACAGATGGCCCAATGACTGCAAGCCACAAGCTGAGGATTACTCATGTAATGAAGATAAACAATACCTACCCCACGATGCAGGTTAAAGTGATTCACCTCACAGTGCCTATGAAATATCAAAAATATAAAACCCCAAACAAACACTAAGGATACGTCCCAGGAACAACGTGAATCTCCTAATACCTTAGAAACTATGAACTGTACAGCGCCCCTGCTGGTAGCCGGGAAGGCTAATTTACTTCAGTAACCCAGTTGTAACTATCAACCTTGCAGTTAGGAGGTTTTCCACGTATCTTAATTCTCACAATGACACTATGAAGAAGATTTTAATTTTACCTTTAAAACTAAAAAGCAGGGGCATTTGCAGCTTCTCCCTGAACAGTGAGTTGGTGCACAGCAAATCTGCACCGCAAGGTCCGCTGACCACATGGCGCCGCGTGAAGACGGTGTGTTTATGAAGACTGGGGCGGAATCGGGCGGGCACATTCCACAGTAAGGAACTATGTTGGGATTTGAACAAAAAACAATGTCCTGAAAGGTGGAAAAATGGGGTGGGAACTGCTAACAGCTGTAGGAGAGAAAGCAAAACTATTCAACTATATTTTTCCCAGCTTCCTTCTTCATCGAGAATAATGACCTTCAAAAGAGAACAGTCTACAATAAACATGACCAAGAGGAAAATGAAAACCAAGGAAGAATAAGAACAAACCTAGAGTCCAAGTCAACAGGCCCAGAGAATTACATCAGAGTGAACCAAAAGACCTCGCAAATGTAATCACAGAGACACGTGCTTATCTCTGAGGGACTGGGAAGAACTGAAAAGGCTTCTACAGACCAGCAAATATTGACCCAATTTTCACAAAGGGAAGTATCTATGAAACACTGCAGACTGTAAATCTTTGAGAAAAGTCTACACCAGATTATCAGAGAGATGGCTTGTGGGAATTTACAGAAATGGTAACAGTATATTAGAGTACTCTCTGTCCCTTTCCCGTCTAACATCTATCATCAATGCCTTGAAAATAAAGAATGTATAAATGCCAAATTTTCAGATAACGAACTAGAAGGAATAATTACATTGATGAAAGATCACAATTCCACATAAGAAGAAATGTAATGATAAATGTAAAGACTAGCATTTAAATTAAAAAGAGCAACTGCACAAGTATTGGGTTGGCCAAAAAGTTCATTTGTTTTTTTTCCCTAAAATGGCTCTAGTAGTGCTTACTTGTCTTTAACCTCATTCGAAACAATTTTGTTAGACTGTACTGTGACAGCTGTCGTATCACGGGCATTAAAAAAACATTTTAGTATTGAAGATGGAAGAAAATAAGCAACATTTTTGGTGTATTTTGCTTTATTATTTCAAGAAAGGTAAAAACACAACTGAAATGCAAAAAAAAAGTTTGTGCAGTGTACAAAGAAGGTGCTGTGATTGATAAAACATGTCAAAAATGGTTTGCAACGTTTCGTGCTGGAGATTTCTCGCTGGAGGATGCTCCACGGTTGGGTAGACCAATTGAAGTTGATAGTGATCAAATCAATACATTAATTGAGATCAATCAATGTTATACCACATGGGAGAGAGCTGACATACTCAAAATATCCAAATCAATAAAGTTACTGGTGAAAATGACAACTGTGTCTTTCATTTTACCAAAAAACCTCCAAAAAACTACAGATTTTTCTGGCTGACTCCATATAAGAAATAGGTATGCTCTGCCTCAACAGCTGCAGTTCATATAAAAAAAAAGTCCTATACATTTTACTTAGTTGATTACAAAACCAATAAAAAAGCCAGAAACATAAAGTGGCTTCTAAAACAACAGATGCGATCTTAGGCTGTATCCACGCACACACGTATTCACTCATTCCACACAATGTTTATTAGGAGCACACTCTGTTTGGAGCCCAACACTACAAGTTAAACACATGTGCCAACACAGATCTCAACAAAGTGATTTAACTACTCTAAGTCTGCTCCCCAACCTAAAAAAGGAAGAGAAGAATAAGGCTGACCAACAGGGCGGCTGTGAGAATGAAACGATATGATATGTATGTAACAACCCCTGACGCAGCACTCAATCTTCGTTAGTATTATCTGTCACTTGTCAACTATAGAAGAGATTAGTGTCTCGGGTGGAGGTTGACCTGGATGACCTTATCTTTTATAACAATGAAAGTCGAAGAGACATAAAGATAATATAGTTCAAACTTCCTACTGCTTGCTACACAATGTTCTACCTAACAGGTTACATAAAGGCTAATATTACAAATCTTTGGAGAGGGAAATACATTTAAAATGTGTGAAAAGAAATCATAAGTAATTCCTTAAAAAATGTCATTAAGTTGGAACCACGGACAAGCATTTCTAAACTGCACTATTTTTAGATAATGTCATCTTGTTTTGTCTATGTGCACAGCGGCACTACTGAGATGGTTTAACTTGAAGCAATTAGGATGCTTTTGATTGCAAATAACAGAAAACTCAAAATTCAAAAATGGCTTTAATAATAAGGACACTTATTATCTCGCATAAGAAGGGGCCTAGAAGTAGGATGATAGTCCCAAGGTAGTTTAGTTCAGGAGATTTACCATCTTCAACAGAGAGTTTGGTCCTCAGACTAGTCTGCTGCTGGCTGTCGATCGCACACAAAAGGGAGAAAAAGAGCAGGAACAGCAGGGACTGTTTCCTCCCATGTACATCTTTGAACACTAGAAAAGTGTTTTTCAGAAATTTCCAGAATATCCCACACAGGCTTTTTCCCTCCTTGGCCACAGCTATAGGACTGCTCTATAGTTCACTGCTCACCTAATCCTGACCAGAATAAGAGTACCCCGTTAGGCCCTTTATCATTCACCACTTGTGCTGAGGCTTTCCTACCCTGGACCACAGAGGAAGGCAAACTGCATCAGAGAAGAGGGAAGAGGTGGGGAAATGAGACTAAAATATTGAAGTAAACATTCTCGGACTAAAAAGAGAAATGGAAAAGGTTTTTACTGTAATCACAAGTTCAAAAACAAATCAATAAAAATAAACCAATCCATAGAGCTAGTTATGTTGGATTTTGTACCATAGATCCATGCTTCATACCTGTCACTCATTTCACATCTAATTATATGTTGCCTCTTATCATTCTCTAAATATTTCCTATCTTGTTTCCTTGATTGGATTCTTGAAGATTAGAAACCTCATTTTTATGTCATTTTCAGTGCTAACAATACAAGAAAACAACGAACACCAAAACGTATGAAAAGCTAACATATATGTATTTCCTGTAATAAATAATTTTCCTTATTAAACCTGGCAGATTGAACACATTCATCTCTGCTGTTTTCCGAAACCCAACTAAAATGACAGTCAAGAACTTTCAAAGGTATACATTCACAAGAATAGTGAGAACACAACGGAAGATACCAGTTACCAAGAAGTTCTAACAAAATTTTGGGAGCTGAAAGGAGTCTGAAGATGTTGCAACTAACTTACCTGACTAGAGAAAGCTGAAACCAAAGGCAGCAGAAGGGGTGGACTGTGGCGGACAGAGGCAAGGAACAAGCCAGCAGGTACAGCACCGCTCCAGACACACTCCGTGACCAGAAGTAACACCCACCAGGTAACCAGGCGGGTGTATACAGTGGACCTAAAAGCCGAAGGACTGGTTGGACGTTTACCTGAGGAACAGGTAGTCTACTAGAAGCCCTCTCCATAGGCCCAAGCAACTGCACTGCCCCTACCACCACAGAAGACCACACACCAGAAGAGTATCTAGTGGTTCCCCACTAAAATGGGTCCTCGCCTGTACACCCCTTCGGGCTACAGGGCTCCTACCAGTACCTTGCCACACACACACCCTTCCATTAGCACTCTTAGATATCAACAGCTGGCCAAGAAAGCGTAGACTTCTGCAGGTTAGCATAAAAAAAAAAAAAAGGAAGAAAGGGGGAGTGGAGGGGGGGAGAGAGGAAAAAAATAAAATAAATGAAAAGAAAATAAAAAGGGACATAGGGAAAACAGACAAGGAAGCAGAAGAAAACAAAAATATAATAATGCCACCGCAGAGAAATGATATGATACTGCATCCATGACATAAGAACAGGAGTCTCTGAGTGAGACAGAGAGAGAGAGAGAGAGAGAGAGAGAGGGAGAGAGAGAGGGAGAATATTGAGAGAGAAAAAGAACATAGGAAAACTATGATTCTGATTATTTCATTTTAGCGGAAATGTGGATGTGAGGGCTGGAGCTGCCATTTTATGTGCAAAATAGAAACAAGTTGATGATCGAACAGCAAGTTAAAAAGAGCCTGGGTCTTGAATGGCTTCTGAGTTGCCACTATAGCACTAGACCAGGGGTGTCAAACTCATTTTCACTGGGGGCCACATCAGCCTCACACTTGCCTTCAAAGGGCCGAATGTAATTTTAGGACTGTATAAATGTAACTTCTCCTTAACTAGGGGAAAGGAGCTCGGTGCTGCCACTGGGTAGAAACAAGGTGCCAGGCTGGATAGAACAAGGTGCCAGGCCGGATTCGGCCTGTGGGCCTTGTGTTTGCCACCTGTGCCCTAGACTGTCTCCATAACTATGAGATTAAAAATAAAAGCAAAAACAAAAACAAAACCACCCTGGCTGGTGTGACTTGGTTGGTTGGAGCATCATCCCGTAACCAAAAGGTTGCGGGTTCGATCCCCAGTCTGGGTGCATGTGGGAGGCAACCAATCCATGCTTCTTTCTTGCATTCATGTTTCTCTCTTTCCCTTCCTCTCCCTCTAAAAGCAATGAAAAAAATGTCCTCAGGCGAGGATTAAAAAACCCCCAAAAGTCTGTCTTATTTCATACACAGTTTTGGGCTCTCCCGCCACTTGCACTCCAACCATATACTAACACAGTACATGCTATACAGTAAGTTTTTCCTCAAACCCCTACAATATGAAACAAAGGAAATTATGTTCCAAGCTTACTATCCTATTATTCCCCTCAACTATGCTTAAGTCTATCTTACATCAGCCAAGAAAGCTGAATGCTAAAAATAAATTTCAGGGGCACATTCTAATCAAGCCTATCACGAGCGCCAGAATGCAATGCGGAGGGACCTGTGGGGCAGAGTCCCAGGTGTCCGCAGCACACTGCTTGCATTGTTTTCAGATGCTGCAGAATCACTCCGCTGAGGCTTACCTTCAATTTCCCTTCAGTCTGACTTTCTTCTTTTAAATTCATATTGGATGACTGATGGCTCACATAATAAATAGTTTATCTGTCTACACTCTCCCCCTAGAAAGAATATGCCTTTTTGAAAGTGAGGCTCCGTTAGACACCTGAAGTCCAAAATTAGTTCTTAACTCTTTTGTCTACGGGGAACACTGCTGCTTTTAAGAAGTTCTGCACTGCCGTAAACTATCTATTAAAATATGCCATTCAGCCTCATATAGATGCAAAATCACTTTCATAACTAAACCAGAAATCCTAGAGACAGAATGATAATATGGAATAAAACACAGATCAGTATAACTGCTTAGCCCCACACAGCATCACCTGCATTGTAATTTATTATTAGTCTCGTACTGTTTAACATTTCCAAAGTAAAAATTTCACAAAAAGCTAACAAAAAACTGTTCTGGCAAAGAAAGATCAATGTAACCCTAGAATAATTTTCTTATGAAGTCTGTTACAATTAATCAACTCAGTAACAGGCCACGCCTATCACTCACCTTTCTCTCAGGGTTCTGACTACGGACGACCGAATGGCACGTGTGGGTAAGCTCTGAAGGTATGGACAGTAGGCACTTTCATATAGAACAAATAGAAGAAAAAGGAAATCTAAAACATGACAAACCTCAAATGTAAAATAGGACAATACAGGGAAAAAATGGTCTCAGTAGACCCCGGTCCACGTATTTCTGCCTTTTGGTATCAATTCTGCCAAATTCATGTCATCTTTGTAACCAAGCACTTCAAAATGAGCTCAGGACTTTGAAAGGCACCTTATTAAACCTCCCGCCTGATATTAGCAATCAAAAGTAAACAACTATTTCTATTTGTTATAGTGCTACAGGAATGAGCCTTCCTCATTAATTACAGCAAAGAACTCTTTCATTTGTTTCTGCTCACGACCAGAATAACCAGTTTACCAAACAACTTCCCCATCCTTGAAAGTCATAGCATTTATTGTCTGTGGGTGAAGAAAGAACTTGAGGGAAGGGGTCTACTTGAACTGTAGACCCCTTCATATTTGTACAAAAATTTCCATCACATTCTTGGCACTTATTTCTATACTTTTTAATGTAGCTTAGTGGATTAAGCGCGGGCCTGTGAGCCAAGAGATCACGGTTCGATTCCCAGTCAGGGCACATGTCTGGGTTGCAGGCCAGTTCCCAGTAGGGAATGCACAGGAAGCAACCATACATTGATATTTCTCTCCCTCTCTCCTTCCCTCCCCCTCTGAAGATAAATAAATAAAATCTTTAAAAAAAAATACTTAAATACTCGGAGGACAGATGGTATCTATAGGAGAAAAAGTTGACATTTTTCTTACTTGTATAAGGCATAGTCAGTACAGGTGATAAATACTGTTTATATAGAGAGGCATAATGACCACTTCTACTGCACCCCTCAAATCAGTGGAGGGCCACACAGCCTAAAATGTATGCTGAGGGAGGTTCTGCTGAAGGAGCAAATGCCACTGACCCGCCCCACAGCAAATAAGACAACAACACCTATCAAAATCAATGCTCGGCACTCAGTAAATTTGATGTTCCCATAAACGTCACCATCATTCCACCAGACCCTGGCCAGTCCAGGTTCTGTGCCACTTCCACCATAGTCCTTGAGACCCGTTCTTCCCTCTACCCATCTCCCAGACTGACCTCTAGGCAGTATTTCTCAGTTTTGGGCTTTCCTCAAAGGGAAGCCGTGAAGTTGGGAAATTCCTTCGTATCACATAATGATTTGCCTCTTTAATCTCCACGCCCCTGAAGAGGTTAGGGGTTACTGATGGAAACACACCGGAGGCCCAGAATACTTGCCACAGGGTAAACGAAGGTAAGGAGGCCCCTCGGCCCAGGTTTGCTGCCTCCTCATTCTAGTGTGCTATCAAACTGTTTGTATTTTAGTTAATGCTCAATACGTCCGTATGTACGGCTAGAAAGATACAGATCCTACCCTTATATCCCTTCCTAAAAAAGAAATAAGAGGTGTATTTGCAAAACAAAAATAAGACCAGAGGAAAGAATAAATCATGTTGCCAAATCAATAGAAGGTAGATGTTTCAGCACAGTCCCTTGTTTAATATTCTGAATTTAGCTAAAGTGTAAAACAAATATAAATCAGAATATGAAACTGTGTTTTGTGGTATAAAATGGAAAAAACTTACCTTCTCAATATTTAGTTGGTGCTTTCTTAACCTCTCCAGATCTGTTGGGATTACTATTTTAATAAATTTCTGGATAGCGGGTTCAAGGCGGCGTAATTTCACTTTTTCTTCATCCTCAGACATCCTAATAAACGTTGTGTCACTTCTACTTGCAACAACTGTCTTCTCTGCTCATATAGAAAAACCTAAAAGAGAATTGTTTATTAAAGAATGTTTTTAAATAAGTTCCTACTATTTTTACAAGCCAATTAGTAGGTATAATTTTATAACTCATTCTAAATACATATTCAACTTAATGCTGAACTTCAGTGACTGATTTTTTAAGAAACCTTTTATTTTAAAAACCTTTTCTCTGTCCAAAAATAATGTATATTTCCTTTAGAATGTTTAGAAAACATGAAAAAGAGTAAAATAAAATCAACAGTTATAGGCTCGCCCCTAGTAAACTACCCATCTCTACTCTTTCCATTTGATGTGTCTGTCCAGGTCTTTCAAATACACATGCGCATGTACACACACACACACATGTACATGCACACACCTTTCAAATACACACATGTGTGTGCACACATGCATGTATATGTACATGTGCATATGCATGCACACACATACACCTTTCAAACACACGTGTGTGCATGCACACACACCTTTCAAATACACCTGCACGTACATGCACACATATATGCACATGTATACACCTTTCAAACACACACGTGTACATGCACACATGCATGTGCACATCTTTCAGATGCACACATGTGTACATGTACACATGTGGGTGCACCTTTCAGATACACACACGTGCACATGTACACATATATGTACGTGTGTGCGCACCTTTTTAAAAACTGGGAGCATACTGCCCAAGTTTTCATTTCCAATGTACCTTGGACATTGAATAACCTTTTTGAAAAAGGTGTCAAATGGTAAAATTGGAAAAAAAAATTAATTCTTAACATTTCTGCTTGTATCAAACTTCATTTCTAATGTCATCATAATGTATCTATGTAATAATATACTTTAAATATAACATAGCATGCAACTCTTCTCATTGATGTCCCTTAAACCACCTCTTCCCTTTTTTACAAAGTAATTAGCATTGTCTACAACCAGTGCAAATAATCAGTGACACAGCTGAAATAAGAACCCAGGATTCCTTAGAGCCCAATCAAATGGTCTTTCTAATTCACAAGTTTCCTCCCAGTGTTCCAGAAGGTCCAAGGGTGTGCTTTTCAGGCCAGGGGAGGTGCAAATAGGGACTGGCAAGTGAGCAGGCTGCAGGACTCCACACCTACTCCAACTGGAAAAAATGTATCTATGTCTATTTCACAAATTTGAGTTCATTAGATTTCATATAAATAAAGGGCTCCACCATGGTTCCATGCCACCTCATGTTCCATATTTAAAAAAAAAATTAAATTTGCCGTGTTAATCCCGTTGGGATGATGTCTTAGGCCACGGTCCATAGAGATAGGGGTTCACAGAAAGACTTTGCGGAGTCATTGAATCCTTATGAAAAGTTGTGGATGCACTTTGGTTTATTTTGGAGGACAAATCCATTGCTTTCACGAGATTATCAAAGAGCCCTATCACTCCAGAGACATTAGGAACTATCACTCTGACAATGTTCTGTTTCTCTTTCTTTTCACAGTTGAAAATTTTGAAGTGTTGGTTATACATACAATCTTACTTGCTTGCAACTTGAATTTTATGTTTGATCTGAGCTCAAGAACAAAAAAGGAAAAATCTCCAGACAACAAAAATGCGTCCTCCAGTATTGAGTGGGAATTGGAGACACATGGAGAAGTTAACTGCCAAAAGAGTTAGTCCTCAGACCCAACAAAACAGAAAAATTCAGTTAAGTGACTAGAGATAATAAAGTAATCTAAAAAGAAAATTAAAATGAGTACATTTTAAAATATTCTAAGACATAAAGGAAGGAATAGAATCTTTTTTTAAAATAACTTTACGAGACAGAAACAGGCCAATCTAAAATAAACCAAGTAAAAAGTCTACTTTAAAAATTCTACTCAAAAACCTCAAAAGATTGGTTAAACAGTAAACTCCATAGCTGAAGAGAGAATTATCGTTTGGAAGATACCAGTCAGAACACGGAGGAATAGAGAGGTACAAACTGTAAAGAGACAATAAGGTGCACGAAGGATGCAATGAGCGGCTCCGTAACAAATAGAAGCCCCATAAGGAAAGAATAAAGTGGTGAAAAGGCATCATTCAAAGAGAATGTGCTCAGAATTAAGATGTCGGACCTCAAATTGAAAATGCACATCATCCCCAGTGGCATTCAAAAAAATTTACCTGAACACATGGAAGGGCAATTGTAGAACATCATGGACAAAGAGAAAATCGTAAAAAGCAAACCAAAGATAAAAGACAGATAAACTAAACCAATAAAAGCAGCGAACTTTTCATCAAAGCAAGATACCAAGACAGGAATATCTTCAAAGTGCTGAGGGAGTTGGTATACACCCAGGGAAATTATTATTTATAAATGAAGGCAAATAATAATTTTCAGACATACAAAGACTGAGTTTATCACAAAGCCCATTATTAAAAGAACTACTAAAATGCATACTTTAACAATAAAGACAATAAACCCAAAGGAGCGGAATGGCAAAAAGCAATCAATATAATAAAGTATACCACTACTGGGTGAATAAATGAATGAAAGGATATATTTTGAATAACCTGATTAAGTATAACAAAAATATTTCCATTTAAATTACTTTTCTATAATGTATCTTTTAAAAACTCATAGTATTACTTGGCACAGATGTTCTATAATATAATCAATCATCTATTGTGGGCTATTTAGGTTGTTCCTAATTTTCCACCATCATAAACTATGCCACAGCGTAATTATCCTCCTTGCACATAAACCAAACTATATCATCTATAATTATTTCTTTAAATTAAATACCTGGAAATAGAATTAGTAGGTTTACACATTTTTTAGGACTCTTGATACTAAATGTCCCCAAAAAGGTTGTGCCTATTTACATTTCTACTTATAACACATCAGAACATCCATTTATCCACAGTTCAACCAATATTTGGTATGATCACTCCTCTTGGACATTTGGTGACAAAATAGTGCCTCAGTACTGTTTATTTTTCAATTCTCAAATTACTAATGAAATTGATTTATTATCCATTTGCATTTCTTTCAAGAACTGCAAGCTCATGCAAAATGTCTGTTTTACTACAAGGTATATCCTTTTCTTGTTATATTTAATATATACTAGACCTTTATAAAGTATCAACTACTAACATTAATGTTTACCAGTTTATCACATTGCCTCTTGTGTTTTCTTCTACTATGCAGAGTATATATTATAGGAATATATCTTTATACTTATCCGCTGCTCCTACCAAAATATTTTTAAGCATACCTGTTGCTCAATAGGTGCTGATGAAACTAAAATGTTTCTTCACAGGCCACTTCACCATTTCTAACCCTCTCACTCCAGCCAGACAGTACAATCTGCATAGCACATTAGGACAGTGTCTTAACTGGCCTGCCTTCCAGCTCCCAGTCCTCTCCAATCTTCCCTCACAGATTACACTTACTATGTATCTAAAACTGCAACATGCTTCTCCTCTGAACAAACATTTCCAACAGTCCCCTAGTACTTTAACAAGAAAATACAATGTTCCTAAGTAGATTTACCACTCTGTTATCACCCAATCTCTATTTTGGGCTTTGCAATGATGTTCCCTATGTCTAGAAGCTCCTTTATACCCAACTGCCTCTGAAGTTTATGTACCATTTGAAGATATAACTCAAATGATTCTGCCTTCTCTTCCACTAATAAGTTTACATTACTTAACAAACTCCAGTTATTGGTTACTTGGCTTGTTTTCACTGTTGCCCTATGCTATGATGATAGTATTGCTTTTTGAGTTCCAAAGTGGTATTTCCAGGTCAGAATCATGCATGACTCTGCCCCTCAGCTTCCCGTGCCCAAGGAACAGCTGCCGCCTCATAAAAGCCATCTCTCCGGGAAGACAATCTGCCCCAAGAACCTCCCAACTTGTTTTCCAGCTCTTGGTCTCCTTCTGGCTGGTGTCTTTTCTACTCTCCACAATTTCCATTTTTGTAAAATTGTAATAAAATAACTATGTAAAACTAAGAAGAGAACCTAGCATTTAAAAAATTTCCTAAATGTGTTGTTATTGAAACACAAAGTTGTCCAGCAATGGCTCTGACCATAAAATAGCTGAAATACGTGTGAGCTGTTAAGGGATGGTCTTAATTCAATATATAAAATGTGGTTTAAAAGTGAATAAATGAGAGTGTCTTTTAGCATTTCTTGATTTTTTTGGTTAGAAAATTGGAACATATTTCTGATATAACTAACACAAAAATAAAAAAATACATTTACATTAACATCAAACTAAGTAAAATATGCCTATGAAAAAGACAAGAAAAAACACGAACATGCCAAATTTCCCAAACTTTTGGTTGTGTTATTAGGTTAGCCAAAAAGTTTGTTTAGCTTTTTTCCATACAATGGCTCTAGTAGTGCTTAGTTGTCTTTAATTTTATTTGAAACAATTTTGTTAAGATTGTATTGTGACAGCTGTCATATCAGTGTGCATTTCAAAAAAACTTATAGGAATTGGTGAATTTTTGTGTATCCATTTTAATATTGAAGATGGAAGAAAATACACAAAAGTCTGGCTATATTATGCTTTATTATTTCCAGAAACATAAAAATGCAACTGTGATACAAGAAAAGATTGGTGCTGTGTATGGAGAAGATGCTGTGACTTATCAAACGTGTCAAAAGTGGTTTATGACGTTCCTTGGTACTGCTGACATGTTGGCCAAATAACTCTTTGCTGTGTGGCTGTCTTATGCACTGGAAGATGTTTAGCAGCACCCCTGGCCTCTACCCACTAGAAGCCAATAGCGGGAGATAGCTGATGTACTCAAAATATCCAAATCAATAAAGTTATTGTCGAAAATGAAAAATGTGTCTTTTATTTTACAGAAAAAACTAATGGACTTTTTGGCCAAGCCAATACTTTTAACATTTTTTAAAAGTGAAAATGGAATATATTATTTTAACAGTTTTTAAAAAGTGTAATCCAATATTTTGGGCAATAGAATTGGTCTGTGACATCCTCACAGTGTGATGGATACACAATTATATGCATGTGTCAAAGCTCATAGAACTATATACGACAAAATTAATTTTTATAAATTCCCACATCAGTATGTGGGGGAACCCAAATGGAATACAAACCCTGTGGAACAAAAGTAACTGTACTATAAATGAATAGCATAGGATAACCACACTGAAAGAAGTGGGGGAAGAAAATAACTAATCTAGGTAACTTCATAAAACACTGTTACCCAGTACTTTAACTGCATAACATAATGTTAAAGACAAAAAGAACTACATACGACAATACTATACTCTAGTTAGTAAATCTGTTCTCACAGGAGAATGGGTTAGAAAGACTGAAATTATGTATGTAGTAGGATTGAACAAATAAAAAAACATTTTATAGAATATGGAAACCAGATTTCTTGCTGTCAAAAAAATTACAAATAAGCTGCAAGAACAGAATGAACCCTGTGGAGTTAGATTAGAATCAGAGGTATAAGACCACATGGCAAGACGGCAGCACAGGTAAACACGGCTCACCTCCTATCAACACCACATCAAATTACAACGCAACTACAGAACCACCGTTATTCGGAACCACCAGAAATTGAGTAAACAGAACTTCTATAACCACAGAATTAAAGATGAAACTGCATCGAGACTCCTAGGAGGGGCAGAGATGGGAAAAGCTGGTCCCACCCCCACAAGTGGCAGATAAAAATCGGGAGGGATATCTTGGGGGCGAAGGGTCCCAGCCCCACACCAGAACCCTCAGCTCAAGGAAGATACAGCGACAGGAAGATAAGTTCCTATAACTTCTGGCTGTAAATGGGGACTGAGGCTGTGGAAGACAGAAACTTCTGAAGTTCCAGGCTGTTCCTCTTCAAGGGCCTGCACATGGACTTACTTGGATTTGCTCCCTCTGAGCTCCAGCACCAGGGTAGCAGCTTGGAAGGCACCAGTGGCATACAGTGAGGAACTGAAGTGTCTGGCATCAGGGTGAGAGCTGGGGGCAGCTTTCTCCCAGACAGAAAGCTGGCAGTGGCCACTACTTCTTTGATGAGCCCTCCCCCCAGAAAGACAGTGTGCGGGTACCATATCTGAGACTCCATCAACCTGGCTCACACTCTTTGTCCCATGCAACTTTCAGGCTCACAAAAACTGTTTTCAGTGGCTTTTCCACATAAATGGCTTCTCTTGGCTCATCTTGGTTCATGCTGCAGACTTTCCTAAACTCTCTCAAACAAGCAACATCTGGTCTTAGCATGCACCATACCTCTCACTTAGTGGCCCCCGGTTCTAGGCACATCACTAACAACAGCTGGCCTTGGTTCACAGCTAGGCCTCTTCTGGGCACCTCCAAGCCCAGCACGAGTAGCCTATGCTGGGTGGTCCCTGGACAGAACATAGTCAGTGGCTGACCTTGGCCTGCACCTCCCAGGAGGCCCCAAAACATGCACACCCAATGGACAGCTACAGAACACATTGGAGCACTACCCAGTCACTTCCACAAGTGACACACTCAAGGGGCAGACTTAGTGGGCACTAGAGCCCTGAAAAGTTAAGTCCTGCTTGGTGGAGTAGGCCCCTGAACAGCTGATTCTCCATGGTGGTAGGAGGTTGGTGGTCAGTGATCACAGCCAGTCCATATAGTTGATTGGCCTGGAGGTAAATCCCGTCCATTGACATGCCAACAGCAGTTAAGGCTCAACTACAAGAGGAGGGTGTACACAGCCCACACAGTGGGCGCTCAAGTATCTAGCTTAGGTTATAGGGGAGGCTGTGCCACTGGACCCTACAGGACACCTACTACATTAGGCCACTCTACAAAGCCAGGGAGTCATAGCAGCTCTAACTAATACATAGAAACAAACACAGGGAGGTTGCCAGAATGAGGAGACAAAGAGACATGGCCCAAATGAAAGAACAGAACAAAACTTCAGAAAAATAACTAAACAAAATGGAGATAATTTAGTAGATGCAGAGTTCAAAACACTGGTTATAAGGATGCTCAATGAACTTAGGGGAAGAGAAGATGAACTCAGAGATAACTTCAACAGCATAAAAAAGGACAATGAAACCATAAAAAAGAGCCAGTCAGAAATAAAGGCTACATAAACTGAAATAAAGAATAATTTACAGGGAATTAGCAGTAGAGTGGATGAAGCCAAGAATCAAATCATTGATTTGGTATATAAAAAAGCACAAAACACCCAATCAGAACACCAAGAAGAAAAAAGACTTCAAAAAAAAATGAGGATAGTAGGAGCCTCTGGGACAACTTCAAGCTTACCAATAATGCAGACCCCGGCCAGCAGGATCCATGTGTTGTGGCTGTGACAAATTCACACGGACCACAGAAGTCCTGTGGAGAAAAGGGATGGCATGGCCACTCTCTAAGTGAGAGAGAGGGCCCCAACCCCTGCCTGGACAGGCTTTTATTGCCTTTCTGGGTACATTACATCAAGGATGCTCTTCATTTACTATGCACAGGTTCACTGTAGGTGATTATCTTTTATAGATAACAAAGGAAAGAATGTTGCTAATTACTTCAAAGAGAAGGATGTTACAGATCAAGGGGAAAAGTGGTGGAACTGGTTACACTCCATACTTGGGAGTTTAGCACAGATTTTAGGAAGTGACTTTAGAGATATGCAATAAACATTTGCTGTCTCAATCCAGGGTGAGGGAGTTTTAGCAAAAGCAAGTCTCCTAACAGCCTAGGTACAATGCAGGCCTGATTCCCCACGGGAGAACCCATCTGTGGGCATGGCTCCTGTGTGCTACACCTCACTCCCCACTGGCCTTTACGAGTGGGGGCTGGGCTACATTTCCCATGCCACACAGAATGGTTCCCTATATACCAACATTCGCACCATGGGGGTGTCAGATGGAGAAAAGAAAGAGCAAGAAATTGAAAACCTACTTGAAAAAATAATGACAGAAAACTTCCTTAACTTGGTGAAGAAAATAGACACAGCAGTCCAGGAAGTGCAGAGAGTCCCAAACAAGATCAACCCAAGGAAGTCCACACCAAGACACATTATAATTAAAATGCCAAAGGTTAAATACAAAGAGCATTTTAATAGCAGCAAGAGAAAAGCAGTTAGTTACCTACAAAGGGAGCTCCCATAAGACTCTCAACTGATTTCTCAAAAGACACTTTGCAGGCGAGAAGGGATTGGCAAGAAATATTCAAAGTGATGAAAAGCAAGGACCTACAGCCAAGATTACTCTACTCAGCAAAGCTATCATTTAAAATTGAAGGACAGATAAAGTTTCCCAGTCAAGAAAAAGCTAAATCAAACCATTATTATATGAAATGTTAATGGGATTTATTTAAGAAGATCAAAACTATAAATAATAAGATGGCAATAAATACATATCTATCATTAGTTAAATCTAAAAAACAAAATAAATGAACAAGCAGGAGAGAAACTAAATCATAGAAACAAAAAAGATTTTGATGGTTGCCAGATGGGAGAGGGGTTGGGGGATGGACAGAAAAGGTGAAGGATTAAGAAGTACAAATTGGTTGTTAAAGAATAGTCATGGGGATGTAAATTACAACATAGGGAAGATAGCCAAAGAACATATATGCGTGACCCATGGACATGGACAATGGTGCAGGGATTGCCTGAGAGAGTGAGAGGGAGGGGGTTCTGGATGGAGGGGGGCAAAGGAGGAAAAATTGGGACAACTGTAACAGCATAATCAATAAAATATATCATTTAAATTTAAAAAGAGAATCAGAGGTATAATAAACTTTTGTTTTTTAAAAAATATTATAGGGTCCAGCAGAAGTAATGCCTGATTAAGTGTGGTTGGTAGGGTAATAATAAGGGTGTAATAATTTATAGATTTAATTTGAACATTTCACCTAAAATGTCATATGGCGTGCTCGAGTGTAATATTGTTATGTTACAGAATTCCATGCTTATGATTTTGTAATGAAAGATTTTATAATAAAAAGGGGCATTATTTCTGCCAGACCCTATGAGACAGTATATATATACAGATAAAAAATAAATATAAATGTTTGTATATCCATGGATATATGTGTGTATATAGATTTACATATATCTCTCCACCTCTATGTGTGTATATGTGTGTGTATACGTGTGTGTGTGTGTGTGTGTGTGTGTGTGTGTGTGTATATGCCAGGCACTAGAAGTAATGATACCCCAGTGGCAATGAGTATACCTACTCCCTAGATCTTGGTGTTCAAATACCACTCTCCAAAAAAAGAAACCAGAGATCCTTGGGGAAGTGGTTCATTCCAGGGCTGGGCAGGGAAAACACAAGATAAGCCTGAACGAAGCATCTTAGGATGCCCAAAAGTAAAGAAGTTCTCACAAAAGGATGGGGGTCAAAAGGGCACAAGAAGCAACTGAGAAAATTCCCAATGGCCAAAGCTCGTACAATTTGAACGTAAAATAAATAACAAAAGTGTAGGATAATAACCAATAGAAAAATAAGCGAGTCTATATTGATCAAATAAATAACTGAACACATAAATAAATGGGAAGGGGGCAGCTTTTCTTTACAGAAGAATTCCAATAAATAAATGAAGAAATAGTGGAAACAGAAAGTCACCATCACATCCCATTAATAATTACTGAAGGCAAAATCCATCAATGGATGCTAAAGTCAGCAAGTGAAAGTTTGAAGAGAGACAGGATATTTGCATAGTTCACAAGTTTTCTCCCAAGATGTTGATTATTTACAAAAAGAAACACAGTAACTTTACATTAGAGAATCCCTGCATACAACACCTTAACTAAGTGATCAAAGATATTATCAAATGCTGTGTATCATGCACCTCAAATGATTGACTGAGAAGGGCACATTGGCTTCTATAGTATCAACAAAAACACACAACCTTAATCAAATCACAAGAAAAATTCATACAAAACCCAATGAAAGGGCACCCTACAAAATAAGTGACCAGGACTCTTCTACAGCGTAAAGATCCTGAAGGACAGAAAAGACTGAGCTGTCACAGACCGGAGCCATGCCAACTAAATGCAATGTGGGATCTGAGATCGGCTCTTGGAACAGAAAAAGTTCCTTAGTATAAAAAGAGTGATGAAATCTAAAGAAAATTGGTATAGCATTGGACCTATGTTGATTTCTTTTGAAAATTTTACCAGTTAGGTGTTAACATTAAAATAAGCTATGGAGGACTCTATTACTTGTGTAGCTTTTCTGTAATTGTAAAATTATTTCAAAATAAAGTCTTTCTAAAAAAAGTGTGCATTGCGGTTTTACATAGACAAGACAAACATTTAGATGTCAAAGCACTGCAATCATATTCGCTGCACTAACTCGGTGCAGGGGGTGGGGGGAATCAAGGTTCCCGGCGCTACAAACTTTATCATTTAGTACTTAAAACTATCACCCGCTGAGTACCATAATACTCATGTTTCCCACGAGGAAAATGTACTGGGAGGTTAACTAGATTACTTAAGAGATTATTTATCATTAAAAGGCCCCATTTCTCAGAAAAGGTCCAAAATCTCTGGAACTCCCCCCGCCATCACCACCACCCAAAAGTGATGCACACCTGCCATCAGCCTGGAGACCCCACATCTCCCCACTGGTGGCACAGATATCCTCAGGCACGTCGCCCCGTGTTTCTGACCGGGGGACGGACAGGACACTGAATTTGGAAAGTCAAGTCAAGGCCTTTGGTCCTGCCATATGGTCTCCTGTCTGAGCTTCGGTTCCGAATTTACAAAAGGAGGGAGTTAGACGTGGGACCTTCCGTGAACTGGCTGATTGGACGTTCCGACCTCTGGCTCCAGGTCTTCCCCTCTCTCAGCACCCCCGAGCCTCGCGTCGCCCCTCGCAGTGGCCCCCAAAGCGCACCTGGGCCACACACATCGAACACCGCCCCCTCCCCAAGGAACCGATGGGCGGGCCGGTCTGGGGCCGGAGATGCTGGGGACCCCGACAACCTGGGCCCCACGGTGCGATGCCAGCGGGGGCAGATGCCAGGAACTTTTTCACCCCGCGACCCTGGGAGACCATCACACTTGTCCCGTCGACCGCCTCACTACACCAGTTTCGAACAGTGGCTTACTAAAATGAAACCGCCACTTCTTGGAAACGAGAGAAATCGCCACGTCACTCGCATTTCCTATCTGATGCCCCGCTTCCCTGGGGGAGCCTCTACCGTGCACCCAGTCCACAGTGGATCAGGGCCTGATGCCCCTGAGGCGACCTCCCAAGAGTCCCTTACCTCTTGCCGGGGAGCTCAGGGCGGTCGTTGTGCATTGCGCAGGCGCGGGCAAGACAGGGCGGAGCGTTGCACTTGGCCGAACGGGTTAGGCCACGCCCCCTCCCACCCTGTCTCTGCCTCCCGGGTTGTGCTCCGCACACTGGTGAGAACAAACATGGGCGAGAGTTTTTTTAAAAAGTGGTTTTGTTTTTTGTAGTGGGGTTGTAATACTGGAGCCAGGAGGAAGGAGACGCATAAACGGTTTTTTAGGTCAGTTTGTTGTATTTTACATATGAGACAGTTCACATTTATATAGCCCTCTGCATTTTGCAGAATTTTTCTGTTCCCTTTCCTCTGTCCTTCCAGGAATTTTATTGGCGGGCCGGCCGTGTGTTCTTAGATATTTAAGTTCAGAAAGGTTGTACATTGTCCCTCTTGCCGGTGTCTCTCGTCTCCCCTCCCCCCACACAAACACGCAAAACCCTCTGGTGAAGAGAGCACAAGTCTTAATCGTAACAGGCCCAGAAATGGAAGCTCAGACAGTCGTGATTCCGCCCCCCCACAAACTGGTGAAGTCCTTAATGCCAATGTCCTTATTCCAATTTTATAGGTAATAACACTGAGGCTCAACACAGATTTGATAAATGACTCACTCCACTTCAGCCAGTGAGTGACCGACTTTGAACTCCAACTGGGTTTGCTAATTTCCTTCTCAAGTTCTTCCAGTTATACCAGTTACCATCAGTAAACAAGCAGATGGCTGGCTTTGAAGCCATGCGCAGGTCACAGGTGATGGCCTAACTTCCAGGCCCAGATTTTTTATGTGTTTGTGAATATTAGATGACTTGCTTAGAATCTATCCACTAATGGTACTGTCCTCAGAAGTCATATGGATGGATGTTCAAGCCTAAAAAACCTCAGTTCTTCAGGTCCTCCAGTGGAGTGGGCACAGAGGTAGAAATTGTGAACTGAGGAAGATTAATGGCCTATAAGAAAGGCTTGAAAGGCAATTTCTAAAATAAATCCAAAAATCTAAGCCATTTGGATTTTCCTTGTGGGTATTATAAATGCTGGTGTTTGTTTTACTCTAGAAATGAGATGCTTATACAATTTTAATTCTAGGAGGAAAATTAAAGTATTAGGCAATATCATGAGAAAATAATCTTTAAGCAGAGGTCAGTTAAACAAGATCTTTTGAAGTAAATATCATGTGAAGTATGTTCTGAAAAGGCTGTCTCAAGTATAATAGAAATCGTGTGCATGGCACTCAAGGTTCTAAGTTCAAACCAAGCCTTCTGCGTTATTACATGTATGTTTACTATAAGTTAGGTGTGTTGAGGTAGCAGGATAGAACTTTTTTAACCTGATAGTTTGTTAGCTTGATGTGCAATCTTTAAATATTTAAACATAGGGTGTGTGGGCTTCCTTTTGTGCTCTTGCTCTAGGCCCTGCAGTTGTTAGGAGCAGGCCTGCTGCGAGCAACATTTTCTTGCGGTTCTAACTGAACCAGGACGGCCAAATCGTAAATATATATATTATATATATAATTCTTCTCAGGTATCACGGTTACTTACTTGGAAAACGCAAGAAATGAATTGAAACACATTCAATAAAGTGTCTAAAGAAATACCTTTCGTAAATAACAATTACCAACTTAAAAATGTGGGAGGAAAGATCACTTTCAAAAATAGCTGAATCAAGTGTGTGTTTATAGGGAATTACAAGATATATTTGTAGAATTAAGAATAATAGCTAAATGGCTGGAGACAGAGGGATGGATTATAAAGGGGCATGAGGAAACTTTGGGGGTGATGGATGTTTTCATCATCTTGATTGTGGTACTAGTTACATGGGTGTATACTTGTATACTCATGTCAAAACTTACCAAATTGTACACTTTAAATATATGTATATGTTTATTGCATGTCAGTTGTACCTGAATAAAGCTGTTTCTTGAGGAAAGGCATATACAGAGCAGGGCAAACTCTGTGTTTCATGTACTCACAACTGTAAACCTACTTTTGCCCCACCCTGTATTATGATTTAGAACCTACACAGTTCTTGGAACAGATAAGAAAACAATATATATTAACCACATGAATTAAGAAATAATTTTTCTAGTATCATACAGCAAGTACCTGGAGAACCTGAGAATTGGATTCAAATTTGGCACAATAATATAGGATTCCTAGGTTATCTTCCCAGCTCAATTCTTTTCTGGGAACTGTTTCTCACCACCAGATCTGCATGCTATGAATTAAAGAGCTTCTGGCAGCCATTTTTACAGGCATGAACCCCCACTGCAGACCATAGTGAATCAGTCCAGATGCAGACACCTGACTCAAGGGGAACAATAAGATACCTTTCCAGGAATCTGGAGTCTGGACTAGGATCCTGACTTTAGTCTGGCTGGTTTCTTGAGTGGAAAAGATACTCACAGCAGAGCTCTTGGGGGCCGTGTTTTTCACTTTATCCACTGGTGAATCAGAGAATGTCATGCTGCTCATACATCCTATTTATAAGTATGGAGAGATAAATATGTATATCCTGGTAATGGTGCTTTAAAAAAAGAGTTGTTTCTTTAGTGTAGGTCATGTTCAAAAACATTTAAATGCCACAGCCTTTGCTAGGTTCTTTCTCTAATCATGAATTATTGCAATATCTACTGTAGTTCTGAATACATGCTATTTATTTGTGCATTCTGTCTTCCCAATCATCTTGCAAACCTAAAGAAAGGTTCAAAATAAAGTGATAATAATGGTTACCTTTGGGATGAGATTAACTGGGAAAGGGCATGAAATCGCTTTCTGGGGTGCTACAAATGTTCCATATATTGATCTGGTGTGATTTCACATGTGAAAATTTATCAAGCTGTACACCTAGAATATATGTACTTTATGTAAGTAATACCACAATAATAGAGGACATAAAGAGCTAGCAATTCTTGATTGAAAACAAACAAAACATCTTAGTAAACAAGGAACAGCCACTTCCTTAATATTATTTCTTTCTATTGCCTCTTTCTCTGAAATAGTGGAGCAATGGCAGCAGTAATGGCCTGCCCTTATGAGAAGTCATGCAAGAGATAGAGACAGGAGGGAGGCGAGGATGATTAGATGCTCAGAAAGAAACAGAGTTTGCAGCACAAATTTCTCATTGCAGTTTATTCCTGAGGTTTAACTGCATTCTGACACTTCGATCTGGTTACACCCCAAACCTTCTAAAACCTCCCCAGCTCCCACCCTGCTTTTTCAAAAATTGCTTAAACAAGCCAGGTGAACTTCTACCACTTTCAGCCAGGAGAGTTCTGGCTGTTGTAGGCACAAAATCCCATTTATTTTTACTGTCTTATAGTATCTTAAACTTACACGCAGTGTTCACTGACTTTAGTACTTAATCCTCCCCATTTTCTGCTTTGCTGTCCCTGCTGCCAACACACACACACACACACACCCATCACCAAACAGTCTGTTCATATAAATTTATAGAGACCTTCTGTCAAACCAAAAGGAGTAAACTCTGTAGATAATCAATAGCATGAGAATCCTGCACTCATCAGCCATTCACCACTTAGGTATTTGATAATCATTTTGTTAATGGCGAACTGCATCAGATGTTACCAGCAAAGTCAGACCATGGCCCTTGAGTTTGATTAAGAAAGAACTCAGAGCCAAGAACCCAAATAGAAGCAAAAATCTAGAAAGTCACAGAGATAGAAGTGAGCCAGCAGGGCTGTGTGGACTCAGGAGACAAGAAGGGCCCTTGGAGCTTAGTAGAAAAAAAACAACAGGTACACACCTTGCGAGAAGAAAGGGGGAAGGCGTGGGCGTGCCTGAGAGATGGTGGGGGCACACACGTGTGTGCAGGTGCACTGGGTCCTTCCTCTTAAGGGGTTTTATTTATTCCAAAGGTGGAAATTTTGGTGGAGATCTCAGAAGAGGATCGCAATAGAATATTCATCAGCTGCCCCCGTGTGTCCCTTCAGAGTCTTGCTCCCTACTGATTGGTCAGCACTAGGGTAGGAGGCCATTAGTCATTGCAGCTGCTCCTGATGTCAGCCATGGCGTCACTTCATCTGATTTGGTGCTTCTCTGGGCCTGCAGCTGAAACACAACTGAGACCTAAATGTTACCTCTGGTTTGACCCAAACTCTCTCTCAGTGGTCAATAATCCTAAGATTATTTGATACAGACCAGAACCTCATTGTCCTGGTGGGGGGGGTGGTCATATGAAGCTATTTTCCAGCCCCCTTGTCCCTCCTCTAAGGGGCTCTACCACATGGCCAGTGACATGCCAGGGGAGGAAAGGTCAGGGGAGGGTCCAAACCATATGACGAGCAATATGAAAGGTCAGGGGTCTAAACCACATGACCAGTGATATCCTGGGGTAGGGGGGAGTCACCTGGGGGCAAGGTCCCACCCTACAAATCTTGTTTTCCTAGTTTTACATGTTGCTAGGCACCCAGGGCTTTCTGCCCGGTGTCTTTCTGTACCTGGCCTACGGTTCCTACTCTACTCGTGACTGTCTGACTGCCCACTATGCCAATTTTATATGTAGAGTGGCTTACATGCCCAGACACCAGCCTACAGACTTCCCCCTTTTGTTCTTTTAATTACCTTATTCTCAAAACTTAGTGTGTCCAAGAATTATTACATAAGGTAGTGTTTATAAAAACATGTTTAATGACCTTATGGGCAATGTAAATGGTTTTTAAAGGTCATTTAGACTCTAAAATATTTTTTGCTTTATGAGCTGAACTTAATTCCTCATACCCACACCCCTCACCATTCAACTCACCCTCAAAAGATTCAACTTCGCTTCACACTCTGCTTGCAATGAAAACACAGTAAACATGCTTAGCATTAGAATCATACCAAACGCTACTGAAACGTTGGCAACCACAAGGCACCTTGAGTTTTGCAGTACCTGAGATATTATTGTCATGCATGTGAATATCACATGATAAGTAGACAGACATGAAAATGACAGGTGTTCCATGTGGGCTCAGCCTTGCTTTCTAACTTCATTTCTCACGATGGTTGGCCCTCCATGTCTGTGGGTACAAGACAGCTTTTCAATCCCTGTGCTTAAGTGTGTTGCAGGTGTGTGGAGACATTAACTCCCCCAGCGCCCAGGGCCCCTGCGCCAGTGGTGGGGTCTGAAAGCAGCTTTCTCTCTTGGTTCTGCTTTATAAATCTCATTCTCTGTTTGTGCCATGAGAGGAACTTGGTCAGAGAACTCTGGAGGTGGCAACGAGGCACAACAGATTACTGTGATAATGTGGAGACAGCGATGTGTCAAAAAAAATGATCAGATTATCAGGTAGGTGTTTGGAGGAAGAAAGCATCAAATCTAGAATTTTTAGAAATAGTAGGAGGGGTCACGTTTGGGGTGGATGTGGAAGGATGAGCTGGATTTGGACTTATGGAGAGGGAGGGGCAATTGGTGGAGAATGTTCCAGCGAAAGGCACAGGGTAGGATTGGAGAAAAGATCAGATGGAGAATACTGGGGAGTTCAGTTTGGTTAGAGCAGAGGTGGTGTGAAGGGGAGTAAGTTGTCCCTTCGTATCCATGGGGGGGGTCCTGGTCCGAGGACCTCCCCCCCCGCATAGATACCAAAATCTGAGGATGCTCAAGTCCTTAATGTAAAATGACATAGTATTTGCCTATAACCTATGCATATCGTTTTGTGCAGTTTAAATCATCCCTAGATTACTTACAATATCTAAAACAATGTAAATGCTATGTAAATTGTTGTTATTCTGTATTGTTTGGGGAATAATAACAAGAAAACAAAGTCTGTGTGTGTTTAGTACAGATACAACTTCATAGGTCTAACTACATAGTTCACATATTTCTCTGAATATATTTGCTCCATGGTTAGTTGAATCCACAGATGCAGAGGCCATGGATGCAGAGAGCCAACTATAATTGAATTCAAGTGATGAAATGCTATTTAAGCTTGCTTTTACAGACTTCTACGTGCTTCCAGTTTCAGCTCTGATATGTAAAGAACTTGGAAGTTGTTACTCGTATTCTTACCAAACAAAAAAACAAAAAAAACCAAGCTGAGCAAATCGAAAATCAATTACCTTTCTTGGACTCATCAGAGAATTGAGATGGCTGGGCAAACTGCCCCCAGAGTCTGGAGAGACAGGCAAATACAGAGAATTACAGCCAAGATCAGGTTACCTGAAACAGAAGCCCCTGGAGCCTTAAGCTGTTAAGAATATTTAAACAGTAACTTTTACAAACCATTGAAGGTGGAATGTGTGAGCAAGAAACTCTCGGGGACTGCAGTCTTAGGGGTCCTCCCCCACTTCCACAGAGTTAACCTCCAGGAACCTCACCAGATTCTGCAGGTGAAGAGATAATGAAAAACCCTCACATTTCAGGCAGAGGAGGGGAAAAGAAACTACATTGAAATATACTCAGAGTCTTCCATAAGAAAGGCCTACTCTACAGGGGAAAAGACTTAGCCAGAGACGTGGTGGGCAGGGGAAGGGGGCATTGCCCAACTCCAGGCCCTCCTAGCCTTCCTGTCTCTCCTAATGGGGGAAAGGAAAAGAAACACTCCTGAGAGTCGAGGAGCAAGGACATGGGCCCACGGAAAGCTGAAACTTCATCATAAGGTTAGGGATGCTGCCTGCCCCCTTCACCTTACCATAACACCCACGGGACTCCCGTAAAATGACTGGATTACAGTTGAAAGAGTGGCAAGGTGCAGTCTCTACATAAGAAGTTTTTAGGATAATCCAAAGACCACATGGACTCTGGAGAAAAGTGAAGCCTCCGATATCTACCCATAGGGCAAACATTAAACACAGCCAGGCTCCCAAACAGGTTAACCTAAAACTTGACCGTAAAAGCCTATTCACCTCAGTTCCTACTACCAGATACATTATACCTGGTTTTCAACCAAAAATTACAAGAGCTATTAACAGGCAAGAAAAAGCAAGGATCACAATCAGACTTGGATATGCCATAAATTTTGTAATTATCAGACAGGAGACTTTAAATAACTATGATTTACATGGCAAGCGGTCTAATGGGAAAAGTTGACAACAGGCAAAAACAATTGGGTAAAATCAGCAGAGAGATGGAAACTCTAAGAAAGAATCAAAAGGAAATGTCAGGAATGACAAACACAGCAATGAAGATGAAGATGAAGAATGCCTTGGATGAACTTGTCAGCAGACTGGACATGGTCCCAAGGAAAGAATCAGTGAGTCTGAGATACATCAATAGAAAAGCCCCAAACTGAAATGCAAAGGGAAAAAGAAACAGACCAGAATACGTAAGAAGTGTAGGACAACCTCAAAAGATGTAACACATATGTAATTGGAATACCAGAAGGAGGGGAGAAAGAGAATGGAGTGAAAGAAATATTTTCAGTAATAATTCCAAGAATTGTTCAAAATTAATGACAGACACCAAACCACAGATGCCAGGACGCTCAGAGAAAACCAAGCAAGATAAATGCTCCAAAATTCACACCTAGGTATACTGTATTCAAACTAAAACACCAAAAACAAACAAAGGTAATGAGAAAATTGTGATGAGAAGCTAGAGGGGAAAAAACTACATGCCTGTAGAGGAAGAAGGATAAGAATTACATCAGAATTCATGGTCAGAGACCATGCAAGCAAGGAGAGAGTGGAGTGAAATATATAAAGTATTGATCAAAAACAAAACAAAACAAAATGACCCCTCCCACAAACCTGGAATTTGTTATTTAGCAAAAATATTCTTTAAAAGTCAAGGAACAATAAAGAAAAAAAAGAGGGGATTTTATTTCCAGTAGACCTGCTCTGCAAGAAATGTTAAAAGGAGTTTTTCAGAGAGAAGGAAAATAATATAAATCATAAATTTGGGTCTACATAAAAAAGGAAGGGCCCAGAAGGAATAAATGAAGTTAAAACAAAATATTGTATTTCTTACTGTTAATTGATCTAATAGACAACTGCTCAAAGTAATAATAGTAATGCATTGGATAAAATCAATAGTAGCAGGACTTTAAGGGGTAGCAGGGAGGGATTGCGAATACTGTTATAAGGTACCTCTGTCTCCTGTGGAGCGGGATGGTGTCATATGAAAGTGGACTTAGATTAGTTGTAAATATATATTATAAACTCTAGGGTAATTACTAAAAAAAGTTTAAAAAGAAGTATAATTGATATACTGGAGAAGGCAGAAAAGGGGTAGGGGAGAAATACAGAACAAGTACAACAAATAGAAAACAGTTACAAAACATGGTAAATATTAGGCCAGTTATATCAATAACCACTTTAAGTATGAATTCTGTAAATACACCAATTTTTTTGACAATGTGATTGTCAGAGTGAACAAAAAACATGAGCCAATTACGTTTGCTGCAAGAAACCCACTTTAAACAGAAAGCTTAAAAATAAAGGGATGGAGAAAAGGATATGGTACTAATATTCATCAAAAGAAGGTGGAAGTAGAGATAGTAATTTCAGACAAAGCAGACTTTAGAACAAGAAAAATTATCACGGATGAAGAGGGGCACATTACATAACGATAAAGGAGGTAATTCTCCAATAATACAAAGCAATTCTTATGTGTATGAGCTTAACAACAGAACCTCAGAATAAGTGTGGCAAAACCAATAGACCCTCAAGGAGAAACAAAGTGCTTTGCAAATAGGATATGAGAGCATCAGTGCAAAAATCAAGTTCATGAAAGTCGCCTTTTCTTCCAGGGACAGCAAGAGTGTAATAGAACTAGGTGAGCAAAACAATAATACAAAATGATTTCCAAGACACCAAAGATTTCTTGACTCCTGTTGGAGAAGCTGCTGGAGCTCTCTTTTATAGGATTATAGAGTCTGCTCTCAATCCTTTGACAATTGACACTCTCACCAGTAAACCTTTTAATCCCCCAACTGGTGAAGTCCATTTCAGGAATTAGATGTCCACAACATTCCCCAAGAGCCCCACCTTCCCTCTTCTCAGCCCAGCAAGCCCCCAAATCCCATTGTCACAGCCCGGAGGGGATTTTCTCCCTTCAATGGATTGCAGGAGCTTTCTGAGTGATGCTTATATTCCCACTACCCCAAAACACGTGAACTTTACTTGGGCAGATTATTACTAAAGAAATAAATATTGCTTGCTTTATGGAAATAAATCGATAGATTCAGCAACTGTAACTTTGCTTGTATAAATGAACACTTCAGAATAGAAATGTCTCAAACCTGAACAAATGGTTTTAAATATGGGAAAAACGTTCTGAATCTCTGGCCCCAAACATGAAAGGACACAGTTGCTAAGTTTGAATCTTTCCAACATCTGGTAAGTGCTTCCCTATTCATCCGGTCAGTAACGCTACAAGCCCAACATGCCAGCCACATGCTGAGTCCTGGTGACTGAAAGTTAATAAACTCCTGTCCACTAGACACTCAGAGTCTGGAGGAAAAGACGGGCATCTCAACAAATACAGGACAATCGACAAGAACGATCATCAGCTGTCCTTGCAAAGGTGCTATAGAAAAAAGCACAGAGAAGGTGACTTCAGAGTTTGGTCAACACATCGAAGTCATCAAAGAAGGGAGGAAAGAGCACTCTGAACAGAGAGAACTTCTGGAAAAGGCACAAAGAATGCAACAGATGTGTGTTCGGGTCCCCAGGGTAGTGGGGCGGGCGAGCAGAGAGAAGGTCGCGGGAGGACGGGATGGGTAACTACCGCAGGTGTATTTATCGAGGTGTGTGTTGGTCACGTTCCTCTTCAGTGCAGACACAGTCACGGCACTGTTTGGTTTCAAACCTTTGTCGTGCCCCTTGCCATCTAAGACACCATTATTCAGACTCTCACAACACCTACTGATTCTTCGTGGGGGGTTTCTGAAGCACTCCAAGTTTTCGTTTAAGTTTCCAGCCTCTGTGTTTTGAAGCTCCACCAGGTTCCTACGATTTCCTGAGAGTCCACCCGCTTCCTCGCTGCTCTGCCTTCGCTCAAGCTGTTCCTCTCTTCGGAATGCTTTTCGCCTCCTTTCCGTGGATCGACACTTGACTCCTCAAGATCCACCTCGAATCCCTTCTCTCCCTCCACACCTTTCCTTATTTCCCCAGCCCCCGCCCCCCAGGCACCTCAATTTAATTTTGCTCTGCAGCGCAGTGGTGCACGTGTCCGTCTTCCCCACGGAAGCGGAAGCTGCCGGCGGGTAGGCACTTTGTGTTATTTATTGTGTGTTCCCAGGATGTGACCTGGTGCTTGATAAATGCTTGTTTTCAATGACAGGTCTCATCGCCTTTGCGATCTCGTCCTTCTGTTCTTCCGTTTCACGACTGCGGTCTTCCAGCGGGGCAAGCCTTCTGCAGCTCGGTTTGTCGCCTAGGGTGAGATCAGAGGAAGAATAAGAAAACCACCAGAGGCGTAGATTCACAGCCCCGATGGCACAACAAAGCCACTTGGGACCTTTTGAAAAGTAGAGTCTTGTGGGCCCCACCTTCAGAGATCACGGTTTAATTGGTCTGAAATAGAAACCAGGCATCACTGTATTCTTTAAAGTTCTCTAGATAACTCTAAAGTGCAGTCAGTTTCGAGAATCGCGGTCCTAAAGGGCAGTGGAAAATAGCCACCAGACCCCAGAGAGTAGTTAGACCAATTTCTAATACATCTTTCTCAACGGGTGATGCTTTCCTCTGGAAAACGTAGCTGAAAGAATGGAGGCCACACAGTCCCCGTGAAGCTGACCTTTTTCCGGTGAATCTTTGCCACAGAGCCTGAGTTAGGCTGGGGGAGGAATCAGGTATTCTGCAGAATCCCATTGTGCCCCACACCAACCCAGACATCTTTAACAGGAAGTTCCAGGAAGCAATTAAAGGAACTGAGATGCAAAACACCAAGCACTAAATCAGTGAATGAGCTATGAAAGCCTGAGAGTTTCCAGTTCTCTTGGGGGTCTCCAACGTAGATATGCCCTATGGCTGGAGGGACAGTACCAGGCGCCTAGGGGAGGGCCCCGTGTGGCACCACCCCAAGGGCACATGCACATAGTATTTCAAGGTGAAGAGCATCCCCTGGGATTGTGTAATGCCACATCTCGGCCCAGGGATTTTTCCGTCCTTAGACCCAAGAGATTCCTGGTAGCAGTCTTCATCTTGGTCCTATTCCGCAGCCTTCTTCTGACTTTAAACTGTCCCTCTGAGCCAAGGTGAGGAATTAAGAGCCTCCTTGTCACAATATCTCTACTGGTATCTTTTCCTATGTGGTGATGTCTCCATCAGAAACTCCCCCAACTGACAGCTCTCACCAACACATTCTTAATCCACCCAATGTGTTGCACCTCCCTGCTGAGCTCCAGCCAGCACCGGTCCCTAAATCAGTCACTGCAGCAGTTTCAGAAAGGGTGTCAGTTCCTTCTCAGCCTTGCTACCGTTTTTCCTCATTAGTCAAAGTATCCACAGAGAAGGAAAGTACATATTTTATTTCTAGAATTTGGCTGGGTTTTTTTTTTGGGTGGGGATCAGATTTAACATTCTAAGAGCAAAGAAGAGGTAAATGAAGTACTATTATCTATTTTTAAAAAATCCTATCACCTGGCAGAGAGTAGGGACCAAAAAAAAATTTAAGTTTCTATTCTTGGAGGGTGGTGAAATGACTGTGGCAATAGTTGTGGGTGGTAAAATCTATGGAATAGTTTTCACTTTTTATGTTTTTAGAGAGTGTGGAGAGAGCAGCAGAGTCCTCAAGGTAAGGAGAGGATTCATTTCTTTCTTTAAAAGAAGCCGTTGTGAGAATGAAAAAGAAATAGGAAGTTAGCATGAGAAAGTGTTTTGTGAACTGTAACACACTACACAAAATGTGTGGAGTTATTACTGAGTGCCATAAGCAATGTGTAAACCAAATGCCAAAAGGGTTTGAAGGCGAGGAGGAGACCATACCCCCTTGTGGAAATCAGGAGAATGTGGCCTCAAACGCCTACTGATGAGGTACCTTCTACAAGACATCTTCGGCACTGTCAAGCACAATCATGATCCCTGCTTGGACCACAAAGCAAGCTAGTTTTGAGAATGGATTGAAATGTTTGTGTTAAATATAGAGCACTCTACAAAGCAGTGATGTTATTGGAGCTGTCACTGGGGATGGAGGTATTATCATCATTATTATCAACTTTGAAGATGCTAATCGCCATTCAAACAGGTCAAGCTGTCAGGGCAAGGCCTTACAAGTAGAGAGAAGAGGGCTGGAGAAGTTTCCACGATCTTTCTCACTGGATCCAGAGTCCCTCTAAGTAACATCTTTGAATATCAGTTGACACCAACTCTGTCACAAAGGCCTGTGACAGTGCTGGTATTGAATAAGAAATGCCATCTGCCTTCAGGGAGTTCACTTCGATTTGGTGTTGAGAATTGCCTCAAATATCAGACCAAGAAGTTTATAGTTAATTTAGAGCCAGTGGAGAGACCCCAGACTTTTTAGAGCAGAAGAGTGGAGTGGTTTGAGCTGTATTTCAGGTGCTCTTGACAAAGGCACAGTTCTACTCTCAGCCAGCCCAGTTTGCTGGAGAAGGAGACCAGGAATATTTCCCTGGTGTTATAGTTAACACCAGGAACTATTTTAGGTGAGCAGGTGATTTAGCTTCTTCACCCTCGGATTTCAGAAAGAACCTAGAATGTTGACCACTCTAAATAGACTTTATTTTTAAAAACTGTATGAATCATGGAAGTGATTGTGTCCTTCTTTGCCATGACTGTTAGAAGGCCTAAGTCAAATTTAGCAAGTCAGAGAATATCAAAGCAGGAACTGAATACTCACTTCAGCCCTGGCTTACTTTTTCCACATTCATTTTCTTTTTTAATCCTTCCCTCACTTTTAAAATATCTTGTTGAATTATACGTAGTTTTGTAAATCATTTTCATCCTTCTGGAATAAAGTTAAATTATAAATAAAGATCATTGCTTATTTTTTATTTCTTATTTAATTAACTGCCAGTGAAGAGTATTTGAAGTGTCTCCTGGGAAATTTGCATGGATGAGGCATATTGGAAAAGGAACATTGCATGCATTTCTTTCTGGTACTACAGCTGATTTTCTAACTTCTTAAAGATTTTATTTATTTATTTTTAGAGAGGGAAAGGGAGGGAGAAAGAGAGGGAGAGAAACATCAATGCGTGGTGGCCTCTCACACAACCCCCACTGGGGACCTGGCCTGCAACCCAGGCATGGGCCCTGACTCAGAATCAAACTGGCAACCATTTGGTTCACAGGCTGACACTCATTCCACTGAGGCACACCAACCAGGGCTGAGTTTCTAACTTTTAAAATTTGGTTAAAGCCGTGTATAACATAACACAAATATAATATGACTCTATTGGTAACTGAATATACTTGCATTTACAGTTAAAGTTTCAATTTTGTTTTCAAAAGAATTCAAGGAAAGATACAAACTTAAAACCACCTAAATCTTTGTTCCTATTTGTTTAAAAAATTCTATTTAAGTTTAAATAAAAGAGCTACGATTCATAGCCTATCAGAACATTAGAAGATAAAGTCTGTTATCGTAATTTTTTAAAACCATACATATAAAAATGTGTTTGAAGTGGAGTGAACCCTGTTCTGTTACTAAGTGATATTGGTAATGCTCAATTACATTGCTAGATCAGAAGAAAGGAAGATACAGAAAAATCTATGTCTGTCTATGGTCAATCTCCCTTATCATTTTCAGACTCAGATCATTTCTCTACTTAGAAAATCAGCATAAGTGCTTGTTTCTAGAGTTCAAACACCTATTCTCAACTCTATGATGTCTCACAATGTCTCAGAAGACAATAAGCAGCGTCTGTGTTTCTTGTATATTGTGGGATGGAATATATCTGGGTCTAGACATTTAAAGTCAGGCAGAGTAATTAAGGACATTCTTTCTTCCTCTTCGCAGATCTTGAGCCACAGTTCTCCAGGGTTGTATTTTGTCTGACCCCTTTGAGTTCCTAGTATGCCTCCATTTGCACCAGAAGAAAATAAAAATCAGGTTGAAATTGCGTATAAAATGTCAGAACTAGAAAAGCTATTAGATCAAGTTCATATAAAGAAACTGTGAGGAATTTAATCTGTCTTATTCCTCCTTATGGAGACAAGCGTGTTGGACTCTATTTCAAAGCTACTGCTATTAAATACTGACTCATGTGTTAATTCCTTTGTTCTGAGTCTGTGGTTATGTGCGGCAGGCAGACTTTTGATAATAATGGGGCTTTCTATGTTGAGTCTACAAATGAAGAATATATTTATTGGAGGACCCAAGTCCCTAGTTATAAACTAATAAACAAGCTTCCCGGTTTACGCATCAGAGCGTGTTAAGTGGGTGTCTGTCTGAGAGAGAGAGGGAGAGAAATCCACTCTGACTGTGCTGCTGAATCAGGCTCCAGAGGTGTAGCCTCGGGAACAAGGGAATCACACCAGGACACTTTGGGGCGTCTCTGGGCACCTAGCAACTCTTTCGCATTGGGTTATTTTGACTCCATCTTGTTGCTGGTTGTCCACAAACATCCGCTCTGTGAAGGCAATCCACCTCCTGCTTTGCCAGGCCAGAAATAACCACAGCTACTTCTCAAGAGGCAGTTATTGACCACAATGGGTTCTTTCTTCCTAAGAGCGAAAGCTGGAATTCTCCCACCTGTTAACAGCTGTGAATCTTCTGACATGCTCCGTGGATCAAAGGCTGTTGTTTTTCTTTAGACATGTGACATGAACATTCATGCCTATAGCCATACACTGAAAAATGCAGTTGTGTGGAGGGCTTCTGGAATAAAGAAAGATTACAATGGATCCCCCTTTCAAACCTTTTAGAGATTCTTCAAATGATGGTGTCTAATTTGAGATTTGATACATGTTCCAAGGATTGAATGGTGGGTCTTTATAATGAGTAGGAAAAAGCAGCGAAAATGCCTAAAAGCTCTAACACTTTTTTTTAATGCTTACAAAATATAATTATTGAAAAATACTATTTAGAAGTATATCATGATTAAGGAACATCTGACAGTAAAGTTGCTTGGCCATTTTGAGTTACTCTCCAACTAAAAACTCTGTTTAGTGGACTTTAAAATGATTTTGTATTTGTGTTTAAAACGTGTGCGTCCCTATCCAGTTTGACAGCTTGAGCACCAGGCCCTGAGGTAGTGCTTCTTGAACGAGAACAAATTGAAACAGCCATCCCAAATCACTGCCATCTCTCCTGGCAAGACTGGATTAGCGCTAACTCTCCTCTGATGAGGGAGTCACCGCAAGCTTGGAAATAGCCCGTTTGGGTCACCCGGCAAGGACGGGATAAAGTCAGAGAAGAAGCCCAGAACTCTGTTTTTAGCTGAGCCCGTACAGAATGGAGCATCTTGTGGAGGTGATAGAGTCAACAGTTGGATACATTTCAGAAGAAAGCGTGGCGCTAGGTTCTTCTCCACGTCCTTAGGCCAACTCAGAGTGACCGAGCAAGCCCCCGCCCTCACCAACCTCCAATGGTGAGTTACTGTTACATGTCTTACTTGCTCTCGTTTTACATCTCCTCTTTGTCTCATTAAGTCACCAGACTTAGGTTCTGCTTCCGGACCTTTGGAATTGGTGTTTGAACCTGGTCTCTGTCCCTTTAGATCCTGGATTTTCCTAACAGATTCCAATTTGGTTTATTCTGTTGGCCTTCTAGGCTCTGGGCTATTCTAGTTCTTGCCCTTCTGAAGCCAATTTCTGGTGCAGTCCACTTGGCTGGCTTGTGGGTATTCCCTATGCTTGCAAGAGTATATGTGGGTGTATGGGGGTACGGGGAGAGTATATGCACAATTTGTATACTCACTCCCTAAAATGAGGGTGGGGAAATATCTAAACAGAAACAAGTAGAGTGGGGAAAGAATGCATTGCTACTCCTTATTAACCATCCTGAGGTTGGAGGTAAATTCTTAATTAGGTGTTTTACTTTCCTACCAAGAATTTTATCTCAGCTCTCAGATTTTGCTGCCACCTGGTACTAAAATATTCCAGGTAGTGATGACTAAATAGTTGACCAAACTCCAGAAAGCATGGCCTAAATTCAGAAATAATGCAAATTGGGATACTAGATATTTAGTCTAATAAATAAAAGATATAAAAAATAAAATTGACTTAATATAATAAGGAATGAACATGGCATGCCTGTGATAAGTTTATAAAAAGCAGTAATCATAAATTACTGTGTACTTCTGAGATAGCACCATCTCTCAGAAGTATGGTCCCTGTTTGGGCTGTCAGTCCTGAATGTGGCACAATACACTTTACCATCAAATAATTTCTCTCAGCTCATGGCCCTGCTAGTTAAAAACACTTTGCTGCCTACTCCTTATAAGTTAAGGTTGAATTGTGCTCGAGGCTTGTTTACGTGTCGCAGAAACCATTCTTTCCCTTTATGGCCTTCACTGGTCTGCCACTTCTCCCCCTTCTTTACCCTGCCACCCTTGTTACCCATCGTCTCTCCAGGCAGGATCTGCCTTCATTGCTCCTGACTTTTCCAAATGTTTCCCCCTATTTTTCCACTCACTGTGTTGGAAGAGACTGTTTCTTCCAGGTGATAACATGTGCAGCCAACTTTTCCTAGTCCAAAATTTTTTTAAAGTTTAATTTTTTCCATTGCCATTTATCCCCCGCTATATTCTCTTCTACCTTCACCCACCCACTTCCATCCCAAAATCACCACACTGTTGTCCGTGTTCACGAGTTCTTTCTCTTTTCTTCTCCCCTTTTTTGCTCAATCCCTTCTAATTCAATTTTTAAAGGATTTCTGCCCTGTTGGATTCCCAAACAGAGCAATACTTGACTCGCTGAACCTTTGAGTCCCAGGTGTGGATGGACATAAAAAGAATGCCCAAAACCCAGGCCAGAGAGCTGTTCAGTAGTGCCATCCATCTGTGGCAGGATGCACTTTCCAAAGACGATGGAAAGGAGACTCCCACCCACATGCTCTTCTTTATGGTGTGACTCTGACAGCTCTCCCATAGAGAAGTGGAGTCTGTGTCCCCTTCCCCAGAAACTGGGAGGGTTTGTGACTACAAAAGAAGTAACACTACAGGGTGGGGCAATAGTATGTTTCAGTTGTTCAAATGGGAAGTAATACAATAAACAATGCAAGAGTAAACTCTTGGGTTTCAACTACTCACGGCTGTAAACCTCCTTTCCCCCCACCCTGCATGTGACTTCCAAGGTAAGATTATAAAAAGCAATCAGGCCTCTGTTTGGTTCTCTTGGGGTGCTCACTTTGGGACCCCAGCCACCAAGATGAAGAAGCCCAAACTACATGATGCAGAGACAGACAGCTCTTGCGGACGTCACCTGTAGTTTTTTTCCTGCCATCAGCCCAAATGAGGTCCTAGCCACAGTCAGCATCAACTGCAAAGGCACCTCCAGATGATTCCAACTCCAGCCCTCAAGTCTCCCCAACCTTCAAATCTTCCTGGCTGAGGCCCCAGACATCAGAGAGTAAACACAATCCATCCCTGTTGTGCTCTGTTCAAACTCATGACCCACAGGAACCCTGAGTATAATAAGATTATTGCCTTATGCTGGCACGTTTTGTGGTGGTTTGTTACACAGCAATACTAACAGAAACAGTATTCTATCCAGCGCGTTCCTCACAGCTGGTAGGGGCAGATTCCCAGCTCCCCTTCGTCTCATACATATTTTTTTCCCACTCTGAGACATCTCCTTTAACCTGAGCTTAAGCAGCCTTCATTTCTTCTTTTTTTGAGGCTCTTCTTTCTGGCATCTCAGAAGCCTCACCATTAGTTTCAGAGACTGGTTTTCAATTACTCCCAGGGGATCTGGGACTTCATTGTAAATATTTCTGTCTCACTCATTTATGGCCCATTTCTCACGGTATCCACCTTTGACTTCTCATTCCATCATCTGCCCTTCGGATTCACATCTTGAGAGGAGTGCAGTGGGAATTTTACTTCTGTTGAAGAGACTGCAGCCTACCCACAGGAGTGTGGCCTCACCTGCTGGTTCTACAGGACAATTATACCATTGGTGGCCCATTATCACTATTTTCTAGAGTATTCAGCCTTCACCCTGAGATAATGAGAATGATGAAAAATTATTGAGATATTACAATGTGCCAAGCTTGTGCTAAGCTCTCCAGATATCCCTGTCAATCCTCTCAGCAACCTCATAGAGTAACAACTAGAATCCCTCCCATTTCCTTATTTAAAAATAAGGAAAACAAAGAGCAGAGAAGTTAGTATTAGCTCAAGGCAACAAGTAGAGGGGGATTCAGAGGGAAGTGGTCTAATGTAAGAGCCCACAATCCTAACTACATATTCCACGTACAGGGCATTAAACAGCTGGCATGCTGCAAACAGAGCCCAGCTTTTTAACTATTCCAATGCTAGGTGAAGATCTCACGTATGCATCCCTCTCCCCTTTCTCTCCGCCACAGCTTCCTACTTCTGCGATAGGGCACATATGTGTACACCTTCACAGGAATAAGCAACTGCTTGAAGGTGAAGAAAATCCAGTTGAGTTCTACACAGAGAAAATAAACATTTCTCCCAAAGAAACAACGAAGTCTGTAGATGCATAATCATGGTTGCTAAAACCTAGCTGGGACAATTTCTATTAGCCCATGGTCACTTAACTTTTTAGACTAAGATATTTGCATTCAGCTGTATCTCCAATGCAGCTCTTCCCAAGAATGATAGATGGAAACTTGTTTTATGTCTGTGTAACTCAAGGACCCATTCGGGGCTTTATCCCTTTGAAAGAAAGGCTAGTCTGCTTCAACGGGTAATCTGGACACTTCTGGAGTGTGCAGAAGTTTGGGCTAGGAGATTTAAACTGAGGGCAGGAAGAAACTCGGGCTCTTGTCTTGGACCCACAGCTCAATGCGGGTGCCAGGGCTTGTGGGATCTTTTCTGGCCCTGGAAGCCACATGGCTGATGGCAGCACCAGCCCCACGTGCAGACCCCAGGAAGAAGCCTAAAGCCAGACTGCCACCAGGAACAAGCTAAGCCACCTGGAAGATCGCACAGCAGTCACCTGCGATTGCCAAGGAATGGTATTTTCAAATGGGAGAAGAAACTCTGGGTGCAGCCTTGGACTGGTTTAGCATAGGGTGGTGGGGTTTTTCGGAGGGGATGGGCTCTGAGGCAGGAGACTGCCATCCTCCCAGATCATGCAGCTTTTGAATAAAAGACCTCTTTCCTCTTCTCACCAAACCCCCGCCTCTGGAATTTGCCTATAGGTGGTGGCAGGCAGTGGAACCCCGCTTTTGATCAGTAACATTGGCAATTTAATAACAGTGTTTTGCTTTTTTTTTTTTTTTTGCCAGATATAGCAGGCTTCTTGCTTCCAGGCCTACTATCGCGATTGCACCCAGCACTTGGGCAGATCCCAGCATAGGCCTCTTTTGTGCATGGGGGAGAAACGGGTATTTTACTGAAAATTTCATGGGACGAGGGGAAGAGGTTTTATATTGCAAAATCGTATTTTAAACCTTAATAAAATCCCCTTTCACTCTCTCTGTCCTCTCCCCAATTTTCCAGTGTGGACAGCACCTTCTTTTTCTTTTTAAAACTCTCACCCCTCCCACCAGGATTGTTCTCCCAACCCACACTCCTTTTCCGCCTCTCCTCCCAAGTTGTCACCTCACCCCCACTCATAGTTTCCCTTCCAACTCCAATCTGCATCCTCAGACCCATCTTAGCACTCGGAAGAGGAATCCCTTCTTCAGAAGAGGAAAGAGGATGGTATATATAAAATGGAATTTTCCCCAGTCCCAGATAATATATTTTTAACAAATATTTCTGTTGCAAGGGTTTCTATGGCTCAACTTTTAAACTGGTATTAAAATATTCTTTTAAAATTAAGGACTACATCATACATGCAAAAGAATAGACATAATGTATATGTATCTGTTAAAGAATTAAAAATAAAAATACAAAAAAAGCGCCCTACTGTACCGGATTATGCTGGGTAAACTTGGTAAAACTGGGAAGTGTGTTTCCCGGTATTCCCTTTACTCCGTGGCTCAGAATTAGAGCTGGCCGGAAGAAAACTCGTGCCAGTGTGGAAGGTGGAAGTGGAGCGGCAGCCACCGTTCTCCGAAGGCCGTCGTGGTCAGACGTGGTGATGGACAGATGCACAGGTTCTCAGTGAGTTCCAGCTTGCTCTTGTTCTCCACTTTGTCAGTCACTTTTCTTCCCAACTGTTCCAGGTGCGCTTTCTTTACTGAAGCAAAACAACATTTCAATACCTGCAGGTATTGATATGGCAAATGCTTTTTCTTAATGCCCATTGGGAAAATCCACTAGAAGCAGTTGTCTGACTCAGCAGATCTAATGGATCTTAGAATGTCTCAACAGAGATGCATGACAGAGCATCGGACAAGCCTTGTAAGTGAATCAGCGCAGACCTTTTGAGATTTTGAAGCAGAGTTATGTCATTCTTTTCCAATTGCTATTCTTTTGAGAAACAGCTTCTGGCTCATTTCTGGGCCCTAACAGAGACTACACACCCTTGACTGTGTCGCACCAAGTTACAAGGCAGCCTGAGACGCCCATTGCAGAGTGGGTGATGTGACCCAGCAAGCTTGGGCGTGTGCACAGCAGCACTTCATCATCACGGGGAGTGATATGTAAGAGGTCGAGCTCAAGCAAGTCCTGAAACACAAGTAAATTTCATTAGTAAGTGGCTCAGATTGCCATAAATGCTATTTCTGCTACTTTGCTTTTCCTCTCTCAGTCTGAACCTATGGCCTCATAGGGCAATCTTTATGATCATTTGATTAAGGAAGAAAAAATGGGTCAGATTTACAGGTATTTCTATCCAAAATGTTGGCAGAAACTGAAATTAGATACCTATAGTATAACACTGCCACTCAAGTGTGGCTGTGAATGACATTGTGAAAGAGAAATCTTCATAGTGGGCAAAACTCCAAGCAGAGCCCCTGGTTAGTTAATTTGCCTGGAAGGAGAGATGACCAAAGGTATGGACCTACGTTAATTTATGAGCAATGACTAATGATTTGGCTGATTGGTTATAGACTTAGAAGGAAGGTGATTGTTGCATTGGAGGTAATGAAATATGGAGATATGAGGGTGGACTTCTCTGAATAAGCACAGAATATGATAATATTTGTGCCCCAGGTGAATGTTCACCATAGAGCAATTTTACCAGAGAAGGATCTTAATAATCAGGTAGACAAGATGACCATGGCCACTTATTTACAAGTGCATTGAGCAAGGGCAAGAGTAACTGAGGAAAGAGGCTGACCTATAACCACAAAATAGGTCATTTTGTCAACATGGACTTCCTCTGATTAAAGCCAGTCTGTTTACCTCCACTGCTGAGTCCCCAGCTGCCAATGGCAAAAACCAATACCAACTGGAGATAGGACACTACTTCTCAGGCCACCTGGCATTTGGCTGATTACATTGAGCCATTTCCACCATGGAAGTGGAAGTGCATTGTTCTTATTAAAGCAGATATTTATTTTGGATACAGATTTGCCATTCTTCCCCATGGCATTATTTTCAACCCCTCCCCCACCTATAGACTGACAGATGATTTATTCATGATTGTGGTATCCCACACGGCCTTTTTCTTGTCTTACCAGAGAACTCATTTTACAGAGAATAAGTGCTGAGTACCAGTCTTTCCATCCCCTGGAAGTAGCTAACCTGATTGAATTATGTAGTAGCATTTATAAAGTTTATTTATTTTTATTGTATTTTTTCCATTACCATTTGGTCCCCTTGTACCCACTCCATCCCTGCAATCACCACACTGCTGTGCATGTCCATGAGTCCTTTTTGCTCAATCCCTCCACCCCCTAACCAAGCCCCCTTAGCTGTCTTCCTGCTCTCTATCTATGAGTCTGTCTGTATTTTGCTTGTTAGTTCTGTTTGTTCATTAGATCCCATATATAAGTGAAATCATATGGTGTTTGTCTTTCTCTGACTGGCTTATTTCACTTAGCATAATGTTCTCCAGGTCCACCCATGTAACAGCATTTTGAAGGTTCAGTTTAGCGCCAGCTAAATGGTCAAATTTTGCTCTTTAGAATGGATGAACTTGACTTTGTGTATTCTTTTATTGGGAGAAATTTGCATATTTTCATTGTATGGATAGTTCACTTATGTTATAGGAAAGTATGGTCTTATGGGTACTTTTATTTGGAAGTTAAGTAGGTCTAAAGAAGTGTTTGTGAATACCAGTCAACAAGGGGTGGACTCTGCTGTGTCTATTTGGATAAACTGAGAACTACATTTCCTACAATTTCACTTTTGCATGATGCTGAGTTAGAGTTGGCCAAGAGAGAAACTTGTTCTAGATCTGACAGATGGAAGTAAAAGTAATGACCAGATAGGGTCATGGACAGATACAGAGCTGCCTAGCATGTTCATCTTATCCCCTCCCATTTGCATCTAAACATGTCTTTCCTACCTGTAAAATCTCTCACTGTACTTCATGTCCCCTTCCACACTACCCTGTCTTCTTTCATGCTCTGTCCATCTTCACCTCCTGCCTCCTCTTGTACTGGTTCCTGTCACATCCATCTCCCTGAAACTGTTCTCCTGACACTCAATCTTTCTGGATTTCTATTACTGTTATATGCTGATGGTGTTCAAAAATATCTCGCCGGACGTCTTCCCTGAGTTTCATACCTGTGTATCCAATGCTCTACTCAACACTGCCACCTAGATGATAGATGGGCACCTACAGTGCAGCATGTCCCTAACTAGACTCATTTTATTTTCCCTCAAAACTCTACCTTCAGTAGATCTCAGTGAACAAGACCATCATTCACTCAGGGGTCCCAACCAAAAACCTGGGTTGAAAGTGTTCCGCTTTCCCCCCTCCCACTGCCGCTCTTATTGTTTCAGTTTCCTTTCTCTCTCGCCTGGATTACTACAGCAGCCATGCTTCCTGAAATTGTGAGGATCCGGTGAAATAACACAACTGGAAGGCACCATAAAAATTCTATTGTGGATCCTCAGTGTGGACTCTGAGAAGATGGGACAATCAGCCCATTGTATGTGAGACGCTGCAACCAATAACGTGCTAACGTGAACAAAGGGAAAACACACCTGCCCAATAGTGGACACTTTCAGTGTGTTAGACCTGGTTCTATTGCTCTTTATTCCTCAAATATTTACTAATTTCCTACCATGAGCTAAGAGCTGTGCCTACAGGAGGCACTTCTAAGGCATTGATTTACTGTGTACTTTTTGGGCTCCAACATTAGGCGACATGCAGGGGGTACAAAGACAGAAAGTCATGGTTCCTGATCCTAAGGGGCTGTCAACTTTCTTCAGTCACACTACCCACGTCGAATGACAACTCAGATGGCCCCATCTACTGCGGAGCTCCTCCCACAGACAGTGTTGCATTAAAATTCTTTCCAGAGCCCATGATTTTCAGAGAATAAATTAAGTGCAGAGGAAAAGGAAAAGTCAATCTAGAGGCATATGTAGGCTGTTGTCTAGATGCAAAAATTCTTTTTCGATGACACATAGGGACCACTTTTGGGGACCTGAATTAAATTGCAAGCAATCTCAGTAATGAATTCAGCCTTGTGTTCAGCCCATTCCCAGAACCTCTGGCTTAATTATGAGAAGAAAACTTATTTATTCTGGGACATCACCACTTTGGTATAAATTCCTGGAAGCCATCAGAAAAGCAAAGGGAAGGTCTTTCTCAGAGTCTCTTCTCTGGATTTCTGAGAAAGAAGTGCTTCATGTTTGCTTTTCATATCAGCCCGTGGATTTGCCCCTTATTTAATTCTTTTTGAGCTTCGGTCTCCCTGCTCATCCTGAAGCCTAGGTCTCCTCTGGGGGAGTAAGTCAACCTTTCCTGTGTCTTCCTCAGATAGCATCTTTTCCTGAGCACATTCTTCATAATATTGATTATACAATACTAAAATAACAATACTTATTTCGTCTTTTACTTTTTACAAAACTCTTCTCATGGATTTTAATGAATTTAATCATAACAGCAGCCCAGAGAGGCAAGAGCTATGAGGAGCCTGAGGCTCAGAGAAGAGTGGCTTGCCCACCTTCAGATGGCAGGCATCGCAAAGGACCTAGATACTCCAGCTCGTGTCCTGTTTCCCCCATTTCTGCTTAAATCCATCCAGGGGCCAAAGCACTTTCTAGCCCTGATCTATTTCTAAGTCATTCTGAAGTATGAATAAAATTATGCTGACATTGGGGGCCAACGAACACTGGTGTTTCTCTCGGGGCCCTAGCGTGGTCGTGGGGAGCCCTGGCCTACCGACCACAAACAAGGGGCTGCAGAGGGTCTGCCCAGGCGCTGGCTCTCAGCCTTGGCTACTCATCGAAAACACCTGGGGAGATGAACACACTACTGAAGCCTGGCTTCCAGCCCCAGAGATTTTTATTTAATTGGTCTTGGGTGCCCCCTGGCTATTGAGATGCTGTTAAAACTCCCCCGGTGATGCTAACAGGCATCCAGATTGAGAACCATTGCTTGGAGGCTTCCACAGGTTCGTGTGTCCCTTGTGGGACCTGCGGGCTCATTCTCTTCCCTTCTCTTTTTCCCAAATGCTTATTGCACCACATGTAGTCATCGAATAAAACCTAGAAAATACAGACTCATATTTGGAGGTTAATTACAATTATTTCACAGAAATAGGAGTGTAGCTTTCCAGACGTTTTTTCCATGTAGAGACACATAAATAAGCCTATAATCTTTTAAAAAACCAAAATGGCACATACTGTTCTCTTTGCCCTTGTTTTAATATATCAGTAAATTCAAATCAATATCATTTCCAAGGCTTTTCTAGCATTCCACTGTTTGGCTGCACCTCATTTTGTCTTTAATAACAAATAGAAGTTTTCTTTTTATCTTCATATCCACTTCCTTTCAAGCAAAGTGACACTCAAAATTCTAGAATCTAGTAAAAAAGAACAGGTTTTTTTTTATTGTTGTTGTTTCTCTTGGCTCTGAGTCAACTCCAGTTTACCTGAGAGAATTACAATTAATCAAATGATAAACCTATGTGCAAGAGTCTTTTTTGGGGGGAAATTTGTCTTCAGTTGTTTGGGATCTTTTTTCCTATTGTGAAAGCCTAGGTAGGCTGAGGGAATCTATAAAATAATGCTAAAAATAGTGACAACTAATATTTGATAGCACTTTAGAGTGGCTAATTCTAACATAAAAAAGAACTAAGTACTATTTATTAAGTACCCTTATTGAGTATCAATGTGCAAGCTGCTGAACTAGGCACTTAATATAGCCCTCTATTTTTCTGATATCGCATGAAGTCAACCAGTGCCATTACTATCCCCGTTTTACAGATGAGACATCTAAGTTGCAATGAATTGCTCAAGTTCATCTGTTAAAACATGGATTGTGCCATGCTTGTACTCAGCGTTGTGTCTCAGCCTAGCTCAGTGCCTTGCACCGTGCCTAGCAGAGAGTAGGCACTCCATGCATAGTTGATGGATCAAGAAACATTTAAATCACATGCTGTTTCATTAACTCATGCTTCCTCTGGCTGATGCAGAAATGCTCTCCCCAGAGATTAGCTTCCTGGATTTTCATTCTTTGCCAGTGATCACTCAAATAGTAATGAGTTGGTGGGTCAGAGAAATGTGCCCGAGTTCTTTTCATTCTCTAGGGTAATTGTCCTTGAAATGTGGTCCCTGGCCCAAAAGCACTGGTATCACTCATAAGCTTGCCTAGAAGTGTAAACTCATGGACCCCACTCCAGACTGCTGAAACAGAATTTCTGGACAGGAGTCTCAGAAAATGTTTTTCCTTTCTTTTTTCCATTGCTTTTAGAGAGAGTGGAAGGGAGAGAGAGAAACATCAACACAAGAGAGAAGCACTGGTTCGTTGCCCCCTGGAGGCACCCTGACTAGGAATTGCACGAACCTGGGCGGGGGATTGAACCTGCAACCTAGGTACGTGCCTTGACTGGGAATTGAACCCACAACTTTTTGATTATGGGACAATGCTCCAACCAACTCAGCCACACTGGGCAGGGCCAGAAAACCATTTTAAATAGCTTTCCAGATGATTCCATGAACATTAAAGATGAACATTTTGAGAACCAAGGGGAATGAAAGGGTACCTTCTTGTTCTGAGACTTACAATAGTTTAGCATGGACCCATGATTTTTAGCTTTTTCCATCTCATGGCACATGTAAACTAATTATTAAAATTTGTGGGACACCAAAAATGTATTTTTTGCTGATCTGAGAAAAAAGTAGGTATAATTTTGATTCATTCATACTGGAATGTTGTGATGGCTGTTGTCAATTTTCTATTTGATGATCTAAGGGAAAAGAGGTCAGTGCCCCTGACTAAACAGTCAGGTAATGCCTGTTTTAAAAATTCTCGCAGCACACCAGTGTGTCTGACATGGCGCACCAGCTGAAAATAGCTGGCTTGGACAATTGGGAGCATGGAGGAGCTATTTACACAGATTGGAAAGACGGCAGGGGCAAATTTGGCTGGAGACCACAGACTTGGGTTTGGTATGTTAAATTTGAAGAACCAGTGGGATACGCAGGTGAAGATAGCTGGAGGCACCTGGAGCCTTCAGGTTGAAAGTTCAGAGGAAGGGCTGAGTTAGAGATGCAGATTCGAAGGGAAGGGTTTACAGGAACAAATATAGAGGACACATGGACAAAACTAGGGGGGTTGGAAATGGGAGGGTTGGGTGGGTGGGCTGGAATGGGAATAAAGGATAGAAACTGTACTGAATAAACTAAAATAAAAAATAAAAAAATAAAAGAGATGCAGATTCAGGAGTGGTAGCTGAAGCCGTGATAATACTGCCCAGGACAGTGGGAGGATTAAAGAGGCAGGCCATTGACATGCCCTAGGTAATAGCATTATTGAGGAGAGCGGGGGAGAGGGGCTCAGAGAAAGAAGAATCCAAGGACAGCCCTGTTTTTCTAAGAGTGACTTTCACTGGAATGTTCTCCTCTGGATTATGAACTCTTTAAGGTTAGGGACTGTGTAAACTTTAATAGGTCCCTCAAACAAAAGCACATTGCTTCACACCCTGAATAATCAGTGATTTCCTGCCAAGGTTCTGCTTTGCAGAAAATCCAATGCGATCAAAGCTACCAGCAAGATGTTTTCCCAAAAACACTTATATAATTTCCCCATGGACAGTGTGGCAGATTAAAAATAAGTGAATAAATAAAGGAGATCATGTGTAAGCCACTGATATCCATGCTAATCACATTAATCACAGTGAATTAATTATACCTGAAAACAGATGCAAAGTTAAATTCCTTAAAAAATCAATTCATTAAACTCATATTGGAATGCACAGCCAACAACCCCCATGTTTGGGTACTATCGGCACAATTTGTGGCAACTTCTGATTTGCTAAAGAAACTGCCTAAAACATTTTTAAACGCAATTACAATTACTGTCTGGCACTTGATGGAAAGAAATCTCGTCAGCATTGTCCCTTGTGTGTCAACTGTCACAATTTTCTAAAAATTTTGAGGCAAAAAATAGGCAGGCTCTACTATTTGCTAGCCTCGATTAGGGTTAATTCAATGTGTGTCTGCAAATAACAGTGTTTAATGTAATCTCTCTAATTACAGATAAAACGCATTTTCAGTCATGCTCATCACTGACGGTATTTTCGGATAAGTTAAACTGACAGCTGCTTTCTAAAGGAAAGGAAAAAAACAAACCTTCCTTGGGGTTGTGATGACTTTCACTCTTTGTCTTGTTTTTTCATTGAAGTTCAGAAAAATATGAAACAGTATAGGAATGGAGAAGCCAAAGAACTTATATGTATGGCCCAAGGACATGAACTAAGTGGGGGAAATGCTAGAGGGTAGGGGGTGTGCAGGGCAGAGGGGAATGAAGAGGAGAAAAAAATGGGACAACTGTAATAGCATAATCAATAAAATATACTTAAAAACAAAAAAAAAGAAAAGAAAGAAAAACATGAAACTAGATAGATACCAACTTTGGAAACCATGACGTAGTCTATCTCTTGGGAATTTGATATGTTTTCCATCTCTCACTTCCATCAATGAATATCTAACTTGAATTCACTCGACAAGCATTTTCTAAGGGTTTCAGGGAACCATGCATTGTGCTAGGCACTAAAGAGATCAAGAAGGAATGATTTTACCAAAACTGTCCTACACAATTGCTCCCATGAACCACATCAAGCTTCCTACTACAATGGATATGATAGTCACAATGCCACTATAATCACAGCTCCTTCGGATGGAAAGTATTCACGTTACCATATTTTCTGAAGGGTTGATGCATGTTCTTCCTTAACCACAGCTGACTGGACCAGAGATGACCCAAGGGTACCTAGTCCACAGACTGTTCAGGCAATTAATTTGGCATGGCATGAACAGTTGAGCTAGACTTATTACATTTTCTCTCTCAGGAATAGGAATTGGAAAATACTGAATAAGGTGGTTAGTGGTGAAAGTGAAATTAGAAGGTGATAAGAGAAACCACAAGATAGAAAGAATTACGACCATGTGGGGGCAGGCTGTATCCGGTCTAGGAGGTTATGAAGAAGCAGAAACATAGGACCTAGAGCAAAGTTGAATGAATTGAGGAATTAATAAATGAATAAATAATTGTGATTTAAGATGTCTTGGAGTTTTTAGTAGCCTCAAAACATGATTCATACTGAGTCACTATCCTTAATACTCATGACACCTTTTTTTAAACCTGTGCTGCAGATGGGCCATTTTTCTTGCATCTTGTGTGTCTTTGCTGGGATATAGTTCAGCTTTGAGTCATGGAAAAACTCAAAATAACGGTTTAAACAAGGAGTTCTTTCTTTCTCATGAACCGTTTAATACAAGCAACCTAGGACTGACAGGATGGCTCTTCTCCACAAAGCTCTCAGAGCACTAGGTTCCCTCCAATTTATTTTTCTACAGCTCTGAAGAGGTGTCCTTATCTCCATAGTCTAAGGTAGTATTCATGTTCTGGATAGAAGGTGGAGAGAAGGTTGAACAAGAAGAGATGAATGACACCAGCTGTTGCTTAACGTAGGTTTATAGAACCCGGGAAGCCTTATATGTGATTTTGGTGTGGAAATTAAGGAAAAGATCCAAGTTGTACTTCCCAAAATAGGGATGACACCAGAAAGAAGTACAGCAAGGCACTTCATTAACAGAGCTAAGCAAACAGAAGTGGCACCCTAAAGCCAGGGCTAATGTAAAAGCTGGCAGAATTTGTAGATATCTTGAGGAGGTCTTTGGGCCTCCCTATCTTTGGAATAGGAAGTTGAAAACAATGCCTTCTAGATCCTAAAGAACAGAGGCTACAGCTAATGTGGGTTAACATACAAATCAGACACATTCCAGGACCAGCCATCTGAGAACATCGTCTATCACGCGGCTACTCCTGCTTCTCTTCCAAGTTGAAATTTCCACCCATAGACACACTTTCTGGGGCCAGACAATAATAATGTTGTCTCTAGAAGGTTGCTGTCAGATGCCATCTGGAAGGAGAGAGTGGCATATAGGACATAGTACCCAGATGACACTTTCACTTATGTCCCGTTGACCAGAACAGACTACCAAGGCTACCCCTAGCTGCATGGAAGTCTGAGACATGTTTATCCTGAGTGGCCTTGTGCCTGGCTAAACATTCTATTTCTATATAAAAAGGCTTGGCAGCTTCTCATAAGTTAAACCTACCCGGTGATTCCACGCCTACATATTTACTCTAGAGAAAGGAAACATGTTCGTGCAAAAGACCTGTAGGTGTCTCAGTTTTGCAAGATGAAGAGTTCTGAAGACTGGTTAAACAACGTGAACATATTTGACATCACTGAACCGCACATGTAAAAATGGTTAAGATGGTAAGTGTTATGTGCATTTTACCACAAATTTTAAAAAAGTCAACATTTGAGCTTCTCATATTAAAATATTATTTTTGTGTATGTAACTTATGACAATTCAACTACAGGCACGTACCCCCTTATTTAGTGACTTCCTGTCTCCCTACCCATTCAAACCAGACCCTAGTATCCCCAAGGAAGGGGGGGCAACTTAATCCTTTCTTTCCCCCCACTCCATTTTATTTTCTGGCCAAGCCCCTGTGTTTAAATTTATATGCAAGGTGATCTCTCATTATTTCTCTTTTTTTCCTTACTAATCATATTTTATTGCTGAGGAAATGAAGTACCACTGAGAAGCAGGAAGGAGGGCTTGGCTTTTAGACCACACGTGTCTCTTAGACGTCACAGAGAATACTTCATGCGTACACTGACGAAGTAAATCACGAGAGCTCCACATTTCTTTTTCTGAACCATCAACACATACAAAAAGTGTGTTAGCACCAACTCAATACAGGGTGTTTGGGGTAGAGCTGAATAAAGGTTGCACTGACCTTGCCCACAGAGAGGGGTGTCTAGCTGTGTAGTCGTAATGGCTTCCAGAAAAAAGCAGAGCACTGAGCCATCTCTGAGAACTCTAACCTTGATTCTTATAAACTATGGTTCACAAACAATTGATATCCCATCATCTTGATGGAGAACTCAATCCTGCATACCCCTAAACAATATACTTGGACAACAAATTGTTAGCTCCATTAAGTTACATACAGTTGAAAGAAAAGCAGCTTCATACACTGTGCATTTGTATCTCCTAAAAGCACCCAGCAGTACTTTGCAAGCAGGAAGTAGTCAATGAATGGTTATTGAATTTAGAATGTCCTTCTTCTTTAATCAGTGAGGTTTCATATATTTCCAATTGGAATGCCTATTAATTTTTCAGCATTAGTAAGCTTTTGAAAAAATCCATTTGGGGATGTGTTTAAGAGTTCGCAGCAAACACTATTAAATAAATGATTAAGAAAACACTGTTAAATGAAGCATGCTTATTCAACACACCAGCAGCCATTGATAAAATGTAATTTAATTTAATCATTTAAATGTACATTGTTAATATACAAGAGCATTTCTTTCAAATCACAGGTTAACACATACTAAAGAGCAATGCCGTTTGAGGAGCAGAGAAACTCTGGAAAACTCTGCTGTCTGAAATAAAAGCAAGGCACTCTCCATTAACAGCTGGTGGATTCCTGATTTCCGCCCACAGAAGGCAAGTTCTCACTGAGAGAGATCTCCCACAGGGGAAGAATCACCTGCTTTAATTCTTGCTGTCCTCTTCTGCGCTAGTTTGGTCATCCACTGCATACACTTGTGTGTCAATATTAAGACAAAGAAAAAGAGTCGGACTGATAGATGACTTGGGAGGCTCTCATAGTTGTAACAACTAGGGAAGACAGAAGAGCACTGGCTATCATCTTCATTTTCAGCACTCGTGTCTGGACCAATAACTAAAACCCTTCTTCATTTCTTCCAACCAATCAATATTGTGGTTGCAAAGTCTTTTCCTTAAATCTGATGGGTGTAAAAATAAAAAGTAACAGCATTTCTCTGGGGCTCTGTTTTGTTGCTGTTGTTTTCAGACATGACAAAAAAAATAAAACAAACGAGGACTGACTTTCCAATACTAATGGTGCACGAAAGGATTATGTATGCACAGCACTTCTAATGTATTCAAATTCAACTTGAATTTGGTCTGAAGCTATTGATACCTTACACGAAATGTTAGCTTTCCTGGTATTTAAAAATGTTTATTATGTTCGCATATAAGCTGAAAAAATTAATGCAAAAGTACTACTTTACTCATGGTTATCATCAGGTAAAATGTAAGCTTTACTGGTTATTTTTAAAAGCCTGTTTTCCTATAGATGCAGTAAGTCGAGTAAGAAGATGATGAAAAGGAGATTTAGGTCCTAGTCTTGATTTCTGGTACTAGTTGTTTGACCTTGGGTGACTCTTTACCCTTTGATGGGCCCTGGGTTTTCTCCTCTACAAATTTCAGGGTGGGGGTGGACTAGTTGACAAATCAGGCCCCTTCCAAGTCTAACTTCCTAGAGACTAACATGCCAGATCCTATCATCTTGATATAAAAATAATAATCTTTCATAAAAGTTCACACAAACATAATATATGATCAAATATCAGAATGACTCTCGGAAAAAACAGGGTTTGCTATCTGGGTTACTTTTTGCAGCGATTAGGTAATTCATTTGGCATTTGTTTGATTGATAATTTAATGACAATATAAACAGCATAGTTTTGTTATTTTTCCTTTAAAAAGACTAAAGCAAAAATGATTTAAAGCTAACAAAAACTATTGTGACATCAGTTTGACATTCAAAGTTTGTGGCTTAGCAAAAATGGCCAAAGATATTTTGACTTGATACAGAATATATAATATAAAGACTTCTAGGCCTAAAAATCTTCAAACATTATTTGAATTTAGCAAAACATAAGCAAAATTTTAATATCAAAGTGCTAAATAGTACTGCCTTAAAAGTCACTGCAAATGAACCATAAAATAACTGCATGGGAAGTAACATTTATTGTACAAATGGTTAATAAAAAGACACATTATAAATATATATGTAACCTGCTATATTTATATATCTTTGCTTATTTAATTTCTAATTGGTGTATCCAAGCCACTGTGAACACCCAATTTCAGTACTCTGTAACTCAGCTTCCAGGAGCTGGTGGTCTTGCAATAAATACAGGCAAAGCTATTACAATATAACGTGCATACAAATGTTTATACAAATAAGGACACTATGCAACAAATTACCTCATAGTAATATGGCATTAACAGTATAAACATACAAAAGGGAGTACGAACACGGAATGTTGAAACGCAGCCCACTAATCCTTTCTAGTACTCACATTCATACTATTTTTTAAAAAATAAGACTTGCTTGCTCTCCAAAAATTGTCTCTTTAACTGATAACAAAAATTAAATTATATATATTTAAAAAACCTTATTACCCCTGGTGTTTACCCTGTATGATCCAGTTCCTATTTATTTGCATGTTCTTATCTAGGGATCAATCACTTGAGACTCACTAAATGTTCCTGGGCTTCTGAATGAATGTGTCGGTCAGTTGCTGTAACTGAAGCAAGTTTAGGGAACTCTGGATAGAACACAACCAAAGCAGTTGTACGCGATCCGTCTCATAAACTGAGCCCCCTTCAGGACAGCTGGACAGTCAGGGCAGGGATCTGGATCCACTAAGAATGGCCTGAAATCTTGGATGGCCCATACCTCAGAAGGGTTCTATGGGGCAGGTGGACAAAGCCTCTGCTAGGAAATTAGCAACTGTCATTTGCTAACTTGACTGCCTCATTTTTACTTCCATATAAAATAAAGGAGAGTTCATAAACAAGACTTAGTAAGACAGCACTTTAAAAATTGCACTTGTATATGGAAGCAAACAGCCATTATCATTTTGCTATGTCTCATTTATAGGTTTCACCGTTTGTTGAAATAAAGGAAGAAAGAAATTAAGAACGGGGAATTTGTGCCTTGTTTGAGCCACCTATGTACCCTTGATACAGGAAGTGTGTTCCAAAGCGATCCTCTCAAGACAGGTCCTACCCTGGCGAACAACCCTTGGCTGTTCTTGTTTTTAAATACAAAGCAACTATAATTGTATTCCCCAGAAACAGTTTTAAAACAGTTATATTATCCTTTTTTTTCCCCCCTGCTGGGATAGCATCGTCCAAAAGTGCTTTGTTAGCAATTTCTTAGAAAACCCTCATGAACTATAACCCCCTCCCACCCCAACCCCAAAGCCTAAATATAAAACACAACTCCAACACAATACTCTGCAAGTTTTCTGGCTTTAGGTTGTAAAGAAAAGTGCCAGAAACAAAAAAAAAAGTCTTTCTTTTTGTCAGGAGCTGCTTTTTCTCTTAAGGATGGACAGGCATGGGAGGTGTCCGGACCCATCCCTCTGCGGCTGAGCAAGCAGGTGCTAGCAGAGGAGGCGGCTCCCTGCTCAGGCTGCCCCCTCTCAGAAAGGCAGGGTGTCCAGGAAGAGCCTGTCGATGATGGAAGGTGGGGACACCAGGTCTTCCAGCTTCAGGTAGAAGATGCGCTGGAGGCCCAGGGTGCAGATCTTCCGAAGTTCTTCCAGGGCACCCCGGACCTTGGGCTCGGTGGGCTCCAAAGCCTGTCCCTTGCTCTGGTGATCTTTTAAGCTGCTTGTGATCTTGTTGCATAGCTCCTCCACTCTCTTTGGTTCTTTTAACCCATGTCGTTCTGCAGAGGCATAGAAAAGGTCAAGTTTAGGAGGCAGTTACACCTTAAGAAACTTTGAATCCCTCATCGAGGCCATTCTGCCAGTTGGAATGGCATCTTACAATCAAATTGCCCTCCCTCTTAAAGGTAGGTCATGCCCTTTGGTATCAAACAGCACCAGGGGTTAAGTCCCAGTCTGTCACTCGCTGTGTGCCCTTGAGTAAGTAAATCCCTTAACTTCTCAGCCCTGGTTACCTTGTAAAATAAAGACACAAACAATGCAGTTCAGGGTTTCTGGGCAGCCCAGCTTAGGGGAATAACGCAGCTGAAGAGGACGGTTTCCTGCACATAGCCACACTGAATGAATGACGGGATGGTTATTATTTTGCTCAGCTTATCCTAGCAAGGTCTTACAAAAGCCCTGTCAGGAGGCAACTTGTTTTCAGAGTGACCCGGAATCACATCCAGGCAAATAAATGAATATTCCCGTCTTGACAGACTCACTTGGTGGGGGAGGCTGTAAGTTCCACTGGCTCATGCAAGGGCTGCCCCGCAAGACCCAAACCAAAGTGCACTTTCGTGCTTTCATGCTGACCAGCATTGAAAAAAACCCAGTTTTCCTTTTCCTTGATTTTCCCCCTTGAAACACCTATAGGCCTATACTTGGTGGTCTGTACAAAACACGCACATCCTTCTGCTGTGGGGGCGGCAAAGTCAAAGGGGGAGGAGGCCCAGGAGGAGGCAGTGTAGCCATTTCATAATGCAGCCAGACACGAATACCAGTACGCTATTTTCTATAGAACAATATATAAAATGATCCCCTTGTTAAATATCGTGGTCTCTTATTTTATGTATAAGCTTAAGTGATTTTCCTGAAGTCACACAGCTGCTGAAAGCTGGGATTTGCACCCTGCCTTCTAAGGCGGACTCTTTCCTCTTGCTCCAAAGCAATGGTACCTCTCCCTGTAATGAGAAAGTAGCCTGGCACCCAGTGCCAATTGCTTTGCTCTCTCAGCATGTAGATGCCAGAGCCTTTCCCGAGGCAAGACCTTGGCCCCCGTTATCTCAGAGTTTTCATCCTGTCTCTTCCTGGCCCCAGTCATCTCAGCCCAAGTTTTCCTCTCTCAGTATATCCTAGACATAAAATAATAATTCATGAGCGATGAAAGACATACACCCAATGGGAAATCATATTTTAGTGTCTAATTTTCCCCACATTAATTTTTTTAGTTGGGAATATTTGTGCAAGAAAAGCTACTTCCCTGTAGCAAAAATCCTCAGAAAAACAAAGCAATCACCCAGATATTTTTCCCTTCTCTTGTCCGAAGTTAAAGGTGGCCCACATACCAGGAGATCTGCCTCCTTCCTCAGATGGGCTGACTGTGTATGACTTGGGTGCGTTTTTCCCTCTCTAGGGCCCATCTTAGAGAAGGAGGGTAGATTTAATGACCTTGAAGGTCCCTTCCAGCTTTGAGGTGTTATAATTATATTCAAGTCCAACTATGAAAATTGCCAGCAGCATCTCAATGGATTGTAACGCACAGACGTCTCGTCTCGATACAACACAACACAGAGAAAAGGGCACTGGGTTTGGAGCCAGACCCAGGTTCCAGTTTTGGTTCTGCCACTTCCTAGTGGTGTGACCTGATCTCTCTGAGCCTCGATGTCATCCTAGGAAAATGGGTAGATATATGCCTTTGCTGTATTCTTCTTTCCTTTCTGTGTGTCTAAAGTACCACACAATAAATCAGAAGAAAGAGTGCGACTGTAATAAAACCCACTGCCCTGGGTTATTGTGAGGCCCAGCTGAGACAACGCTGCATGACAGTGTTCTGTCAACTCGTCGTACCGTCAGCACCTAAGACGATTCCTGACACGTGACACATGCAGGGTCAAAAAAAAAAAAGGCAATAAAATCCCCTAAGCTTTGCACCGTATAATTATGCTTTCCCCAGGAAACTATTAGCTAATTGGCCCACATGCAAATCTGTCCTCTATGGTTTACCTTTACTCAATACATGTACTCAGGGGTGAACTTCAAGAGTAATCCAGCCTGCAATGGTGTTCTGCCTAAAGTTTTAATCCCCCCCACCCCAAACAAGAAGGAAAAAAAAAATTAGACTGCAAACTTGGCCGCATATTTTAAGAGTTATAAAATGTTCACAACCTCTGACCAAGTCATACCACACATGGGAATTTATCTGAAGGAAAAACTCAACAGAAGAATAAACCTGTGTGCATGAAGACATTTTGGATAGCATTATCTATTTTAAAAACTGGTCAAAGGTAAATAGGGGAAGAACCGAGGAACTATTAAGAAAAAGATAGTCAGTCCACGTAATGGAAGATTCTGTGGACATCAGAAAGGACCAATACTGAGGCTAAGAAGCCACGTGGAAAAATACACAACATCACAGTAAGTAGAGAATAGAACATAAAATGGCATCTAAGCTGTGATTATATCTATGTAGAAATTATTTCTGCATACAGAGGAAGAGGAAAGAAAACAGAAAAGTGAAAAATTTATGAGATTACCTGACAACTCTTTCTTTTAAAATTTCCAGGCTAATGCTGTTTGTATAATAAACAATGTTAAAATAGAACAAACGAGGATTTGGTCCTTCGTGGAGCCCTCTAGTAGCTACAACATGATCACACAATCATCTTGTTGATTGTACATCCTATTAATGCTGAGATATACCGGATTAGGTTCCTAACCCAGGGAGAGAGGCTTCTTCCTGAGTAAAATGCCAATCCATTGTTTTAAGCTTTCCTTTCCTTTCTGTGCCTCATGTCTTGAATTATATTCAAGATCCCATATCCATGATCAGAATAAAGAAATTGAGCAATGTTGTTGGCTGGATTTCGGGAGGGGGTTGATTATGGAGCCTTGTAACCAGACTTTCTCATGGCCAAACTCACAAAAGGTGCCTGGGAGTTCTCCCTGCTCTCCAACCAGTGGTGACTGCTCAATAACTATGGCAACCATTATTTATTCTGTGAATTCAAGTGAAGATCGATACCTCCTGCCAGCTGGATCAACGCTAGGCCTGGAATTCCTTGAGGAATTCAGAGACACTCCTGTTAGAAGCCAAAGGCACCTTCTTTGTTGTTTTGAACAGCTACTGAATTTGTGGCTTCTTTACTTTTTCAAAAGGGCCGATTAGATAAAATTCAGTCTCCATGCAAACTACTGCCAGCAGCCAGCAAGGTTTTCAAATCACTAGGGAGTCACTAAGTGTCTATGAGCTTCCTGGTAATTTGGAATTCCTCAAAACCCCAATCACTGACATTTTAGTTTAAGGAACCCCCTTTCTTCTTGCAGCTTGGTAAACATGGCTGCAGAACCGATATTCAGAGTTCACAAATTCTGGGGGAAATCAGACATTTGAAATTTTCCCCTTCTTAGAGAATTATACACAGATGTTAGTTTAAGATCTTTGTCCGCCATTAAACAGAACAAGCTTCTCTGTATTTTTTGCATTTTGATCTACCTTATTTTTACCCAGTACTTCAGTATTTTAACTCAGCTTTATGTATTCAAAACTTTAAAATACAACTTATAGAATTGGTTAAGTAATGAATTTATGTGTCAGAAGCATAGTACATATAAATCAGAAAGAATTTGACTCACATAGTTCAAACTCCCACCGAAGACAAGAATCTCCAGTACAAGATATTACAGAGAATACCCTGCACCAGCTGGACTAGGCGTTCATTATTTCGCCTGATAATAAAATACAAGGGTGGGCAAAAGTAGGTTTACAGTTGTTCAGATAGAAAATAATGCAATAATTACTAAAAATAATACAAGAATAAACTCTGTGTTTTGTGTACTCACAACCTTACAATCCTTTGAATTAAGCAGGACAAAGATAATCTTTATTTGATAGATAAGGTAAGGCTCAGAGAGCTTAGTGACTTGCCCATGGTCAAAATTAACAGGTTGGTAATTTCTTTCACTCCAAGTTCAGAAATATTTCTACTACACCAGGCTGCCTTGAACATGACGTTAGAATGTCCCTCCTTGTTCTGAGATGACTCAGCTCCCTGTAATTCCCTCCTACTTTCTGTGTACCTAATTAACTAATTGATTAACGACTTCCTTTAACAAGTATTTATTGAGTACCTATTCTGTGCCACCCCATGTTATAGCCACCGGGGTTAAAGCAATGAACAGACAACAGATCACACTCCTAACCTGTGTGGTATTAGCATCTAAAGGCACTGTTGGATTCCTGTGCATTTTAGCTATCCACGCCGTAAATGTCTCCTCTAAGAGAGAGAGGAAGGGAGGCCAGGAAGATGAGCAGAGAGGAGGGAGAGTGAGGAGCAAGAGTGAAGGAATGAGAGACAGGGAGAGAGGAAAGGGAGAGAGACTGAGTGAAATAACAGAGCTACTGAGGCCTGTGCTCATGTTTTTCCATTCTTCATCGAATTAAAATCTACTCACTCTTAAATCACAGATCAAATATTTCTCGAAGGAGGCTTTTCCCTTTTACTCCTAGTCTAGATTCTTTTTTCTATTTTTTCTCTCTGAAGGCTGTACAGGTTGAAATCAGATATCTATGTGACTATTGCCTGCCTCCTCCTTTAAATGTCAGCTCTGTGGGGGCGGGGACCACGCCTGCCCACTGTGGTATCTCCAGCACCGAGCCTCCTGCACAGGGGAGACCCCGGAAGCAGAGAGACCAGGACCTACGTGGATTCACTCTCATGCTCACTCCAGGACATACAGTCATTGAGGACAACAGCCTGCACTCTTTTAATTTTTCTCTTCTTGCTATTGAGATTATATATGTGACTTAACCAATGGTTAACGCAATTCCATTGTACCCGCTTTTGCCCAAAATGTGCTAAAGTGTTCCACTGCCATGACCTTGCTATGCTGTTTCCTTGATTTGCAATGTCCTTCTTCTATATCTTCCTCTATATCTTGCCATATCTAGATATCACCTCCTTGGGAAGCCATTCACAAACAGTGCCTCGGTCTTTCTGCACCCCGAAGAGGCCAGCACTGAATCTGGACTTCCCCTGCACCGAATCTGCCTCTTTTAAGGACCTGAGCACTAACCACCATACATCAAGTTCCTTGCATCACAATCAGACATGACTTCCTCATAGGCTTTCTGACAGCAGGATGAATACATCCCTGGAGACGGGCACTGCACCTGACGGCCCCCAATATTTGTTTAATGAACGGGTACTTGTAAAATGGTAATTCCACATGAACTTTGGGGGGACTCCTTATTTATTAATCTTAATTAACTGCAACTACATATCACCTCATTAGTACCCTATCAGAAGCAAAGCATTTTTATTACTCTCTGTGAGGGATGCGGCACTGGCAAAAGGGAATGGTTAGGGCAGATGAACGGGGGACCTAAAAGCATTTAACCACAACTGTGGGGAACTCCCTTTTACTGTAGGGAAGGACAACGATCTGAAAGAAACCATTTCCTGCCCCACCTCACCACCCAGTTTTTCACAAAGCGAGAGGTGGAGGAAGAAGAAAAAAAGAATTAGAAAAAAAAGCCATGTTTTTGCAAACTATCTGTGCTGTCCAGATGCTTAATTTTCCTGGAAGCAAGACTGGTCGGCCTTCTAAGACCCTGTTTCCTTTTCGTGAGTTCTCTGTGGTTT
>CM052540.1:24564440-24645302 GCA_028533065.1 Trachops cirrhosus
TCACTGTCCTAGGAAGAGCTGAATGGTTTTGAAGTTGAGCGGAAGCACTTTATTTGAGAGGCAGCCTTTGAACCCATTTCATTACAGTCCTGCTGGAGCAGTATGCTTGTGCCTTAAATGTGCTTATTTTCTTCAGGTGCACCCGGTTTGAAAGTCTTTTAAATAGAATCCATACCCTTAGAGACCGCCTTTATTTTTGTTTCATTAATGACTCCCTTGGAAGTCTCTGGCAGCTCTTATCAAAAAGAAGGAAGTTTCACCCTGGCCAAGTGGCTCAGTTGGTTGGAGCATCATCCCTTACACCAAAAGGTTGCAAGTTCAATTCCCAGTCAGGATGTGTACAGGAGGCGACCAATCGATGCTTCTCTCTCACATCAATATTTCTCTTTCTCTCAAATCAATAAATATATATCTTTGGGTGAGGATTTAAAAAAAAAAGAAGAGGAATTGAGTTACTCAACCAGGACCAAAGACCCAGAGGAAGTGAGGTTCCACTTGGAATACTGAGGGAACAAGTTGGTCTGTGATTCCTCCTCTAGCACATGCCATTTAACTTTCTTCGCCTCCATGTAAATCATTCATTGATGAACCAGCCTAGCCTCTTAAGGTACTTAGATCTCACAAGGCTGTGCTTCGGTCTGATGAAAGGAATAGGTGAGCCCTGAGTCTGGCTAGCCTCCTCTGCAGCCGCCACCCGCTGTCACTGCCTCCCCAGGCCCCAGTCTGGCCGCGAAAGATGAGTTCAAACTGGGAACTCTGAGAGCATCAAGGCACAAAGGGAGCTCGGGCCTTGGGCCCTGGAGCAGCCACGGGGAGACGGCATCTCCTCTCTTACCCGACATGCCTTTCTAGTTCTTGCTCTCTTTCATGCTCTCCCTCTTTCTCTCTCTGGTTCTCTCTCATTCCATCTTGGGACCCTTTATCTCCCAAAAGATAGAAAGGGGGAGACATGTAGGGAGAGAATGGTATAATATAGAAGTTGAATATATTTTATGCTTCTCTTTCTAAACTTTTTAAAATTAATGAGTTGAGCCATTTCTGCTGTTTATAAATTTTCTTCAGTCCTCTGCCAAAGCTGTTAAATACAGTTGTAAATAAATAAGTGAATAAGTAAATAAATATGTGTTTTACGTGTGCGTAATTCTTTGGTTTTGCTTGGGGCCAATGGCCAAGGACTGGGGAGAGGGCAGACTTGCCCCTCCACCCCACAGGAACAGGCTGGGTAAAGTCATCTCCCTTTGAAACCCCATGTGAAAATCACCCTGAAGCAGCGGGTTCGACTGTCAGCAGAGTGCCTGCGGAAATTCAGATTTTCCTATATTGGGCCTGCTGCCAATGGTAACCCCACAGGAGTCCTCTTTCCTGGAGGTTCATGACGGTAAGTTGCAGATACACATCGCCTGTTTAAGCTGGTTAAACATAGCAGATTTCAGAAAAGTGGCAATCAGTTTCCTCATTCTCTGGCGTGTGTGACAGCCAAAGCCACAATCCACCTTAACACAGAAAAGGAGAGGAAGGGGGCGTGGTCACTTCGGGTGACCGCAGGGCGGTGCTTACCTGTGATCATGCTCAGTGCTGACAGGCATGCTAAGGCTTGGATATCAAGGTTCAGGCTCTTCAAACTTAAGGAAAAGTCTTTAATGGAGTCGAGCCACTCCCCAAATCCACGAAGGCACTGAAGTCGGTGCAGGACAAGTCCATTGCAGAACACAAACTTATCTTCAGCAGTGTTTGACCTATAGGAGAAAAATCATGGGGGTGGAGAGTAGAGACACATTAAATAGGTCTATTTGGTCTGGCAATGGGAAAATATCATAACACACAGGGACCCGGATAGCCATGGGGCAGTGTTCAGAACCCAGTGTGGTGCCATCACACCTGCTGGAACACCCCTGATGACAAGACTGCGCTCCTGGGATAAACAACCACGGCCCCGTGTCTATGCTAACTTCCTTGGTGAGCACCACACACTGTCACAGACTCACCCTGGGACACGACACTGAGAAGCAGACGCTCCTGAACTATGGACGTGAAGCTCAGTGCACCGCCTCTCTCTGCAGTGAACCAAGGCGGTTCCCTCGTTTCCTTAAATGTCAAAAACTGATAAGCTGGGAGGCAAGATACTATGATTCCATTGCACAGACTCTGAAACCACCAAGCCCCTGCAAGTGCTGGAAGTCGATCACTAACTAAAAAGTGGCTCAAAATTTAAAAAGCCCTTATTTTGTGTTACCTCCTTTGCTTTTAACAGTGGGGCTGTGGAGGGCTTTTTCTAAATCTGTGCTGATAATGTATATTATGTCCATAAACACCCCGTACTTCTCTCATGAAAGGCAGCCTGGAACTTCTAGGTGGACATCACCTCTCAGCCAGGGGGCGGGTTGCGTGCTCCTTTACTTTCTCTAAGTTTCCTTTTCCTTATGTATGAAGCAGGAGTTCTAACTGCCACTTCCTAAGATTGTTGTGGGCATTCAATCAAATAAATACAGGATCTGAAAGCCCAGGCATAGTGCCTGGTACACAAGAGGAGTATTAGGTGTAATCGATCCTGAATTCTATGGGATCCTAACCTGAATCTTAGCCTTCCTTTAAGTTTCAAATCTCTATCCACATAGTTATCTCTTTCAGTCTACTGCACTAAGAACTTAATATCTCTCTAACTGTGCCTCTTGGATGAATAGCTTCATTCATTCATTCCCTCGTCTAGTATTTCCTGAGCACCATGTACATGCCATTCCTGGAGCCAGGCACTGGGGAAAACTTGGTGAATAGAGCACATATAGCATAGTGCCTGCCCGCATGGAGCTAATAATTCATCCTTTGCTGCCTGCCTAACAGATGATAGTCACATCGCTGGTTTGGCTCCTGCGTACACCAGATTAGCTGTAAGGGTGCCAATTACTGGCCCTCTAGCTGCAATTCCACCTCTGTTTCCTCCACAGAGGTGCACAAGGACGGAATGGCTTGATCTCAGAGTTTACAACCTGGACCTCAGACCACTGGCATCAGAATCACTGGAGCAGAAGGTAAAATGCAGATTTCTGGACTTCCTCTAAGAGAGCTCCAAACGAAAATAGCTGGGGAATGACGCATGGGAATCAGCACTTTACACAAGAAATTCTGGTAACACAGTATGAAATCGTGGGGAGGGGGCAGTTAAGGAAGGAAATAAGAGGAGAGGGGACTTTTTTCCTATAATATTTGGTGAAATGTTGGTACCATCTCCTAAAAATACATAACTGTGAGAAAGCAAGGAACATTGAATTTAAAATGCTACAGGTGGACTTGATGAGATGGGCCAAGATCCCAGGTTCCAGCTTTTGGGAAAAGAACTTCCACTTTCTGTTTGGCATCATTGAGTATGACAGGCTGAACCAAGTCTTTTGATCCAGGAGCTATTCTCTTGGAGTAAACACTGGGGGTTGAGAAGCTGTGGGAACTCTTTACAGCCACATCTGGTGCACTAGAACACTGACTTGTAAATAGAAACCCGTGAGGTGAATGCAATGTTCAAAATAAACACTTGCTCCCAGGAAATACCTTGTGCACCATGCGACTCTTTCTAGAATCACAGAATGCTAGAGTTACAAGGAGCTTCAAAGGTCACCAAATCCAACCTCCTCAATTTACAGGGAAAGAAACTGAACTTCCGATGAGGCAAGTAACCTGCTCAGGGTCTCACAGCAGGTCTGCAGTAGTCCTGGCTTCCAGTCCAATGCAGTACCCACTACTCAGTTTTTAAAAAAATTTTTTTTTATTTTAGAGAAGGAGAGAGAGCGTCGACCTGCCATTCCACAGTTGACTGTGCTCTGATCAGAGATCAAACTCGCAGCCTTGGCATGTCAGGGAGGTGCTCTAATCAACTGAGCTACCCTGCCAGGGCCCCCACTACTCAGTTTTTTAAAGTGCTGATCATATTTTATATTTCCTTCTTGAGCAAACTTCTCTCTGATGACTCATCTGCAAACACAGCAGGTTTCAAACTTCTTCAAAGGAAGGAGGGGACTGAAGGAAGATAAAATAATAGCAATTACCTGATGGAAAGTCTGAGAACAAACAGCTCCAAAAAGGCTGATTCTATAAGTAATGTCTGATCTTCTTTGGGGAGATCAGTGAATCCGGGGATCTTTTCTGCCCAGCTTCTGGATACGTCAATGGAGGCTGTCAGAAGGTCGTAGAACTGTTGTACGTGCTCAGCATCTGTGCCCGCGGCGGCCTGGTCAGTGGGACAGTACTAGAAAGCAAACCGCAGACAGCAGCGTTATCTCAACTCAATGGGGATGACGGCACATTTGCTAATGGGCCCTTCCAAGACTGTCTGTGCCTGAATCTTTACGTTTAGGTCCCACAGTTTACAAAGCCCTTTCGCATTCACAGTCTCTGATTCTTACAATGGCCCACGATGTAGAGTGAATTTTGTTATCACTTGAGGGACAAAGAAATGTGTGGAAGTCCCATCAGTGCAGTGGTTTTCAATCTTGACGACTGCCATCGCCTGGGGAGCTTTAAAAAAAACACTCATGTCTTTGTCATCACCACGGAGATTCTAATTTAACTGGTCTGGGTTGAAGACTGGTCGTGGGGACTTTTAAAAACTCCCCAGATGATTCCAAAGGGCAGCCAGTGTTGAGAAGCAACACCTCAGGGATTTGTGTCCGCGTGAGCTGCCAGGATCTACTGATTCCACTAAAGCACAGCTGTCTCCAAACAAGATGCTTAATCAACCCATGGTTCTCCAAGTGTGGTCCCTGCACCAGCAGCATCAGCAACACCAGGGAATGTACTAGAAAGGAACATCTCAAGCCCTGCCCCACACCTACAAAATTGGAAACTCTGAGAGTAGGCCCAAGAAACTGTATTATCAAGACCTCCCGGTGATTCTCATGCACACTGAAGTTTGGGAATGACAGAGTGAATGAATAGGAGGAGAGAATGATTTTTGCTTGTCATAGATGAATTTCTGTGAGAGACAAAACAAACCAGGAAGAGGATGGGGGAAGAGTGTCCCCTTGGCAGGGCCCAGGGAGCTGTGCACCATCAGACTCAGGACTTGTGGCTACTTAAATTAATGAAAATTAAATTAAAAATTCAGTTCCTCAATCACACTAGACATATTTCAAGCTTAATAGCCACATGTAGTGTAGAGAGCATTTCTATCACTGCAGAACATTCTATTGGACAGAATCGATTGAGAGGGTCCCCGGAGAAGAAAGATACAAACAGGAATAAAGTCTCTCCCCAGCTTTTGGATATTCTGGTAGAGTCAGGGTTTTGCCTGAATCACAGGAAGAAAATCTTTCCTGCTTCAGGCAGAAAGACTGAGACAGCAAGGTAGTAGTGAAGAGACAGGCAACAGCACAGACAGATCTTCAGAAACACTCCTGCAAATACGAACATCATTTCCCTCACACAAAGAGCTGCATGTGCTTTCACATTCCTTATCTCCTGGGGTATGAATTTTAATTCCTATTTTACAACTGAGGTAACTGAGGCTTGGAGCAGCTCTGGGGGCTAAGAGACTTTCCCGAGTTATGTAACCAACAGCGGTACAGCCAAGACTTAAACGTGGCCTGTGGTTTCCAGTCCTACCCCTCCTGGCTATTAATAACATCTGATGTCATTAGCTGGTAGCCTGTGGTATAGTTTTACAAAAGCATTTTACTTCGCTCTAATTGGAGGTCTCCAGATATGTATTCACTTGGCCCCATGTTTTGTCAGCAGCACAGTGACTGGCACGTGATTAACCCTCAATCAGAAGTTGTTGAACATTGTTCTATGAAAGAAGAGGCGAGAGAGTGCCTAGGTTTGCTACAGTGCCCTAACCTGACTGGAGAGGAAACAGCCAATAAGCAGCCAGATCCTTATTGGAGACCTACTTAGGTAGGAGGAAATGAGGCACTCGTCTTAATTGGGTCTTTTTTTTTTGCTTTGTGCTTTCCCAAGAGGCATCATAAAATAACAAAAGAAGCATCAGACAAGGAGGCCAGCTACTTTAATCCTAGATTTGTCCAGTCCCTTATCTGTGAAATAATGTAGCTCTGCTGCTTTAGTTATCTGGGGTGAATGACTTCACTTTTCTGAGCTTTAGTTTCCTCCTATGTGAAGCTGGGACAATACCTTCCCCAGTATTTATTTATTTATCTTTAGAGGGGAAGGGAAGGAGAGAGGGAGATAAATATTAATGTATGGTTGCCTCTCATGGGTCCCCTGCTGGGAACTGGCCTGCAACCCAGGCATGTGCCCTGACTGGGAATCGAACCTCAATTTTTTGGTTCGCAGGCCTGAGTTCAATCCACTGAGCTAGACCAGCCAGAGCCCCTTCCCCGGTATTTTTTTGCGATGATTAAATGTGATAATATATGCGAAGGGCCTGACACAGAGAACATGTTTCCCCAATGACAGTGATGATACTGATAACAGTTGTGATGCTTGAAACTCTCACTGTCCCTCAGTCTCTATATTTATGAGAAGGGGGAGGAATGTTTCTACTTTTCAGCCCTAACTTTCTAGGATCCTATAACACCAGGTCCAGTTCAAACCCCTGGGTCCTCTGTTCCCAAAAATCCCACCCAGGGCCCAGATTCTAAGAAGCCCTGGATGATTCTGTGATATAATGGAGCAAAGTCCCATGCTTAGTTAAGGATGTCAGTCCGGTCCTGGTGTCACCTTCTTGCCGCCTCTTTTCAGTGTGTGCACACTATTAACTGGAGAGTAGAAAAGGGGGATTTTACTTTACTTTTTTTACTTTCTCCTCTGATATGAATCTAATTCCATATACTCTCAAAGGCAGGCTGAAAATCAGGGCAAAAACACCTTTCGAAAGCTGCCAGCACTACATGTGAAGCTTCCAATGAGTAGTGACAGGGAGTAGAGGCAGCAGGTCACGGGCCCTCCTCCAGGCTCCAGGCGCTGACTTGCTGTGCAGCCCTCGACAAGCCACTTAGTTCTCTAAGTAGGAAGTAGGAAGTGACTGCAGGAAGTAGGAAGTGACTGCAGGAGCTGATCCCTAGGATTTCTTCTGGCTCATGCATTCAGCTATCTTTCTGTTATTGATTTCTAGTTTAAGTCCATTATGGTTTGACAGCAGACACTGTATGATTTCCACTTTCAAAAGTTTGCTAGGGTGTGTAGCATGGCCCAGACTGTCAGCAATCCTGGTGATGCTCCATGTGACCGCTCTTGCATGCAATGATTCTAAATGTGGCTCATCACACAAGGTATGATGTTGTTTCCTAGAATTTGACCTTGATTCAGCATTATTTTGTTTTAAAATAGTGCATGTTACATGGAGGGAAAAAGACTAAAGGATGTAAACTTTTCCCCTGGGAATGGGACCTAGCGGCTCCCTTCTGCACTGACTTCCCTGAAACCATGGCTCACAACTCAATAATCTCTCTGCTTCTAATATGTGCTCACCATACTCCAGAGCACTTAGCTTTCACCCAGGGTCCTCTGTAGGCCTCCACCCCTGCTGGGCTCACATTTCATGCATCCTGCACACCGGGGAATGCCGTCCCTGCCTGCTCTGCGTGTTCTGTTTTCTCTGATGAAGCCCAGCAAGGAGGAGAAAGCCAGCAGGCCTGGCATGCCAGGCTCCAGCCAGACTCTCGGGGCTTCACCTGAGGTGATTCTAGTCCATGTTCCAGTATTCTGGAGCCAGATTAGACACATCCTGAGCCACCAGTAACTTGGGGGTGAATCGAGGGTCAGCTCGAGGGTCAGCACCCAATGCTGAGGGAAAAGACAAACCAAGTATCCCCTCTACTTGAATGTAAGATTTAAAGAAACACAACAATTAAACAAATAAAAACTATATTAAATGTTGCAAAAAATAAATATAACAAAATATTTTAGGTCCTTTCTGTGCCTGGCCTAGCACTTTATAAAAACCTCACCTAAGAATATTGGACCTAGAGTTGGAAGAAACAGCCCCCCATCTCTGCTTGCGTGCTCCACTATGCTACTCTTTCAGGGCTAGGCAGGTTTGGGGTTCACCAAACAGAATCTGGAAATATTTGTTTATTGATCATTCCAATCAAACTTAGGCCAAATAGAGAAAGACTTTAGAAATGAATTTTTTTTCCTGTTTATGCTAACTTTTCATTCTAGCTTTCATGGATAATTGATCCATCAAAAATCTGACTTTCAGTCAAAGACACAGTGTTACATTTATGGACACCCAATGTCTAATGGTGATTTCACCAAAGCACCTAGAATGAGAATCTGGAGCTACAAACAACCGTGAAAGTTATTTAAACTGAAATGAGCCTACACATTTCATATGGCTCATATGGCTTTCAATAAGATGGCTATACAGGTCAGATTTCAGGCAGAGCCCAGGCCTAAAATGCATTATTAGAATGGGAACACCAGCCCTAAAAAAATTTAGCAATGTGATACTTTCATTGCAGCATGGAATCTGGTATTTACTCTGTCTCACTTGTCAGTCCAGGCTAAACATGTAAAATACCCTCAGAACATTTTATCTGTCCTTACAATGCTACTTTTCACTGCATCTTTATATGTTTTTAGATGTGATCATCCTGTAAGCCAAACTATGTATACGTATTCTTAGGTTCCTATACTTTAAAAAGTGACACTTTAAAAATTGGCAGTGAATGTATTTTTCCCCATATATATTCTTTTCTTACCTAATTAACTCCCCTTAAAAACAAACCCAGAAGCAAACAAACAAACCCCTCCTCCTCTCACCAACGGCATCACTGCAGTTACTGGTTTACCTTCTCTTTCCTTCATGGCAGGTAAGCTCTATGAGGGTGGGTGCTTTTCTCATTCAACAATGTGCCCCTTGCTCTAGAACAGTGCCTGACACCCAGGAGCCATTCCATATATACTTATTAAATGAACTAATTGCTTTCTTGAAAATCTATACCCCTACTGCTCATTCCTTGTCAGTCCAAGAAAAGCTGGGAAATAGGAGATACAAAGTAAAATTGAATTGTTCTTATTAAAGTATATTGATGGTTCTTAAATTTTAGTGTGCTGATCATCTGAGGTGCTTGTAAAAACAGTGATTCCTGCCTGCCTTCTCCCTTCCCCCAATTCTGATACAGTAGGCCTGGGCGTGGCCAGGGAAATCTGCATTTTAAGCAACCACCCCAGCTCTTTCTGATAGGGGCAGTCTGGGCGCCACACTTTGGGAAATGCTGACCGGTACCCGCAGTGGAGTTACAGCAGGCATACGGATCAGAGAGTCAGGCGATGAGAAGGCTGGAAGGGTCGCGGGCGTGCACTTAGTCCAATCTCCTCACCATTCACAGGAGGAAACGGGCTCTCAGAGGGGCAGGAACCGGCCTGGAATCATCTAATGAGCTGGTGGCCGTTTCAGAGGAGCCTCACGAAATCACTGTCCGCAGAGTTTCCATGCTGTTTACTTTGTAGGTCTGACACGTGTTGGCCATGCTATTTCTCAAGCTATCTTGTTAACATACTTAGATGCCATTTGCTGGTGCCTGGTTTTATCTAAGCAGTGTCTCTTGTATTTGGCGTCTGTTACTACACTGAGTGACACCAATTACCAGAAGACATCCTGGTTTGCTGAAAAATACTTGAAATGACCAACTAATGAGGAGGTTAAGTTTATTTTCTCATTAGTAATTATGCAGGCTCTGAAACCAAGCCCAGTATCTATATATACTTGTATTGCTAAATTAAAAGCAACTGTGGGGCAGGGAATAGCAACATTGTAAGGAGAAACAAATCAAATGTGACATGTTTTGACTGCACTGATATACAATGATCTGAGCTCAGTTTTGAAGGAGAGGAGTTTGGCCCAAAGGAAACATGAAGGTCCCAGAGCCAGGAACGCTTCACAAAGCGAGCACTCTCTTTCTGGCCTCAGAAACATTCATTCCCTCTGTGACTTGGAACACAACTCTTCCATCTCCTTTTCCCACCAAGGAGGGAAACGGCTCACTACCTTAAAGGCACATATGCCGATACAGGAGGATTGGAACGTACATACATGTCTGGCAAACATGTCGTCATTTCTCTATTTGCCTGCTTCACGGAGGGAAGCTAGTACCTTTTATAAATTGTTTCCATCAAATCAACTGTCTGACTCAAACCTGACAGGGCAAATTCTTCTTTAAAATGTAATAAATTATGGGTATACACCATTGCCGTTAATGGGCAGGAACAAATGAAGAGACTGTCATTTTTTACTTTATCCACTTCTAAATGGTTTCCCTTTTCAGTGGGTATTTGTTAATATTATTGAAGTTTTTTAAAAATCTAGTTAAATTGTCATAAAATAGAAGTGGCAGCATGGTGAAATAGAAACATATTCAAATGCCCTGAATGATGAAATTTAGATCTAGGCTGAGCTCTGCCACTGACCTTGGATAAGTCACTTAACCCCTAGAAGCCTTTATTTATTCCTCTGAAAATTGGTTGGATCAGATGATCTCAAAGTTGCCTCCAGTTGTATACATTTATAAATAGAAAACTTTAAGGAGAAGGTATTATGAAAATTGAGTTTCAATGAATGACATTCTTAAAAAAATTACTAAAGCCATAAATTACATCACAGAGAGCTGGGGCTTAAGTACTAGGTGCTCAATAAATTCATCTTGCTTCATTCATTTTGTGCTTTTTTTTTAGAGAACAAAGCAAGTTCAATCTTATTAAATAACAAGTTACTTAAAAAGTATATGTATATGTGTATATTTTCATTTGCATTTGGGGAATCATAAAATCTTAGAGCTGGAAGGAATTTAATATTATTCAAAATAGCCTCTCTGCTAATGAGAAATCCTGTTACATGTTCTCTTTAGTTCCTTTTATTGATGATCACAGCATCTACAGAAGCTCTTATAGCTAAGAGAGCTCATTCTTGTCTTCAGGGTGAGCTGAAACAGGCCCCCTCCTTCCTCCAGATCTGTCCTTGAGAGCCACAGTCCTCTTTGCCACAGGGCAAAAGGGTGGCCCAATCCTGCCAAACCTTTTCCCTTCCTGCCTACCTATGGTCATTTCCTCCCATCGTCCCTTACAAGTTTCCAGAAACAGTATGTCCACATCCCTCTTGAACCCAGCTTAGAATTGGACTCAACCCTGACATGTGGTCTGATAGATAGGACAGAGTCCATGGGACCATCCCCAACTTGGTTTTGGTACCATACTCCTGCCGCTCAAGGTAATTTAGCATCTCTCTCTTCCACCACATGTCACATATCCTCTGATGCTTCATTGCAAGTGTGTATGGAATAGACTCCCAAGATGTTCTTAACATGGACTACTGACAGGCCAAGGCCCTCCCATGTTTTTAAATTCTAAATGCTTAGCTTCACATTTATTTTTGTTAACTTCCTCCACGCTGGTTTCAGCTCATCCTGTTCCAACCTGTCGAAATCACTCTGATTGTTGATACTGACATCCATCATATTAGCAATCCCTCCCAGCTTCCTGTCATCTGCAAATGTGATCAGCATGCCTTCTCTGCCTTCATCCAAGTTTTTGATAAAAACTCAAAGTTAATTGATTTGGGTCCAATTTTTGATAATGTTGTAAAGCCATCGAAAAGCAAGAGAATCCAAGCTATGAGGTTCAACCTGATTCCAAAACAATGCAATTAAAATAAATATGCTTTACAAAATTGAGCCAGGTCCCAAAGGTAGATCAATGTGACCCATACTCTGTCATGGTCAATCTGCTATTTTGGACAAAGCTAACAATTAAATTGGATAAATGTTTGTTGATGAAGATGATGAGTCTAGTCTAACACAATGAATGGTACAGAGGCAAGCAACCACACTGGATAGATTTCTCGGTGTGGAGACAGTTCCCATCTGGGACAACTTGAAGTGCTGGGGAGGATTTGCCACTGAATAACTGAGTGGTCCATGTGGACCAATAATTGAATAATTTGGGGCCAAAAATCACTTTTTGAGCCTCAATTCTCTGGTCAGACCACCAAAAGTGATTTCAAATATCCTGGAAGAATGGCAGATTGTGTTGGGTAGTCTTGGAGTGGGCAATGCCAGAAAGCTTCATTAAGTCAGAAAAATTGCCTGAGGGGAGGGCAAAATTCCTTCAGGGAGAAGGTCTTTATTCCCAGCACCTTCTCACACTGAAACCAGAGAGGTAGTCAAGTTTGGTATTTAGGAGCACAGACTTTGGGGCCAAATACACTTGGCTTCTAATTCTATCTCTGATGCACATTAGCTTTATGATCTTGGGCATTCATTCTGTCTTTTAGCCTTTCTCAGTTTTAATCTCCACGTCTTTGAAACGGGGATCATAACACTTACCTTAAAGGTATTGCTACATGGCACCTGACATGTGAAATGTACATACTCATTAGAACATTCAACAAATGGTGAATGAGGTTTGGTCACAGAGATGACATACAGGGAGGGCACTGTGCTAAAGATTTGATGTCATCTTACCTCATCTTCACAAACCCCAGGAAGTAGATATTATACCTATTATACCATAACATGAATGAGGAAACTGAGATACTAAAAGATTTAAGCAGATGCTCAAGGTTATCCAGCTACTAAATGATGTTTCTGAGATTTTAATCTAGTGGCCTGCATGGTTCCAAAGCCCAAGGCCCTAACCACTCCATTATTATGCTAGACTATTATTTGAGATTTGACTTTAGGCAAGAGATGCTACTTGTAATCAGAATAAGAGTCCTCAACCTTTGGTGCTAAAGATCTATCATGCTTCTCCTACAAAGTCTTGTGATCAAGTGATGAAAAGAGGCTTCACAGCCCATAATAAGTGTAGGGATGGGGAAAGGAGGATTGAAGTGGATGTACCAATCACAACACTGTAACCTAAAAGGACACATAACAGGCACACTCATACCCTTTTCCACCTGTTCAACTGCAAGTTTGAAATACTGATTAGACCTGGGGAGGAAAATCTGGTAGTAGCTGCCAAACCAGACCAACCAACTGGGGATCCCTAGAGTGATATCTCTCTGATCTGTGTGCAAATTGTGTTTCTAAGTTTTCTTGTCTTAGAGTGAGGGTAGCTATCCCTACAGGTCATGGTTCTTTAAATGGTTAAATGAGACAATGTACCGCAATGTCTAGCGTGTAGAAATTGCCCAATAATTGCAATCTTTTTTATTCCTTTCCCTCTCTGGCGAGACCCTGTCTTACTAGAAGTTTGCTTTCCCGAATCTTTTCAAAACCTGCCTTAGGGTAATGTTTACACATTTGCTTAGAAAATCCTTTTTTGTGGTTCTTCTCTTTGTTATCTAAATTTCTGGCAATTTGCAGAATTCAGGCTGATGACAGTTTACTATATCTCATATGAAATTAAAATGTCAATACATTTTTGTTGACTTAAATAACAACATTGGTAATCATTTATGACTTTCAAATGTTTTCTCAACCATCCTTCCTGTGTGACTGACGATCAGAACGTACCTCTGAGGTTAAACATTGAAATCATCTCCCCTGTAGGGATGAGAAAGCCAAGAGCAGGAGCCAGGTGACACAGGTAGGAAGCAGCACATGCAGCATTCCATCCCAGTCCTCCTGATGTCAAGGCCAGAGCTTGCTCCTCTCCATCAATGGTCTAATCCCTCTGAATAAGCAGCTGGTCAATCAATGCTGATGAAATTGGGTAAACTCCTTAAGGATAGCTTAAAGCTCACCCAGAGGGTTTGATCATAATATGAAAAAAAAAAGTAGTCACTTTGTCTAAGCCATAAAAGAAATCTACAAATTGTATTTCACCTGCACAGATTTTCATTGGCACGACCACCAGGAACCCTGCAACAATAGGTATGACAGGTGCAGCTCTGTCAGGGCCATTTGTTAAGGCGTTCAGGGATCCAATAAGGCAAAATTATTTGGTGCAACGGAAAAATTATTTGGTGCAATGGATGCCCTGGAATTGCTAAATGAAGTCAGACATATACAAAAGGTATGAAAACTGTTTAGCACAGAGGTGGGCACAAAGTCATTCAGTCAACTCTTATTACTAGTATCACGAGTAGAGACCCTGATCATTCATTCGAAAGCAGGACATCAGAAAACTTACTCTGGAATAATCAAGATCTCTGGGCGTTGAGTCTGTTAGAGCTCGGACAAGGGCGTTCATCATACAGAGTGGCGGAGAAGGTGGAGAGGGCTGAGAAGGTTCCTGCTGTAATGGGCTCTTTGGTTTTGAAGGCAGCCGACCTCTCCTCCCCTTTAGACTATCTGTACGGACCACTGGTGCGGAGAGAAAGAGAGAAAAGATGTCTTCAAAGATACTCATGAATAGCCATAAATCGCAACAAGAAATAAAAAGCACTCCACTGTTGAGCAATCATTAATAGACCAACCATTTGAAAGTGGCAGTAAGTTTGGAATAATATTCACACAACCACTTAATGAGAGTTGAAACAAGCAGCATAAAAGCCACCCATACTTGCTTTTGGTAATGAATTAGCCCTGAAAGTCTCCTTCTTAAATAGAACAAAGATGTGTGTACACAAGCTCTCTATTGATTTTGAGAAATTAGAATAAATAGTCCTCAGCTATTTTTAAATGTAAACATACACTATAAAAACGAAATGTTGGAAGGAAAGGAGAACAAGGAAAATTCACTATCCCAACATAAATGTTAATGTTTTTTTTTTCAGTGATATCTGAGAATACACCTATGCAAGTTTGATAAAAAGTATTATATCCATACCTTCTTTAACCATTCCGACACTGAGACACTTCTGAAATCGACAGTACTGACATCGGTTTCGACGTCTCTTGTCTACGGGGCAGTTTTTATTTGCCAGGCAAACATATTTTGCATTTTTCTGCACCGTTCTCTGAGAAAATACAATACAGGGATAGTCAACTAATAGTTTCTGGAAAGAGGTAGAACCTGACAAGATGTATTTTAATTACAATGTGAAAAGCGACAGTGCAATTCGTATAATTAGATAAATTTAATTTCCTAACACGCTAGCCTGCAGGAAAAACAATTTTATTAGTGTTAGCTGCTGACAATGAAAATCATCTCGGATTGTTCTGAAGCAAGTCTCAGGAGACATCCAAGTCTGAATGATAAAATCATATCTGAAATTACCAGGTCAACACATCATACCTTGGAGGATTAGATTATCTCCACTTTTAATATCCCTTTGGGAACAATTTTCTACTTGTTCTACTCCTCTGATTATTGCTGACCTTATTAAAATAAAATAAAAATTATCTGGGATGTACTTTGCTGGCTGTCACTTTTGTAAGTCAAATATCAGTAACTGGCTTTGTTCTCCAATAGAGATGAAATCAGAAAAAGCACACATCAGGATTTGTCTAGTTAAAAATATATAGAAAATAATGTTTTAAGGCAAAAAAATCACTTAATCAGCCCATGTAGTTGATTTTACTCATAAAAGAATAGAGATGGTAAATGGCTATTTTTGATATTTAAAATCAAAATCTTAAAATTGGACACTAAAAACCACTATCACATCAAAAAAAGAGAGAGAGAGAAAGAAAGGATTATGAGAGCCATACATTTTCAGTGAAAATTCCCATTAATATAGGTTATTTCATAAATGACTAGAGGCATAGACATCAAAATAGCCATACTGTAAAAGACACCTCATAAAACTTGGATATAAAATAATGTTGTATTCTTCAGAATCACATATAATTTCAAAATGACACATGGAGAAATAACTGAGCAAAATTTTATGCTTCAAATATAAGAGAGGTTTGATTTTTTTAAAACTTAAAAACATTTGTGCAAATAAATGTATGTATTTACCATTTAGGATGAAATCATTCAGAAATTACCTGAATCTATACAACTCCAAATATAGCAGAAAGTTGGAACTTATTTGATAAGCCTAAAAAAAAAGAAATCCAGGTAATTTGGGGTTGGTGAACTATTTCTTGCCCCAAATTCTAGACTAGTTTTCAAGCTTTACTTTCAGCCATCCTCATCTCCCATTTATCAGTATTCATCCTATCACCTTTTCATTTCACTTTAGGAGATCATTGCTCAGCTGCTTAAATAAAACTAAAATTTCACAAAATCAGATACATCTTCCCTGCATTCGTAGGTCATTGTAGTTTGAAATGCAGAATTCCAAAACATAAACATGCTTCTGAGTTTCTGGCACTTAAATTATCAGCAGTCTCTAAGAGTAGGAGACTTCTGTTTCCTGAATGAAGCTCTCTTTCACCGAACATGCAGTAATTTCTGAAACTGTATTTCTTGTCCTCAAGGCCACATGCCAATTTGAGTGCTGGTGGCATTTTGCTTCAGGTATACATTTCCCTGATAACCTGAAAGCTTTCCCACGCTTGTGTGTGGCCAGGCAGTGTAAGGACAGGGAGAGATCGTTACCGTTCAATCACTGAATTCCATCATTAACTGCATTTCATGTCACATTTTTTTAAAAATTCAATTTAATGGTAGAAAGCCACTGGGTAAAACCTGCTCCCATACCCTTAATTAACAGATCTGTGGGGTGGTTCTCTCCATCCTACTGCCCGCCCTTTCAAATATAGATTTGTTTTCGAGGCATTGCTGCAGAACAGGAACGCTGTTGGGGAAGGAACACTTAATTGACATTTCTAGATCAGGAATGTATTACCGTTCCTGTATTTTTGTCAATTCTCAATTATTCAGGGATGGTTATATTTGAAGTTACTTGCCCATCTCTTAATTGTTTTTAAATCCCCCCCTTTTGGCTGTCTGTTTCACTGCCCTTCAGCATTTCCACTAAAATTACGTAAAAATCAATCTGTGAAAGGAATGCACTTCTTTGAAAGTAACCCTGGTGAAGCTTGAGTAGTTAAGAATAAAAAAATGGCTAACCTCAGGGTTCTACATTTAAAACGTCATAATCCTATGCATACCTTCTATATGGCACTTACATTACAAAGTCTTCCCACAGCATTTCCTCACTTTTCTGCAGAATTTAATTCATCACATGATTTCTATCCCCAGATCAAAAATAATGGTTGCTTGTTGGTATGTATACCAATCCAGAAACATGTGAATTTTTACAAATATTTTGTAGTTTGCTCTTATAATGAACTATTGTTTTACAGCCCTTTATCATTATAAAGTGCTTTCATAATCGTTTTATTTCATTTAATATGCACAGCCCTTCTCTGGATTTTATTCACCTGATAGGGAAACTGAGGCCTAGCAAGAAGCATCACACCCAATGTCATATAGTTGTTAGGTGACAGATCAAGGCCTTCTATTGAGTGTTCTCCAAGTCCAGCCCACTCCCAGATACATCCTATTGGCCCCCCAAATCCTAGTTATCCAATCAGCATCCAGCTTCCCCTTTCCCTCTACCCTGCCCAGCACTGCAGGCTACAGGCTGATTATTGTGGGAGAACATTTGTGGGTTTGCAAATTCCTGAGATAATAGTCAGGGGAGTGGGGAGAATTAAGTGTCTGAAGAAGTCTGGGGGCCAATAACAAAAGCAGAGCAGCAGGAGAACAAGGCCTCTTTCCCCTGAGTGGTAAATAGAGCACCCAACTGTAGAGTCAGGAGAAACCAGCCGGAACATCCCTCGTGCTAATACATCACTGGTAACCAGCTACATGATGCTTCAACTCTATAGGTTTCAGCTTCCTCACAGGTAAAATATGGGTGAAGCCAAACCCCGCCTACTGTAACATCCTTCTTTGGTGTATGAGATCACGAACATCTTCTATGCACCCTACTGTGTGTGGTACAGAGGCAGGATGCACTGGTAAGACCCCAGCTTCTGTTTTCTATGGAGGGAGCTGTCTAGCCAGTTGCCTATTCTGCAGCTGCAGAGGTGGGAAGACTGGTACCCACTGGGGTCATTCGAACATGAGCTGGCATCCTGTCTCCCCCTCACTCTCTGAGTGTGTGTCCTGGGCAGTTGAATAAGCTCTCTGAGTTTCCATTTCCTCATCTATAAAACAAGGATACTAAACATCTACCTTCAAGACACTTAAAAATAGCCAGTAAGTGGCCAGAGTGTGATCTCTGGTCTATCTGATTCAACAGTTTTAGCTCTTACTATGAAGATTAAATGAGATACAAATGTCCATGGCCTGGCACAGAGGAGACATGGAATGAGGTTTTTGCATTTTTGAGAGCTCTTTGAGAAGCTGCTGAAAGTTCCCTCTAGAAAAATGATCATAAGATAATGCCAAGCAGGAAGTTCGAAGCCCCTCAAGTTCATCTGGGGAGGCCTCCTATAATGGACTTCAAGTTAACCACCCTGAGAAAACGGATGTGAAGGTGCTGTGCTACAGGAACGCAGAGAGGTAACAATTGTATCTCTCGAGCCGGGGAAGGACCCACTTAGATGCTCACTTGAGCGGGTGGCTGAGAAGGCTGGCGCCAAGGGGAGGCGTGAGCTCACCTTGAAGAAGCCCTTGCAGCCCTCGCAGGTGCGAACACCATAGTGCTGGCAGGCAGCGTTGTCCCCGCACACAGCGCACGTGCCCTCGCCGGATGACGAGGTCCTGATGGGCGGCGACGGCAGGCTGGGGCTCTCGCCCAGCAAGCTGGACGCGGTGGGGGACGCTGTGAGGCCGAGCGGCGAGAAGGCCAGCGTGGCAGCCCTCTTGGGCAGCGGCAGCCCGTATGGGTGGCCCTCGAGCGCGGTGGCCTGGCTGCCTGCTGCGGCAGCTCCCAGGGGCAGGCTGAGCGCCGCGGCGGTCGGGTCGTAGCCGAGGTGGTGGCCGCCGGCCGGGCTGGGCGCCGGAGGGTGAGGCGGCGAGGGCTTGAAGTGGAAGAGCGGGAAGCGCGTGCCTGCCACGGTGGGCACTGCCTTCATCGGCGGGTCGAGCAGGGGGCCCGGGGCGATGCAGCCCTGCGCCGAGGGCAACGCGTCGTCCCACAGCGCCCCCGCCTGCGGGGGGAAGCCCGGCGTGGTGGGGGTGGACGGCGGGGATTGCTTGAAGTACATGGAAGTGCTGGGCATCACCTCGTCCTCCGGCCCGGAGGGGGGTGGAATGGATGACTGCTGCTGCGGCTGCTGCTGATGGTGGTGGTGCGGGTGGTGGTGGTGGGGGTGGTGGTGGTAGCCGTGTGCGTGGCCCTCTTCCACCTTGATCAAGGGTCTCGGCCCAGGGGGCTGCATTTGGTACTGGCAGGACTTGAATTCGTAGTTGCTGGAGTAGCCCTCCACGAAGGTACTGAAGCTGGGCAGGGATGTGGTGGCCGTGGCCGTGATCTCGGTGCTGCCGAGGTCCATGGTCAGCTTGGCGTAGTCGGGGTTCATGATCTCCGCGGTGTACTCTGGGCTGTAAGTCTGCACTGCATAACTGGAACCTGGAGGCGATGGACTATACTGGGCTTGCACGCAGGGCATATCTGCAGCGACAGGGACAAGGGTCTCTCAGAAGTGAGTCAGCACTCTTTCCTGGCTAACAGGTAGCGCCGACTTCATTGCTCTTTAATTTAGGTCTAGGAAATAAAAAGGAAGTGACATCCTTTCCTCTTTCTGGTAGCATAGCTCTAAAGCCCCATGCTTCCTTACTTCCTTTCTTCCCAGGAAAGAAAGCTAAATCCCTGAGAGACTGTCAGAAGGGTCACAGGATGCCAAAACCCAGCCTCCTGGGGACCTCTGTGCCCACCTTTCTTCCCTTGCCCTGTCCTCCACCAGATCTGGGAAATTTGCTGTCTTCTCACATAGGCCCAGCGATGTTTTTAAGAGTGGTTTTGGGCCCTATAAATTAATTGGAGAGACTTCAGCCACTAGTTCGGAGGACAAAAAGAAAGTCAGTGGATGCTCTGTTGGTTTATTTTTGGGGAAAAGGCCAGTGGTCCCTCAAATCACACAAATTGATTTGTAAACCTATGAATTAGTCAATAAAAGGTGTCCTACATGGTACTTACTGACCAAAGGAAACACTGACATTCTAACATTTTGTAAGCGCCAACCAAGGCTACCTACACATGCTGTGGTCGCTTTCTCCCACCCCCTCCCCATGCCTCCAGGCAGGGCTGGCAGCCCGCACACACTGGACCCCTGTTGATGACTGCAGCCAGTTAGGTGATGGAGGTGGAAATGTAGGCCCAGGAAATGGACTCAGGGGAGTTTGCACCATCTGCAAAGAAAATCAGCCGCTGCAACAAAACACCCACCAAACCTGCCCTCTGCCATATACAGTGTGTGTGTGTGTGTGTGTGTATATATATATATATATATATATATATATATATATATATCCCCAATGCTGACTAATAAAGTATCAGTGGCTGTTTTATAACAACAGCTTACAGCTATCACAAAAGGTGAGTTAATTTACATATTTTCTCATGACAGAAGAATCGGTCCCCCTAAAAAAGAAAGCAGTTTCTTAATAAGTTTAATTTCTCTGCCAGTTTGACTGTGTTGAACCCCCAGAGCAACTGGTATCCAGGGTGCTTACTACGGGTCAGAGAGGCTGAGCTGGATGAGAAGGCCCTGAGAATGATTGGATCTAGTGAATGACTTATCTAATTATTTCCCTTTCTGGATGGCTACGCATAAATGGTAAAATGGGCAAATTCTGGTGGTTGGTTTTTCTGAACCAAAGGAAAACCAGGTGCCTAACGTCTGTTTGGCGTGTATGATGTAAAAGGTGTGACTAATAGAAGAGTGAGTACTTCACATTTCCTTTGACATCTTTCTCTTACCCACATTTCCAAATCTGATTGAGTCATGCGTGTATGGGATGAAATCTTGACTTGAAAAAAGGTGGTGAGGGCCTGTTGGAAGAAGCAGTGATAAGGAGAGGCCAGTTCAAGCCTTTATTTTTCAAGCAGGGCCTTAAAAACACTGACTTGTTTGAAGTTAAAGGCTTATATATCCTCCTGAGCAGTTAGTTGCTGGGGGTGAAATGAGAGACTAACCATTTAAAAGAAAGAACACTACCTGATGTTTCATCTATTCTCCTTCTCCCTTCAGACCTCTAGGATTTCTCTATGAGTCTTTTCTGTCATCCTTCCTTGCCAATCCCTACCTATTGCTCTTGTGTCTTTAAGTGCTTTCCAGCTAGACAGTGAGCTTGCTGGGACTGAGTTCTATTTACCTGCCTATCTTTGGTGCCTACACAGGCCTGGCACCTGGTATCCCTTTGACAAATGCATAAAGAGGCCTTACAAGCCAAGCTTGCAATCCTTTCTTCTGCCAACTCAAATTTACTCCTTGGTTTTTAGGTCAAATGCCTTTTCTCCTTCCCTTTGAGCTTCAATAACCCACACTTCTGTGCCCAAGTGATTGGGGTTTTATACAAACAAAACGTGCTCTGTATTGCTCTAAGTGACCTCATAACTCTCAAACGCATAAACTACATATAAAAGGAGAGCAAAAATGAAGACATTAAAATGTATTGAAAGATCCTAATCTATGATGTATTTGCATTTTTTTTTCCTTAGGAGAAATATTTTTGAGACAGGCAATGCTGAATTTAATCTGGCTGCTCCACTCGGTAGCAACAGGGTGTGGTATCCAGAGGAGCTTCCTGCAAGGAAGCCACCTGTGCTGAGAAATACTTGTTCAGCAGTCACTGTCCTGGCACTGGGCACATCGACCAGTTTGCCCACTGGTTGTGTGGCTTCCCCACTCACCTCTCTCAGCTGGGGAGGAAGAAGGGGTCGTGCCTTCAGACCTACCTGGAGGGTATCTTGCGCGCTGAATGGTGGGGCTGTGGGTCTCTCCAGCGGAGGCTGAGAGCGAAGGAGGCGGAGACGTCCGGCTAGGCGAGGCCGCGGCGGTGCTTCCCGGCTCAGCCGAGGGTCCAGTCTCAGGGCCGGGGCTTGCCGGGCTGCGCTCTTCCGCAGTGGACTCTGCGGACACCCGGAGAGAGAACAAAGGTCACAGTAAGTCCAGGCTGAGTCATCAGGGCCTGGGCGTATTGGAAGGTGATGGGGGCCTTTAGAAATGCTACGTTAATTACAAACAGTTGTAAGGGTAAGAAAGCAGTGCTTAAGGTGACTGGAGTCCCGAAACAAGACACATCACACCACCTTGGGGTAACCGAGGAATAGTTGTCCGTACCAGCCGCGCTCACCGCCGTTTTGTGGCACTCGAAGGAGGCTGAAAACGCAAAGCCTGCTGTCGCCCAGAAACTGATCTATCTGCCCCCACAAATGGTTCCAGCTCAAAAAACTCAAGAAAACAGAAGCGAGGAAAAGGACTTGAGGGAAGAGTTCCGCCCGAATTGGGGGTAGGGGGTCAGTGAGTGTGCACGAGCGGAAAATAGGCATTTTCCAATCCCCCCGCCCCCACCCCTCAAATACAAATTTTACACATTGCATAGGAAATGCACGAAGTCCGGAACGAATGCATGAATGCCCCGAAGAATTAAGAAAGTCTGAGCTTTTCATTCTAAATGCTAATGGAGCTTCTCTTCTATTAGCTACGAGTTGCGGGGGGCCAGGGGTCAAGCAAACAAAAGGGCACGGGGAAACAGGCCCACGCTGGAAGCAAGGCGACAAGGCGGATGGCGTTCGCAGCTGGTGGGGAGGTCGGAGAGAGGCCCCCTGCACCCAGCGGGCGGCATCCTCGAGGGTGGGCGACTTCGAGGCTCGAGGCACTCCGGCGGCCCCGAGGGGGCACATTCCGGAGGGCGCCCGCGCGGCTCCAGGGCGAGCGTCTCCTCGCATTGCTTCAGCGAAACTTTGTAGCTGAAAGCGTGGCTCCTCGGGCCTCGAGGAAGGATCCCACCGCCCCAAACTCCGGCCTATAGCGCCCCCTTTGTACCGCCCCACTCACAGCTCCTGGGGGAGGGAACGTGGAGCCAAAATAAACAAAACCCGCAAGTCCCCGCGGGTGCGCGGTCTGCGAGGGTCGTGTAAGTGTCGTCTCCCGCAGCCTCGGAGCCTACGTCTTCCCTGAAGGCAAAGAGAGGTATTCGAAGCCTTCAGGTCCAGGAAGCCCCTGAAGGCCAGGGAATGGGGGATTCCCTTGACACCCCCAATCCCAGCCTCAGCCCCTTCCCCAGCCCCGGAGGATCCTACGGAAAGCTCGAGCGAGCTCTAGCGCAGACACAGACGGATCTTCCCACGGCGGTAGCTCGCGCTTCCAATCCTCCACCCCCCCGCATCCTCAGTGGGGGCCTCCAGGAGGTGCCCGCATTCCCGCCCTTCCCACGGGCCTAGCAATCGGAGCCTTTCTCCAAGGATCAGCCTCTGACTCCGGTGGGCGAGGGTCGCGTCTCTCTGAGGAAGGGTCTTCCTTCGAGCACCAGCCTTCGCGGGAAAGAGCCACACCACATTTCCTACGGCTGAGCCGAGACCCCGCGGCTCTCCCCACCCCTCCCAAAGGTCGGGTTACCTAGGCAAAGCCTCCGCGCCTGGAAACACGTTCCGTGGCTGCTGCTCGCGGCCGCTGGGCCGGGAGCACGGAGCCTCGGGGTTGTAAATTAGGAAGAAATAACTACCTCTGTCAAAGCCCCTTTCTTTCTCGTGGGCAGACGAAAGGAACACCCCCGTGTTCCCCTCCCGGTGGTGAAGCGTGTGGAGGAAACCGTGAAACGCACCATTGTGACCCCGGCTCCTCCGCGGAGTTTCCAACCCTGGGGAGCGGGGGCGGAGGCTGGGCGGGGGCAGAAGGAGTGGAGGAGAGACCGACAGAAAGGGAAAGACAGAGATTCTCAGAAAGACCAAGGGAGCGGAGACAAACCGCGAGGAGAAATCCTGCGAGCGCAGGGTCCCAGGGAAGGGAGTGGGTGGGTGCGGGGGGAGGGAGCGGGTGTGGAGGCTGCTGTGGCCTCCGGACTCTGTGACAGTCGCACTGGAGCATCTTCTTCAGCTAAGGTAGCTCGAATAAACTCTAACTTCATTCATTGTGCCCAGCGGCCCCGCTGGGCAGCTTTCTCTCTCCCCAACTTAGTTCTAGAAAACATCATTTCGCCGTGGGAAAAGAAGATTCGGGGTTGAAGTCGCGATGAAATGATTGAACAGGAGCCCCGTGCCCCTATCCCCGCACCCCAAGACTCTGGAATAACAAGCAGCTCGGGATTTCTGATTTCCAAACTCCCTGCAGCCCGCTCTTCCCTGGGGAGTGCCCGGAGGCATAAATAAAAGGCAGTCTTCAAGAACGTTCTTTCAACTCGAGGGGCAAACGCTTAAACCTCACGGCTGCCCAAAGCTTCCGAAAGGTTCTAGAGGCGCCTTTGGACGCCAGTCCCCGCAGACTGCGTTGGCACGGCCGCTCTCTTCCCACGACCGAGAACTTTCATTTCTATTAGGAGTAAGACACTCGGTGCAACTTCTCCAAAAGCTCGAGTTCTGTCCGTGAAGAGCACGACATGCCTTCCCCACACCGAGCCAAGCCCGGAGGAGAGGGACACCGTCCCCACGCGTGTCGGAGCGCGGGGGCCCGCAATTGCACCCGATTACCTCGGAAGGGAAAGTGTAAACGGGCAAGTCGGCGACGCCGGGCAGACGTGCTTAGTGGAGCTCCGGGCTCATTTCAATACAATCAGCCGCATTCCTCCAATTCTGCCCTCTTCCCTAAGACCCTCCGAGCGCCTCGGCGAACTCCGGCCGCCGCTGCTCCGGCCCCTTCCCTCCCAGGCGACCTCTCAGCCAACCAGCTCGAAGTCACTCTTAGGTGTGTTAACTTGGACCCACCGGAGCCCCTATTTTCAAGCCTAGTTAAAAGGCAGGAAAATTACTGCCGTTCATCACCGTCGCCGTAACTCCCTGCCGCCGCTGCCGCGGCCGCCGAGAGCATCATTACCATGACAACTAGAGCTGAAATACCCTGAATTACGTCGCTGGAGCTGCCACTGCACAGATCCTGGTCCTCCTCTTTGTTAGAGGCTTTTCGCCCCTTCGGGTTGGGGGAGGAATCCCAAGAGCTCCAGAGCTCCCCGCGGGTCCGCTACGAGGGAAAAGTTTCAGATCAGAGCCCACCCGCAGCTCCGCGAGCAAAGCCGCCGCGAGGAGGTGTGTATGTGTCGTGGGGGGGGGGAGCCCCACGCACAAAGTTGTCAATTTTGGGAGCGACGCTTCTCCGCGCGCCAACTTTTTAGCAAGTCCCCCAATTAACCGGGCGAGTCTCAAATACGTACTTGAATGCTGTGGCGGTTCCGTCTTTAGAGCGAGTTTCTAGAGAGCTGCCCAGAAATCTGCACTTGGTAGCGAGTCGCGGCTGCCGTCCCGGAAGGCTGCGGGGTACAAGTCCAGAAGCTCCCAGAGGCGGCGAGCGGCTGGCGGGGGATGCTGCGATCCCGACTCATGGGAGGGCGCCGCCGAGGGGTTCCGCGGGCGTCCAGGCTCGCGCCGCCGCCGGGGGAAGGATGCCGCCGCTGCTCCCACCTCCACGGCCGCCGCTGTCAGCGTTGCAAAGTGAGCCCGGGAGGGGCGTCCGGCTGCCGCGCGGCGCTGCACCCGCGAGGGCGCAGGGCGAGAGGGGTGTGAGCGCGCGGGAGAGAGTGGAGTGTGTGTGTGGAGCGTGTGAGCGCGCGTGTCTGTGTGTGTGAGTGAGGGAGCGGGTGTGAGCTCGTCTGTGTGTGGGGAGCGGAGGAGGAGCAGGAGCTGGAGGGGTGGGGGGCGGGAGGCAGGAGACTCTGCTCTCCCGGCTGCGCGTTCGCTCGATCTCTCGGCACGTCATTTATGCCACAGGAGCCCTAGCGGCCTCTCCATAGAGTGACTGGAATGCAAGACGTCAATGTGACGCCATGGGACGCTACGTCACCCTCCTCCTCCCTCCCCTGGCCCAGCCGGTTCCGCGTGTGCGAGGGTGTGTGTGTGAGTGTGTGTGCATGTGCGCGCGCGCGCGCGTTACCCGGCCATTCGCCGGGCGACACTATGGAAACTATGCGGCGTAGCCAGCCCCAGCCCGGAGGTCTTTCCGACCCGCGCTGGCAACCCCTTTGCAGTGGCGCTGCTCGCCCGGGCACGAGTCTGCGAGAGAGAGCAGAGGCCCGCCCGCGGGTCAGGCGGGACCGCCCAGCTGTCAGGCTCGGGTGGAGTAGAGTTGGAGGAGTGCTGCTGGCGCGCCTCCGAGGCTGCCCCGAGGCAAGGAGCCAGGGCGAGGGGGTAAGGGAGAGGACAGCTCTTCCGAAAGAGAAGGCTCCGCCAGCTAGCTTCTCCGAGTGACCTGGCAGCGGGTGCAGGAGTCAGGCACCAGACCAGACTCCCTAGGGGGCAGCTGCGCTTTCCTCCGGCAACAGTTCTAGAACTGTTTACGTCTGCTCGGCCCTCTGCGCCTAGGTGGATCCCTGTGCTCCCATCATTTGCTGGGTGCGTGTTTCACGCGGGGATGCAGATGGCTCTGAGGCGATAAGGTTTTATTTCTTTATACTTAAGGTGTGTGTTTCATAACTGGACCCATTGCAACCCAGCAAAATGTACGTCCACCATCCACGCGCTTCCTAAAGAAGAAACTATTTAAATGTGTGTAACACACACACGTGTCGAACAGCTGAGTGGGTCTGACTGTTACGAATGTTCCCCCCCGCCCCCCCTCAGAAATTGAACTCAACGTTCGCACTTTCACTTGTTGATGGCTGTACACGGGCCTCCTTTCCCATCTCCCAAATTAAACATTTCGAAATCAATCAGCAAGATTTATTAGTCACCCCTCCCTAAGGGATTTGCTTTGGCCTCCTGGGACACATTTGTCATTAAATGCTGTGCCAAAAGTCTGGGCGACTGTGTGAGGGAGAGCAATTTCTTACTGGAAGTGAATTTAAGTGTAAATTTCTTGACGAAAACAAAAACACAAATGTATGAGTTAAAGACTCCTAATCCCAAAGGTTGCATTGGAGTGGAAGCATCCTTTCTGAAAAGGCGAAATAGTTATGCGATCCGAAGAGAAACCAGAGTTTGGAAGCAACACCTTTTAAAGACCTGAATTTTTGAGAAAGTATTTGAGTGAAACAATGCAGGCAGACATTGTCCCCGTGTGTCCGCTTGAATCAGATGTGACATTTTATTTATTTGACCTGTCACAATCGTTGTGTGAGGGGGGAGGAGAGAGAGGAGAGGATCCCGTTGTTCACAGCACATGTTTCAGAATGCAGGAAGGTTCTAGCTAGCACCAGAAACTTAAAAACAAAACTTAAAAACACAGTCACATATATAATATGTGACTTCCACTTCCACTTGAGACAGGGTGGTGTGGAGGAGACCTTGAGAGGGTGCCCCGAAAGTTGACCCGGTGTAGTGGAACAGAGCAGAGCCTCTGCACTGCTGCGGGTTCCAATCCAGCCTCGGAAGGAAGGAGGGCGCTGCTGCATTGTATCCATTCAAAGGCTGGGAGGTGGGGGGAGCGGGACCTGGAGCCGCGCGGCGCTGACGCACGCGAGGCGCGTGATTGACGCAGGCCATGTTACTAAATTCGGCCGTTGGCCCGGCCCAGTCGCGGGCGCGCGCCGCAGATAGCGGAGTAGGTTCCCCCTCCGTCACCCCCGCCCCTTCTCCATTCAGCGCCGCGCGGGGCGGGGCGGGGCGCGGTGGGGCGCGCCGGGCGGGGCCCGGCGGGGCGTGGTGCGCGCGGCCGCGCTGGGATCCGGCCGCACCAAATATAGTCGGGCCTGGCTATTTTTAGCCAGGGCTCGGGCGCGAGCGCGGCGCGTGAGGGGGCGCCCTGACCCCGCTAGGAGTGCGGAGGGGGTGGGGGGTAGCCATCTTGGACTCCGCTCGAACCCGTCTGGTGACCGGCGACGCTGGTCCGGGCTCGGCGCTGGGGGTCGGGGTGAGTGGTTTGAGCTGTGGGAGAGAGGGCGGGGCGGGCTGTGACGGGGGAGGACGGGGGTCCGCCACGAGGGGTGGCGCGGGAGAGGGATCGGGGCGCACGGCACACGCTTGGCGTTCGCGTGTGACGGACGGTGATTCCCGCCTGCCGGCAGTCCCGTCTGTCTTGCCACCGGGCGGCCTGGCCGGCCCGGAGTCGCGTGGGGGCGGAGCCGCCCGCGGCCACCACTTCCTGAGAGCCGGGGATACCCCTCCCAGACGTCACGGAGGAGCCGAGGCAGCGGTGGCGGCCCGGGGCTCATCCTGCACTTGCATCACGGGTGCAGCAGCAGCTGCTCTGCTCCTTTGTGGCTTTTTCCCCTGTTGAGTAACTGCTTTGTTAACTGAAAATACCATGACGGGCCAGTGTGATCACCAGCTTCAGACCTCAAAGAAAGTGAAGCTGTCAGGCAAGAAGAGGGAGACTCCCTTAGTCGGCTGCGATGGTATCTGGTGGGTGGGTGTGTAGAGAAGCACTTGACAATTTCCACGTATTCTTGCCTAACTCTTTACCCCCAAGAAGGTTTAAAAATACTTTTATTTCCATGCTGTAAAAATCGCATGTGTTCTGCACCCCACCCATTCCCCCTTGAATTTGAAATCTTAATGCCGAATTGGAATCACACTAAAGCAGAAACCCTAAAATTAGGTAATTTTTTAGGAAACAGGACATCTTTCAACGAATTTATTTAATAAGCTCTGTTGTCTAAATGTTAATATGTAAAAGGTCCTTGCCCATTCAAGGTAGTTATAAAGCTACTAACCAAGTTTGTTCTTACGAATTGGGGTCTCTCAGTTTTAAACCTGTGTCTTTGTTTACTGTGGATTAAAAATAATTCCGTTTTTTTGCTGCGTATCTCCAGGTTAAGCATTTCTCTCTGTGGGTAGGTGTATCTTTCTGGACATCTGTGTTGGTTAATTTTGTGCTTCCCTGCCCCTCACCCGCTTACATCTTCCCCTTCCTGAGTGTGATCACCAATCTTTGTTCCTTTATGACTGTGAGGCTCAGGGCTGTTGTCTGATTTCCCTGCACCAATCAGCTGGCACTGCTTCTGACTAGGAAACTGGACTGACTGTTGGCGAGGTTCCAGTGGTCACTGATAAGTTGGCAACATTTTTGCACTCAAATGGGAAGTCATGGAAGCAGAGACAAGGCTCTCTTACAAACTGGGACACCATCCTCTTCTTAATCCTAAATCCCTAAACATATGCAGTTCTTTAGGTAACCTCAAACGAGATGAATCATTCTCTTTTTAAAATTAATATCTTTTCTGTAACTTTTCAAAAGTCTGATTTACTAGAAATCAGGCATAATATTCTGTAAGGAATATGTGCAGTAATCTGCAGTTGCAGTAATCTGCAATTACCTTTTGGATGACTTTTATTAAATGAAAGTTCATACTTCATAAATCTCTCTTTTTAGGAAATCAAGTAGCATAAGACTACCTTAATCTATGAAATGTTAAAAATTTATGTGGTTTGGCCCTTTTTCTAGAAGAGGGACATTCACGTGTGGCCTAGTTTATATAAACAAAGCAAAGAAAGCAGTTAGTTTCTGTTCTCGTGATACTTATGGCAGCCAATCTGTCAAAACTCTTTCTATGAAGTAACTTACAGATTCACTGTATATTAACTTTCATGTTTTGGTTTCGTAGGTATAATCTGCAAGAACGAAAGTGCTTTTTCTCTTGGAAATAGGACTTTTTTTTGGAAATTTGTGTGTGATATAAAGCAATTGCTTTAACAAAGTGGAACTTAATTACTTTAAATATTATTCTTGTTAAGCAATCACATGTAATTTTGTTGATTTTGCTAATTTGTAAAGAATGATGATGATTCTTATTAATGCAAACATTGGGTGAAGAAAGGTAAAAGATTCCAAGTCAGAAATTGTTTAACTTGGGTAACTATAGGAAGGAAAAGTAACCAAAAAAATTGTGTGTAAGCTCAACTTTTCTAGAATCGGTATAGAAGTTCTATACTGTATTTAAGATATGCATATAAAATTAAGTAATGAGCTACATCGACATATACTTAAGTGTATGGGGCTCAGGAACGTAGGACGATTATAGTAGTTTTCTATCTGACCTGCTTGCAAACCATCCCTTCTTTATCAATTCTGTCACTTCCAGATTAATCTCCCTAAAATATGGCTTTTGTTATATCACTCTCAGACTGAAAACTCTTCAGCAGTTGCACACTGTCTCTATAGTAAAACCCCAAAGCTTTACCTGGGGGCCTCTTAATTTCCACAGGATTTCTCTGTCCTAGTCAAACTGGAATCCTCGCTTGTTCTTCAAACATCCTTCTACCCTCCCACATTTGTTCATGGTGTTCCTTTTTATGGCATTTCCTTTTTCCCCTTCTCTGCTTTTGGAATTTTACCCTTCCTCTGAAATTAGCTCAAGAAATGAACTCAGGTTGTGCTTTAGTCCTTCATAAAGTTCATAATTAACTGCCTAGTTTTTGGTCTTTGTATCCAGTGCTTATTCCCCTGTTGAACTATAAGCTTCAGAAGCATGCCTCACATATCTTTGAAATTTCTCTGGCCCCTAAGTTTAATATAGATAGTAAATATCCATAAAATATTCCCCCATTTAAATTGGAATTAATAATAGAAGTCACAAATTGTATGAATGGATTGCCTTGGCATGAATGGACATATATGAGATCATACATTAGTTGTTTTCCTTACCTGAACTTTCGATACTTGTGATTGAACTTACCTTCTTAAGGTGCCCACGCAAGTCCAGACAGCTCCATGGTGATACAAGGAAATTGCAGTTTGGCTTGTACCTGTAATATCTGCGTAGGAAGATTTCCTTTGATTTCTTTTTTCCTGGTAGGCTTTTGGTTTGACTCTCATTCTACACTCTTTCCCCCTTTATTTGCATTTTCTCTTAGGCTGCTTCTTCAGTGATAAACTGGATGCTGTAGGCTAGGAAATGTTATTAACTTTTTTGGGAGAAAATTTCTTGAGGTTCAGAAAATTGAGAACTATGGCATCTATGCATAGCCAGTTAAGTGTAAAAATTCTTGGATCTCTTAACCTTTCCAAAATATATTTAAATAGATTTGTATGACTCTATATATGCAGAAGTAAACTAGGCAAAGAGATTTAGAAATTACGATTTGTTAGAGGTTTTAAAAACAGACCCATGTGACTTAGAATATTAAAATTTACTTTAGTAAAGAAAAAGCAAAAGATCAGGAAACCCTTGTTATGTTATAGAAAATTTTGGGAAAGAATGAAAACCCAAGGTGGAAAGATTATTTAGTATAAGTGATGATAATATTTTAAAATCTCATTAAATAATTTTTTTCTGTTCATTAGTAAATAAAAGGACAAGCTTGCATTCCAGTTAAAAAGGGTAATCTATTTCTTAGTCATGCTTTCCCCTATCTCTTGTACATGCTGGAAGACCACAGTGGTTTGGGGAGAAAAGTTATTACTCATGCGTGATAAATCAGTTCAGGATATTATTTATATCTGAGAAATAAGATTTACATTTTGGCTAGATTTGATAGATGAAGTAAATGCCTCTTTTCTCGTATAACTGCTCACCTCTTTCCCTGTCACCTAACTCTGAAAAACAAATGATTGCCTCACGTGTACAGTATATTATCCAAGAGTGGGATGCAGTATTTCACGGAGACCATCAAGGTTGCTTCTCAGAGGCCTGGATTTGGCTTTGCTGCTCTGAAGTTGCCCAGCCATGCATAAATTAATTTACCTTTTTGGGGGAGGCATTAATGTCATCATCTGTAAAATTATAGTGTTGGGCTCATTATATGATTTTTAAGGATCTTTCAGGCTGTAAAGTTGAACGCTTTTCTAGGTTCGTGAAGTATTGTGAATCATGAGTCAGTTCTGGTCTGTTCTGTCACTGCGTGATTGCTGTAGTCAGGAGGCTCCTTAACTCTTTTTGTATTTGACATGCGTGCTTATAGTAGAAATATTGGTAGTAATATTATATGGAGTTGCTCGGACCTGCATGATAATTAACTGTAGTCATTGAGTGGGATCTTGGGGGCCTGAGAGAGTTAATGTACTGTCAGTATCATAGTCTTTGCCTCTCTGTGAAGTGGAAACAAGTAGAAACCTGGATAGTCCAAAAGTCATCTTGTATTTTTAGCTTTGAAATTTGTTTTTGTACAATCACTTGAATATGAATGAGTCACAAATTGACTTCATACAAATTAATAAACTTTCACTGGAATGGATTCTGTTGTTTGTTCCTTTTCAGTTTTCTGATCTTCACTGTGTGCTAGGAATAAGCCATTTCTTCTTAAATGTTGCAGCCAAGACATAACTGTCCTTTCTGCGTTTTTCCTAGAGAAGGACTGGTGATGGTGGGATTGCAAGTCTTTGTATCTCCTTTTAGAGGGCGAGCAAATGGAGAAAGTGCAATATTAAGAAGTCAGGTCAAAAGAAAAGTACCAGCTAGCTATTAAGTTGAAAAAATATTCAGCAAAGCAAGCAGAAAGAATAAATTTTGTTTGCAAACTTGTTAGGTTTGCAGTTGGGTACCTCTTTGTAGATAAATGAGAGCTGACTGCATAGGCATTGGGAAATACCTGAGTTTTAGCACATTACATGTTAATGTATTATCTCAGTTTGGACAGTAAAAACATTTGTCCATTAATTTCGGGCTATTTTTAAAATGCCTGTTTCACATATTTAGGTATTTGGTTTCCTGCTTAGATCATGTAATTAGTAACTGATTCTGATATTTTTTTAAACCATAATACATTTTCCAGTATTTATTCTGCATGTTTATAGTTTACTACTGGAAAAATTCCTCCCTAACATCTGTTCTAAATTAGTTCCCTTTTCCAGTTATGTTTTTTTCTGTTTTATCAATTGTAGTGATGAGAATAGGAAGCCATATTTTAAAGATTTATGCTATTTTAATTCAGTGAAATTGAAATAAACTCTTATTATTTTTAACTTCTGAAAATGATGTCTTTAAATCCATATGTTAAATTACTATCTTTACTTTTTAAAAAAACAATAGAATAAACTGAATAAAATTTGAAATCAATTTACCATAGTTTTGTAGCACTTTGTAGTTGTTAATTGACTTTTTAGAGACTTTTTATATTTCAGAATTTTTTGAGAGAAGCTTCTCTTTATTTCAGAATCTTTTAAAATGTCTTTTTTGTTTAAACTATCTTGGCCATATTTATTCTGGGGGATGAATTTATCAAGCACTTAGAGCAGTTCTTGGCACAGAGTAGGTGCTCTGTAAACATTTGATGAATGAATGAAAGTAGTTTTTAAGAAGCTTTATTCAGAATACTCTATTTTCTTTATCCTAACCAGTCTTGTGGCCTTACTGACTTTTCTGAGAGAGCTCTACTCAGGGATTAGGCATAAGAGAGGAGCAGAGAAGGCCTGCTGTACACTATTGTGCTGCTGTCAACTATACCTCCCTGTCCCACCATTTACAGCTAGCCTTCTAGTTGCCCATGTGGAGGGTAGTACCCCAGAGTTACACCTCTCGGTGACATTTCTGTTGGAACTCAGCCAATTCAGGTATCCTAAGGAATTCTACCACCTTTTGACCCTGGTACCCCACGGATTAATCTCTGGTTTATCTCTTAAATATTTCGACGTGCTGCTTTTGCTATGACACTCTCATGAGGCTGTTCTTCCCTCTTTTCTTCACTGTCTCTTCACTGGGCATAGAAGACTTGTTAAGCAGGAGTTCTTCACTTCCAGTCATTGGATTTCCAACTGTAACCCTGACTTAGTTTTCCAGTTCTGGATGCTACTATTCATGGTCTCCGGGTGCAGTCACTTTCTACTATTTGTTATCCACAGACTGAGGGGCCCAAATGTAGAATATTATTTGGGAGCTTGAATTATACCTTCTAAACATTTACTTTATTAAACATTCTAAGATTCAATTTTTGTAAAGGCAGTGCATTCACATGATTCAAACAGACAATAAAATGTTTAGCACTAAAAAGTTTCCCTTCCACTCCTGTCCCCAATCTACTCAATTCCCATCCTTACAGAGTTTTAAAATGCATATTGAAGCCAATACAAATATAAATTCTGTTTTCCTCTCCTTTTTTGTACAAATGGAAGCTTATATGTATTATTATGCCTTTTTCACTTATGGTGTGGAGTTTTTTGCATAACAGTGGAAAAATATCCAAGATGTATTTCACTTTAACAGTATAATTGGAGATCTCTTCCACATCACTGTGTGGCTATAACATCATTTATTTAACTGGCCCCATATTGATGGATTTTTTTGGACATTTTCAGTCTCTTGCTGTTACAAACAATGCTACAATAAATATTTTTGTAACATAGATTATTCACACTTGTGACATATGTTTGTAGGGTATATTCCTAAAAGTATAATTGCTGACCAAAGAGTATACCTCATGGTAGCTCTATAGGTACAACCGAATTGCCCTCTGTAGAGGTTGTACAGTTTACACCCCCACCGGAAGTGTTTGAGAATGCGTGATTACCCATATTCTTGCCAGCAAAATGTGTTACTGAACTTTTGTTTTTTTTCCAATCTGATAGGTGAAAAGTGCTATCTTAGTGTAGTTTTCATTTCTATTTTTCTTATGAGCGAGTTTGAATACCTTTTCATATGTTTAAGAGTCATTTGTATTTCCTTTTTGTGAAGTGTCTGTTACTACCCTTTGCCTCTTTTGGGAGGGATGAGGTCATTTAAAAATAACCTTGAGCTTACTTTATCATTATAGAGATTGGCCCTTTGTAATATGTAAGTTGCTATATTGCCTGTTTACCCATTTGTCCTGTGCTTTTCATATTTGCTTAGGATGTTTTTGCTCCGTAGATATTTTTCTAAAATGTAGTTGATTTTTTCAGTCTTTTATGACTTCTGGATTTTGTGTCATAGTTAGAAAAGCTTCTCCTACTACAAGGCTAAAAGAATTTTCCCATGTTGTCCACTACTACTTTTGTGGTTTCTATTTTATGCTTAAATTTTTGACCCATTTTTCTTGGTGTATGACTAAGGAATGGGTCCAATTAAATGTTTTCCTAAAGGCTGCTCAGTTCCAGCAGCATTAGTGAATAATAGTCTGTCTCTACGTTGTTTTGCTTCTTACCAAAAACAATAAAACTTAAATCTACCCACCCCCGTGTACTTCGTTGTGACCGAATAGGAATACAGTTCTCCTGTTTCCCTTCCTATAGAATGCCTTCTCTAATGCGGAAGATGTCTTTCACTGTGCTGCCTCCTTGCTTTCCTCAGCAACACCAGCAGCCTGGCAGACACTTCATATTTGAGTGAAGAGAGGCTGCTCAGGAAGCTGTCCAGGATTCTCTAGTGAGCAATAACTGGTTAAAAAGAAATCTGAACTGTAATCAGGTTCCTTAGAAGCCTGTTCAAACCAGAGGTGCCTTCTAGCTCTCCATAGCCATGTTAATCAGCTTTGCCACTGCCTGGGTCCCTTACTCCCGAGGCACTTCAATTCATATTGCTTTCCTCTGTACAAATTCATATCATTTGCCACCTCTGCTCTGTCTGACAGAATGAAGTATTACCTTTTGTAATTTGGAATGGGAACCATAATATGCCAAAAAAGTGGTTTGGATTCTTCATGATGCACTGGCCACTCCAGAACCTTATTCATTTGAGAAAGTGATTATGGATGAATGATTTGGGGAACATGTTCCTTAATTTGAGCCCCAAGAAGATGAAGTTTTTCCATCCAGGGAACTTAGGGGAAACCCTGCCATTTTTCTACCTAGGGGAAAGTGTCCAAGCAGGCATGTAAAAGGGAATTTACTTGATACCCTTGCTAGTACTTTCAAAGCTAATTGGGCTGGTTTTACAGCTCCTTGATAAAACACTTTCTTCCACTTTGAACCATTGCCCCAGGTAATCTTTCTCTGTCAGTTTTGTCTAGAGTCTAGGGCATTTGCCTATTCTTTTTTATTAATCCTTTTCTGGGGATCATATTTCTTATCTCTACCTTCGGACTTTCTCCAATGTTGGTAGTATATTGTTTGTCCAACACCAATCTGAGTTTATTTTGGCTGAAACCAAGTTTGGCCAAATACTGTTTAGTTGAAAGCAAATGAGTCAACTGGATAAATTGGCTCAGACAATGATTTGGTAAAAACCCCGAATGTCCTAAGTTACTAGTTTTTTGAGTGGTGGTGATTTTGGTGTATTATAGGGTGGTTAAACACTTTTGATTAATTTCCTAGGGTTTTTTCTAATTTTTCTTCTTTTACATTTCAAATTAGTTTTCAGTTACAAGAGCACTTTTTTGCTTGCGATACCAAAAGTTAAAATAACCTACCTGCCTAACAATAGGAGAATATTTGAACAAGCTTGATCATAACTGCAAGACACTAAGAGGTTAATTGGAACAACTAAACCATTGAGCGATAAGATAAAAACATGTTTCCTTTATTTTTTCCCTCTTCATTAAAAAGGCCGTGCATGTGCAGTACAGGACACACAGAAAAGTGTAGATAAGGAATAGAAGGACAAAAGGGAAAAAAAAGCCATAAATTAACTCGCCCAGGAATAACCACAGTTGTTCTTTAGTAGTGTCTTTTCAAATACATTTTATGCACAGTAACTGCATAGTGTTGGTAGTCTGCCATTATTTAAGCATTCTCCGGTTATTGATTAGTCACCTTTGTCCAGGATTAGGTTTTGCTTCCTTTCTGCCTTTTGCTTGCAAGCCTGGGCCTGTCCACCTTAATTGGAAGTGGACAGCCATTCTGTTTTTCCTTCTGTTCCTTAGTCCTGCCTCGGTCCACATTCAGCCTGGGCCGCAAAGACCTGCCCTGCTTCCTTTAAGGGAGACAGTTTGTCAGTGAAGCCATTCTTCCCAGTCTTTCTATGGACTTACAAAAGGGGCTTGGTTCCAGAATGCCTGTGGAACTCTCCCATTACATGTAAAAATAATTTAGGTTCATGCTTGATGTATATTATGTGTATATGTATGTAAATTAGATGGGGAGAGTTAAGTGAGAGGAGGGATTTGATTGGGTCCTCATTAAAATAAAAAAATAAGGAGAAATTTATCATCATTGGAGGAAAATTATTTAAAGAGATTTCTGTAAATCAGAATTGGCAAATATATGCCCTGTGTTGTGCCCAAACTCAAGTCCCTCCCTCATGGCACATATCACTAATCATTCATAACACTATTTCTTATTGGATCCAAACTGAGCTTTGAGTCATTCTTGAACTGGGATTCTAGGTAGCACTATCTATTGGAATTGCTATGGGAGACAAACATATTTACTATTTTTGCTCTAAAATGTTGCATTCAAGTTTTTTTAAATTACTGGATTGAACAAGAAAGTTATAAAATGTTTTATATTTGATAACTATAAAGTTTATGGTGATAAACATAGGATGTGAGTAAAGAGTAATTATCTGAATCTCAGGCAGAGCACATGCCTCATAGTTAAGATTATGGAAGCAGCATAATTAAATTACAGGTTTGTTAAGGAGTGAAAACAGTGTCACTATAATACTCATCATTATAAAGTGCCTGTGATTTGGTCATAGTGATTGACTCTGTAGCATTCATTCCACCCCAGATAATTAGTCTAAGCAATCTTGGTTAATTCCATCACCTTTGCCAATGAAGGGTTAGGAATGAATGGCTTGTAACCTATCCTGCTCAATGAGATGTGAAAGGGAGTCTGGAGGAGAGCCAGGGTGCTTTTGGGAAAGGGTTTCTCATCCCTAAAAAGAGATGAAGAAAGAGATGGTGCCTCTTCTCCTCTGAAAATGATGGTTAGAACTGTCCAAGTCATGTCAGGAGAAACTAGTTTTGGATGAATCTGATCTAGAAGATGCCAGAACACAGAAAGAAGAAACCTGAGCCCTTGATGACCTTACTGAACTGCTGATTGTATTGTACTTGGTCTGCCTTCCCTCTGAACTTCTAGTTCTGTGAGATAATACAGTTCCTTATTGTGTAAGCCAGTGTGGTCTGGGATTTTGTCACTTGCAGCCAAAAGCATTCTGAGTTATATACTTACTTTGTCCTATGCAGATTCACGTCAGATGGCTTTGATTTTATTCTGATAAAATCAGAGGTTCTTCCCTCTCCTGCCTTCTGGCTTCAGAAAGTAGATGCAGATTCTAACTGGCTAATCTCAATCTTCTCTCAGGGGCTCTGGCTTAGACCAGTTTTTTAAAGAAAGCGGCAAGGAACCAGTCGGCATCCACCTGTTCTGGAGCCTTGGATTGTTCAGATATCTGGTGGTGTGACTGCTCCTGTTTGTCGTTTATTCCGTTTCCCGATTCTGATTCTGATTTCTTGCTCTGATTTCAGTTCCTTCTCTTGCATATTTTGCATCTTATGTCTGGCCTCAATATTGTTTAATAAATTTATTTTCTTCTCTTCCTTCACCCTTCTGCCCCCCTTTCTCCAAATCTCTCTTATCCACTCCTTCCTCACTTTGTGGCTAGTGGGGACCATTCTAAGAAGATGTATAATCTTTGCCAGAATTAATAGTGAGTTAAGTTAAGTAAGTAATCATAAGATATTTGTTCTAGACTGGTATGGTAATAATTCCTTGGTCCATTTTCTCACCTAGGGCCTTTTATTCATGGCACAGAATAAGTAGCACCAGAAATGATCTTGGGGTCAGGACACTTGAATGTTCATTATGGCTTCACTATTTGCTACCTGAAAGATCTTGGGCAGATCACTTAAAGACATTGAGTTTGTTTGAAATTTGTTACTAATTCTTTTCTAATTTTTTCATAGCATTGTGATTTAAATAAAGTAAGGTGTACATGGAACTGAAAAAACTTAAAAAAAGAATACTCAAGCTTGGTTGGATTTTCTGGTTATTTTCCAGTAAACAGATGTCAAAGTCTGGAGAATCAGCTCTGTGTAGCTTGTAAAAAGGCAATGGAGTAGGATGTGGGGCATAATAATAATAGTAATTAGGATTGAAGCTGATGTTTTTGTGGCAACTTCCAGCCTGAAATGAAAAGAAAGGGCCCCACAATATGAAGGGGAAATAAAGGTCAGGATGTTGATCTTGAGGCTTATTTCTAGTTCAACCAGAAATTCTGGTGAGCCAAGTTAGGGGAAAAAGAAACCAATAGAAGAAATACCCCCTCTAGTGGCGAGGGGCCAGATTCTATACTTGATTGCTAAGATGGGGTGTCTGGGGTGTGGATGACTTCTTAGGAAGAATCCTGAAAGTCTGGAGTTAGAATAATTAGGGAAGGTCTTTAGCTCCAGCTTTGTTTACCAAGAGTGTTAACATATTTCACAGAACAAGTAGTAATTTGGCACCCTTACATGGAATCAATTGTCTGGAAAATGTAGAGGGTTAGGGTTGGAAAAGGTTCACAGTTTACTTTTTTGCCGGCCATTTAGAGATCATCAAAATTAGGAGACTGCTGCCCTGGCTCGTGTAGCTCAGTGGATTGAGCGCGGGCCTGCGAACCAAAGGATCAACGTCTGATTCCCAGTCAGGGCACATGCCTGGGTTGCAGGCCAGTTCCCAGCGGGGGATGCATAAGAAGCAACCACACAATGATATTTCTCTCCCTCTTTCCTTCCATTTGCCTCTAAAGATAAATAAATAAAATTAAAAAAAAATTAGGAGACTGCTGTTGCTAAACTTCTTATTGTTTCTGAGATGATACAGTAGGTACCTTTATAAACCCATTTGTAGCGGGATAAAGCCTGTGTTTAAAGTTACAGATAATGCCATATATTTGTCTATATTCATGTAAAATAATGGTTGTGGATTTCCTAAGGATAATTTTTGATATGAAATTTTAAGTGGCAATCCTGAAAACCAAATGTTTAATTTGCGTCTTAGAAGTAATTTAATTGCTACTTGTGGAAAGTGTGAAGCTGAGTACATTACAACATTACCCACTATTCAGTGGCTTGAAAGGAACATGAAATGCATTCTTGAAGGACATCCGATCTTAGGGACATATGCATCTATTTAAGTAAATATAAAAATCAGTTGTAGAAGTATAGTAAATAACATAAAAAGATGCTGCCTAAAAAAAGCTGCTTACTGAAAATAATGTATAATGTCTAATTTTTATAAATGAAACTTTAAAATAGCATATACAAAAATATAGTAGTTTATGATTGTTTATCTGTATTTTTATTATTTTGATAATGAACATATATCACGTTTATAATTTAAAACATTATAAGAATAAAAAAGAAACATAATGAAAACTTTTCCTAGGAGTTCCAGTTGACCCCACCATGAAATCTTCCCCCATTTCTCCTGTTAAGATTAATGAATGACTCTTTTTTTACTTCCGTGCTACATTTTTCATACATTCATCACAGTCTGAATTGCACTATCATGTATGCATTTGGCCTGCCTACTCTGTGCATTCTTTCAAGGTCTGGATCATGCCAGATTTATCCAGGTATTTCTGTCTGAGCCAAGAACAGTCTTTCCTGTAACAGGTGTGCAGTAAATATTGAGTTGGTGCTTAAAGCAGGGAGCACAGTGAGTACAGTGGTTGTACATTTTGCTCTTGGGTAATGTAACATGTATTCAGTACTGTACCAGATTCACTAACTCTTCAGTAATGCCAGTGGCTAATTAGGTACAGTGCAAAGTACATGGGCCAAAGGATTTTCTTTCTAAAATGATATTGGTTGCCTCCAGGGATCTCTTGCCTCTACATCCTAAATTAGTGTGGTTTTGTTACAGAAATGTGTGTAGTAGAAAAGAACAAGAATAATCAGACTGCTGATGACATGGTTCCTGCTGTTACAGATGAGACACTATCTGCTTAGTATTTTAATTTAGAGCAGTTTCCTCCTACTTTTCTCTCCATACTATTTTTCCTTTCCCCGTTTCTACCCTTTGCTATAACTTCTCCTTGTAAATATAGCTGTGTTTTTTTAAAATCCTCATCCAAGGACATGTTTTTTTATAGGTTTTAGAGAGAGAGGAAGGGAGAGAGAGAAAAAAAAACATTGATGTGAGAGAGAAACACTGATTGTCTGCCTCCTGTATGTGCCCCAGGGATCAAACCTGCAACCTAGGTATGTGCCCTGACTGGGAATCAAACCTGCAGCCCTTTGGCGTGTGGGAGGATGTTCCAATCAACTGAGCCACAGTTAGAGCTCTATTTTTGATGTGGTCATCAGGGGTCAGTTAGAAATGAATGAAAAGAAATACAAATAGAAGAATTAGAGCTGATAGCATTACTTATAGCAGTAAGATTTTTTTAAATTGAAAATTTCCTGAGCGTAGGTCTGAATTCTCTATGATTCCCAGTTATTGCCAATATGCCCTTATCCTCTGTTTCTTCCTTATGTTCTAATCACAGAGGTTTACTTATTATACCCTAAAAGTTCCTTCTAGGGCTTTTCTTCAGACCTTTTCTTACTGGGAGGTCCTCTGCATATATCCACTGATCCAAGTACTACCCTCCTAGAGTCCATTCAGATGCCACCTCCTCAAAGAATTCATTACAGACCCTGTCAGTCAGTTTCATTCTTTACTCATTCTTCCATTAAATTATTACAATTCTGTAAGAACAGTAATTAAAATGTGTTCATTAATTTGTTCATTCATGCTGTACACATTCATTAAGTGTCTACTGTTCATATGTTCTGGGAACTGAGATACAGACTCCTGTGACAGTATGTCCTCAAGGAGCTCAAAGAATAGCGGAGGAGGCAGGTAAGCAGAACAGTTTCTGTACCATGTAGTAAGTGCAGTGAATGGGTAATTTCATGGGAGCACGGAGAAGGAGCAACTAATCTGGCAGGGGAAGGTAATTCTAGAAAGATCTGAGTTAAAGACTGAAATTGGAGAAATGGAAATAGGGGAGGGAAGATCCCAGGTTGATGGAGCAGCATGTTTTAGGTCAGGGAGATGTGAAATGCCTTGCATGTTTGAAGAATAAGTAGCTCAGGCTGGAGTGTAGAGGGCGGCAGTGGCAGAAGCAGAGGCCAGAGAGGCAAGAAGAGGTCAAATGTGACGGACCTTTGTGCTAAGTTAGGGATGCAAGCTTTCTGAAAGCATTGTAGAGCCTTTGCAGTTTTTATATAGGGGAGCAGTGTAAATAAGTCTTGAGTTCTGTGAGTTTCTTGAGGGTAGGAATCAAGTCTTACACTTAGCACGTAATACATAACTTAATACCTAATAGCTCAGTAAAATTGAATTGTTATTTGCTGGGTACCACTCCTTTTTTTAAAGAATTGATTTATATGAAATAATAACAGTAATAAAAGTCTGCAAGCATTATCTTAACCTAATGCTTACCCCTACTCTCTGAGGTATGTATAGTGCCTTAGAGGGTTTGAGAGGGGATTACAGTGTAGTAATTGTTTGCTTATGTTTGAATTTTAGCTCTTCCACTTACTAGTTTTGGACCTGTAAGTTACATATGTGCCTCAGTTTCCTCATCCATGAAATGATAATGGTGATAATGGCACCTCATATTGAGAATTAATATTTGCAAATACATGTAAAGTGCTTGGCTGCATAGTTGCTGTATGATTACATGCACAATAAGTGTAATTTTAACTATCATTAAGAAACATACCCCAGAGTCACAGAGCAATTAGTGATGAAGCCCATGGTGAACAGAATAGTCTCATTTCAGAATCTTTAATCACTATACGTACTATGTTATAACTGTTTCTGAGGTTTTAGTGAGACGTAAAGATAAGATGGGTTCTGAAGCAGTGAAACCGAGTTTCAGTCAACATGGGAGATACCAGTTGGGGTAGGGAATTCTTAGGAGCTCTTCAGATGACCCCCGAAGAAATCATTCCGTGCTACCCTCCCTGCACATCAGGGAATTATGTGAGAACTACGTCTCTACATTTTAGGTAAATGACATTAATCCAGAATCACAGTGCACATGGCTAATGAACCTGGAGAATACCCTACAAAGTTCTCCCTTTAAGAGTTGGTCTGCTAGTGCTGACACCTGGTATACTGTGTCAAGTCTTGTGGTTCTGTTCCCCTTCTTCATACTCCCTAAATTTTTCCAACTTTAGGACCCAAGTGGGAGTCTTATGTTGGAGGATGTTGTGCAAACCACATGCGTGAAGAAAATAATTTACATTTTTCCTTTCTTAGCTTCTGGAACATCAGTGATTCCATCCTCCCACTTCTATTGGGCAGAAATTGAGGTATTCTCCTTATGCTCCCTCATCTTCTCCAAAACCCACCAACACACACACACTCTCTCTCTCTCTCTCTCTCTCACACACACACACACACACACGCACACTCTTTGCCATGCCTGTTAGAGGAATCCAGAATAACTACTTTATGTATTCTGATTCAGGGACCCAAGAACATAGTCTTTGGTAATAAAGGAGCTTACCAGCAGTTCACTTTTTCTTCTCCATTCCTACTCTTCCCACTCATGACTGTCTTTTAGCTTTCTTTCCTCTGCTTCTTTACTCACCATTTTATCATTTGCACAATGTCTAGTATATAGTAGGCATTCAATAATAGTTGTTGAAAGAATAAAAGGCTAGATGGATTGTATATTGAATACCTTAATGATATTCAATTACAGAAAAATTGCATGAGATCCAGGGCGAAAATACTGCTTTGATTTAAATTTTTTATCAGAGCAGATCGTTCTTAGCAAGTACGCCCCACCTTCACCTCCACTGCCACATTATAGCTCACACAGCTTCCAGATCTATTTGGTTACCCCGAGTATAGTTCTGGTGGTAAAGGGATTGAAAGGATTCCTCGACAAATGTGGGAGGGAGTCTCCAGGCTGGAGGCAGGTCTGTCTCATGGTGTCTGTTTTTCTCCAAGTTCCTTTGCAGTTTCATGACTTCACAGTGGAAATGTTTCCACAGATTTAAGTCCGTAAAGGAAATTAATAAATCATTGGAGACATACTACTTAGTTAAAAAGTGGCATGAGAAAATCTGTGGAAAGTAGAAGATGCCCAGAAAACTCAAGATCATTGTTTCAACTCACTTTCTAGATTTAAAACCTCCTTGGAATTCACTGGCTTCTACAGATTTCAGCATTGGGTGGGTGGGGCTAGGCAGCAGACTTACCGTATTTTGCCATGTGTAATGCACACTATTTTGCCCAAATTTTTGAGAGAAAAATAAGGATGTGCATTATATATGGGTAGTACCTGCAATACTTTCTGTCTGTTCTTGTGTTTCATAATTATTTGTTTCATAAAATGTCTTGTAATATGTTCAAAAATAAATGCTAAAATTCCTTTATAATACAAAAAGCAAGTATCTAAGTATAAATAAATAAAAAATTGAATTAAAAAATTAAAATGAAAGATTTTTTCCCTGAAAGTTTGTGCCAAAAACACGGGTGGGCATTATACACGCCAAAATACAATAATTCTGTTAGTTTCCAGTTTTCAAACCCATTGCTTATGTTACATTTGAAATTGTAGTAATTGTTCCTTATAATTGTCTTAATACCTCAGCCCTCCCATCCACCTTTTCTCCCACTAACTTTATTAACTTTTAAAAAATTTTAATTCAAATTGGACATTACTTATTGATCAGTGTGTTAAAACCTGCGAAACTATAGATATCTGGGCCCATGTAGTAATTGTTCATAATTCTGGTATCTATAGGAACTCAGACTTACAGTGATGGTGATGCTTAGACAGCCCCCCCTCACTGGTTTCCTAGGAAAGCCTCTAGAAATGTGAAAAAGAAGCTTAAACTTGAGGACCTTATCTTTGCCTTGAAGTCCAGACTCATGTTTAGTCTGGGCACTGACAACGTACCAGTAGACTATCCAGACGTGTTCAGAGCAGTGACCCTGGTCCTTCAGGACTTTGGCCCTGGATCTCATGTAGTGTACTGCAGTGTGTAGAAACATTGTGTGTCCAAAGACGAACATCTCTTGAAGCCCAAGCATTGTGTGTGTGTGTGTGTGTGTGTGTGTGTGTGTGTGTGTCTGCAACCTGGAGGTAGCCTCCAAGACTTCAAGTGAAAGTGCAACCCAGGCTTGAATTTATTGTACTTCACACACGAATCTTGTTCACTGCCAACTTTATATCCAAACCTCCTTAAGAAGTTAGAAAAAGACCAAATTAAACCCAAAGCAAATAGATAAACATTGGAGCAGAAATCAGTCAAATAGAAGAGACGATAGAGAAAATTAACAACGCCTAATTTGTCCTTTGAAAGTATAATGAAATTGATGGACCTCTACCATGATTGATAAAGAGGAAAAATGGGAATTACAACATTAGGAATGAAAGGAATATCATTGTAGATCATACAGTCATTGAAAGAATAATAAAGGGATATTAATGGAAATTTTATGCCAATAAATTAAACAAATTAGATATTTTCAAATTCTTTTAAAACAATTTACTAAAGCTAAAACAAGATGGAATAGAAAATCTGAATAGTCCAGTATCTATTTAACATTTTGAATTTGTGATTAAAAAAAAAACCTTCCTGTGAGGAAAACTATAGGTCCAGATGGTCTCTGGTCAGTACTATGAAACATTTAAAGAAGAAAAAATGTGAATGTTAAACAAATGTAAAAAATAGAGAAAGAGGAACATTTCCTAACTCATTTTATGAGGCAAGCATTTCCAGATACCACTGAGAAAAACATTTCAAAAAAAGAAAATTGCTCACCAATATTTTATATGATGATGGACACTGCAATAGAGTGAATGTTTGTGTCCCTCCAAAATTCATACATTGAAATCTTAAAACTCAAATGTGTGGGGGTGGGGCCTTGGAGAGGGGACAGTGCCGCTGCCTGGCTTCTGGAGGTTTGCCTGGCACTTGAACTGTTCCCAGTGCAAGTCAGCAGTTTGCATCTTGAAGACAGCCCGCACATGACACTGAATTTGCTGGTGCCTTGATCTTGGACTTCAGAGCCACCAGAACTGTGAGAAATAAATGTTTATTGTTTAAAGTTACCCAGTCTTGTTTTTTTAGCACTTTTTAAATTTTATTTTTAAATATATTTTATTGAATATGCTATTACAGTTGTCCCAATTTTTCCTCCTTTGCCCCCCTCTGCCTGGTACCCCCATTCCCTCCAGCATTCCCCCCCACTTAGTTCATGTCCATGGGTTGTACATAGGAGTTCTTTGGCTTCTGCATTTTGTATACTATCCTTGGCCTCCTCCTGTCTGTTTTGTACCTACCATTTATGCTTCTTAATCCCTGTACCTTTCCCCCCATTCTCCCCCTTCCCCCTCCCAGCCGATAGCCCTCCAAATGATCTCCATGTCTATGGTTCTATTCCTGTTCTGGTTGTTTGCTTAGTTTGTATTTTAGATTCAGTTGTTAATAGTTGTAAATTTGTTGCTATTTCAATGCTCATAGTTTTGATCTTCTTTTTCTTAAATAAGTCCCTTTAACATTTCATGTAATAATGGCTTGGGGATGATGAACTCCTTTAGCTTTACCTTGTCTGGGAAGCACTTTATCTGCTCTTCCATTTTAAATGATAGCTTTGCTTCATAGAGTAATTTAGGTTGTAGGTCCTTGCTTTTCATTACTTTGAATAATTTTTTCCAGTCCCTTCTAGCCTGCAAAGTTTCTTTTGAGAAATCAGCTGACAATCTTATGGGAGCTCCTTGGTAAGCAACTCTGCTTTCAAGATTCTCTCTTTATCTTTAACCTTTGGCATTTTAATTACAATGTGTCTTGCTGTGGTCCTCTTTGTTTCCAACTTGTTTGGGAGTCTCTGTGCTTCCTGGACTTGTATGTCTATTTCCTTCACCAAATTAAGGAAGTTTTCTGTATTTTTCAAATGAATTTTTAATTTCTTACTCTTCTTCTTCTGGCATCCTTGTAATTCAGATGTTTGTATGTTTGGAGATGTCTCAGAGTTTCCTTAAACTATCCTCATTTTTTTAAATTCTTTTTTCTTCTTGCTGTTCTGCTTGAATGTTTTTTTCTTCCTTATGTTCCAAATCATTGATTTGAATCTCAGCGTCATCCCCTCCACTGTTGGTTCCCTGTACATTTTTCTTTATTTCACTTAGTGTAACCTTCATTTCTTCCTGGGTCTTTTTTATGCAATTGCCGTACTCATGAGTTCTTTAAGCATCCTGATAACCAGTGTTTTGAACTCTGCATCTGATAGGTTGGTTATTGCCATTTCATTTAGTTCTTTTTCTGGGGTTTTGTTTCTGTTCTTTCATTTGGGCCATATTTCTTTGTCTCCTCAATTTAGCAGCCTCCCTCTGTTTGTTTCTGTGTATTAGGTAGAACTGCTGTGACTCCTGTCTTAGTAGCATGGCCTATTGTAGAAAAAGCATCTGTAAATTGTGCAGGGCAGAGCCTTAGGTAATTGCTAGGGTGGGACAATCCACTTCATCACTTTGTGGCTCTGTGTGGGGGTGGGGCCTTGGAGAGGGGACAGTGCCGCTGCCTGGCTTCTGGAGGCTTGCCTGGCACTTGCACTGTTCCCAGTCACTTTACTTTCTTCCCGTATGCAGCTGGTGACCTTCTAGCTGTTGACCTGGTGCTTAATCCCAGAGTGGGTGGGTCTGCATAAGTTCTAAGTCCATGCAGACCCTTTAAGAGGAGTCTCCTGAAAACCCAACAGTTTCTTCTGTAGCCCCAACTCCCACTGGTTTTCATAGCCAGAGGTTGTGGGGATTTATCTTCCTGGTGCTGGAATCCTGGGTTGTGTGATCTGGCCTGTGGCTGGCATCCGTTGCTCCTGAGGTATCCCTCTCAATTTTTATCTACCACGTGTGAATGTGGGACTGCCCATTCCACAGCCTCCCTGTGCCACACTGCGTCTCCATGCCTCTCTGCCTGTCTCCGTGTTTCTGCCCCTCCCACCCATCTGGATGAATGTGGCTTCTTTAAATCCTTGGTTGTTAGACTTCCATACAGCTCATTTTTCTGATGGTTCTGGGTAATATTTGTTTTGAGGTCTAGTTGTAACTTTTTCTGTAGTGGTGTGAGGAAGCAAAGCATCTTTACCAATGCCTTCATCTTGACTGGAAGTCTGAAGTTACCCAGTGTTATGTTACTGTGATAGCAGCACAAACTGACTAAGACAAATAAAAATCCTCAAAATGTTAGCATGTTAAATCCAGCAATATATAAAAAGGTTAATACATTGTGGACAAGTGGGTTTATTCCAGGAATACAATTTTTTAATCCAAATATTGATATATTTCACATATTAACATGATAAAAGAGGAAAAAGATAACCCTCTCAATAAATACAGAAGAAGCATTTCACAAAATTCAGTAATTTTTGATTCAGTAAATGAGGAATACAAAGAAATTTCTTTAACCTGATGAAGAACATCTATAAAACACTTATAGTAGCATCATTTTTAATATTGAAATATAGAAAGCATTTCCCATGATTGAGAAAACAAAATATGGATGACCTCTCTTACTACTTCTATTTGATATTGCACTGGAGCTCCTAGCCATAGCAATGAGGTACGAATAAGAAGTAAAAGCTATCGAGCTTGGAAAGGAAGAAGTAAAATCCCTTCTCTCACCTAGACATGATTCTTCCCATAGAAAATTTTAAGGAAGCAAGGAAACAACTCTAGAGATTGGAAGTGAATTTAGAAAGTCCATAGGAAATTAGGAAGGCCACTGTGATTTTAGTAAGTGAATTTAGAAAGACCAGACACCACAAGGTCAATTGTATTTTTATAAATCAGCAGCAAACAATTGGAAAACACAAGAATATAATTCTATATCATTATCTATATTCTATAACCACAAAAAAATTAGGATACATAAGAAGTGGATCATAGACCCAAACAAAAGCAAAACTATAAAGCTTCTAGAAGAAAATACATGAGTTACGTGAAGATTTCCTACAGAGTACGTAAATAGCACTAACCAGAAAGGAAAATGACAAATTGGAATTAAAAGCTTTTGCTCATCAAAAGTTACTGTATCAGAATTGAAAAAGGAAGACACAGACTGGGAGAAAATGTAATACACACATTTCCTATAAATCAATAATAGGTAAAATGGGCAGAAGACTTGAGTAGGTCATGAGGGAAGATGTACAGGTAGCCAATAAACACATGAAATTGCTCAGTACCAGCAGTATTCAAGGAAAATGCAAATTAAAATTACAATGAATACCATTTCATACCTACTAGAATGAATAAAATGAGAAGATAGACAACACTGTTAGACTGTGGAGAAACTCTTGTGGTAATAGAAAATTATACAGTCATTTGGAAAATTTTTGGACAGTTTCTTATAAAATTAATCGTATACCAGTGCTATGGCCCAGAAATTGTATTTCTAGGTATTTATTCCGAAGAAACAAAAACAAACCCACAAAAGGACATGCATAAGAATGTTCACAGCAATTTTATTCAGAATGTTCACAAACATAAAAGAACCCAAATACCCATCAAAAGAAGTATAAATTATGGAATAATTAAAAGAATGCTACTGAAAATATTCACATGATTATGGGGGTTTCTAGCCATTGTTTTAAGGAAAAATAAGGTTAATAAATATTGGAAAGGAAGAGACAAAATCATTACCTAGAAAATACTTAGAAAATATAAGCTAATCAAGTGACAAACTTTTAGAGCTAATTTGAATTTTTGGTAGATGGTTTGGTTAGTGTGTGTGCCTATAAACATACATATCATATCACATGACATATTATATACCATATCATATGCGACCCCCTCATATACACACTTTAGATATGTCTGTATACATATGCACATACCTGCCTTTTGGTTTCACATTTACGAACCGACACAAACTAGCCAGAAAATATAATAGAAAACAAAATCCCTTTCACAATTGGATAAAAAAATAGAGACCTTGGAATTAATTTAGCAAGAGATATGCAAGACTAGATGAAATAAATTACAAAATTCCCTGAGGGACAGGAGAAGAATAAGTGGAGAAACAGACCACATTTCTGGACAAAAAAATCTCAAAAATATAAAAATGTGGATTTCCTCCAAATTACTCTCTAAATTCTAACCAAATCCAATGACAGGTTTTGGAAATTTTCCAAAATGACTCCAAGGTTTAGGTGACATCACAAACACTTCAAGATATGTCAGAAAAATATTTTTAAGTATAGTGGAGGAGGACGACTTGCCCCATAAGTTATTAAGAAAATAATGAAGCTGTGAACTGGTTCAGAAATAGGCAGATCACAGGAACCAAATAAAAAATGCAGAGCAGTCATAAGTGTGTATAGCATTACATATAATTAAGTTATAAATTCATTTTAAATCAGCAGGAGGAGTGTTATTAAAAAAGCATTGAATGGGGTGCTAGTTCACTTATCTTAGAAAAATCCTTTTGGAACTTTCCTGCTCCAGTTGCTCTTCACAACATCAGATTCTTCTAACTTCCAGTGTTTTCCCCATCCTCTGCCGCTGCTTTCAATTCACTGCATTGCTGCTTTGTCCAAAATTTCTTTCATATTCTCTTGTGGATCCAGGTTTATCTCCTTCCTCCCTACCTTCCCCTTTCCTGTATCCGTTTTCCAGCTGATGGTTCTCTACCTTTCCAGTGTAAGACCTCACAAGTCTTTTTGACTTCATGTACCTATCTACCTTAAAAAGGCCTTATTACTGGATTGGGCAAAACAGTCTTTTTTTGTGGGTGCATGGGGTCAATTCTCATTAGATAACTGCAGAATTTCCTTTGTGGGTTTAAAAGAGAAGAGGCTCTGAATACACAGGTGTTATTTTTGTCACCATCAGAGTTAAACGGTGGGTCAGTCATGAAGTGGAGGGCAGTCATTACAAATCAAACCAAACAGATTTTCAGACTGCAGGGATACTGTTAAGATGGCTCAGAGGCTTCCAGAGTTGGCCAAAGAGTAGGGCTAGCAGGTAGGAAATGACTTCCTAAATATGCTTTAACCAAAGCAATATTGATACGATATATTGAGGGTTCACATAAAATTTTGTTTCAGGGAAGGTTACTGCTACTGAAAAATTTGAAGGTCACTTCTTATAAAAACAATTATATGATAAATATGTTCAATAGAAAATAACTGATTTAAAAAGAAGCATGATCTGTAAATTAAAATAGCTACAAAAAACAGTTAACAGTAACATCTGAGTGGTGGGAAGTGAACAACTTTATTTACTCCTTTTGCTTATCTTTAGAATACTTTATAGTGTTAACAAGTTATTGTTCTTATTTTATTCTTTTGAGGCATAATTTAGATCAGTAAAATGCATGTACTTTAAGTGTACAATCTGATCAAATTGTAGAATATTTCTATCACCCCAGAAAGTTCTCGCATGTCCCTTTTCAAGTCAATAGCTCCACTCCCCATGTCCCACCAGAAATAACCACTGTTTTGACCTAGTTTAGATTTGTTTTTGCCTGTTCTTAAACTTCTTGTAAATGAAATCATAGAACATGTACCTTTGGGCCTGGATTATTTTGTTCAGCATAGTATTTCTGAGATTCATTCATATGGTGTATATTATTAGTAAGTTTTCTTTAAGTTGCTAGGTAATACTTCATTTTATGATAGTACTATAATTTGTTTATCCCCTTGTCAGACATTTGGGTTATTTACAGTTTTTGTTACTAGGAATAAAGAAGCTCCGAACAATCTTGGTGGCCATATCCATTTCTCTTCGGCCCATACTTAGGAGGAGGATTACAGCGTACATGCATCTCTGATTTTTCAAAATTTTGCCAAATTTCTGTTCGAAGTGGTTGCATGAATTTATATTTCACTTAACAATGTTTGAGAGTTGCCCATTCCCTTTTTTTCTACCACTATGAAGTAAACAAACAAGGCCGACTTTCCCCCATGGGAAGACCAAAACTAAGTCTGGGGCAGCGTGGCAAAACCAGCTCTACCTGTCCAGGGTCCACTCCGAGAGAGACATGCCGACCACAGGTCTCTGGCTCAGCCATTGTTCTCAGTGTCCGTGAGTTTCTGGGTGGCAAGCCCGGGAGTGTAGGAGGTTGAGTAAGGGTTGTGGAAAGCCAGTCTCAGGACTGGGCTACAGACATCAGACAAGAATTCAAATTCCCTTGGATAACTTGTTAGTATTTAAGCTCCTTTGGGGAACCAGAGGATCTTGGATAGAAGAGAGAGATTCATGAACCAGCCATATCCTGAATGCTTAGATGGTTCAGGTTTGGTTTTTTTAAATTGTTCAGTTATAGTTGTCCCGCCTTTTCCCCCATTGCTCACCCCTCCCTGTGCCCTCCCCGCTCCCACAGTCATTCCCCAAGTAGTGTCTGTGCCCAAGAATCCTCTATTTGTGTTCCTTTGCTTGCTCCTTTCCCTTGCTCATTCCCCCTGTTACTCCCTCCCCCTTCCCCTCTGGGCACTGTCAGTTTGTTCTTTATTTCCAAGTCTCTGGTTCTGTTTTGCTTATTTTGTATTGTTGATTAGGTTCTTCTTATAGGTGAGATCATACAGTATTTGTCTTTCACTGCCTGGCTTACTTCACTTAGCATAATACTCTCCAGTTCCATCCATGCTGTCATGAAGGGTAGGAGCTCCTTCTTTCTTTCTGCTGCATAGTATTCCACTGTGTAAATGTACCACAGTTTTTTAATCCACTCATCTACTGATGGGCACTTGGACTGTTTCCAGCACTTGGCTATTGTAAATAACACTGCTATGAACATTGGGGTGCATAGGTTCTTTTGAAAGGGTGATTGAGGATTCTTAGGGTATAGTCCCAGCAGTGGGATCGCTGGATTGAAAGGCAGTTCAGATGGTTCGGGTTTCATTTGTTATTTATACCAGCATCAGGGTTGTTACCTTGTCTTTCTGGGCACATAGGATAGGAAGCTCGTAATGTGCCAATACTGTGGGCTGACTTGAACCTGCACATAGATGAACTTAAAGGCAGGTAAGGTGGAGCTGATGCAGACAGGGACACTACCCCAAGCCCAAGTGTACAACTGAACCTAATCTTTGGCATAGTTTGTGAGTCAGTTTTCTAGACAAGAGGCTAAGTGCACGGGGGAAGCTGGATCTGGGAATGTGTGAACCAGGTAAGTGTTGCTTGCCAAGATAAGTGGAACTGTCTGAACTAAGTGGATGTTAGTGGATCCTAATGCTGACAGTGACAGTGAGGCCTAGTTTGTGGGTGTAACCCCCGTAAGGTTACTCACCTTTACCCTGGTCATAGTCTGGATCCTTAGGCCTTCCTGAACGATGTGGAAAGTTGTTACTGATGACTCAGATGAGAGTTCAGCTGATTCTGACTCTACTTCCAAAACACATTATGAATCTTTTTGCTTCATTCTAGTTTTATTGCCATCACTTTAGATGAAGCTGCCATGATGTACAAGTGTATTCTTCAGTATATTCTAATAGCCGCTTTTGGGCTCTTCCTGTCAACTTATGCCGCACTCAAAATCATTCTACAAAGCAGTACTCATCTGATCATGCTATTTTTTAAAATCATGTTGAAAATTCAGGAAAATATATTTGAAGGTAGATAATGTGGATGCTAGCAAATGTGCCCGTGTAGGAGTCCTAAGGCTCAGGTTCTAGTCCTGGCACAACCACTAACTGTGTGACTGCAAAGTCCCTCACCCCCACCCTCCCAGGTCTCAGCATCCTGACCAGGGAGTAAAAGGATCGGACCAAACCAGGAAGTCTCTAAGGGCCATGGTAGGTCTAGCATTCTGTGATACCTTGTGGGGCTGAGTCAGAGAGGCTTTTTCTGGAGTTCTTGCCTGGGATGGAGAGAAGCGAGACCCTGAGATGGTATCTCAGGCAGCTCCTAGCTCTCTTCTCCAAGATGTCCGGCATCTCCAAAGTTTTTAAGACAGTGCCTATCACTGAGGAAAGCTGCATGAAAAATTTCCTCATGTTAGCAGGTGTGCTTTGAGGACTGAGGGTTCCCTGTGGTTTCACATTGCTGGTGTGGGCCCGTCAAGTTCTCTGCTTATGGTGCACTTTATCTTAGGGTTGTGTGGATTCTCAGAAGCCACCCAATTCAGGCCTGTTGGTAGAAGGTGAGCTCACATATTCAATGGGATGCTGCTGCCATCTTGTAGGATTCTGAGTGGTGGATGTAGACATACACGTTTGTCCAGTTATTTTTTTAGAATGTAAGTTCTAATGGTTTTATGCCATATAGTTCATACGGCACAGAACTGTACCCACAGGTTGGGCAAATGTCTGTTTCTTGGTTTTGCTATTACACTGTAATCACACAAGGTACAGGCACGGGGGAGACTGGGTGAAGGGTACATGGGAACTCTCTGGCATATCTTTGAAACTTACTGTGAATCTTTAGTTATTTCACAAGTTTTAAATTCAAGTCTTTACAAGGTGGTTAATGGGACTCTGTAGGGTTGATTCCATAATGTCTCCCACAATTGTGTGAGTTGGGGCTTTTTTCCCCCTGCAAAACAAAATGTAGACAACCTCACAATGCAGTGAGTTTTCTTAGTATAACTATGAAGTCTGTTGTCACGGAATTTTCTGTTGAAGTCTCAGCCCGCACATTCGGCGACCTGTGTGTTCGTGCTATGTTGGGGCAGCACCGAGGCCAGCCTCAGCAGTAGCACTGTGTGTGCTGGTCTTTCTGGACCCTTGGTTCCACACCGGGCACCCCCTTCTCTTCTCCAGTTCTAGGCTCAGTCCTCCCCAGCTCTCTGCAGACAGAGGGCTCTGGAATGGCCTGGCCAGTGTCCCTCCTAACCTCTGAGGAGAGAATCCCCAAGGGACCACTGGGGCACACGGGATAAGATGTGCCCCATGGTCATTTAGCGATTCAGTCAGTCTAGAATCCCTTCTTCTCTAGATCCGAGTGGAAAGGGTCAAGGGATGAAGAGAAGGCATTGGAGGGAAGGGCAAAGATTAACAGCCCCCAGAGTTGTCCATGTCCTCACCCCCAGGACCTGTGAATATAGGAGGTTACATGGCAAAGGGGATTTAGGGTTGCTCATCAGCTGACCTTAAAGAGGGAAGCTGTCCTGGTTTATTCTGGTGGGCCCAGTGTAATCACAGCGATCCTTAAAAGTAGAAGCAGGAGGCAGGAAGGAGAGTCAGAGAAAGAGATGTGATGGTGGTGGAAGCAGGATCAGACAGATGCTGTGCTGCTGGCTTTGAAGACTTGTCACAGCACAATAGACTACTGATATAACAGAAACCTAATATTCTCTTCCAGTGCGTAAGGTCTCAGGTAAGAAGGAGGCCTGGCCTCAGGAATCAGAGAAGAGTCCTGGGGCTGGGTACAGTGAAATGTGAGGCAAGAGGGCTGTGATTGGGTAGGACAAGAAGCCCAAGGTTAAGGGGGCATGGCCTTAGGGAGAAGGACAGTGCTATGCCAAGAGGCACTGGATAAAAGCGAGGTTCAGCTCATGCAATCGGAGGAGCAGTTTTGGGGATTTGGAGTACAGAGGTAACAGTGTAGAGAGGTGAGATTTGGATGGGGAAAATGTGTGTTGGAATGATGGGTTTGTGTTAAGATGGGGGACAGAAAAAGGGAGCGGAAAGAGCACAGGGCTAGGAATCAAGAGGTCTGGACTTTAGTCATTTTTCTGGAAGTCTTTAAGCTTCCTGGGCCTCAGTTTTCCCATATACAGGATGGGGGGAAAGTAGACTTACAGTTGTTCATATGGAAAACAACACAATAATTAATAAACAGTTATATGAGAATAAACTCTGTTTCACCTACTCAACTTAAACCTGCTGTTCCCCCACCCTGTGTGGGATGAAGGGCTCAGAGTACGGAGATTGCTTTCCAGACTGGAATAAGTGTTATACGATGGGGTGAAGGATCTTAGTAAGCAGTTCAGGAGTAACCTAACTGTGATTGTAACATGTATTCATGTCACTAAGTCAGTGTCTCTGGACACCGCTCAGTGCAGTGCCTGTAAATGACAATAGAATGTGGCTTCCCCCTTAGTAGCACTTGTGAGTGTCTGCTGTGTTGCCTCAGCATAGACATGATGGCCGTGGCACGCACGAACCTCCCTGCAATTGAAATATTTTGCATTTACAGACTTGCATGTACATAGTACTTTTCACGGGACAAGTTCAAAGTCTGCACAAACTGCCATCTCTGCTTCGTTTTGGGGGTGGACAGGGAATAGCCATTTTGAAGTTGGCCAGACAAAGAAGCATAGGATTGTGAATCCCCTAATCTCTCTTAATTCTTAAACGTTAAGTATTCCAGAATCCTGAAACACTGGATTTAACAAAACGTCTTTGCATTCTGTTTGATTTTGTACACTTTTTAGCTTCTCACAAACCTTTCACTGACAGAGCATTGTAGCATCTGCCAGTGATAGGGCAACCAGAGGGTTTGGCAGCTTGTGGGTGGGAGTTTCAGGGTTTGGGGACTTGGCGGTGGTTAGATTGGGCTGTCGGTGTGGGAGGATGGAGCTGTGTATTGATGATGGTCTTGGCTTTTCCTAAATCACAATTGCATCATATGAGATAGCTGAATTTATGTGGAGCTTTACAAAAGCCTCCTGGGAAAAGGGCAAAACTGGTTTTAGTGCGTAAGAAATTTATTTATGGCAATTATGGTACCAAACTGAGACTGGAGACTGTTGAGAATCTGGACCGTTTTCTGGTGGAGGGGAAAAAAATTTTTACTTTTGTAAGTAGGAATCATAGAGTAGAATCACTTTGTAGTGCAGTGATTTTTGAAAGTCTTCTTGTCCTTTCGATAGGGCAGCAGGTAGGATATTCTTGTCATAGTAATTCAGTTAAGGGTGGCTTCTGGGAAGAAATTTGAGGGAAATGAAAGAATAAGGGTGAGTGGAAGGAAAATGGCTAGCTCCCCGGGAGGTGGTTGAGGATGTCAAGTACGGTCGGCCAGGTTTCTTATGACTCATCTGCACAGCAGGGCCTCGTGACTGGTGCTCCTGGAAACACACGGTCACGGCTTTCTGTGGCACCGAGATGACTCAGAGGGAAGGGGCTGCAGGTCCCATCGGCAGGTTTATCTGATATGCAGAAATATGACTTATGTCTCTGAAAGTTAATTTGATTTTTTAACTTGCTAGTGCCCTGATTTCTAGTGATGAATGGCATGGAAGGGAAATTGTGTTGAATGATTTTTTAAAAACGAGATTAGAATACCTGAGCATACCTCAGTCATCCTTGCGTGTTGTCCTCTAAAATGGGTTACCTTTGGGAAGATTCTGATAAGAGTTCTTCCAGTATTAGTGTAGTATAATGTAATCTATCTTTTGACAGTTGGATAAACACTCTTAACTTTTTTTCTGGTCACTTCTTTTAACTAAACTGCAGAATCCACTTTTCCCTTCCTTTAATCACATCTTAAGTAAATATCAAAACATCCTGGTCATTTTTGATGAGTAAAGCTCAGTTCAGCACTGTTTAAAACTTCAGTATCATGTCCAATTTAACAACTCCTGTAATCTATTGCTTTAAGGGACCTAAAAAGTGAGTTGGAAGGGGGAGGGTTTGAAAGAGGGTGAGAGCGGGTAGAGAGAGAGACACCGACTGAGATATCTTCTCCCCTTCTCTCTGCCTGTGGGTCATCCAGGATAGTCTTGCACCTCGGACCACCTGCTGGTTGTTGGAAGGTGGTCTTACTCAGGTCCCTCTGGTTCTATCTGCTTTTAGCAGCATCTGCTGATGAAATGGTCTCTCTGTGATGGTTTCTTGTTCAGCCAACCTGACCCACTCTGCCAGTGAGGACTTTTCTTAGAGAGGGGCAGCCCTGCGTGGTCCATGGCTCCAACCTCCTTTCGCGTGCAGTGTTACCTCATTTGTCCTGGCTGTCTGGATAGCCCTTTTTGTCCCTTTGTCCCTCCTCTGTTTTATAGTCTGCTCTGAGGACTGTTGGAAACCACTGGGTTTTCTTCCATACCTTCTGTCATGAAATGGGGGTGGAGGTGTCACACACCCTTTTCTTCCTGGGATTACTACCATTTACTTCCTTCATGTGCTGTGGTGGGGCAACTCCAGTAAGCCTCTTGCTTCAGAAGTCCCCAGGGAGAAGTAGGCGTAAGTCTCTGTGTTCAAGTGCACACACCCATCTTCAGACCAGCCTCTCCTCCCAACTCTCACCAGGCTCCACTCTGCTTCACTCGCGGCACAGTGAGATGCCAGTTGTCTCCCTCTCTTGTGGCTACTCTCAGCTCTGCAAGGAGTTCTCTGGGAGCAGTGCACCCCCTACCTCTACCAACAAACTTGACTTTGTAGGGTGGGGCAAAGAAAATGCCATCACTATAAACACTGTCCTCTCCACGAGGCTGGGGACTTCAGTCACTCGCCTCCTGCCCAGCCTCTCACTGGACTGGGGAGAGGTGTGAGGGTTGGGTTGATGGCTGTCAATCATAGGGTTGGCTTTACCTACTAGTAAGCCTTGAGGGAAGGTGTCTGTCCCTTTGGATATGGAGATAGTTCCTGTAGCTTTCATATAAAGACCCCAGAGCCAGTTCTGTAGCCATAGGAAAAGTTCAGCTTGACGTCCTGGCTTACTACTCTCTGGTTTTTATACGTGTTCTGTCAGTGGCCTTTCAGCATTATGGGATGGTGAGGCAGTTTGTATGTATGTGTGTTTTGGTTTTGTGTCTGCCAATTTATGTTTCTAGAAAGTTCTTAGAAAATAAATAATGGTCTATAAAAAAATAGAACAAACTGACAATGACCAGAGGGGAGGGTGGAGGAGGATAATGGGGGTAAGAAGGGGAATGTGAAGGGTCAAGTCAAGGAACATGTATAAAGGACCCGTGGACAAAGACAACAGGGGAGGAGGATTGAATGGGGGAGGGGGGGTTGGGTAGGGCTTGGGAGAGTAATAGGGGAAATACGGGGACAACTGTAATGGAACAACGGTAAAAAAGAAAAAATAATTATAAAAAAATAATAAGGCTCTGTTTACTTCACTACTGACTTGTTTCCCAGAAAATGTTTAATTTCTCTGGCTAGATGCTTTATGCTTACATTGTTTATTATAATAGGGATTCATTCATAAGTTAAGTCATGGTCTTCAAGATGTGCCGCACATGTTGAAAGCCCAGGAAGGCAATAGAGGGCATGTTGGAATCCAGTCACCTTGGCTAGAGTCAGCGGCTGTGTGAAATGACGGAGCAAGTTAGCGTTTTCCTCATAGGCAAAATAAAAATACTACTAAGGATTATAAGGGTTTTGAGGACACAATTGAATAATGCATGTAAAGTATTTAACATGATGCTTGGATCATAGGAAGTATATAATAAGGTTAGCTACTGTTACCGTCTTTATGGTATAGTAATGCCCTATTATCTGTAAGATTGTATGATTTCATTATGGTTTAAAATAAAACCACATCATATTGGGCAGGGGAGGCCAAGACTGGGAATTCTAGCAATAAGGAGGTTTAGTATCTATGATGTTAGTGGGAAAGGGAATCAAGTCCAGGAGAACAGACAGCAGAGATTAGGGACTCCATCTAAAAGACTGGGAGGTACAAGATCAGTTATCAAGGTCAATGAATATGGATAACTAAAGATCAGGCCTAGCACAGCAAGGATAAAATTTGCAGATTTGAACACTAAAGTCTAGAACACATCTCAGTGGGTGGGCTACCTGCGGTTGTAGATTGGAACAAACTGGGACCCTGATGGCGGTGCTGCTTGGCGTGTGAGGGGAGGTAATTCCCTAAGGCATGTGTCCTTTAGCCAGAGAGATCCTTAAATATTTTTCCCTTGTGATCAGCAGGTGTCACTTCCTCTGTTAGTTTCTTTTCTGTTAACACGGAATTAAGTAGAACTCAGCACTTTTCAAAAAATTATTGCTAATTGGATAGGCAAAAAAAAATGCTACTGAAATTTTTACTTTTTGATCCTAAGTGGGATTGAAACCCCATATATGTTAGCTGTCTGCACTTCTCCTTTTGTGAATTATCTACTCATACTATTTGAAATTTGTTTATTGAAACTTTAGTGTTTTTCTTATAAAACTGTGCATGCTCTTGATATATTAAATTTTTGTTGGTCATGTTTGCTGTTAAGTTTTTTTCCACTTGTATTTACCTTTTAAATTTTGATTTTACATTTTTAGGGTATATGGAATCAACAAAATGCAAAGGCAGCCTATGGAATGGGAGAAAATATTTGCAAGCCATATGTCTAATAAGAGGTTAATATCCAAAAGATATAAGGAACTCTTGCAACTCAGTATCGAAAGGAAAACAAATAACCTGATTCAAAATTGTGATAAGGTCCTGAATAGACACTTTCCCAAAGAAGACATAACAGCGCCAACAAGCTAACAGGTATCTGAAAGCACACCAGGGAAACACAAATCAAAGTTACAGTGAGCTATCACCTCAAATCTGCTAGGGTGGCTATTTTCAAAAAGCCAAAACATGAATATTGCCAAGGATGTGGAGTAGGGGGAATGCTTGTCCACTGCTGGTGGGATTGTAAATTGGTGCAGCCACTATGGAAAACTGTATGGAGTTTGCTCAAAAAATTGAAAACGGAACGACCACACGATCCAGCAGTTCCACCTCTGGGTCTGTCACCCAAGGACATGAACGCAGATCTGGAGGAGATCTCTGCACCCCGTGCGCTCTGCAGCGTTGCTCACAGCGGCCAAGACGTGGACGCGGCCCAAATGTCTGTCTACTACTGAACGGATGAAGAAATGTAAATGGAATGGAATGTTGTTCAGCTTTAAGAAAGAGGGAAATCCTGTCAATTGCAACAATGTGGATGAACCTGCACGTCATTATGCTAAGTGAAATAAGCCAGACACAGAAAGACACATATTCCATGATTTCAATTATATGTGAATCTAAAGCAACACACACAAAAAGCTGATTTGGTACAGAGAGTAGGATGGTGGTTACCAGCGTCTGAGGTGTGGGGAATTAAGGGGAGATAAAAAAGAAAATAAAAGAAAGTAGAATGGTGGTTGCCAGGCGGTGGGGAGAGGGGGCTGTGGCGGCTCCTGTTTTATGCGTGCAGAGTTCCAGTTTTTCCAAATGAAGAGTTCTGGGAATGGATGATGGTGACGATTGCACGCAGTGTGAATGTTCTTAATACCACTGAATTGTACACTTAAAAATGGTTAAGGTGCATTTTATATTATGTATATTTTATCACAATAAAAAATTGAAAAAGAAAATAGGAAAAAATATGTTGAAACATTAGAAAAGAAAAAATAAAGTAAGAGTTAGACATTGCAGAGATTAGAGATAACAATAGGATAGTATGGTGGACAGAGTTTGGTGGTTCCTCTGAAAGTTAAACATAGGATTGCCATATGATCCAGCAATTCCACTCCTAGGTAAATACTAGAAATAATTAAAAACAGGGACTTAAAAAGGTATGTACACTGGTGTACACCCAGTGTTCACAGCAGCATTATTCACAGTAACTAAAGGTGGAGACAACCCAGGTGTCCATTCACAGATGATTAGATGAGCAAAACGTGATATGCACATACAGTGGGTAGTGTTACTCAGCCATGAATGAAATTCTGACACATGCCAAGACAACATGGGTGACCCTTGAAAACATGCTGAGTGAAATGAGCCAGACACAGAAGGACAAATATATGATTCCATATATGTAAGGTAAATTCATAGAAACAGAAAGTGGAATAGAGGTTACCAGTGTCGGGAGAGGGGAAAGGGAAGTTATGGCTGTTTATGGGGTAGAGTTTCTGTTCGGTATGATGAAAAGTTCTGGAAATAGAGATAACATATAGCATTGTGAATATACTTAATTCCGCTGGATTGTACACTTAAAAATGGTTAAAATTGTCAGTTTTAAGTTATGTATATTTTGCCACAATAAACTTTTTTTTTTTTTTTTAATTTTTATTTTAGTTTATTCAGTACAGTTTCTATCCTTTATTCCCTTTCCAGCCCACCCACCCATTCCTCCCCTCCTCCCTCCCCTTTCCATTCAATAAACTTTTTTAAAAGACTTTTTACTTTAAAAGCCCTTTCATGACTTTTAAGATGACTTACATGACTTTTTCCAATGTAACTTTTTACATATAATTCTTTATGTTTTCCTCTAGGCATTATAAAATTCAATTTTTGTATGTAACTTATCCAATTAAAATTTATTTGTGAAATACAGATACATTTATCATGGGATCATTTGTTATATATTATCTTCTGTACTGATTAATGATCTTTCTTTTTTTTTAAGCTTTTACCTATTTTTAGACAGAGGGGAAGAGTGAGGGAAAGAGAGAGAAACGTGAATGTGTGGTTGCCTCTCGCATGCCCCCAACTGGGGACCTGGCCCGAAACCCAGGCATGTGCCCGGATTGGGAATCGAACCAGCACGACCCTTTGGTTCGCAAGTCAGCGCTCAGTCCACGGAGCCAAACTAGCCAGGGTTTAGTGATCTTTCTTTATCACATATTAAACTTATAGGTAATACTCCCGGATTATGTGTAAATTCCGTTATTGATTGCAAGTCTATCAAAGGGATTTTATTTTATTTTTATTTTTTGCCTCATAGTGCTTTGGGGTATGGGAATGTGGACACTGAACTTCCAGCTGTATACTTACCTAAGGTACCTCTTTGGGGTATCATATCTGTCCCACGTTAATATAAACTCAGTGTTTTTAGAATGTAATTTTCAAGCGATGCTGTAGCTCATTCATAGCATCACTCACAGCATTTATAAATACTGGTCTTTCCAAATAATGGCCAAAGCTCAACACCGCTGGTGTTGACAAGAAACAACGCATGTCACGTTCAGTTGCGTTAGCCGGGAGAGGTGAACTGAAGGAGCCCTGCTTCTGTACTATTTGTGGAGCCGCTGGTTGTTACTATATCATATTTATTCTTATAAGTAGTAACACTTATCTTTCCAACTGAGCTGGTGGCTGTTAATTCAGCAAATTCAATTTTCCAAGTGAGAAAACTTGTCCTTGCCTCAAACTCATGAATATAATGCCTGGTGGCAGGTATAATTCTTCCATTATCAGTCTCATTCATCACACACCGGGGCAAGTGGCCAGAACTGTGGACTGAACGTGGCAAAGCCTGGTAAAGGTTCTGCTCGCTTAGTTTCACTAACAGGTTTTATTTTTTCACTTTAATAATGATATGTCTATCTGCATATAGGACTCTATTTAAAGGGTGTGTGTGTGTATATATATATATATATATACATATATATATTAGATTTTATTTATTTTTAGAGGGAAGGGAGGGAGAAAGAGGGAGAGAAACATCCATCTGTTGCCTCTTGCACACGCCCCAACCAGGGACTAGACCTGCATGTACCCTGACTGGGAATCAAACTGGCGACCTTTCACTTTGCAGGATGACGCTCAACCAACAGCCATGCCGGTCAGGCCTAGAGGGTGTATATTTTGAATATGAAGCTCCTTCAGATCTTTTTTAGAATACTTTAATTAGAATTATTCTTTGGATATTATTTATGAAGCGACCTTGTCCATTTGAGTCTGCTGGTCTCTGGGCGAAGGTTCTGCTTGTCCAGTGGTTCTGCATCTGAGTTTTGTAACCATTAGGTCGTGTGTGAGGGGGAGGTGGTGGTGTCCAGGCTCATAGAGGAGGACTCTAGGATGGTGATGGCTAGCCATTTCTTCCACCATTTGGATTCTTGTTCTCTTGTATGTAAGGGATCCAGAGATACATTGTTAACTCTCTTGCTCCTGAGTAGAGCATCAAAAATGAGGTGATTGTGCCTTAAATTTTTGAGCTTCCTTAGGTTCCTAGCATGGTGCGCAGTAAATTTTATGGACTTGATCAACTGACCAAATCATTCTACCCCCTCTTTCATTCTAGTGAAAGAAGCGAGGACTGGACAGAAGCAGGAATACCGTTCCCAGTGGGTTGAGAATCTGGCTAAGAATTGATTCATGGATTCTGTGGAGGAAAGATATTTTATTGGAGTCAGTGCCTGCAGATTTGGTGAGATTATAGGAAAAACAACCAAAGGTTTCTGTGGGAAGCAGGCAGATTTTTAGGGAGTTTAGGAATCAGGATTGGTAATTGGGATAGAGCAGTTTGAATGTTCAGGGATTTAAGGAGAAATTGGCACATCTTTCTGGAGCTGTGAGTATTTTTTTTTGGATTTATGGGGAAAACAAGTTTTTATAGCTTTATCTATAGATCAGAGTTCCCTCTTGTAGGCTCAGGACAGGATGGAGGAAACAGCCTGTTGTACAGCCTAACGGCTTGGGATGGGCAGGAGTGTCCAAGCAACCCAGGAAGAATAGCCCTTGAGATGTAACTGTGGCTGGGCTCCTAGGCCCTGGTAAAGAAATGGCCAGAAGGGAGGGCAGGCAAGTAATAAGGGTTGGAGGCAGCTGAAGCGTCACTCCCTAAGATCAAATTTTCAGTTATACATGATTTGGTAAAGGAGATGTTTTTCTCCCCCTTTTTAAGGGCTTGGTGCTCAGCACTGGGAGAGTGATCAGTTGAAGCTGAGGGGACCAGGCCTTAGTAGTGTCAAATGCCAAAAGAGAAGCAGTAGAGATGGGAACCCAGGATTAGAGACTGGAGAATTAAGGGTTCAAAGTAGTAAGCATTCCAGTAGTTCAAGAGGGACAGGCAAATAGCATAATAAGCAAGGTCATGCCAAATGGGCAGGCACAGGGTAATAGCAATAAGACGGCAGAACTTTGGGAGATAGGACTCTTGTTCAAGATTTTCATTTTTAGAAGAACAGAGTAGTTAGGTAGTAAATAACAATTCCAAAGATTCCTCTACTATATCGTTAGAAATAAAATTTGGTCTCTAGACATTTTAAGTTTCAATAGTATAGTTTAAAAGCTAAAATTACAGTATCAATATATTTGTGAATATTCTTGCAAAAATTTCTCAGATTATAAGTAGATATGGATAAGTAGTTAAGATACAAGATCTGTCTATCTAAATATCTATCATCTATCTATATCTATAATACAAAATTAGCTTGATTCCTTTCCAGATTGTGTACTTTTTATTTTTGGCTTGCTGTTCGCAGGGAGTGACTCAGAAACGGAAGTGAAAAATCATTTTACAGTTTGACTAGAGATTTTTTTCTGTTGGGGTTGTTGTAACTCTTACATAATATGAATACAAACCTCTGAGTGTTTGTTAGATGTCTGGAGCTACGTTTCTGTGTGAACTAACAATGCCAGCCCCTAATTTCCATGCTTCTCTGATTATATGTAGACTCGTTTAAGATCGTCAAGTGCAGTGATTCATCATTCCAAGGTGCTCGGGGAAAGGCTGCATTGTTATAAGGCCATTGTTCCCTACTGAATATATTTAGTTTGAGCTTCGGTTAATTTTTTATTTTTAACATACACTCCAGATCTCTATCTGTACTTATTATGTAAGAAATAATAAATACTTGAATGCAGTGATCTACTTTTGAAAATTTACTTCTTAGAAAAATAAAAGGCTAGTGTATCTTAAATGTCCATTTAGATTTATTCTCATTATTATCAGCAACATGATTATCATCATTACCATCTGTCAATATCAGTTACTAACTGTTTAGTTGGAGGATTATTGTAAGTTCCAAGAGTATTTACAAATAGTATATGTCAAAAAACAGAGTCCTTAGAAAAAAGAGAAAAGTGAGTAATTGTCAAAATTATAAGCAGTTTCTTATTTTTAAATGGGATGGTTGCCAAATTTTGTTTATAGGTAGTTTTTTTTTTTTAAATTTAAACCCTTTTTATTGGTAGATTGGTAAGGTAAACAATGTTTTGTATGAGGTATATGGACCCAGTTTTGCTCGGGCAAAACCCATTCTAGGGTTGAAACTATGTGTTTAACCCTGTGAACAGAGTATTTGCATGTGAGTCTATTGGTAAAAATGTATCAGGACTCAACACAGAGCCTTCCACTAGAGTTGGCAGAGAGTAATTCTTTTTCTGTTGTCTTCACCTACACCAAGGAAAACCTGAAGACGTATTTATGTCCTCTGCTGCGTTTTGAATTGTGTCCCCACAAAAGATATGTTGAAATCTGACTTCAGGTGGTAGGCACACAACGCAATATACAGATCATGTATCATAGACATGTGCACTAGGAACATATAATCTTATTAACCAATGTGACCCCAATAAATTCTAAAAAATCCTTATCCCAGTTACCTGTGAATATGATCTTATTTGAAAATAAGGTCTTTGCAGGTGTAATCAACTTAAGATGAAGTCGCCTTGGATTAGGATGGGCTCTAGTCCAGTGACTGGTGTCCTTATAAGAAGAAGGAAATTTGGATACAGAGTCAACCATGGGACAATGGCGGCAGAGGTGGGGACGAATCATCTGTGAACCATGGAATGGCGAGGATTGCCGGCAGCCACTAAGAGGAGGCAAGCACATTGTCTTCCCCGGAGCCTTCAGTGGAAGCATGGCCAGGCTGACACCCTGATTCGGACTTCTGTTCTCCAGACCCGTGAGGCAGGACATTTCTGTTGTTTAAACCATGCAGCTTTGTGGTAGTTTGGTATGGTAGCCCTAGGAAAATAACACACCTTCTATATAAACAAAATTTGACCACTAGGAATTCCTCATATGTCTATATGCTCCACAATTACTCTGAAAAAGGATTTATTACAAAAACCAAACCTGATTTGTGTTATGGGCTGAATGCTTGTGTCTCCATAAAGCTCGTGTTGAAATCATAACCTCCAATGTAATAGTATTAGGAGGTGGGGCCTTCAGGAGACAGGTTGTGAGGATGGAGCCCTCAGGAATGGGATTAGTGCCCTTATCTAGGGTCCCCAGAGAGCCCTCTTTCTTCCATGTGAGGGTACAGGAGGAGATGGCAATCTGTGAACCAGGAAGCCGGCCCCACCAGCCACTGAGCCTGCTGGCTCACCTGTATGCTGGACAGCCTCCAGAACGGTGAGAAGTAAATGTTTGTTGCGCTCGCCATCCAGTCTTTGATATTTTTGTTAGAGCAGCCCAAACAGACGAAGACAGCCTGCTTAAATTTTGCATGTGGTTTTTAGTCTGCCACTTTAAAACACAATGGTGGTGATAATATTTAAAAAAAGATTTTTATTTTTTAGAGAGAGGAAGGAAAGGAGAAAGAGAGGGAGAGAAACATCGATGTGGAAAGGAGACATTGATTGGTTGCCTCTTGCATGCACCCCAACTGGGGAGCAGGCCCGCAACCCAGGCAGGTGCCCTGAGTGGGAATTGAACTGGCGACCTTTCACTTTGCAGGATGATGACCCACACCAGCCAGGCCATGGTGATAATATTTAGATGACTATATTGTTAGTGCTTCTAAACTGTAAATCCTTTAGTTCATTATGAATTTAAGATATGTGAAGATCATAGTCCTACAATTTGTAATATTACTGTGACAAGACGTAAATATATGAGAAATACTGAAGACTATTTACAACAGAAACCTGTACACATGAAAACTTGCCTTCAGTAGAGAAAGAACACATATTACATAAAGATAGATTAGATATAGTTAAGTTTTTAAAAGAAGATCCTTGTGTTTCCTACTCTTACATTTTTTCAATTGGAATGTTGCTAACCTCTAAATTTCCAAAGTGGCAGGAGTCCATTGTAGCTTTGGGGTTTCCCCTCCCTCCAGAATGGCCTGAGAGTCCAAGGACCTTAATGAGTTCGTGAAGGCCAGTCGTCTTTCTAAACACCTCACAGAGAAAGAAAGAGAAAGAATTGGAAAGTTTTATCAGTCTTCTGTTGGTTTCCATTTCTCATCTGTCGTTTCCCTTGTCCACAAGTTAGTGGTAACGACAGTCCCTCAAGGTCTGAGGCATCCTTTCCACGCCCGTGATGATGCACTTTCTGGTGCATCACCCAGGTCAGCAGCGTTGTTTCACACTTGGACCGTAGTTCTTTAGTTCGTACGCATTGGTTAAGAGCACTGGCTTTAAACTCTGGCAGTCCTGCGTTTGAGTTCCAGATCTGCACTTGCTAGGTGTAAGTGGCCTTGGAAAACGATCTTAAGCTCACTAGGCCTCTATTTTCAGAACTGTAAAATTGGTATTCTCTTGTTATCTTCCTCATAGACTAGTTGTAAGGATCAAATGAGAAATGCATATCAAGTATGAATACTTAGGAAAATGCCCGGCCCATGGCAATATTTATAATGGCGACACAATGACTCAGTAACCAAGGGTTGTATTTACGTGTTTATGAAGAGATTTAGTGATGTCTGAAAATACTTGCAATACAATTTTAAGAGCAGAGAAATAAAATTATATATATAAAACACGATTTTTAATGTGACAAGGAGGCTAATGGTCCCCAAACATTGCATTTTATCTCCTTGACATTTCCACTCTTCCCACCCACAGTTGTGTAACCAGTTATGGACTACAGGCTGTAAGCATAAAAGAACTGGTGCGAGGCCTCCAGCTGTTGGGCCATCTCAGATGACTCAAGGGGTCCAGTGTTCCGGTGCGGCTGCAGGATGGTGGGGCTTGCAAGTCAGCCTGGCTTCTTGACGGACTAAAGCCCCTGCTGACTCATGATGGACAGGTAGCATGAGTGAGAAACAAGCCTTGAGTCAGGCCACTGTGGTTTAGGGGTTAATTTGTTGCCACAGGATGATCAGGCCTACCCCGCACAAGACCCTAATCTTTATTAAAATATGTATGAAAAGACTTGAAGACAACTCACCAAAGTTGTAAGTGGTTATTATTAGTGTGATTATGGGTCATTTCACTTTCTTTAGATTTTTTTCTGTATAAAAGTTTTTTAAAGGGAGGTAGTGATGTGTTTAGTTCATTTAAAATTTTTTTAATCAAAACCAGTTAAGTTAGAATCATTGACTTTTAAGGGGTACGCTTTGGGTATTTAGAGACAATTAACATGAGTTAACTTTGCTCTCCAGCACTGCCAACTGAATGAGGATTTAGTGTAGGTTAGGGGCTGACAAACCACAGCCTGTGGGACACGTGGCTTGCAGCCTGTTTTTTGTAAGTAGAATTTTGTTGGCACACAGCCACATTCATTTGTTTAAATATTGTCAGTGGTGTTTTAGCTCCACAAAGACGGAGACGAGTCGTTGCAGCAGAGACCACCTGGCCCCCAACACCCAAAATGTTCACTATCCGGTCCTTTGCGGAAACTGGATTGTACCTCTGAGCCGGGCCAGAACTAGGATGAGGAGAGTGAGACACTTGCCTAAGGTGCAGAATTTAAAAGGGCACTGAAAAACTCAAGATTAAGTGACACTTTAATATAATATTTAAAAATAAATATTAACATGAAGCACCCATAATGAGCAAAAATAACAAAGTTTTCAGCAAAGGGAAAATCAGTGATAGCACCCTGCCAAGCCACACGAGCCCGAGGCCAGGCTAATCCTGTCTTCATTCAGAATTCTGATGTTTTGTTCATCATGTAGGGCAGAGAAGTGCCCTGAATTGCCCAGCACAAAGCTTGGCTGTATTGGGCTTGTAATAAGTTTTTTTCATTGATTATGAATTCATTAGCCCATGATACCGCAGAAGCATTAGGAAAACTGTGAGAGCAATTTGACCTAGCTGTTCTGGTACTTGTGTACTTGTCTACAGTTTGTAGAATTACACTGAAAAGATGTGAATACATATAAAAAAACTATTCCTTAGTTGGTGCACCAACAAATATTGATGATGGGTTCTGCCTTAGTCCTAGACCCGTGGGTGCTATCCTAACTTTTATGGCTGTTTTAAGGTGGTATTTTGGGGATTTATTATACTTTTGGAATAATTTTGAAAATCCTTTTGTTGAAATTTAGATGGTCTGTAAAGACTTGCTCATAATATCTGAATGCTTGACATACTACTTTTTAGCCAGCTATTTCTGGAGTCCTGTCCCATTTCTTTGTTGATACGTTCATCAGATAAACCAACCTCAGCCTCTCCTTCCAGAATTTTCTTGTAATATCTCCACTCTGACTGAAAGATGGAAAGTCCTTTCCAAAAGCCAGATTTTGGGGGATTCTAAGCTACATTTTTCAGAGTTCAGAGGCTCATGTTCTATGTACACTTGAGCTTCATTCAATAGCACATTTGGATGTATGTGCTTCCAAGGAATGAGCATGGTATTGATCAGTACAGAGGCTTGGGTGAGGACAGGGAACATGCAACTTTCTCTGCCCAATACCCACTATTTGGGAGAGAGCTGGATTTTGGTGAAGGCTGGGAAAGGAAGCACTCTCTAAGGGGATGCTGAAGTGACATAATAGCCATGAGACAAAACATTTTAAAGGGAATGCAATAAATGTAGGAATGGAGGACACGATTATACACTTAGTTTACCCTTGAAAGTCAAAATAAATATGCCCAAGTGGTGGCCATCATGAAACTCTGATAAATTTATAGATAGTTTTGTCTGAATTATACTTAAAACGTTAGCTGGCATTTTGTTGGATGTCTTTGTTACCAGACTTCTGTTACCTACAAGTTAGAAATGACGGTTCTTCGTCATGTAGGGAAGTAGAGAAAGAACAAGAAAGGTTCTCTTTCCTCACCTCCGTCTGATGTGGATAGGGTAAGGGTAGGACACAGCGAAAGGAAAAACTCAGAAACTGTATTGGGAGAAGGGGAGGAGGAGAAAGGAAGAGATTAAAGGAGAAATGTGGAGTGGAGAGGAGGAAGAGGGCAGAACGATAGTGAGGAACAGGGGTCTAATTGCTTGCTTTTGTGCGTGAGCTGGAGATAATATGATGCAGACAGACTTAACAAGCGTTGTCAGTGGAGATTCGTTATTTACTATACACGTGTCCTGCAAATAAGTTGTATAAAAAGGGGAAATAATTCAGACCTTGTCCCACTATGATGATTCCTTCTGAAGGGACTAATATTCTGAATTTTGAGAAAATTCTTGTGTCTACTATGAAGTGAACTAAGGAAGAAGTAAGCATTTATCAAGGACACATGGCAAGCTCTTTGAGGAATTTGCCTGAGAATTAAGGTCCTAACACTTCATTTATTCCCACTATCCTAATTTCCCTTTTATTTTTCCAATTTTCTGACATGTTTGGTGAACACTTCCTCTGGTATGTGAACAAATGGAAGGGTTTTTCTCAAGAAACATTTACTGCTCCTTCTTAAATTTACTTAGAAGAATTGGTGTCTTAATTTTTCTCTATTAAAAATTTTTCTGAGGGAAAAGTTGAAGATTTTCTACATAGGCATTTTTCTAATATTTCATAGGTCAGTCACGTGATGAGAATATTTCTAGTGTTCATAATAACTGTCTTCTCTTGGAGAGAATAAAAAGATAGGGCATTTCTTAGTGCTTTCCACAGCACCTGGTCCCATGTTTTGTTTACAGAGGGTTCTCTAAGGTCTTTATAAAGACCTTAACATTTCTAATTTTGTGAATGATATATACATATCATTGCCTATAAAGACCTTAAATATAAAAAAGATTTTTTTCTACCTAAAGAATTAATGAGAATTGTGGGCTCTTAAGCCAACTTGAGCATCTGTTACATTTTATATTGGAATTATACTGCTGGTTTTATCTTTTTAATATAACTTATATTTTTATCAAACTGATATAAATGCATGGCTAAAAAGTCAGAATAAGACTTATAATGAAAAATAGCAATATACTATGACATATTTTTTTACACCTGATTCCTGTCTACTATTCATTATTAGCTGTTTCACCTCCTTTTTTCCTCTAAATAATACCCTTATACTAACTTAAAAATTTTTATTTTATGTACTAACCAATTTCTGCTATAAATGATGGAGCTTCAGCTCTCTCATATCATCCATTCTTTCCCTCCGCCTTTCGCCTTCCTCATTCTCCTAGTACAGTCATGTAAGAGTTTTGGTTAAATCAATATTTAGAAGTTCTTTTTTTATTGTTGTTCAAGTACAGGTGTCTCCATTCCCTCCCACAACTCCCCCTGCCCACCCCACACATCCCCACCTCCCATCCTTGATCCTGCCTGCTTGACTTTGTCCATGTGTCCTTTATACATGTTCTTTGATGACCCTTCCCCTATTTTTGTTAAAATTCTTTTTAATGGTTGTACTCATTTCCTTATCAAATATACTTCTGGGCATTTATTTCAAGAGAATATCAGAGGTGTGCACAAAAGTTTTATATACTAGGATGTTCATTACAGTCCGTCAGTAGTTATGAAAAAGTTGACAAAATCTGAAGTCTAGCATCAGGAGTTTCTTTGCTAAGAATATATTATTACCTATTCATATGATAGACTGTTAAAAGTAGTGTTTTTGAATCATTAAAAATAATATTTTGGAACACCATTATTAGAATAGATAAAGGTTTATGACATGATGAATAAAAAAGATGCTGATAAACCAGTTGACAGTATACCTAATTTGAGCCAATATTTTTTTTTAAAGTAAAAGGAAAAAATGTACATAATAAGAGGCTATGGAAAGCTATGTACCAAAATGTTAAAAGTAGTGTTCTCTAGTTGATTGTACTGAAAAATAATAATTTGGATATTTTTGTGGAATTTCGACAGGAATTAAATGAACTTCCTTTTAGCTATATTTTATAGGAAGGCAAGAAACTGTCATCATCAGGTAGATTAATCATTCTAAATTTATTTTTGCTATTTAATTGACAAAAAATTCACCTTAATTTGAGTTTTGTTTCTTTGTTTGCGCTCAGATGATTTTTCATGGCTTTCTTTTCTTGTTGCTCACTGACGGCTTTGGAATTCCCTTTATGTCTATTCCTGTCCTCTGGATGGTAGATTTCTAGATAGTAAGATGGTGGAAGAGATTATTCTGAGCAGAAAGAACAGCGTGAGCAAAGGCATAGAATTATAAACTTGTAGATTGCGTTTTTGAGGTAGCAATTCCTCTTGGACAAGATTGTCACGTACATGTGGGAGAATAAGGCAGGAGAAGGTAACCTGGCCTTAGAGATGTTCACCATTGCCTGTCCTTCTAAAGGTTTCCTTCTAAGGGACTTTTTTCTGCCCACAGCCCTGTTTCCCAAGGGTCCAACTCTCTGAAACTGTGGTCCTGCCCGCGCCCCGTGTGATCAGATCACGGTTCACTGGGCATCCCATCCTAGTGCAGGCACTCCATAGGCTGTGGCGTGGCGTTTCCGTGATCCAGAGTGAAAAGACAGACTAGGGCATTTGAACCCTTTAGACTTTGGAACTGGGAAATCAACTAACTGGCAGTGGGGGCAGAAGCTGCAAAGCAGTGTCGAGGGCTGTCGAGGTTTAGAAGGTATTGGGAGTGGTCACATTGTATGCTGCACGCTGGCTGAAACTAGGAGGGAATGGAAACCATGACCGGAGGAAGCGGGGCTGCAGCGAGAAGGGAAACCGAAAAGAGAAGCAGACACACTGATAGAAAGAGACAGTGATGAGTTTCAGGGCTTTCCTGTTTTCTGGCGGCTATCAACAAGTGGGCTTTTAAATGTTTTCTTTTCTCGAAGTCACTTGAGTCCTTTCTAGCATATATGTGTTTTCGGGGGCCATATAGTGAAGAACTTTGTATGGTAGGGCAAGATGTTGATAATTTGCTAGGCGAGGGATAAATATGAACTATACGTGAGATGCAAAGTAATATGATTAGAAGTGTACAAAATGAAGAGTAAATTAGAAGTAGTACGTAGGAGAGATAGAAAAACCGATTTGGGAAGCTATTAAATGAGATATGCAGGAGGTAACTAAGGCCTTGAATTGAGGGTATGACAGAAAGAAATTAAGTGAGTAGCAAATGTAAAACTGTAACAAAGGAAGAATCAATAACACATGTTAATTTATGAAATACAGAGGATAAAGAAAAAGAGCACTTCAGAGTTGGAGCTGAGGTTTTCAAGGCTTGGAAGTAGAAGTCAGAAATATATGAAGAGGAACAGGGAAGTTAGGAGGCTGGGTTGTTTTGGGTTGTGGAGGGCTAGACAGCTGTTAAGTTTTGTTTCTGTTCAGTTTCAGGTGTTGTGGGAAATAATGTTTAGTTAGCTTAAATAACTTTCACTGAAGTCCTACTACCCCGTTCCTGGCCCTGGACAATGGGAGTCGGGGACTGAAGTACAACGATGAATAAAACACTGTTCCTCTGAGGAGTCCGGAGTGTCATGGGTGAAGCTGTCTGTCGGGTAGAGACATGCTTGTGGAGCAGCTTAGAGAGAACCTTTGAACCGACGATCCAGATGAGATCTCAACAGAGCCCCTGGGCACCGGACTTTCAAAGGATGCGGTGAGGTGGTGTAAAGAGGACCAAGGGTAAAGCCACGGGGGATGCCTGGTGTCATAGGGCAAGAGGAGGAAGAACAAGGGGACGCATGGCCAGGACATCTCCGTTAAAACAGGATAGTACAAGGTCACAAGTCCAAGGGAAAGGAGGGTTTCAGGAGACACGAGGTCATCCGCTGTATTAAATGCTGTGAAAGCCTGAGAGGATGAAGTTGGATTTCACAGGTGGGAGGTCAGCTGTGCCCTTAGAAGGAATTTTTGAGTAAAGGGCTAGTGAAGAAATGCAGGGAACAAATGTAGACCTCTCTTCTAATAATTTGGGTTGTTGAGGGGATGGTAAGAGGAAGAAACTTGTGGGAAGGGGCAAGGTCAACAGATTTTTGTTTGTGCCTTTTTAAAAAGGGTCTAGCTCAGTAGGCAGAAGAAGAGATGATTGGTCAGGAGAGATAAGAAAAAAATTAAGGGAACTGGAAGAGCAGGACTTAAGGGGATGAGAGGGTTTATAAGCAGTGTCAAGATGGACAGGGGAACATGACCAGAAGGTCAGTCATTGCACCCTGGAGCCAGTGACTGAGAAAAGGAATACAGTTTACAGCACAGAGGAATTCAGACGGGAAGAGAAAGGAAGTAAAAAAAAAAAAAAACCTCACACAGCTTCTATTTTCTTAGAATAGTAGCAGGCTAGAAGCCAGAGTCTTGTGATTGGGGATTTTAGGAACATAGAGGAAGAGAAAGCTTTGAAAGGCCACTCACTGAAGGGAATGGACGAGGGAATTAGTAAGAGGTGAGTGAGAGGGTTTGAGCCATAATACAGTGGCAAATAAAGATGAGAGCTGAGAGATGAATCAAGAAAACTAAAACTGTTTAAAGTAGTGCTCCTTAAAGAATTTTCACCCACACTGTTTTACACATAAAGAGTTTAATTCCAAGCTACTTACGTATCTGTTTGAGTTCCAACCCCCTACCCTCTTTCTGCATGAAAAGAGATGTGACAATTGATTAGAAGGTTAATTTAGGGAATTGGTTACATCTGAAATATGACTAAATCTGGAAAATAGAAAATTGACCCAACTAAAAGATCTGTGCGAATGTATGTTGAACAAATGTGATAGCTGGTCAGAGAGTCACAGTAAATGATTCAGGAATAGTCTATGAACTATAGTGTATGTGTGCTGGGTAAGCATATTTTTTTCAAATTTTTGAACAATTCTTATTTTTCATATAAATATTTAAATGTCTAATTTATACAAAAGGGCGGCCAGTTAACTTATTATCTAAAAGGAACTTAGTTGTCCCAGTGTCTGCTCTATAATGAAAGGCCAGTTTTCAGCATGAAATTCATAGCTGTGGAAGATAGTCTGGAAAATTATTACACATTCAGAAGTAATCAATCATTTTTAGCAATGGAATGAGAAAATTATTTTAAAATATCTTTAACATTATTTAATTTCTTCCAAGATCTCAAGACTTAGCCCCTTAAGTTTCTATAAATCATTTTAAAGATTAGACTGAATTTCTGAGAACTCATTTTTCAGCAGAGCTCCAAGAAAAGTTGAATTTTCTTAGAGGTAGTAGGGAAGTAATATCCTTATTTGTATTTGTGGACAGGATCAAATAAAAACATTATATTGAATTTCAGGGGTGACCATTAGGGGCCAGATAAAATGATCTAGCTCTTCTGTATCATTTTCACATGGAATTTCAGAAGCTGCTGACAGAGGAGGCAGAACTGTCCCAGCAACAGGCAGAATATTATTATTACTCTTGGCCAGCAAACTCCCTGGACATTATTTTTTTGGTTGTTGAAGCTAAATAGAAAAAGATCTCAGAAAACGATGCAAGTTTTGTTAGACATTTTGTGTTTTCAAGTTGTGATCGTTGGTTACCTTGCATCCCGCGGTGACAGCAGATGGGGATGGCATCAGCGATGCCCGTGGGCTTCAGCGTTGGGTGGGGGTCAGTGATCGTTCTGGCCTCTTGCCCAGGAGATGGAATGGAGTGATTCAGTTTTCTTGGTTGAATTCCAAGGAGGCTGCAGGGAGCCCTCCACACTGAATCCATACTGAAACCTTCAACACTTTTTAAATTGGTAGACCTTGTCCTCGGGGTGGAGGTAATGCTAGGGATATACCTATCTCTACCAGTTGTGTGCATGTGAGTGTGTACCTGTGTATTCACTGCTGCTGGCAGTCCACACTCATGATCCCACAAGGGAAAGGCTGCTTTCTGACCCTCACTATCTCTCAGGCCTCGGTTTAGGAAGGGGTGCTTTGCGTTTCATAGGTTTTCCTAAGCAAAGAATCTGGCTTCCATGATAAAGTGTTGTTGGGCGAATTAGTAGATGAAGCCTTGGTATGGCAAACCGGACTCCCTGACTCAAAAGCTTGCACATTGTGGATATCCCTGTTTGTGAGGCCACCTTGTACAAACAACGCCTCCCCTTAAACTGTGTCTGAGGAGTACATCAAGAGTACCAGAATCTACTTTTCACTGTATGCTCAAGCAAACAGGTCTGCTCCAGACACCTTTCAGTTCCCGTCAGTTTTCTGCCACCAGTATTTCCTCGGTACCTGGCTATGTGCCATCCTTTTTGCTACCTCTGTGCCAGGAATTCTAAAAAGCTCTACCATGTACAAGGTAAGAATTCTCAAATGGGAAAGCAGACGAGCTTCCCTTGCCCTCACGTCCTGTGCCCATCACCAGGATGGCACATGATGCTGCTGGAACCTGGTGTTTCCACTGCCACAGAACCAAAGCTGTTCTTTCTCTTTGACCCAAGGCTGAAGTCCTTTTCGAGTATGACAGCATCTATGGGGAAGGATGTATCGGTTTTCCACATCTCCTGCAGGGCTATGTTGGTTCCCTTGAATCAGAAAAAGAATGGTGATTGCCTTTTCTAACAAGACATCTGTGACCTCAGCATGCTCATCATATACAACCTATATCAGCTTTCAGTAGAAGATGCAATATGGCATAAAGCAAAGACATAAGCATGGGAACCACTAAGATCTGGGTTTGACTTCTCACTCACTCTACTTTCTAATTATGTGCCCTGGTAGAAGTTGCTGTAAGCATTCCTTATCCACCTGAGACTGCTGTGAGACTTAAATTACTACCCATACAGTTCTTTGCATAGGGCCCGTGCACCTCAGTGCATGGTAGATATTATCATCATTATCACCCGTCTTCCTGAACTTGGGCATAAGTCTTTATGAAATTTGACCGCCAGAACAGTTACATCTTTGTTCTTGGAAAACTGGCAAGTAAACCACATCCTTCCAGGCATATTTTGATGAGTCTGAATAATACTAGTATTATTTTCACATGGAAAAATTACAATAATTAATAATAATGGAAGAATCCACTCTGTGTCTCATGTACTCACAACTGTAACCCTACTTTTGCCCCATCCTATACAATGTGGGGCCGTTTGGCATCTGTAATTCTTGGCCATCTTCCAGCACCTGTGAAATAGCATCTTGGGTGATGTGATATACTTCTATGACTTACTGTCACATAAGCCCCTGCTTTGGATCATTTTTACAAGCTCCCTGCAGTATCTCTAGGTCAACCCTGAAAATGTGTATCTGCGAACCTAAGATTCATTTTCCCTGCATAGATTTGCCAAGTCAGAGAAGCACATTCCGTCAGGAAAAAAGCTTTATGTCTGTACCCAAGTGTTATAATTGTGAATGTAAGTGATTCTCTCTGTCATTCAAGCCATTGAGAGCAGTCCACAGGGGGTTTGGGGCCCACCTTTCTTATTCTCCCTCAGCATTCGGTTCCATAGCTGCTACTGTCTGCAACCTCACTGCCTCCCTTACGCTCACTGGATCTCGCCCATCGGGATGTCTTCCCTGACCTGGGAAAAAATACAGGCCGTTCAAAAGGGCCTCCAGGACACTCTTTACCAAACAACTAGTGTGAGAAGTGCTTGCGTTAGCTCTTGGCTTTCAGAGAAAATATCTGTGTGGGTTATGCCATCTGTCTTTTCCTATACCTACTTCCCACTTGAGGTAAAAGCAGAATGTTTCCACTCAAGGTGCTCCGAGGGGGTTGCTCTGTCAAATGTCGTTATGCCCCTCCCAGTGCATCACCCACACACACCTTCATATTCTGTGTGTGTGTTTTTCATGCAAAAAATTCTCCCTTATGTGTCCTATGTCAGTTTTTCAACTGATGTGCAGTTTTTCTTGTATTTTTAATTTTTATAAACAAGTACATTTTATAATTAAGAAACAGGCTAAAGTACAACAGGCTACAATGACACAATCCAGGTTTCTATTCTTGAATCTCCTCTTTCTTGTTTTGCACACTCCCGTAGGTCATTTCACCCAATTGCATGGCTTGATCACCACCTTCCAGATCGTGGGTTCAAGTGTCTTTCTGTGACTCAGACCTCAGATGACAGACATACAATTTCAACTGCCTCCCAGGCAGCTTCTCCTGAACCTACCACAGGAAATATGTTATGGCCACAGCTGATGGCTGATGGGTGGTCAGAACTCATCACTTGGATTTTTGACCAGGGGACCAGTGACAGCGTGGTTTGCACTTCTGTGGTAGAGCTGAGATGGAGTATGGTAGTTGCTGGCAACTGTTTCTTCATCAGATGCTTGCAGCTAGTTTCAAAGAATAAAATAAACTTGTGGAGAAAAGCAATGATGATACAGAAAATTCTGGTGGAATTTGGGTTTCTGGTTCCAATGTTGCTGATATTCAAGTGTCTGTCTTTGGGGTCAGCTGTAGCCCTGCCCTTCTTGCAGCGCTCAGACCGATACATTTCTCCTTTTTGCCTAATTAATTCAAGCTGAACTTCCGTTACCTTGCAACCTACAGTTTCAAGCAGTCCTATTCTCTCATCACTTTCTCTGTTAAATCTGTTCCACACATTTCATTAATATTATTTTATTAGTGTCCTTATGATATTAGGTGACTTGCATCGATAACACTTTTGCTGAGCACATATGGAGTGTTTAAAGTAAGCAACATCATTAGGAAATCAGGCAGAGCAACTGAGATGACTTAAGGGTACCGAGAAGATTAGTCAGGAGGGCTGATCCACATCTAAAGTTAGTCAGGACTGTTCTCTAGAAGACCTGCATTCTAGAGACCAAAATCTTATCTAGAAAAGGAGAGGGAGATCGGAGGCTTGAACTCCAAAGTCCAGAGAACCTAGAAAGAAAAGATTGTCAGAAGATTTAAGCACTGATTTGTTTTTCCACTTTTACTGAGATAGAATTGACGTCCATCATTGTATGAGTTTAAGGTGGACAGCATAATGACTTGACTTACTTTAAGCACTGATTTAGAATGGGAGGAAGTGGTCTACACTGTTTCGCAGAAATGCGTGCGTAGTCTGGGGAGTTGGACATTTGCTTAGGAGTTCAACGTGTGTATACCCACTGTGTATATACCTGTATGTACGGGTTCAGTATGAGGACGAGGGGATTTGAATTTGTTGTTTTAAAAAGAATTTGGTGAAAAATTGGGTTTTAGTTTTTTAAATAAGAAACTAAACTTTTTATTAATCCAGATACTAATATAATGACTAAAAAATGTGACCCAGGGCAGCTTAGTTCATATTTTTGCTTTGTGGACTTAAAAGAGCTCTTTTAACTTGGGCCTTATAAAAACATTACCATAATAAAAAGAAACACAACCTAATAAAACTGAGCAAAAGAGTTGAACAGATACTTCACAAAGGAAGACATACAAATGGCCAATCACAAGGGCATGAAAAACATGTGCAGCATTATTAGTCATCAGGGAAATGCGATTTAAAACCACAATACGCTGACGTGGAACAGCCACTAGAATGGATGCCATTGAAAGGGCTGATGCCGCCAAATGTTGGAGAGGATGAGGAGCAAGCAGAGCACTTATTCATTGTTGGCGGGTGGTTAAAGTGGTTTAACCGCTTTGGAACACAGTCTGGAAGTTTCTCAAATAGTTAAGCACACGACTTCTTCACGACCCAGCAATTCCACTCCTAGGGATTTACCCCCTCTCCCCCCCAACAAAACTGAAAAATATGTCCATAAAAACACTTGTATGTAAATGTTCAACACATCATTTTTCACAATAAATACAAACTGAGGTATCCATCTATAAGAGAATGGATAAAAATACGATGGTATTTACGAACAATGAATACTACTTAGCAATAAAAAATGACAAACTACATATATACAAAACAGCATGAATAAAATCTAAAAAAAACCCTCAAAATTATATAGAGTGAAAGAAGTATAAAAAAGTAAATATTTTATAATTCCATATATATGAAGTTCTAGAATAAACAAAACTAATATACGATAAAAAAATCAAAACAGTGGCTGTTTCTGGGGATGTGGGTGGGGAACAATGGGAAAGAACAGGAAGGAACTTCCTGGGTTAAGGCTGATATTCTATAACTTCATAGGGGATGGGTTACTCTGGTATGCGATTGCAAACTCATCAACTATTGCACTTAAGATTTTTGCATTTCTCTGTACATATATTTTATCTAAAAAGAACTAAATAAATATTCATGAACTATAGAAATGATCCCCAAAAGTATAGTCTTAAAAATTGTAAATAAATATGAAACTTGCCGAAGTGTTTTGGAGAAAGTGTCCTGATATTGTAAATTACTTTGAAATGCCTTAAAAAGGAGATGGATTGCTGACTGAGTGGAAGGACTCATGGGTTTTTATGTGGTGAAGACATGGCAGGATGCTAATTACAAAATTCACTTGGTAGGTGTATGGATTTTGCTGGAGAGTTCTTTCACCTTTTCTCTGAAATGTTTCATTACAAGATAATGGAAAAAATAAATAGCAAAATGGAAAAAAGGACATCAAATATATTAGTTAATGAGAACTGATTATATATTAAAGGGATTATACACAGTTCATTAAACAGCCAGCTTAAGCTTAAATATATTGCCACCACATAATACATTACAAATAATATATAGACACACCCCAAGCAATGCTGATTTGAAATAGTGATGATTATCTCAGAAATATTTATTAGAAATACATATGTATGTACATTCATTCTGGCTCCGAGCAAGCGTAATGGGTTGAGATCCATTCAAAGCTCAGTCAGCCAGAACTGGGGAGTGGGACTCACCACCCAATTCGTTTGCTCTTTCTACTGTGGTTTCTCTTTCCAACATTGTTTCCATGGTTTCATTCTGGCAAATGGGTTTGATCCATAA